>CM044956.1:4232582-4892582 GCA_024516035.1 Bactericera cockerelli | reverse complement strand
TGCTTTGCTCCTTGCTTCTTTTTTATGAATATGCCCCTTTAGAATATGAGTAAATGTACTAATACCTATCTTGCTTTGTTATTATTATTAGTATATCCTTTTGTTGAGATTTGAAACAAAAGTCAGAGTAACAGATTAAAGGAGATCTCTTTTCCTTGTAGACAAAAATAATTACTGTGCATTCCTTTTGTGTCGACCGTTCTAATCAGTGCAAACTGTAGACCAGATTTTCTATTGTGGCTTTGTGCCTTTGTATTATTTTTTTGAAGGCAGAAAAAAATCTTTTAAAGACACCCAGGTCATCCTGACTTGAGGTGTGGGATTACCACCCACTAAAAAGACCTTCTCAAAGAGCTAACTGCACCTGGAACCGAAAAATATCATAACTTCAAGTTTCAATATTGTGTTCGTTTTTGTAATAAAAAAAAAAATATTTCTTTGCTCCGATTCTTTTTTAATCTTATGGTTATAAACCTATAATAATACTCTTCTACTGAAAGGCAACCTTGCGATATGACCTTTAGGAAGATAGCAAAGTTAATTCTCAAAGCATTTTCTACCACCTATCCCTATGAGTTCTACTATTAGGTATGTGGTCACATACTCAAATAAATGAGGAAAAATCCAAGCATTACAATCAATATTTTTCCATGTAAAGGACAGAAGATCAGAACTGCAAAGATTTGAATAGATTTGGAAAAAGTTGGGCTCAAAGAAGAAAAATCAGAAGGAAAAAAGAAATATTCTTTTTTCATGTAAAAAGAAAAAGATTTCATGCACATGCAAATTCTAAATCTTTTTAATAATAGGCTGCTCTAGACAAACATTTTTTTTTTTTACTGAAAACTAAAGTATGCTAACATTAAACAAACATTAATTTTCATGCATTTTATTATAAAGTCATAACAAAGGGGTGGTGGAAAATTTGTTGGAAAACTTTGCAGTTTTATAAGCAGAGGAGCTTACATTAATTATTTATAAAGGTCATAGAAAAGTTTGAGGTAGGTAGTCGTATAAAAAAAGTTTTTCTTGTGGTTAGTGAAATAAGACAAGTTGGTATTAAAAAAAAAAAAATATTATTTAAACCTATTTATTTTAATGATATTTGTTTATATTTAATATTTTTATATAATTTTTATATTATTATTTGTTTATTTTCTGGTATAGGTAGCACGATTCCGATCAAACTCAGTATTTAAGAGCATGGTTACTGACCTGGAGGTTTGACTTCGATTTCAATGTTTTAAATGTGGTATTTTAAAATAACCTCTGATGTATACAATTTTGGGGCCCGCGCCCTGAAAATGCCAAGGGCCGCGAGCAATCTTAATCCGTCCCTGATAATAATCTTTAGTGGAAGGTAACCACCATCGTTCACGATGACGCCACCCTGTTATGATAAACCACCAGGCGAGGTTAATGATAAAAGCATTTTCTACAAGCTTACCCTCAGAGTCTCATTATTATGTGGTCCCAAACTCAAATAAATGAGGAAAAACTCATGCAATGGGTGGGATTCGAACCAACAAATCTCTACGCTATCGTATTACCAGACTAGCGCCTTGACCATTTGACTACCAGTGCACGTTAACTCTTGGTACTACCAATGCACGACTACCATTACTTTTAGCGCGATTAGCTCAGTGGTTAAGCACAGTGGAAGTATTGTGTCACTTCTCGCCCATCAGAGGGGAGGCATACTACGGGATGGGCAGACTGCAACACAGACCACAAGCGTCTACAGTAGCTCCTGTTTCATGGCTACAAATAAAAACGTCTGTGAAACACTCATCTTTAAAAAAAAAAAAAAAAAAAAAAAAAAAAACATTAACCTCACCCGAGGAGTTTTTAACGGTATGACTCGAGAATACATTACCCTCTGTCTCGTAAGGAGAAGGAAGGATACCTAATGGGCCCAGACGGGGTTTTTCAAAGGGCACAGCTTTGCAAAGGACACAACGTTTCGACAGCTTTTTTTAATTCATGCAGCGGCAGCAAAAATATACCCTGGAACTATTTATACATGAGTATATTACTTCAGGCTTCGACAACTTACTGTAAGAGAGCTTGTCGAGTTGTCACAATAGTTTTATTGCTATGAAAGTAGACTGTATGTCCTGTATTAATTTTTTGTGTATGGGGCTTTTTGTTGACAAATGGTCTTAGATATAATTATTCTATTAACATTAATCTATAGATATATTCTATTAACATTATACCATCCCATCATTATTAGTATTAGGTATTATTAATTCCCCGTATTTAATTGTTGAATTTTTTATGTATTATTTAAATAATATATAGTTTTGTTTATCATTCATCAGTTATTCATATTTATTTAATTTATGAGTCCACCGCAATTCAATATTTAATAGAGTGCTCTCATTAACCGCAATTATTTTTAATTGTGAAATTTCAACTTCTGAATTACCTATTCAATAAATTTGATATGACCGCAATCCAAAAATCCTCTCTGATGGGATTTTCAATGATTTCATTTTGGATTTAACACCCTGATATATATATTTTTTTTTTAAGGTAGTTGTGCCTCTGAACCGCTTTCGCATTACATTTTTTTTTTTACAATTAGGTACGAGAAAAAAAAAAAGTTAATGGATTTATCTTTCTCTCCTGTGGTTTCAGAGTGATGCAGGTTGCTATCGAGAGGAACTCATGGAGACTGCCACCCGAAGACATTGTCCAAGTTGCCGACCCCAAGTCAAAAGAAGAGCAAGAGGTAAGGTTCACTCGTTACTCACGAGGAAAAATGAGTAGAGGGATAGGTGGAAGAGATTGGAAAAAATTGAGCGCACGAAGTCAAAAGAAGAGCAAGAGGTAAGGTCCACTCGTTACTCACGAGGAAAAATGAGTTGAAGAATAGGTGGAAGAGATTGGAAAAAATTGAGCGCACGAAGTCAAAAGAAGAGCAAGAGGTAAGGTCCACTCGTTACTCACGAGGAGAAATGAGTAGAGGGATAGGTGGAAGAGATTGCCGAAGATTGATCGCACGAATATCTCAGTGAGTGGTTAAGCACTCGCTTGTCACTCGAACTTCCACGCCGACAAAAAATTGTTTTCAAAATTTGGTTACAGTTGTTTGTAAGGGATACCTTGCGGTGCACTCGTGTTGACCCAGCACTCGTAAATGGGAAGTATTGTGTCACTTCTCGTCCATCAGAGGGGAGGCATACTACGGGATGGGCAGGGTACAACACAGACCACAAGCGTCTACAGTAGCTCCTGTTTCATGGCTAGGAAATAAAAAAGGCTGTGAAATACTCATCTTTAAAAATAATAATAATAATTGAAAAACTTGAGATGGTGGGTTACACCCCAAGGGTAAGTACGGTTATGTAGGAACTGGTGATTCCGGGATCCCAGGTCTGATATATTGTGGCTGGTCCGTGTGTCTGGCCACACAATTATAAAGTTCAACTATGGAATTTCTAGAACCCCTGGATTCACAGAGTGCCGCATGTATCACTGAGCTACCGGGACAGACTGAATGTACTCGTACATATATTAGCAATGTCGAATCAAATCAAATCTATTTTTTTTTTATTACTATTACCATGAATTAACGAACAAAAAAATCGTAATAATAATAATAAAGAGACAAAGATGAATAGAGAAAGTATTAGGGAAAAGCAAATACCTTCAATGGCCTTTCAGCATTTTTCAACAATAACCTTTTGTTTGCTATACTAAAGACTTCCCTATGTTTGCGGAAGAATTTACATTTTAGGACAGACAAAGTTTGCTTGGGGGCACAAAAAAATCTCATGTTGAATTTTACATAAAAGATTTAGTACAAAGATAAGATATTAGATATGTACCTTCTTTCTTTTATTGTGTCCTAAGTTTAACCCGAGGGTATACCCCCAGGTGCACCAAATTACCATTGACTAAAATAAGTAGGTACATCAGTCAGCCTCCTTGGCGTAACGGTTATGACTTCCGCCCATAGTCTAGAGATCCTGAGTTCGAATCGCGGTTGGAGCAGACTTTTCGCACAGAAAAATTTGTTTCCTCAGAACAAGTTAGGCTGGCAATTCTGGCCCTACCCAGGCTGGGTGAGGTTAATGTGGTAAGATTCCCAGCGAATGGAAGGTGAAACACCCGTCCTGACTATCTCAAGTCAGGACGTTAAAACCAAATAGAATCAATGGACATGAAAGAAGCCTAGATATTGGATTTGGGCGTCCATATAATCCTCTCACCACCGTGATATACACAGGAATCTGTCCCTATTTCACGGACACGGAATTATTATATTAGGAGGTACGAAGAATATACATAAGAGGCGTTCCAGTTTTCTAATAGAAATTTTCAGAATACATTCAGAAAGTATAATCCCACAAAAAACTATACCGTTAAAAAAAGGGCCAAGTTTCAGAACTCCTATTCAAAAAGGTTTCGCCAATGAATGCAGTGATATCTTGTTTGCGGCCAAGTTGTCTTGGTACTAAACTATTTTTTTTTTTTTTAAAACCCATTTTCTGAGTTCCTCATTTTGTATGTTTTTATTACTGCAAACTATCCTTTAACTTGGCCAGTTTCGCTCCTTGTGATGGTTTTATTGTCATTTTGTATAAATACAGTCCTAATATTACCTACAACCGATTGCATAATACTGGCCAAGTTAGAGGATAGTTTGCAGTTAAAAACATACAAAATGAGGAACTCAGAAAACGGGTTTTAATAAAAGAAATAGTTTAGTACCAAGATAATTTGGCCGCAAACAAGATATCACAGCATTTATTGGCGAAACCTTTTTGGATAGGAGTTCTGGAACTTGGCCCTTTTTTTAACGGTAGTTTTTGTGTGATATCATTACTTTTTGTAAATGGTTCGTTTCACAGCACGTTTCATTATTTTTTATTAAATTTTCTAGGATTCTTCACTTTAATATGCTCCCTAAAACGACACCGTTTAACAGCAGAAATAGTGTGAAAGTGCCGGTTTTCAGATTTTTCCCTGTACTTTTACAATGAACCCTAGCACCATACAAAATTTCAGCTTTTTAGGTAGTAGGGAAATGCCTCATAATTTAGATCCATAATCGATTACATTTTCCTCCCTAAAATGACACCGTTTAACAGGATAATAAGTGCGAAAGTTCCAGTTTTCAGATTTTTCCCTGTATTTTTACAATAAACCCTACCATCATGCAAAATTTCAGTCTTCTAGGTAGTCGGGAAGTGCCTCATAATTTTGATGATCTGTCAGTCAGTCAGTCAGTAAAATTGCAAATTTCAACATTACATTCCTCTGAAAGTTTATTGCATAGAGTCTTGAAATTTTTAATGTCTTTTTAATGATATTAGGGCAATCTCTGTTCCAATTCATATCAAATTTCAAATTTCATAATTGAACCGAAGATGAGGGTGTGAAAAACCGGTGAATTGGTTCGTGTAAAGATACACTGCCGTGCTTGCTGGAACTTGGCCTGGTGCAGTGCCGTGCGCTCAGATTTTACTTGTATAAAAATGTGTTGACTGTATTAGAGACTTGAAACAATAAAATAAAAGTAGGTATCTATCGAAAAAAATCCCTGCAGGCCAGTGAATAACTTTGGATTTTATCAATGAACTATTGTACATTATAAATCACGAAAATAAATATCCACATCCAAATTCGCTGTCTGCTCTCAAAATTTTAGTTAAAAAAAAGTTATCATGTTTGTATTAATCACTTTTGCGATACCACATCTACTAAAACTCGCTTCACTAAATCTACGCTGAAACCGGGAATTGAACCACCGACCTCCTCATTACAAGTCTGCCGCCTTATCGATCAAGCTACTAACGTCGCGTCGGTAAAAAAATAAGCAAAACAAGTCCTGAAGATTGTGTATATTCTACGTAGCGTGTCGCGGATTTGGTTTATTTGGACAAAAAATGTTTCATTGAAGTAATGAATGCTTCATTTAACGAAAAAAAAAAAAAAAAAAAAAAAAAAACGTTATCATATTTTTGTGTTAATCACTTTCGTGATACCACAACTACTCAAACTCGCTTCACTAAATCCACGCTGAAACCGGGACTTGAACCACCGACCTCCAGGTTACAAGTCCGCCGTCTTACTGATCAAGCTACTGAGGTCAGTTTAACGAAACAAATGTTGCTGATATAGACGACATGAAAATTTGTTTTTCCACCACAACACAGAGCGTGCCGATAATCTATATTTCATGAAGTTTTCCCAAGGGTTCAAAGACTTCAATGGCTCATGAAGAAAAAGCCCAAGTTATCACGATGGATGATCGCACGAATATTTGGTTCAGGAAGAGCCAGCTAAAAGTTGACTGGAGACCATCACTCAGCCCCAGTTGTAGCCAAGCTCGTAACAACAACACCAACAACAACAGCATGTGATACAATCAGAATATTGACAAGAGAAGAAGAGATGGGTTGGCAATGGAGATATTTGTCTTGGGGATTTTTAATTGTTTTACGCTGCCTATGATGATGGGTTTCAAGGCTACTTTTAGGTTAAAATAGGGGATTTTTTTTCAACAAACTTGTATACTTAGGGCGAAATTAATAGACAAAATCGATAATTTAAGTATTTCCTTAGCTTCGGTTTTCCTCATCTAAGACAGTACGCAATCTCAGACGCAGTGTCACAGAGGTATTACAAAAACGTCTATTAATTTCGGCCTTACTTTATCAGCAGGAAAAAAATATTAAAATAATATCCGTGATTTGTTTTGAATGACCTTTCAAATTTTGAACGCCAAAACTGAATTAGTACTACGCAACAATAGTTAAAATGAGTCGTCAAGTCATCATAAATCTAATAACTATCAGTTATCTTCTTTTTTTAAATTGTGAAACTAAAAAAGGTGAGTTGACATTAAATTTATTAGTACATGAAAACAAATTTATTTCAATAAATAATTATAGATTTTTCTTTAAAATCAATACGATATAATACGTAACTAAAAATACTTAGTTTGTTTATATTGAAAAAATACTTCTTTGCGATTCATTAAAAGAATAATATATAGTTTGTTAAAAGTCTATTAAATTGCTTTGGTTTTTCATTTGCAGTCTTCAAAATCACAAACGGTATTAGTCAAATCAAAATCTGCGGTCTTCAAAATCATCAGTTCAAAATAAAATCAAAATCTGCAGTCTTCAAAATCATCAGTTCAAAATTTAATCAAAATCTGGAGTCTTAAAAATCATCAGTTCAAAATTAAATCAAAATCTGGAGTCTTCAAAATCATCAGTTCAAAATAAAATCAAAATCTTGAGTCCTCAAAATCATCAGTTCAAAATAAAGTCAAAATCTGGAGTCTTCAAAATCATCAGTTCAAAATAAAATCAAAATCTCCAGTCTACAAAATCATCAGTTCAAAATTAAATCAAAATCTGCAGTCTTCAAAATCATCAGTTCAAAATAAAATCAAAATCTCCAGTCTACAAAATCATCAGTTCAAAATTAAATCAAAATCTGCAGTCTTCAAAATCATCAGTTCAAAATAAAATCAAAATCTCCAGTCTACAAAATCATCAGTTCAAAATTAAATCAAAATCTGGAGTCTTCAAAATCATCAGTTCAAAATTAAATCAAAATCTGGAATCTTCAAAATCATCAGTTCAAAATAAAATCAAAATCTGGAGTCTTCAAAATCATCAGTTCCAAATAAATTCAAAATCTGCAGTCTTCAAAATCATCAGTTCAAAATAAAATCAAAATCTCCAGTCTACAAAATCATCAGTTCCAAATAAAATCAAAATCTCCAGTCTACAAAATCATCAGTTCCAAATAAAATCAAAATCTCCAGTCTACAAAATCATCAGTTGCAAATAAAATTAAAATTTCCAGTCTACAAAATCATCAGTTCCAAATAAAATCAAAATCTCCAGTCTACAAAATCATCAGTTCAAAATCTGCAGTCTTCAAAATCATCAGTTCCAAATAAAATCAAAATCTCCAGTCTACAAAATCATCAGTTCAAAATCTCCAGTCTACAAAATCATCAGTTCAAAATCTGCAGTCTTCAAAATCATCAGTTCCAAATAAAATCAAAATCTCCAGTCTTCAAAATCATCAGGTAAGAGAACAAATGATTGCCTCCTTTTTTTCAGATTTTTGATGACTTGACTGAGACAAAATTCGCATTTAAAAAGATAAAGGTCATTCAAAGAAAGAGTTCAAATTATTGTGTACAGAACGTCTCTTTTGTAATTTTGTTAAATTAATATAAAATTGTACAAAATTTTCAAAAAAAAATATTAAAATAGAAATTTTGTATTGTTATTTTGTGTTTGCACCAAACGGCACTTGCACACGGGAAAAAATGTCCGATTCTATTGTAAATATATCATTCAAGCCATTTCTGCGATCAAAACCACCAAAAACGAGATTCAAATACCTTAAAAAGCCTACGAAACTTGCCTGAGTAACATGGCTAAGGCTCAGAGGATCAAAAAAGAGGCTTGTATTTTATTGTTATTTTTTTATGTATTGTTTTTTTTTTATTAGCATTATTATATTTTTTATGTATTAATTTTATTCGCCAATGAATGCAGTGATATCTTGTTTGCGCCCAAGTTATCTTGGTACTAAACTATTTCTTTTATTAAAACCCGTTTTCTGAGTACCTCATTTTGTATGTTTTTAACTGCAAACTATCCTCTAACTTGGCTAGTTTCGCTCCTTGTGATAGTTAAATTGTTATTCTGTACCTATACATATAGTCGTAATATTCCATACAACCGATGGCATAAAACTTTGTCTTTTTAATGATATTAGGACAATCTCTGTTCCAAATTTCATATCTCTATAATCAATTGAACCGAAGATATGAGAGTGTGAAAAACCGGGTGAATCGGTTCGTGTAAAGATACACTGCCGTGCTTGCTGGAACTTGGCCTGGCGCACTGCCGTGCGCTCAGATAATCACAGATCATTTTTCAACACGTCAAACGGAGATATTGAGCAAAAGATATAATTATAATGTTTCCTATACATTAGGTAAGTATGATTTTTATTTGTGGTGAAGCACAAGGCCTCTTCACAATTTTTGTGGGTAGCGCAGCATTAATAAGAGCCTCCTGTACTTAATTTCTTTTTACTCTGGTAATGCCGCCACTGGTCTTTACTCAGTAACTACTCATTTTTCCTCACGAGGTGTGAGGGACCCCGAACATCTAAGTACAGAGCAGCAAAATTCCTGCCCCCTGGGAATCGAACCCAAGTCACCATGCGTGCAATGCCTAGCGCGCTAACTCACTCTGCCACGGTGACTACTTTACTATGCATTAAATAACATCATAGTTCTCTCGTGTTCCTCTTGAAGTACGAGGAGCTCTTTCAGGAACCATCAAAAGGCATACTTTTGACCCATCCAAAGTCCTAAAACAATGCCTGAGTGTTCCAATCTCCAAACCAATCATGCTTTGCTGCAATTGTTAAGTGAACCAGTTGAAAAATAGTAAATCCACTGTAGGATTTGAAACTAAAACAAAATAAAATTGACATCCAATTAAAGGCATTTTTCAATAAATGATGTGAGATTACTTTAGTGTTGAATGTCCTAGAATTTTGATGCTGAAATTTTCTTGAACAAAAAAAAAAATAGGCACAATGTATGATAATGTACCTATGTATGTATAAATTGTATAATACTGAACTTTCATTGTTATTAAATCATTCATTGCATAATAATGATTACAATCATCATCATCATCATAGGGTGGCATCATCGTGAACGATGGTAGCCAGTGGAGGAATGACTCAACACTTCTACCACTGTCTTTACAAAGAGGCTTATAACTGACAAAGGCCTCCAGTACCAAGCCAATTCTGGTCTACTCCCTTTTTATAGTCCCCCAGCCAGACTGCTGGTCTACTCCCTGATTATAGTCCCCCAGCCAGACTAATGATTACAAAGAAATGGAAAAAATATAAACAGTAAAAATAGATAAATATATTCACACTTATGTCCTAACTAAAGGGCGGGGTTATGGTCTATGGCAATCTCTTCCACCCATCCCAATCTCTTCCATCCAACTACTGAAGCACTCCAAGAATAGACTGAAGCTTTTGAAAGTGTAGATTTTATTTTGATCCCGCTCCTCACGTGTAAAATAAACATTATGTGTGAAACACGCGAGCTTTAACTACCCTATATTAAGAAAACCTCAACCTAGTTTGCGATGAAAGCACACAGGTTTCTGAGCGGGGAAGAAATTAACAAAGTTTTTTCAAACTTTCTTGAAATAATAAAAATAAATTATTTTTTCCCAAGTAAATAAATGAAACTATTGATTAATTATTTACTAGCCTGCATCGATGGCGCATTGACTCGGTTCTCGTAGGATCACCGAAGTTAAGCAACGTCCAGCGAGGTGAAGGCTTCGTGATACTGATGCTGACATTTTGGCTCAGGCTGAGTGAGGTTAATGTGGGTAGCAGGATTGTGAGATTCCTGCGAATGGAGGGTAACACCCCCGTTGTGATATGACCATGCAGTTGAAAGCGACGTTAAACCCATCCTAAAAAATATTAATTCAAATTAATTCAAGTCACCGCAGTTCGGGAACTAGACTTGCAAACAGTTGATCCGGGTTCGATTCCCGGAGAGGTCAAACACAACCTCCTATAGGTAGATACACAATACAAAAATAAGGATTATCTTTCTTGTTGCTGGGGTTAAGTGGCAGAAAATACGATTACAAGAACGTATACATCTACAGGAACCAATTAATCTAAAGCTGTACATCCACAGGACCCTATACATCTACAAAACCTTCTTATAATTGCTCTCCTGATAAGTTGACTTTCTGACATCGCCTCTTCTACTATCGCCCATTCAATGGCATAAGAAAAGCAGATATAGTAAAATATTTTTTCCACGTTTTAAGAAAAACCCACCACCCACCCACCCTAAAAAATAGCGGAATTCGCCCCGATAATCCTGCAAAAAGAAACACAAAAGATTCCCGTAGACTCTACAAAGTCTAAAAGCCATAATAACAAGATAACAGCAACAAAGAGAACCCTTCAGGAATTGCAAACCCAAGCTAATTTTATTCATCATACACTCAACAGTCATATAATTTCAGTAAATTTATCTACCCAGCTATAAAATTTATATACGTACATAGTTATATAATTTCAGCTTGAAAAAAATTTAAATGAAGATTGTACACAATGTTCGGGCTAGAGAAGTTCGCGTTGCGTTGTTTCGCAGTCGTCAGTCGTTTCTCAACCGCCGAGTCGAACAGTTGACAGTCGCGAACATTTCGACAGACAACAATAAAAATTTTCGCCATTTGAAGTAAAAAAAAATTGCAATTTTTTTTGTTGTTAAAATTTAAAAAAAAAAAATCTTGTTTAAATAATTTCAGTGTTGAAAAGTGTGTTGGACGTGTTGGTATTTTGAGTTACAAATCTAGTGTTTCGAGAGACAAGTTTAAGAAATGTTTTTCCGTTTTTCCTTTCAAAGAAGGTTTTTTTCTCGCGGATTGAAATGATAAGTTTCGGCGTAACTTGAGCTCAGATCTTCCGAGCAGCTTGGAACATTTGGTGGCGTTATGTTAGCCAGACAGAGCGGCGCCGGGGGTGCGGGGTACGCCAAAGATTGCAACGATGTGGTGAGTTGCCATGACAACCTGGAGATGTTGGTCAGGGTCGAATAGGGTTTTTCTTGGACAATCTGGATGTCGGTCAGGAGAATGACAGGGGTTTTTAGTAACTACGGTCGAACTAAAGATGTGGCCGAACTATAAAACAGATCATAATTTAAATTTAAGGTAAGCTAGAACCTCTCGCAAGTTGGAGTGTCAACCAATCACAGGGCACTAAATTTGGACTTCAAGTACAGTTATAAATTTTTCCCTTCACAATAATAATAAGTCTAATAATAGACATATATTAATACTGTCCGACTAAGGCCAGGACTTTCTCAGAATGCTTAGGATGACATAAGAAAATGTTTTTATTTTTTTTTTGTAGTTTTTAATATTCTACAATCGGCCGAGGTGTGAAGAACGCGAATACAAAGAAAGAGACAGCGCGGCAGAGTGTATGGTAACGGATTTAGATCACTGAAATGATGTAAAGATGTTGTGTTTTGTTAAGATGTCTAAAATTTAAAAAAAAAAAAAAAAAAAAAAAAAAAAAAATAGTACAGAGTTGGCAACCTAGTTTAACCACTTGCACTAATTTTCACTCTGGCCAACCTAAGCAAAGAGTTAACCATCACCCAATCATCCTATGTGAGCGAACACAACGAAGCCTTAGACCCTAGGGTAGCCCTGGTACCACGCAGAATAATCTAACTATGTTATTAAATGTAAGCGGCCTCAACAGAGTCCCAAAAATTGTCTACATCTTGGTGTAGGGAGTAGGGTCCAGGGTGTAGGGAGTAGGGTTCAGGGTATAGGGTCTTAGTCTGGTCCTCGTTGTGGACGCCTTCTATCAACAAAAAAAAAATGCCATTGATTATGAACTATTTTGGAATGCCTATTCACAACTGAAGTTTCAGAATGAATTTTTCTTTCATGGAATGCTAGAAAACATGCCATTTATCGAAATACTCACCAATTTACGTTTTAAAGATTAACCTTCATGAAGATGTTGGTCTTAATGCAGAATGCATGAATCACGTTTACTGAAATGTCTCTCAGGATAGCATTGATTTCTTGTACTCTTGATTTGGTTAGAAACCAAAACTCCAACAAAAACTGAAATATGCCTATTCGACCTGAAAATCAATGCTATCCCCAAATATATGATGGTAAACGCCATGCGTGTCTTGAGAGAACGTCTGAGTCATGCATTCTGCATCAAGACCAACATCTTCATGGTGATTGATGTGATCTTTAAAACGTAAATTCGTGATTATTAAAATTAATGACATTCTGTTTTCTAGCATTCCATCAAAGAAAAATATGTATCATGAAGTAGGAGTACCAGAAACAACCTCAATCTCAACCATGAGGAAAAGATTGATCAATGTCGACCACAAGTATCTAATGTTCAGAAGTCATCAGTGAATAGGAAAATTTATCAATCTGGGATATCGCACTTGGGAAAGAGATATACAGGGTGGGGTAAAAGTCTTGAAACCCTTCAATGTCTTTGGAAGAGAGAGGGCTCACTGAGTAAGTTTGAAATTTAGCACGTTGAACCGAGATAATAAAACCTTCTTTTACAGTGGGGCCAATTCTTCGTTCCAGCCTCCATGTCGGGGATATTGGGACAAAGTTTGAAAAACTGAACCCCCCCACTTGCGATGTAGGTATTAAAAAGTTCTTCAAATTAAAAATACTTTGGTAAAAAATTTATCTTTTATCATTTACTTGTTGCTAATAGAAGCCAATTTTACTTTTGCCAATAATGGCACAAAATTAGGTGCCATTCTCAAATATCAAACAATGAAAAGCTAAAACTCGTTCTAAAGTATTAGTAAATAAAAGATCTTTTCAAAAGTTGTATCACAAAAGGGTATATAAATTAACCTCAGCTGCCTTGGCCCCAACAAAGGGACTGGCCCCGAAAATTGGCTCTTCTGAAAAAAAACGTATTACTTAAATTGACCTTTGAAATACGTTGGTGTAAATTTCAGTTTTCTATTGTTTGGCCGATTTTGATAAAAAAAAAGAATGATTACCAAAATATTTTTTATGGAAATATTTTTTCAAAAATGTATCGCAAGAGGAGGTTCACATTTAAAAAAATGAACTTGCACACCCTAACATGGGGGCCGGCTCTAAAAATTGGCCCTATTCTAAAAGGTTTTATAACCCCGTTTTACCGTGCAAAATTTCAAACTTACTCAGGGGATTCCAGACTTTTGCTCCACCCTGTATTATGTATCTCCACCTCGCCCGTATAATTTTTCAGCTCCTGCTGAGTACTGGTTGACCTTTTCGTGAACAAATCATGATGAATGGTATCTAAATGTTGTCTCATTTTTATAACATTTTTCAACGGTTGTGATTGAAAGTTATCATACCAAAATCGAAGCGGTCGTTTCGGGGGAGAACGCCTCCGAGAAACTAAAGTGCTTGTATATCATACACGTAAATGCAATAGTGTATTTGCGTGTGTATGCATTAATAAATAAATAAAAATGCAATAGAGTATATTTCAATCAAGTACAATACAATATTACTCTGTTCATCCTAGAAGAATCAGTCTTTATAAAATACATATAAAGAAAAACACACCGCCAATAATGGACATTGGACACAATACTTCACTTACTTGAATGGTTCAAATTGTATACTGCTAGTCCTCTGGTGAGACACTGGTCTTCTCCCTGTTTAACATCCTCCAGCCAGATGTGATGTCACACTTGCTAACATCTACGTTACTATTGGCATAATGGGACTACCTATCTTGTGCTAACAGTCTAACTTAAATAAAGCACTACTTATACTAAAAAAAAACCGTCCTCTATAGCTTGATCGATAAGGCGGCGGACTTTCAACCTGGAGGTCGGTGGTTCAATTTCCGCTTTCAGCGTACATTTAATATAGCGAGTTTCAATAGTTGTGATATCACGATAGTGATTAACACATTTATGATAACTTCACTTAATTATATTTAAAATAAAATTGTATGCTTGGGACTCGAACCTGCAATCTCTACCTTATCGATCCCGCTCCTGAGGTCTGTTTGTACGAGTCGGATTCTCAGCAAGGACGGGACATAGAGGAGGAAGTTTGGTTTCTTCTTCTTCTTTCATTCGATTGAGTGTTTTCCAACGACAATGTTTTTGTTTCCGTCCGCTTCTTCTTTGCCTTTTTGTCTTCTTCTTTTTATTTTTTGTCTTCTTCTTTGTCTTCATCTTTGTCTTCTTTTTTGTCTTCATCTTTCTCTTCATCTTTGTCTTCTTCTTTGTCTTCTTTTTTGTCTTAATCTTTGTCCTCATCTTTCTCTTCATATTTGTCTTCTTCTTTGTCTTCTTCTTTGTCTTTTTCTTTATCTTCTTCTTTGTCTTTTTCTTTGTCTTCTTTTTTGTCTTCTTCTTTGTTTTCTTCTTTGTCTTCTTCTCTGTCTTCTTCTTTGCTTTCTTCTTTGTCTTCTTCTCTGTCTTCTTCTTTGTCTTCTTCTCTGTCTTCTTCTTTGTCTTCTTCTCTGTCTTCTTCTTTGTCTTCTTCTCTGCCTTCTTCTTTATCTTCTTCTCTGTCTTCTTCTTCTCTGTCTTCTTCTTTGTCTTCTTCTTCTCTGTCTTCTTCTTTATCTTCTTCTCTGTCTTCTTCTTTGCCTTTTTGCTTTCTTCTTTGTCTTTTTCTTTGTCTTCCCTTTTGTCTTCTTCTTTGCCTTCTTCGTTTGTTTTCTTCTCTATCTTCTTCTTTGTCTCCTTCTCTATCTTCTCCTTTGTCTTCTTTTCAACAACAATGTTTTTGTTTCCGTCTGCTTCTTCTTTGTCTTCTTCTCTGTCTTCTTCTTTGCCTTCTTCGTTTGTTTGAGAGTGTCAACAGAAAACACGAGTTGTGTAGGTGTAAAAGAGAAAAGTCAAATAAATTGAAATCCAGCCAATAGTGGAGCAATTTCATTTTTTTTACAATTTTGCAAAGGTATTTTTCTAGACTTATAATAATGTGTTTGGAAACTGTTTTTCTCATTGGAAGATTTATTTGTCTGAGGGTTTAACGTCGTTTCTCAATTGCATAGTCATACATATGACGGGGGTTTTACCCTTCATTCGCAGGAAACTCACAAACCTGCTGTCCACATTGACCTAACTCAGCCTGGGTTGGGCCGGCATGCCAGCATTATGAAGCCTTCAACTCGCTGGACGTTGCTTGACTTCGGTGATCCTACAAGAATCGATGCACTCAACGCGCCATCGACCCTGGCTAGTCTGGACAATTGATTATTTGAGTATTAAGTATTTCGTAAGAATCTCTAATCTCGTTTCTACCGTCACTTCTGTGTCGGAAGTCAGAAGCTATTCTACTCCAGCTCTTCTTGTGAGACGAACTTCCTTCTAAACTTCACATGGTTAGCAGAACCCTAGCAAACCAAATTAAGTACTAAGCAAACCATGTGCAAAATTTTATCTTAAATTCATTTACGACGATAAAGCTGTCAGGGAGTCAGTGTTGTCACGTTGATAAATGAATATCAAGTTACATCCGTGTATGTTAATCAGAAAGATGTCACAAAGTGGAAAGCCGTCACAACGAGGAAAAAGCTGTCAGAACCCTTTTAGAACATAGTTAAATCTTTTCATCTTTTATATGTATATACATTTTTAATCTCTTCACCTGGAAGGAAAACTTTCGAATCAGAAACTCTGCTTCGTACACCGTAAAACAATTAGGTAGAGAGGTTTTTTTTAAAATTAAATATAAACTATATTTTTAATTAACGAGATGAGTATATGGTTAAGTTCTCTCACAATGCCAAAGGGTAGTGCATGCTGTCTTGATGTGACCTCTTTCTTGCCACTGACAGTACACACAAAACACTTCTTACAAATTGCATATAGTATTATTTACATATGTAGGATGTAGGTATATATTGTATCTAGTCACCGTGGCAGAGTGTGAGTTAGCGCGCTGGGCATTGCACGCACGGTGACTTGGGTTCGATCCCCAGCTGGGCAGGAATTTTTCTGCTCTGTACTTGGATGTTCGTGGTCCACTCATACCTCGTGAGGAAATATGAGTAGTTACTTGTATGAGTAACGACCAGTGGCGACATTACCAGAGTAAAAAGAAATTAATGTAATAGTATTTGAAAAGTGAAGGAGGCTCTTAGTAATGCTGTGCTACCCACAAAAATTGTCAAGAGGCCTTGTGCTTCACCACAAATAAAATCATACATACATAGTATTATGTATGAAGGACGTAGGTATATATTGCATATATTATTATGTACATAATTATGTAGGACATAGATATATAATGTATATTATATACCCCGAGGGATGTACTATTATTATGCCACTAGAAATAAATCTCACCGGGAATAAGTAATGAGTTTCCATCAATGGTGATTAAAATTGAAACTCTAGGCAATCATCATTGCATTCAGTGTTTCTAGTCCATAAGGGTTGGGTGGAAGAGACTGTCCTAAACAATAACGTCGTCCTGTAATATATTTATCAGTTTTTTCCTTTTTGTTGTTTATATTGTTTCTATTTTTTTTTTTTTTTCATTTCTTTATCATAATTATTTTTTTGAAATTATGTCTTATTATCTAATGAAGAATTTAATAATGATAATGTCCTCGGGGCATCAACATGACATATCTCTTGGCAGAAATCTATGTAGTTTGAATTTAGATTTCAAATTTTCATCACACTTTAATGGTTCCCTTGAGTGCAATAAGTACTTGTCGGAATAGACCAACACCACAGTAGATGGATGATTATAATAATAATATCGCACATAGAAATATATGGTTCAGAATGAGTTAATTTTTCCAATTAAATTGGCTGGAGACCATCGCTCCCCCAGCTGTGGCCAACTGGCCAAGCTGGTTACAACAACAACAAGAAATGTAGACCTCCGTGGCTCAGTGGTTAAGAGCATTGGTTGCTGACCCGGAGGTTGCGGGTTCGAATCCCGGCCGGAGCGGAAAATTTTAAACGAGTTTTTCCGATTCCGGAATATCATGAATGTCTAGGTACAGTGCCCTGAAGTAATGCGTAAGTGGTTCCGGGGCAATATGCCTTTTTTTTTAAATATCACCTCGTTTATACGGCCCAACTTCTAAGACTAAGGGCCTATTAGATGAAACAGGATTAGATTA
Source organism: Bactericera cockerelli (assembly GCA_024516035.1). NCBI lineage: Eukaryota > Metazoa > Arthropoda > Insecta > Hemiptera > Triozidae > Bactericera > Bactericera cockerelli. The sequence goes on along the minus strand of CM044956.1, from coordinate 4,874,849 downwards.
ATCTAAGGGGACACTAACACTTAACTCAGTGATCGGTAGAAATTCCCACTAGAGGGCGTGTTGAGGAATAGTGTCCACTTAGATTAAGATTAATATAATCCTGTTTCATTAGTCGGCCCTAAAAAGTGTTATTATTCGAGCAGTAAGCCCAAGACATTATGCGGTAAAAATTCCAAATGGGAGATTAACTTGTCCTGGGTGGGTTTCGAACCCACGACCTGTGGATTAATACGAGACCGACGGCGACACCTTGACCAGTGAGCTTGGGAGAAGAATAAGTTAGTATATTTGATATTGTTAAATTTGTTACCGAATGGCCTCGATTTGTAATTTAAGACTATATAGAAGTTAATGAAGAAATGGGGTCATTGAGGTTCTAAACCTGTCATACACTGGGGGTAGGGGGCATTGGGGTTCCAAACCCTTCTTATACTGGGGGTAAGAGGGGTTCCAAACCCTTCATATACTGGGAGTAAGAGGGGTTCCAAACCGTGATATATTAGATGTATAAATCTTGTTGAACGAGTTCAGACAGCAGAGCCAGTCTGGGATCTTTGCCAGGAAATATTATTGCTCAGCCTCCTCCGAGCTTTTCAGCCATTTTTTACCAATTTTTTTACTCGATATTTCTCTCGTTCCATTTTACTTCCTATCAGCACAGGATGAATTTAAAAAAATATTGGAAATGCTTTAAAAAATTCCCCATATTATAAGTGGAAATTCAATTTTATGAAGATACAATATTGTTAATATTAGAAAGACTTATTATTTATACTGCCCGATTAAGACTATGAAGTCCCATAATCCCAGCAGTAAGCCCAAGACGGATTATTCTGTGGTAAAAAGTCATGTCCCGGCTGGATTTCGAACCCGCGACCTCTGGATTGCCAGACCGCCGCCTTTACCACTGAGCTACCGGGACAGATAATCCTCTTCCATTCCTTACAACGTGCACTATTTTTATCGCCAAATATTGTATTCACGTGAAAAATACACGTGAAAAATATTCACGAGTAAGTAATGTGTCCATAATTAGCAGTGTATTTTTTTTTTGCTAGGAAGGGTTGTTAGATTGGATGAAATTCGGATATTTCATAATCCATAAATCTTGAGAGAACAGTTGCGTTATTTGCATGTGGGGGAAAATGAGAGGTTTGGCGTCTCCACTATTTTTAGAGGATGTGCCTGTTTCACCAGTTCTGTCATTTTTCAGAAAGAGATTGGATAAATGTGTCCCTTGAGTGAATAATATTCAAAGGTCCTTGCTCTTATTATGCAATATAATAAACCTTAGTTTGACTATTTTTCTTTTTTTAAAACATTTCATATGTTTAAAAAAAATAAAACATGTTTCACGTTTATTATGAAAAAGAACCTAACATGATAAGAATTTTCTAGTCTGTCTGTTCAGTGTATGTAAAAAATTCCGATTTCTGGCTACTTCCCGAAGTCCAGATATCCCAAGTTTGATCACCGGTTGGGGCAGACTTTTCGAATTCTGTTCTATCCAAACATGTGAGGCTGACATTTCCGGCCCCAACCAGGCTGAGTGAGGTTAATCTGGGTAACTGGTACGATTTTAAGCGAATTGGGGGTAAAACTGCCGTCCTGATTATTTATATCAAATCACCATGTTAAAACCAAATAAATCAACTGGGTACAATAGAATAGATCTAATTAGGTGCATTGGTAGTCAAGTGGTTAACGCGCTAGTCTGGTAATCCCGGTAGCGTAGGGATCCGTTGGTTCGAATCCCATTCAGTGCATGAATTTTTCCTCATTAATTTGAGCTTGCGACCACATAATAATAAGACTGTGAGGGTTAGGTGGTAGAAAATGCTTTGAGCATTAACCTCGCCTGGTGGTTACCTTCCACTAAAGAGTGTTATTATCAACCAAACACAGTGAGGTAGCGAAGAGACCTCACTAAGTGAGGTTCTGTTTTACGAGGGACGTCCGGAAAGTAAGGGGACAATTGATGTTAAAACTCGAAAAATGCATATATTTTCATAAAATTTACAGGGTAAGTTCCAAATATAGTTTTTTATTTCTCCACATAATCATAAACAAGCTCCACTCACTTCTGCATCCTGGGTCCGAACTTTTTTATGCCTTCGCGTCATACACGCTCCGCTCCACCTCCAACAGCCACTTTTCCACAGTCTCCTTGACCTCCTCGTCGCTGAAAAACCTTTTTCCAGCCAATAACTCCTTCAGTTTCGTGAACAGATGAAAATCCGAGGGCGCCAGATCAGAAGAATACGGTTTTGAGAGTCACACGACGATCGCTGCGACTTTTTCATTGACTTGCTGCACAAGTTCTTCTGAAACGACAGACGGCCTCTTCTTTCTTCATCGTGTGTGTTTGTGCGACCTTCTTTAAACTTCTTTACCCACTTGAAAACCTTGGAACGTGAAATCACCTCAGGTCCATAGGTTTTCAGTAGCTGAGGATGGATTTCAGCAGTTGAATTCCTACGCAAAGTGATAAACTCCCCGAATCTCGCACCTGCGGTAGGTGGAGCGAACGGCACCTGTAGAGGTTGACGCGACGGGCTCCTGCAACGACATTTTCCAATGAACTGAGATGGGCAAGGGCTCATTTTGACCGTTAGGAATTCCCCTACAAGCAGGTATGCTAACCTTGAAAAAAAGATATTCCTACCAACCCCTACGACAAGTGTCCCCTTACTTTCCGGACGTACCTCGTAACTTGCATACTAGACGATTTGGCTTTCTTTGTCTGTCTGTATGTTTGTACATAATTATGTCTGTCTGTTCTGCGATAACTCCCAACCGGATTCTTCAAAACAGATTAAAAACCTATCGAGTGGGGTATTGAATGAAAGTTCTCAATGTCCTCATGCTTGATTGAACATTTATAATGCGATAGTTGAACCTGTGTGAGGTTTACAGTTCACAGAACCACTAGTTATGACTTATTTATTTACTGTTCCTCAGGACCTAGGCTACGCCGGCGACAGCCAGAACTGGCGCAGTGTGGTGCTGGCTCTTCTGGTGATCGGAATCGTCATCTCCGGAATAGTGACCGCCATCAACCTCATCGGATATGTGGATGAGTTGCTCTATCTGAGGGGCCGGAGGATGGATCTGGACGAGTTCCTCAGGTAACGGATCAGTTGCACCTATTCCTTTTTATTGGCTCTATCGAAAGAGATCGAAACAACAATTAAATTTATAATTGTAAAAGAGAGAGAGAGAGAGAGAAAAAAAAATGAAAGTTTTTGTTTTTTTAGACTATACAGGGTGTCCCTGATGTTTTTTTCCATGTGCAAGTGACCCATTCAGTCCTAATGTTCCACAGGGGAGAGCTGATGTTTTTTCCATGTGCAAGTGACCCATTCAGTCCTAATATTCCACAGGGGAGAGCTGATGTTTTTTCCAATGTGCAAGTGACCCATTCAGTCCTAATGTTCCACAGGGGAGAGCTGATGTTTTTTCCATGTGCAAGTGACCCATTCAGTCCTAATGTTCCACAGGGGAGAGCTGATGTTTTTTTCCATGTACAAGTGACCCATTCAGTCCTAATTTCCACAGGGGAGAGCTGATGTTTTTTCCATGTACAAGTGACCCATTCAGTCCTAATGTTCCACAGGGGAGAGCTGATGCCCCACAAGCTGACGCCATCTTGGGTGACCTCGACCAAGCTGGTCTTCCAAGGGGATGACGGCAACCTGTATGTGCTGGACAGCGGGGAGGATTCCCTGGCTGTGCTGGTCACGAACCATACGCTGGTAAGTGAGAGTTGTTGAAGGGTTGGGTGGAAGAGATTGCCAAAGGCAATAACCCCGCCCTTTAGTTAGGACATATATTATGTATATATTTATTTATTCTTTATTTTTTTCTTCTATTAATTGTATTTTAATTTGTAATTATTTGTGTTGTATATAATATGTCCTATTAATAAAGTGTAAATAAATAAATAGTTGTTGTTGTTGTTGTAGCCAGCTTGGCTACAGCTAGAGGGGGAATGGTAATATAATAATAACACTCTTTAGTGGAAGGTAACCGCCAGGCGAGGTTAATGCTCAAAGCATTTTCTACCACCTAACCTCAGGGTCTTATTATTGCACTGGTGGGATTCGAACCAACAGATCCTACGCTATCTGGATAACCAGATTGTTCCTGAAAATTTCTTTAAAAAAAACTTGGAAACCTTGCATAATAATAATAATAATACTCTTTAGTGGAAGGTAACCACCAGGCGAGGTTAATGCTCAAAACATTTTCTACAACCTAACCCTCAGAGTCTTATTATTATGTGGTCACAAACTCAAATTAATGAGGAAACGGCTTCAAAAACAGTTTCAAACATTATTTTTTTAAAAACCCTCGATTTTGTTATTATTTTTTCATTTTTAAAATAATTTGTTATCATTTTCCCAAACGTTACGAAGTACGGGCGTAACAGTCAGCACAATAACAAAACTCGATAACCTAAATAGCTCTTCATTTGAAATAATTAGCCGGAGTTCTGTGGAGTGTGTTGAAATTATTGCGTTATTCAAATGGAATGGCGCTTTATTCCACTTGAGTAAAATTAATACCGAGTTCCGTGGCATCCAGATTATACTGGGTGGTACAGGGTAGAGCGTGGGAGACGGGTGGATTATAAAATGAAAAAAAAACAAAAATAATATTAATAAAAAATTCTCAATTTTTTTTATTATTTTTTCGCACATGTCGCCTCTGACAACACAAAGAGGCGTAAACAGAAATTTGATATCGTTTTATGCTTAGATTGAGTCTACTTGTGCTATATTTTGTTCTCACAAATAGACGTAACCAATTATAATCCAAGAAAAGATACAACAAAAATTAAAATCATGCGTATCCCTCATTTTCTCTTTTCCAGACGAATCAAATAGGCGTAAATCGATAGTCACAGTTAAATAATCAAATTTGGCAACAGAAAAAGTTCGTATGGTCATTCACGGTACAGGGAAGTGATAATGTTCCTACGTGAACAGAAAATTTATGCACAAGAAAACTCGTTTTGGCTCTCCTGTAAAATTTCGAATGTTGTTTACGCCTTTGTGTGTCAGGGGCGATGTAACCATCGATATTTAGATTTATTTGGTTTGAACAGCTTGTCTGGCACTGAATTCAAGCAACTTCTAGCCAGCAAGGTTAGGACTTTTGAACACTCAAATCAAAACTTGTGATGCTAGCGATTCCCAGCCCCACTCAGACTGTTTGAGGTTAATTTGAGGAGCCGTTCTGTGAGTTTCCAGCGAATGGAGAGAATATACCCGTCGTGATTTGACCTAAATAAAAAAAACTGATACCCACTGAGTCAAACAGCAAACAGGTAATTAATTGGGTAAGGAAGGAACACATATGGAAAATCCCCTGAAAGTAAAATATTTGCTGCACTTTAGAATGCTTTTATTCTAAGAAAGCAGCTAGTCTATAATCAGGCGCGGCCGGTGCTAAGGAGCTGCGAATACAGCAACCTCAGACTAAAAGGAAAAGAGAGGATTTTCTCAAGTCCTAGCTCGTACGCAATGAAAATGAGCACACATTTCTATAATAATTAATGCATAATTATTTTGATTGACATGGTAAACAAACTAAAACCCTTTGGATACTGACAGAGTCACGGAGTGATTCTATAAATCCTATTTTAGTCCAGTTAATGTGGCAACACCCCCAAATTATTTCCCCACCGGCCGCGTCTGTCTATAATACTCGCAGAAAGTACCTCATACGATTTTAAAACGAAAACAGAATTTGCTCCCGCATAAAATTAACACACAGCAAAAAAAAAAACGTTTTTTTTTTTTTTTTTCTTCGTTTTTTTACGTTTAGCGTCGTAAACTTTACAGCACAACCTCTGCAGTGGTTATTTCAGCCTGCGGGACGGTTGATAGCCATCTAACATGCGATAGGAAGTGAAGCCATGATTTGTGAAAAAAATTACACCCCCTCTCCTGTCCTCGCAACCTCTGGCCTTTGGAGAAAACTCGTCCTTCGCTAGTACACCGATGAAAACGTTACGTGGCCATAACTCGTCTGATTCAACTTCCTCTTTGGATACTTTGAAACATTCGAGATGTGGTATCTAAATTGTGCTGAAGGAAACATCGAGATGTGTTATCTAGATTTTACTCAAGAAAGCTTAGCATGATCTAAGTCGGTGAAGCCTCAAGAAGATATACTCGTACCTTATCTAATTGCTTTATCTAAGATTTACTCGGCGAAAACAACAGGAAATTTCTTATCTACGAAAGCTCAACACGCCCTTTGTGTTGTTTGAAAAGCAGGAAAGCTGAGATAGCTACTTACAACATGAAAAATTTAAATCCCAAATTTGAAACAGGTAGGTATATAGGGTCAAGGGGGGTATTTACGAACAGGGGGTAATTACGAACAGTGGTCATTGTACCTAAACAGGATAAGATATTTCGAATCTGGTGGTTGAATACTATTATTTTGAATTGTTTTTACAGGTTGAACACGAGTTTTCGATAGTATTTATTTTCAGTTGTAGTTAGTAAGCTAGTGAAAATAGATCTATCAAAAAAATTGTTTTTTGAAGTTTTGATTTTTTTAAAACAATTTTTTAGGTAAGTGTGAATTTTTATCATTATTTTACTTTTAATTATTGATAAGCATGTTTTTGGTTATTATTTTACAAAAATAATTGTTTTAACCATTTTTCAAGTTATACTTTTTGGGTGTTCTTAATTACCCCCGCATTTTTTTGCTATGGGGTAATTACGAACGCATATTTTGGGTGTTTGTTTTACCCTATAACTTTTTTTGTATTTATCAAAACACTCAGAATGCCCCGGAACTACAAGATGAAGAAACCACCTCCTTTGTATACAGAAGCACAAATGATATCTGCTATCGTATTAGATGTTTTTAATGGCAACCTGGCTGTCAGAAGGGCAACGGCAGTGTTTTGAGATTCCGCAAACCAAAGTAGAATTTTCCAAACGTAAGGCTCAAAATCCTGAAATACTGGGAGGTTGTAAGAAGTACCAAGATATTAGTACCCTAATGTATTGGACCCAATGAAGGTATTTGTGTACTTGAACATAGCAAAAGAAAGGAAGAAAAATGAAAGTGTAGAAAACGAAAAGAAATATAGGGGGAACAGTTTCAAAAAAGAAGAAAAAAATGAAGGTAGAAGAAGACAAATCTGAGATTGACAATGACCTAGAAACTATTGATAAGACCAAAATCTGTATAAAAAAAATTAAAAAAATATATAAAACACCTTTCAAAAGCTCTCATAATTAACTTTTACTATTATTATGCTTTTATTACCAGCCTCCGTGGCGTAACGGTTGTGACTACTGCCCGTAGTCCAAAGATCCTTAGTTCGATTCCCGGTTGGAGCAGACTTTTCGCACAGAAAATTCTGTCCCCTCCGAACATGTGAGGCTGTCGATTCCGGCCCCACCCACGCTGGGTGAGGTTAATGTGGGTAGCTGGTACGATTCCCAGCGAATGGAGGGTGAAACCCCCGTCCTGTCTACCTCAAGTCAGGATGTTAAAACCAAATAGAATCAATGGACATGAAAGGAGCCTAGACATTGGATCTGGGCGTCCATATAATCCTCTCATCACCGTGATTTAGGTATCTATACCTATCTCACGGACACGAAATTATTATTATTACTATTATTTGCAAGATAGAGATACCCTATTTGATAAGAGTTGACTACCTTCGTGGTTAGGATTCAAACCACTATCCTGTGTGTCCATAAACTTTGCATATTGTCATACAGGTGGCTAAAGACACAAAGTACAATTTTGGTGTATTATTTGTACATGAAAAGCACATATTGCCATTAAAAAGTTCGTTTTTAATATTGTATAATGTGTTCGCATTTACCCCCGTCAGGCGGGGGTAAATGCGAACAGGCGGGGGTAAATAAGAACACCACTAAACAGATACTACAGTACGCACAAAACTATTTATAATGCACCATTAGAATACTAAATAAGTCTATATACCAAAAAAATCACAAGACATGGATTTACAAAAGCAACTCAGGGTTACAGATATGTTTACAAAATGTAGCTCAAAATCGTTCGTAATTACCCCCCTTGACCCTACACAAATAATTATGACCTAACCAGAAGGCACCCCTACCTTTAGTTAGGACCTCCTTCAAATCGTTATTGACCTCAGTATTTTGATCGATAAGGTGGCGGACTTGTAACCTGGAGGTCGGTGGTTCGAGTCCCGGTTTCAACGTAGATTTAGTAATGCTAGTTTGAGTAGTTGTGATATCACGAAAGAGATTAACACAAACATGATAACTTTTTTACTGCCCATGGCATTAACAATTCTGGGGAGGGTTTAAGTCTGTTTCATAATTCGGCCCTAAGCGTTTAGTCTGAGTACTAGCATTTCTTTTTAACGAACAAAACATTTGTTCCATTAACTAAAAAAAAAAAATGTTTGAAAGTCTACAAATAAAAAGAGAGGTATATAAACATGTTTATTTAAATTGAATAAAATAGTGAAACACGCAATGATCTATCAGTTACGTAAGTAAAATAGCAAAACTTAATAATATGCATTTGTTTGCTAGTAATTATTACTTATTTAATAAATTTAAAAAATACACTACCAATTATTACGGACACAATACTTTCTCGTGAATAGTTTTTTCGACTTTCCATTTCGACGAATAATAATTGTTTGACTTTCTTTCTATTTTTATCGTGAAGCATTTTAACAAGGTCTTACACTTGTCGTTTGTGCTGATCCGGATCTATGTTTAGATCTTGTGAAATATATTCGCCTCTTTTAGAAGGCGAATTAATGAGTCGGTATCGGAAGAGTCGTCCTATAGCGAGGGAACCTCTTCTAGTATTCTCTAGTTATTGGCAATGAATTGCAATATGGAACTGTCATTGGATCTCCACATTCACAGATAGGGGGTGGAGATTTTTTTTTTTTAAAGATGAGTGTTTCACAGCCTTTTTTATTTCGTAGCCATCAAACAGGAGCTACTGTAGGCACTTGTGATCTGTGTTGTAGCCTGCTCGTCCCGTAGTATGCCTCCCCTCTGATGGGCGAGAAATGACAAAATACTTCCCATTTAGTAGCTGGGTCAACACAATCGCACCGGAAGGTATTCCTTACAAACAACTGTAACCAAATACTGAATACAAATTTTTGTCGGGCGGGGTTCGAACCCGGGACCTTCCGCATGGCAACCGAGTGCTTAACCACTGAGCTATTCGTGCGCTCGATTTTTTAAAAGTAAACTTTTAGATTTTTTGAAAGTAAAACTGTGCCTTAGTCTAGTATGGCCAATTCTTATTCTGATGAGTAGGTACCACCTATTTGTCTATTTGGTGCACTGGTATTCAAGTGGTTAACGCGCTAGTCTAATAATCCAGGTAGCGTAGGGATCCGTTGGTTCGAATCCCACTCAGTGCATGAATTTTTCCTAGTTCATTTGAGTTTGTGACCACAAAAAATAATAAGACTCTGAGGGCTAGGTGGTAGAAAATGCTTTGAGCATTAACCTCGCTTGGTGGTTCCCTTTCACTAAAGAGTGCTATTATTAGTATTACCTATTTGCCGTACAAGAGTGGACTGGTGGTCAAGGCTTGTTACGAGGTTTAACAATTGTCAGTTTATTTTGATTTGGAACCTCAGTTCATGTATTCTGGCACGAGGTTATAATAACTTTGTCAGTGAACAGTTTGAAATCCTCTGGTATGTTCTTCCTTGTTTGACATGCTATTCCATTTTCTGCCAGTTGATTCCTTTTCTTCTTCTTTATTTTCAGAGACAGCTCAATGTAGAAGACTATAAATGCTCAACAGATCTGAAATATATTTTGCTCAAACATAATAGTAAGCAGGTAAGCAAACACGTCTGAATGATAACTTAGACCAGCGGTTCCCAACCGGTGGGCCGCGGGCAGCTCGCTACTGGGCCGTGAATTCTGGCCGAAACTCAAGAAATAATATTAAAATAGTGCAAAATAAGTACGGTAAAATCGGGGTGGGCCGCAAATTTGTTTTAAAAATATTATTGTCAAAGAGATTGGGAACCGCTGATTTAGAGCATGACAGTTTTAAATGATATTTTTTAAAAATAATAATAATAAGGTAGGTAGTTGTGCCCCTTAACCGCTTTCGCATTACTTCAGGTCACTTTACCTGTAAATCCATGCCATTCCGAAAAGGGAAAACTCGGTCAGAATTTTTCCGCTCTGGCCGGTATTCGAAACCGCAACCTCTAATCATCGTAACCATTGATACACGGAGGTAAAAATATACTAAGAGGAAGTTGCGTACAAATTAATTTGAACGCAATTACCAATCAGAGTGCGTTGTGTGACAGTTGAAACGGAGATTCGTGGATTTTGAGTGTGGAGAGTGTTTCTGGAACGGACCCTGATTTCCAGTGTAGATATAACTGTTAAAAAATGTAGGTATGTAGGGTAAAACAAAAAATAAACAAAAGATCTATTAACTTGAGCTTTTTTCAGAGAGATAATAGTTGTACCACAATACCACAATATGGTTAAATCTCAGTAAAAGATTATTTTGTATCCCTAGTCTCCATAGATTGAAGACTTTTCTAAATACCTACATAGTTAAGTAGATAACAGGTTGATGTGGTAAAAGCAAAGGGTATGCTTTAGCCTGGGATAATGCGGTTTTTTTATCGTATTCGTCGAAAATTTGACCTACCCAGTTTTTCACATTTCTGGACGAATCATAGCCTCAGGGTACCAAAAAAGTTGTTTTCGGCCATGGGTCTATGTGACTATGTGTGAATACGATTTCTCGAGAATGGTAAGAGCTAGAGACCTGAAATTTGGTATGGAAGAGCTAGAGACATGAAATTTGGTTGAAGTCAGGCGCAAGGGCCGTTTCTTTGAATTGGTTAAAGATACAAAAAAAGTTTGAGAACAACATTTTCTTAGAATAAAAAAATATTAGGGTTTTACTTACATCATTTTCTTGATATCTTGAACTTTTTGGAACCCGGTTCCAATTTATTGTCTGGTGTATAAAATTAATTTCCATTACAAATTTCGAGTCTCTAGATTTTACCGTTCTCGAAATATCGTGTTCACACACCCACACAAACAGAGACACACAGACAGACAGACACACGGACGGACGGACCAATGGCCGAAAACAACTTTTTTGTTATCTTGAGGCTTTGATTCGTCCATGAATTTGAAAAATTGGGTAGGTCAAATTTTCGACGAATACAATACTTTCCTTATTACGGGATAAGTAAAAAGTTAAAGTTATCATATTTGTGTTCATCACTTTCGTGATATCACAACTACTCAAACTGGTTTCACTAAATCTACGCTGAAACCAGGACTTGAACCACTGACCTCCAGGTTACAAATCCGCCTCATCGATCAAGCTACTGAGGTCGGTTATGTAAAATATCTACTAAGAACATAGTGAATATGTACCAAGATACTATCTGCTATAATGGATACTTGTTTAATATTTTGCACATGGGAATAATTCGCACCACCACAAAATTGTATTCTGCTTTGTACTTTGCTAAGATCCAGTAACAAAAAGGGATTGTGGGATTTCATTTGTAAGTTAATTATTTTCATGCTGAAAATAATCGCATTTAAACATGTTATCTGCATCAACACCGCAGCAGATTTCACAAGATTAAGGCTTCGTTCACTTGAGGACAATAGAAACGTTATGTACACTCACCAGCAGAATTAACCGGACATTTCCTGTTTTCCACTTTAGCATCGTGTATTTCTATGCAGTTGCAAAAGGTTGTAACTTCTACTGTAGATAACATTTTCAGATGATTTTTGTTTTGTATAAAAGAAAACAGATTAAAGATTTACACGCATTATAAGAAAAAAATCAGAAAAAATCATTGCAACTTATGGAAGGAAAAAATTAAAATTTCAATTTACCGCACGATTAGCTCAGTGATTAAGCACTCGCTTGCCATGCGGAAGGTCCCGGGTTCAAATCCCCCGTGCCAAAAAAAAAAATGTTCTTGATTTTGTTACAATTGTTTGTAAGGGATACCTTCCGGTGCGCTCGTGTTGACCCAGCATCTAAATGGGAAGTATTGTGTCACTTCTCGCCCATCAGAGGGGAGACATACTGCGGGATGGGCACGGGCAGGCTACTACACAGACCACAAGCGTCTACAGTAGCTCTCGTTCATGGCTACGAAATAAAAACGGCTGTGAAACACTCATCTTAAAAAAAAAAAAAAAAAAAATGCTTGTAATATTACAAGGATGGATGTATTAAGTACCTACGAGATATTATAAACATATTTAATATTGCTCAAGACCTCAAGAGTCTCTTAATAAGCGGATTAGTCCCATGAAACATTGAGTGTGTACTCGAGGTCTTTGTTGTACCTTGATAAACCTTTAGTTCGCCTTTTTTTCTGCTTACCATCTCTTTTACATTGAGGTCAATCCGAGGGGGCGGGGAGGTATATGTTCCCCTGAGAAAGATGAAGGTATTACACAGGTAGTCAAGTGGTTAACGCGCTAGTCTGATAATCGAGGGATCCGTTGGTTAGCGTAGGGATCCGTGGGTTCGAATTCCACCCAGTGTATGATTTTTTCCTCATTAATTTGAGCATGTTGGACGTAGGAACTCATTCATTGAGGCACTACGTCCCCCTCGGGATCACAGGACATAATAATAAAAATATCGCCTTATATATACTGCCCAATTATGACTATTAAAGTCCCATTATTCCAGCAGTAAGCTCAAGACATATTATTATGTGGTAAAAATCCCAAATGGGAGGATAACTTGTCATGTCCCGACTGGGTTTCGAACCCACGACCTCTGGAATCTCTGGAATAGTCTGGATTCTCAGAGTGCCGCCTTTACCACAGAGCTACCGGGACAGTGTATAAGTAAATTTATTACAAATAAATCTTATCTTATTTTGTAATTGGCTATTAGGTTTTTTTAAAACAAAACAACATAACGAACATCTTACAAATAAAAGCAGTGCCGGATTACCCATATGGCGGATTTGGCAGATGCCAAGGGCCCCGCGCTTTAGGGGGCCCCGCGCTTGAGCAGCTTACACTAGATTTTATGAGATTTTTAAAAAGCTTGCACTAGGTATTATGAGTTTTTTAAAAGCTTACACTAGGTATTTTTGGATAATGAGTAAGAAGAAGAAGAAGAAATAAAAGGGGAAAAACACATACTCACAGCAAAGTACATAAATTGAAAGAAAAGCGCGGGGCCCCCTATTACTACCTACTCCTCGAATCAACCACATGGACACTAGCGGATTACCTACTCCAATTGTGGATTTGGTAGATGTCAAGTTCCCCGCAGTATTGGGGACTCCGCGTTTCGGGCAGCTTACACAAATTATAAGTGTTTTTGAATGGCCTTCAAGTCGGTTTTTCTGGATTTTAATATTAAATGAAATTATAGCCAGTTGAGCAAAATATTAAAAGAAAAACCACGGGGCCCCCCTTAAAATCGACCACGTATATGAAAATAGGTAGATCTTTACACCTATTGCCTGCGGCTCTTTATATAATATATTATGTATAAATATTATATAATTACTCGTATTTGAAAAGAAAAATATTGACGGACGTGATTATCGCCTTCGGTAATCTCTGCCATCAAACCCATAAAGTGTCTTCTGAGTGCTCAGTGATCGGCTTTATCCACATCTTAACCAACGATCTTCATTATAGTCGCCTGCGACGCTTTAAATGTTTTTTTCAAGATTTTTTTTTTTTGTATCTATTTTCCGAGTACTTTACCCCATAAGTTTGCAAAAATTTCGCCTGCGGCGCCGCGCCGTCAAATTTACTTATCATGATGTTTTGGATTGTTTTTCAAGACGTGCATTTCTAGTATGTACCATTAAAAGATAAAAAGTCTTTGGGCATTTTCGAAATGCCTTTTGATAGTTTGGAATTATTTTGGCCAGTGACCTTTTAAAAAAAGTAGCATTCAATACTAGCAATAAAATCTCCACAGTAATCGATGATCTACTTTCTACACATCTTACCCAATGACATCTTTCTACTTATATTCTTTTCATAATGTATAATTATTTAGATATTTCTACAATTACTCGGAAAAAATGTTGCCTTCAGTGTTATAAACGTCGTTTTGGATACTATTATGGACTAGTGCCCAGGACACTTGGCTTCGATTTCAAGGTTCTAAAAATAGTATTTTAGAAAAAATTAGTTCAATTTTGGGGCCCCGCGCCTTGAAAATGCCAAGGGCCCCGCGCAGCCTTAATCCGGCACTGAATAAAAGATTTCTTCCATTTTTTTCTGAGGTTGGAAGAGTTCCTCTAATACTCACAGCATTACCTCTGTATAGCAATTGCAATACGCTGAATCAGGTAATGCTGTGATTGGTTGTCTCCGGACACCCGGGTCAGCAGTGTTAGTAAAGCGAGTTTGAGTATTTGTGATATCACAAAAGAGATTTTTTTATCCTTTTTTCACTGATATTCTCTCTTCTGCCTCCTCAGGTGTTCCAGAACACCCACACCGCCTTGTACACCGTGTATGACGTCACAAACGACCACCACCTTCCTGTGACACTCAGTGACGTCAGCAAGATCACGCAGACGCGGCTAGACCACGCCTCCTGGGCCGCCAACACGAGCGTCCTGATCTTCATCGCCAACAACGACATCTATGTGCGCTACTCGCCGCTCAGTGGCGTCGACTACCGGATAACCACCACCGGGCAGCCGGATGTCTACTACAATGGCGTGCCGGACTGGCTGTATCAAGGTGAGACCATAGCTTGTAGAATTAAGAAGTGAAACCACCCCCCGCAGGCCTACATCGTGGCGTCCTCAGCGCTAGTATCGCAAAGGAGTCTCCTCTCCTCGTCCCTCACCCGTATCAATTGAAAGCATAAACATAAATATATCAAATGTAAACATAAACATAAATAGACCGCGAGAAATATTCTACTCCTTTGCGATGGTGTCGCGCTATGTGGCCTTTTATGTATGTATGCAACTGGGGTGCATTCACGCTATGGTGAGACTTTCCACTGTACATAATAAATATGTATGAGGGCCAAATGTGCTATAAATGTGCTTCTTTGTGTTATAGTCTGATTAATCTTCATTTTCTTTTTTTTACTCTATCTTATCCCACTCAAACAGGGTGGCTTCAACCTCATGGTTGAAGGTTGGTTGGTTTTGGCACATATTTTACGGCTGGATGCCCTTCCTAACGTCAACGATTCTATTTGATTTAACGTCCTGCATTAGGACGGAGGTTTTACCCTCCATTCGCTGGGAATCGTACTAATTTTCGTAATTTTCTAAACATTTTCAGAGGAGATTTTCCAGCCCGAGTCAAATGTCGCACTGTGGCCATCTCCCGACGGCTCCTACATTCTCTTCGCCTCCTTCAATGACAGTGACTGCAGATCCTTCTCCTATCCCTGGATCGAACCCAGTACCTTGAGCTCCCTGGGCACCGCGCAAACTTTTCCGTCCGCAAAGTACATCCGCTACCCCACTGTGAGTAGACGGACGGGGTTTTAACCTCTGATACCTACCAATTTTTTTTTTTTCTTTTTTTTTTAGCTTTCTTTAAAGTGGCAGGGTTCTCACATGGGAGCTCTTCCACTCAACCACTATTTTTACCTACCTACCATACCTACGTACCTACCAAATTTCAAGACATGTTTATAAAATTGTGATTTTTAAATGCTCCTGTAAATAAAATGATGAGACAGACAAATCAACTGTGATGTTTCTTTTTTTATTTTATTTTAAACTATAACACAAAGACTTCATTCTATGAATTTGTGAAGGGGAATGAGCCCGCAATGCTGGCTGCATTCCCCCTCTAAATGGCCATATTATTATTTATGTTTGTTATTATTTACCATAACTCCAATCTAGTCATATTTATAATTTTTATATTAATTTTCCAGTATCTTGAAATGTTTAGTGTATTAATTTCATTTTGTGTTTTCTTCTGTTTTTTATGTATCTTTTTTTGTATGCAATATATTTTTACATGTTATACTATTATATGGACTCTTTCCGTAACTATAAGTGCCTCTGAGCACCATTACAATTACAAAATAATATTGGTAAATGCGATGTGTAACTTTATAGGTCATTATTTTTATCAGGCACGGCTGGTGCATAGGAGCTGCGGAACTGCAGCACCCCCAGACGAAAAAGAGAGGATTTTCTCATGTTCTAGCTCGTACAAAATGAAAATTATCACACATTTCTAGAATAATTATTATGTACCTAAAGTGTTTGAGTTTGTAAACCCATGCTAAGGTTTACAAACTCAAACACTTTAGGTACTGAAAGAGCGATTCTGTAAATCCTGTTTTAATTCGGTTTATGTGGCAGCACCTCCAAAACATTTTCCCACCGGCTGCGCCTGATTATTATTATTTATTTTTTCTTCATAAAAGCCAAAATATGACAATATCTGATAACCTATTTGATCTCTGTGTTAGCCAGGTACAGCCCTCCCCAAGGTGTCTCTCTGGATTGTCTCCATCAAGGAGGAGCACCTCCATCTGCCCCATGTGGAGATCCAGCCTCCAGTAGTACTGCGGGACCAGTAAGTCGATACCGTGGAGGTTTTTTTTTTTTTTTTTTTTTTTTTTTTAAAAAAAAAAAAAAAAAAAAAAAAAAAAGGTAATTGAGCCCAGGAACCGCATTACTTCAAGGCACTCTACCTTTACATCCATGCCATTCCGGAAACGGAAAAACTCGGTTAAATTTTTCCGCTCCGGCCCAGATTCGAACCCGCAACCTCCGAGTCAGCAACCAATGCTCTTAACCACTGACCACAAACTTAAATTAACCACAAACTCAAATTAATGAGGAAAAATTCATCACTGGGTGGGATTCGAACCAACGGATCCCTGCGATACCTGGATTACCAGACTAGCGCATTAACCACTCGACTACCAGTGCACGTTCATACCATTAGCCGGGAATTCATCACGAGGGTTCGAATTTGAATGGTCACCCATCCAAGTCCTACCGTTGCTTAACATCAGTAACTTAACAAGCCGACCTCCGTGGCTCAGTGGTTAAGAGCATTGGTTGCTGACCCGGAGGTTGCGGGTTCGAATCCTGGCCGGAGCGGAAAATTCTAACCGAATTTTCTGTTTCTGGAATGGCATGGATGTAAAGGTAAAGTGCCCTGAAGTAATGCGAAAGCGGTTCCGGGGCACAATTACCTTTTTTAATAATAAAAAAAAACCGCCATGAGACTCCATTTGGGATTTCATCCATTGTCAACACCAGGCCAAGGTAAATTTTGGATATCTTCATCACCATTGCTTTTTCAATAGATTTTAAATGGATTCTTATTGATTTTGGCTCTGAAAAGTGTGAGATCCCAGTGTGAGTTGCCGAGAAAAAATGCAGAGCAGGATAGAATTATAAATCCAGATTCACACTTCTTCATTACGTTTTAAAGAAATTTAACATAATTACGATAAAAATAAAACTTTTGTTTGTGAATTCTCGGCCTGATCTCCCACTCGTCTTGCAGGGACTACTACCTAACGTCGGCTCATTGGCTGATGCAGGACAACTCCCAAATCTCCGCTATCTGGATGAATCGAGCCCAGAACCTGAGCATTGTGAGCAACTGTCAAGCCTCAACCCAGTGGATCTGCAACGAGGTGAGTGCCTCTTGTCATTCGGGACTAAATAGTCTGGCTGGGGGATGTTAAACAGGGTGAAGACCAGTGTCTCGCTAGACTAGCCAACCCTTTTACAAGCCAGGCTAGCTTGCAGTTTCCTATGGGTTTAATGGCTTATAAAGAAAAGTACAAGTCCTCATGATGGTTGATCGCACATAGAAATATGTGGTTCAGGACGAGCCAACTTTGAAATAAAGTTGGCTGGAGACCATCACTCACCCCTCCAGCTGTAGCCAAGCTGGCTACAACAACAACAACAACATTCAAGACTAATGGCCAAATCATACAATAGACCATCCCGGAGTTTCAACCAATCACAGCGCACTATAGCCCGAGTCAGCTGATATTGTTTCTAATCCTGAACTACAGATTTATAAAACAGGATTAAAAGATAAGCCAAATCCTCCCTTTTTTTTAATAAAAAAAAAGAGAAAAAAAAATGAGTGTTTCACATCCGTTTTTTATTTCGTAGCCCATGAAACAGGAGCTACTTTAGACGCTTGTGGTCTGTGTTGTAGCCTGCCCATCCCGTAGTATGCCTCCCCTCTGATGGGCAAGAAGTGACACAATACTTCCCATTTATGTGCTGGGTCAACACGAGCGCACCGGAAGGTATCCCTTACAAACAACCGTAACCAAGTTTTGAATACAAATTTTTTGTCGGCTCTGAAGATGTAACCCGTGACTTTCCGCATGGCCAGCGAGTGCTTAACCACTGAGCCAATTGCGCTCTCTATTAGCTATTAGCTAATCACTCCCTCAAGTCCGATTTTCAACCCAGTGGATCTGAAATGAGGTGAATGCTTCTTTTCAATGAAGATTAATGGTCGAATTGGATATAAGATGAGCTAGGTATCAGAGCTATTTTTTTTTAAGAAGATTAAAGTCAAATACCTCAAGTCGGGCTATAATACGCTGTGAAAAAAGCCGAGGTTGGGTTTACAGATCCTTTACAGAATAATTCTTAAAAATGTTCAAATTTTATTCATCTGTATAACTTACATCTCTTTTCCTCCCCGAAGTATAACTTACATCTCTTTTCCTCCCCGAAGTATAACTTACATCTCTTTTCCTCCCCGAAGTATAACTTACATCTCTTTTCCTCCCCGAAGTACAAATTACATCTCTTTTCCTCCCCGAAGTATAACTTACATCTCTTTTCCTCCCCGAAGTATAACTTACATCTCTTTTCCTCCCCGAAGTATAACTTACATCTCTTTTCCTCCCCGAAGTATAACTTACACCTCTTTTCCTCCCCGAAGTATAACTTACATCTCTTTTCCTCCCCGAAGTATAACTTACACCTCTATTCCTCCCCGAAGTATAACTTACACCTCTTTTCCTCCCCGAAGTATAACTTACATCTCTTTTCCTCCCCGAAGTATAACTTACACCTCTTTTCCTCCCCGAAGTATAACGTACATCTCTTTTCCTCCCCGAAGCATAACTTACATCTCTTTTCCTCCCCGAAGCATAACTTACATCTCTTTTCCTCCCCGAAGTATAACTTACACCTCTTTTCCTCCCCGAAGTACAACTTGGATCTCTTTTCCTCCCCGAAGTATAACTTACACCTCTATTCCTCCCCGAAGTATAACTTACACCTCTTTTCCTCCCCGAAGTATAACTTAAATCTCTTTTCCTCCCCAAAGTACAACTTACACCTCTTTTCCTCCCCGAAGTATAACTTACACCTTTTTTCCTCCCCGAAGTACAACTTACACCTCTTTTCCTCCCCGAAGTACAACTGACACCTCTTTTCCTCCCCGAAGACTCACGCCGAGCGGGCCATGGACAACACCTGGCTGGACGTGCAGCCCCACCCTGTGTTCTCCCCGGACGGCCAGAGCTACATGCTCCTCGCGGCCGTGCAAGAGGGCCCGGCCATCTTCACGCACATCAAACACGTGACGCTGCTGCAGCAGAAGATAGCCGTCATCAGTCACGGGCCCTACCACGTGCTCAAGATTCTGGCCTGGGACACGGTCAAGCATTTGGTGTGAGTTTTACATAATAATCTCCCTTGCCTTTATCCCATATTAGCTTATGTTGCTTTTGGGGTCGGCATTGTTCAACCTCATGATTGAGGTTGGTAGGGTGGAGCACGTTTTTTATGGCTGGATGCCCTTCCTAACGCCAACGATTCTACTTGCTTTAACGTCCTGGGTTAGGACGGGGGTTTTACCCTTCATTCGCTGGGAATCGTACCAGCTACCCACATTAACCTCACCCAGCCTGGGTAGGGCCGGAAATGGCAGCCTCACGTGTTTGGATGGAACAGAATTTTCTTCGAAAAGTCTGCCCCAGCCGGGAGTTGAACTCGGGAACTCTGGACTACGGGCAGTAGTCACAACCATTACGCCACGGAGGCTGCGGTATGAGTTTTACATAAAAAAATTTAAAGGCGAAATGAATAGCCAGCCTCCGTGGCGTAACGGTTGTGATTACTGCCCGTAGTCTAGAGATCCTGAGTTCGATTCCCGGTTGGAGCAGACTTTTCGCACAGAAACTTCTGTTCCCTCCGAACATGTGAGGCTGGCGAATTCCGGCCCTACCCAGGCTGGGTGAGGTTAATGTGGGTAGCTGGTACGACTCCCAGCAAATGGTACCTCAAGTGAGGACGTTAAAACCAAATAGAATCAATGGACATAAAAGGAGCCTAGACATTCGATCTGGGCGTCCATATAATCCTCTCACCACCGTGATTTAGGTATCAATGCCTAACTCACGGACACGGAATTATTATTAATAGACGTTTTTGTAATACCCCTGTAGCGGTAAGTCTTGGATGGGGCAAACCGATGCTAAGCAATAACTAAAGTTATCGATTTTATATATTCATTCCACCCAAAATAGGTAGGTATACAAGTTGTCCAAGTTTGTAAAATTTGAATTAGTAGTAGTAGTAATAAGTAATTGTATTTATTTTTAATGAAATATTTACAATGGTTGGCATATTGAAAACATAACAATATAAATAACAAAACAACAACAGCAAAAAAAGACAATGAACCTATATATAACTTTTAGAAGGTAAGTAAAATTTTAAATACAATAAACTTAAACTTAGATGCGGCAGTACAAATAAGGCGATCCTATTATTATTCTTAATTGTAATTATGTCTTTTAATAAAATTAAATAAATAAACGCCCTCCATAAGGAGGAGAGTAGTGTAAAAAGGAAGGGTCTATGCTGCGTAAGGGGTGCCAAAGGGCTCATTAAATATTATTCTATAAAAAATTGACTCCATGCTGCGTAAGGGGTGCCAAAGGGCTCATTAAATATTATTCTATAAAAAATTGACGTGCTCCGTAACCCAATGTCTCTGGTTCCAGATATTACCTGGGCACATTATTCTATAGAAAATTGACGTACTCCGTATCCCAATGTCTCTGGTTCCAGATACTACCTGGGCACATTATTCTGTAAATTTCTGACTTTATACTTTGGTCTTTTTAATTTTACTAGTTGGTAAGTAGTTTTAGGTATTTTTAGAATTGTAAAATCTAGCTGGGATTTATGATTTTAAAATTATTTTTTATTTAATTTTAAGATTTTGTACAAATGGGACTTGTTCCGTAAACTTTCAAAAAAAAAAAAAAAAAAAAATTGACGTGCTCCGTAACCCAATGTCTCTGGTTCCAGATACTACCTGGGCACATTATTCTATAAATTTCTGACTTCATACTTGGTCTGTTTAATTTTACTAGTTGCTAAGTAGTTTCAGGTATTTTTAGAATTGTAAAATCTAGCTAGGATTTATGATTTTAAAATTATTTTTTATTTAATTTTAAGATTTTGTACAAATGGGACTTGTTTCGTAAACTTTAAAAAAAAAAAAAAAAAAAATTGACGTGCTCCGTCACCCAATGTCTCTGGTTCCAGATACTACCTGGGCACATTATTCTATAAATTTCTGACTTCATACTTGGTCTGTTTAATTTTACTAGTTGCTAAGTAGTTTCAGGTATTTTTAGAATTGTAAAATCTAGCTAGGATTTATGATTTTAAAATTATTTTTTATTTAATTTTAAGATTTTGTACAAATGGGACTTGTTTCGTAAACTTTAAAAAAAAAAAAAAAAAAAATTGACGTGCTCCGTCACCCAATGTCTCTGGTTCCAGGTATTACCTGGGCACATTATTCTATAGAAAATTAATTGACGTGCTCCGTCACCCAATGTCTCTGGTTCCAGATATTACCTGGGCGCATTATTCTATAAAAAATTGACGTGCTCCGTAACCCAATGTCTCTGGTTCCAGATATTACCTGGGCACATTATTCTGTAAATTTCTGACTTCATACTTTGGTCTGTTTAATTTTACTAGTTGGTTAGTAGTTTTAGGTATTTTTAGAATTGTAAAATCTAGCTAAGGATTTATGATTTTAAAATTATTTTTTATTTAATTTTAAGATTTTGTACACATGGAACTTGTTCCGTAAACTTTCAAAAAAAAAAAAAAAAAAAAATTGACGTGCTCCGTAACCCAATGTCTCTGGTTCCAGCAGCTCACGCTCTATCTAAAAGTACAAAAGATATTGTACTTCAAGGGGATTGTAATTAAAAAACTGTAGAATAAAAATAAATCAACTTATTATTATTATTATTATTAGATACTACCTGGGCACTCACGAGACCTCCGGCCCCGGCCAGCAACACCTGTACGTCATCAGGGATCCGTCAGCGGACGACACCCAGCGGCACAACCCCAGGTGTCTCACCTGCGGGCTCCAGCGGACGGAGCCCTACCTCAACTGCACCTACTTCAATGTGTATATGAACAAGATGTCTGAAGAAGGTAGGTAACTACTTCAATGTGTACATGAACAAGATGTCTGAAGAAGGTAGGGCTATGTACAAGTTTATTTATTTTATTTATTTAGAAACTCTTTATTAGCAGAACATATATACAGACAAACAATGGTAAAAATCTATATCTATAAAAGAAAGCTGTCTGTATGTATGTGTGTGTGTGTGTATGTATGTATGTTCTTTATACAAATCCACACCGTTTGACCGAGAAACCTGAAATTTTGCACATAGGTCCGCTTGGATCAGGAAATTCTTCTAGGCTAGATTATATCTCCCTGAGGTTAAGCTACAATGAGTAAGGATAAAAAATAGATGGGTGACGCAAAAAAAATGCACGTTTTTTGACATAAATGACATTTTTTCTCGAAATTTGTCGCGACGACCTATCAACTCAAAGCGAGAAAGTTTTAGGCAAGGGCTTGAGTTTTCAATTGACATATCGATCGCGAATTTCTGATGAGCCGTTCTTGAGCTACGCCGGGTAAGGTAAAAAAATGGATGGGTAACATGTAAAATATTCACGTTTTTTGACCTAAATGACATTTTTTCTCGAAATTTGAAGTGACGACCTATCAACTCAGAGCGAGAAAGTTTTAGGCAAGGGTTTAGGCTTTCATTTGACATATTGATCGCGAAATTCTGATGAGCCATTCTTGAGCTACGCCGGGGAAGGCCAGAAAATAGATGGGCGACAAAAAATATTCAGGTTTTTTTTCAAACCTAAATGACATTTTGTGTGTGTGTGTGTGGTGTGTGTGTGTGTGGTGTGTGTGTGTGTGTGGTGTGTGTGTGTGGTGTGTGTGTGTGTGTATGGTGTGTGTGTGGTGTGTGTGTGGTGTGTGTGTGTGGTGTGTGTGGTGTGTGTGTGGTGTGTGTGTGGTGTGTGTGTGGTGTGTGTGTGTGTGGTGTGTGTGTGTGGTGTGTGTGTGTGTGTGTGTGTGTGGTGTGTGTGTGTGTGTGTGTGTGTGTGTGGTGTGTGTGTGTGTGTGTGTGTGTGTGTGTGTGTGTGGTGTGGTGTGTGGTATGTGTGTGTGTGTGGTGTGTGCGTGTGTGCGTGTGTGTGTGCATGTGCGCCATATAGCTAGAGAGACCCACCTGGAATTTCACACAATAGGAAGGACATACACATACACACGAACAAGTACAAGGACAAAATCAGGTCCGTGTAATTGTTTCAATGAATAACTTTAATATTTTAATAATTTTATGCTATTTTTCTTTAAAAAACATTGGACTGGTATGTTTCTGAGGAAATTGGAGATTTTTTTTTTTTTTTTAATGTTACTCACATCGTGGAAATCACTGTTTTTCGGTGGTGTCTCGTGGTCTCTCTAGCTAAGGGTGTTTTTCGTGTGCAGCTACAGAGACTTCGTGGTAGTGTCGTAGAGTAGAGGATAATATGAAAATTTTTATTTTTGTATGATTGTTTATTTTACTTCCGAGAAATTTCTAATATTAGAAATCGGAAGTATTGTTTTTATCTTCTTTTCTTTAAATTTATTTTTGAAGGGGCTTTTTTCAGATATGTCGTCCAAGAACTTCACGCTAATCTTCTAGCTCACTCGTCGGTCTATTTACATGTATTAATTTAGGGGTCGCTCGGTTGATAATATTTCCGACTAGGTATTGGTTTTTTTCTATCTTGCTCCGTTCGGCGGATATTCCGCCCGGAAGCGTCGCCAGGTCGTTGCGGCATTACAGTAAGAATTAAGAAAAAAATTCTAGGAATCAAAAGAATTTGTCTCTGCGAGCTGACACTTTTCCACCCTAAAACGACACCCCCGGGTGGGCGGAGACGCCCAGGGGCGGCAATCACAGTTGGTCGAAAAATATGTTCATATATAAATATCGACATTTGATTTTTGTTCTTCAAAAAAATTAAAGGGTTTTTACGACTATTGGTTTTTTTTCTATCTTGCTCCGTTCGGCGGATATTCCGCCCGGAAGCGTCGCCAGGTAGTTGCGGCCTTACGCTCGGAATTAAGAAAAAAATTCTTGGAATCAAAACAATTTGTCTCTGCGAGCTGACACTTTTCCACCGCAAAACGCCACCCCCGGGTGGGCGGAGACGCCCAGGGGCGGCAATGACAGTTGGTCGAAAAATATGTTCATATATAAATATCGACATTTGATTTTTGTTCTTCAAAAAAATTAAAGGGATTTTCCGACTATTGGTTTTTTTCTATCTTGCTCCGTTCGGCGGATATTCCGCCCGGAAGCGTCGCCAGGTAGTTGCGGCCTTACGCTCGGAATTAAGAAAAAAATTCTTGGAATCAAAACAATTTGTCTCTGCGAGCTGACACTTTTCCACCGCAAAACGCCACCCCCGGGTGGGCGGAGACGCCCAGGGGCGGCAATGACAGTTGGTCGAAAAATATGTTCATATATTACTATCGACATTTGATTTTTGTTCTTCAAAAAATTTAAAGGGATTTTCCGACTATTGGTTTTTTTCTATCTTGCTCGGTTTTTCTATCTCGGCGGATATTCCGCTCGGAAGCGTCGCCAGGTCGTTGCGTCCTTACACTAAAAGCGGTTTTTTTTATGTGAACGAAGCGAACCGAAGCTGACCTGGTCACTGAAATTCACTTTTTTTTATTTGACCGGACCGAAAAATCCTGACCAAAGTGGACCGGCTCGTTCGTTCGGTCATGGGTTTTGGTTCGGTAAGAAGAAGAAGAAGTGGATATAAAATCATAATATTATTATTTTATTTTCACCCATTTTTTTTTTCAAAACTCCCTGTTATGTGAAGAGTTTTATTGAAAAATATGTTCATATATTAATATCGACATTTGATTTTTGTTCTTCAAAAAAATTAAAGGGATTTTCCGACTATTGGTTTTTTTCTATCTTGCTCCGTTCGGCGGATAATTTCCACCCTTAAACGGCACCCCCGGGTGGGCGGCAATCACAGTTGGTAAAAAAAATGTTCATAAATCGAAAAAAAAATTGTGAAATTTATTAAAGTGTGCCATGTTATATTTCTACACTATAAAAAAAATTACATTATTAATCTAGTTTTGTTCAGGAAAGTTAAGATGGCATAAGGGTTGGGTTGAAGAGATTGCCATAGGCAATAACCCCACCGTTTAGTTAGGACATATGTTTTCAAATATTTTCTATTCTTTTTCATTTTTATTGTATATATTGTTTTTTTTTCTTCATTTTTTCACTGTTAAAATTATTATTTGTATGTACAATTGTACATAATGTCCTTTTGTATCTAATAGTAAATAGAGAGTTGTATAATAATAATAATAATGGCCTATTCATTTTCAATTGAGCAAGATATTAAATCACCTGGGTCTCTTAACGTTTGGTACTTAATACTATCTCTTAGGATGTGTTTTACTGTTAATCTACATGAACAAACTTTGCAGAAAGGGGGAGGGTTCTTTTTTATTAGATAACAATGGGTGAGGTAGTGTGTCTAATGCGGAGACGTGTGAGAGAGACCTGCTCGATCCTTTTCATGTAGAAAGGGGGGTGCCAAGGATTGTTCTCAGGCTTTATTTCTCGCAATTTGTTTTCAGTTAAATTTGTCCATTCATCATGCCATTGTGTAACAATTTTTTTCTTCACATTATTCTTGTAATCATGGATCGGTATTCTATTAATCAGCGGGATGTTATAGGTACTATTCAATCCCTTCTTTTTCGAATTGGTCTGTGTGAGGGGATCCATAAGAATTCTAGATGGAATTTATGTTGTATGTATGATTTCGTTTGTGGTGAAGCACAAGGCCTCTTCACAATTTTTGTGGGTAGCACAGCATTACTAAGAGCCTCCTGTACTTTTCGAATTCTATTACTTACATTAATTTCTTTTTACTCTGGTAATGCCGCTACTGGTCGTTACTCACACAAGTAACTACTCATTTTTCCTCACAATGTATAAGTAGACCCCGAACATCCAAGTACAGAGCAGAAAAATTCCTGTCCCGCTGGGAATCGAACCCAGGTCACCATGCATGCAATGCCTAGCGCGCTAACTCACTCTGCCACGGTGACTGCTTGTAATTTATGTTTACGTATTATTGTGGAGGATAGATATTATTATATTATAATTTCTTGTGCTTTGGAGTTAGAGGAGGGAAAATTTTGTAACGACTGAATGGCACTCAATGAGTCAGAACAGATTAGAAATTTTTCGATTGTTATTTGTGAACATGAAGATACGTCATATTATAAAAAAATGTATTGCATACAGTTTAGCTGTAAGTTCGGCATTGCTAATACAACATAGGGGATTTAGTTTCATACTAAAGTTGTAGTTTTCATTACAAAAAAAGCGGCTGACACATGATTTGCATTTTTTTATTCATCGGTAAACAATAAATAATAGTCAGATATTTTATCTATAACGGAGTAGTAAGCGTGTAATTTTTCTTGAGGGAAAGCAATATTTTTGTCTAGTTTTCGTAGGTCATAGTGAACAATAGGGATACACATTGTCCAGGGTGATGATATAGGGGAAAATCGACATTAAATTTGATTTTTTACTCTACAAAAAATTCAAAGGGATTTTCCGACTATTAGCTTTTTCTATCTTGCTCCGTTCGGCGGTTCTTCCGCCTGAAAGCGTCTCGAGGTAGTTGCGGCCTTATCCCCGGGTCGGAGGAGCCGCCGAGGGGCGGAAATCACAGTTGGTCGAATAATTTGTTCATTCGTCATCTCCTTTCAAATATGTCTTCTTGTCGATTCACGCAAATCTTCTTGCTCACTCGTCGGTCTATATAAATATGTACATGTATTAATAATTAATTATTAAGAGGTTGTGTGGTTGTATGCCAGTCACAAGCGTTACGCCAGCCTCCGTGGCGTAACGGTTGTGACTACTGCCCGTAGTCCAGAGATCCTGAGTTCGATCCCCGGTTGGAGCAGATTTTTCACACAGAAAATTCTGTTCCCTCCGTTCATGTGAGCGTAGCATTTCCGGCTGGGCGAGGTTAATGTGGGTAGCTGGTACGATTCCCAGCGAATGTAGGGATGACCGAAAATTATATTTAAAATTTGAAATTGACTCAATACTACAATTTTTTTAAAGGTATCCTATTCGTTTTTTTTGCTCCGTCCGGCGGGCATTCCGCCCGAAAGCGTCACAAGGTAGTTGCGGCCTTAAGGTAGGATCACACGATATGGCAGAGCGACATATAATATGCCAATCTCCCTTGCCATAGCGTGTGATCGGTCTTTGTTTACATGACCATAGAACTATTTTTGTCTATGGCGACAAGTTTTTTCTATGGTGCCATAGACGTATCTATGGCATTCGTGTGAGTGCTTCATCACACACATGTAGCCTATTCGAATATACTGCCCAGATTCTCCGAATCTCCTTTTCTCCGTTTGAACCGTCAAATATCGTTTAAATATCGATATCACAGAGTGCAATCGGAAAGTGAAAGAGGGAGTTGAAATAGCTGTTCTGCGCATGACATTACGTCAAATTGCCTATACTTCCAATGCTAACAAATCTCGATTTCTCTTTCCTTTTCAATTTCTGTTCGAATAATATTTTTTGGGAAAGTCAAACGGGGAGTAGAAAGGGCGCGTGATTTTTAAAAAAATGACTTCGAAACGGAGATTTAGGGCAGTAAAATGGTCGAAATTTGGGAAGAATAATTTCACTCCCCCAATTGGTTTTAAACAACCCTAATGGTAATTACTCGCCATAATTACTTATTATAATTATTAATAAGTAAAAGTATGTCATTTTATTAACATATTATATCATAGAATATTATTTTCCGTCTTTTTTAACGCAATAATTCCTTTAATTGAGAGGTCGTTGTTTTCGAAGATTTCCAGCCTAACAGCCGTTTCCATAGCTATATATTGCTATATTTTACTATTCTTTACAATTATTTTTACCTTGGTAGTCATTATACTGCGCACTCTGAAACGAGAATTATTTTATACTTAACTAGGGGTTTAACCGTACTTAGCAGCGGAATTTTTGTTACATCTAACTAGTCGTCTACCCGTACTTCGTAAAGGGATTTTTTTTTTAATATACTAATCCGTTCTCCTTCAAGATATTATTATTTACGTTTTTTTAACTAACTAACCATTTACCCATATTCTGCAACGAAATTTCTCTTATACCTAACTGGGTGTCAACCCGTGCTTCGCAATGTCATTCATTTTTAAATTACCTAGAGTTTTACGTTCTTCGTAAAGGAATTTATTTTACGTTTTACACCCAACGAGTTATTTACTCGTACACTGCAACGTGGTTTCTTTATTACCGAAGTAGTCGTCTACCCGTGCTTCGTAGCAGGTTTATTATTTCCTTTTTTTTTTTAATACTTGTGTACCTTACTAGCAGTCTACCCGTACTTCGTAGGAGGTTTATTATTTCTGTTTTTTTTAATACTTTGTATACCTTACTAGTCGTCTACCCGTACTTCGTAGCAGGTTTATTATTTCCGTTTTTTTAATACTTTGTATACCTTACTAGCCGTCTACCCGTAATCTGCTACAAGATTCATCTTATGCCTAACTAGTCGTCAGATAATAATAACTAGTCGTCAACCCGTACTCTCTACTACAACATTTCTCTTATAGCCAACTAGTATTCTACCCGCACTTTGCTACGGGATTTTTTTTATTATACTTTGTATACCTTACTAGCAGTCTACCCGTACTCTGCTACAGTATTTCTCTTATAGTTAACTAGTCTGTAACCTGTACTTTGCAGTGGGATTCATTTTCAAATAAAGTAAACCTTAATTTTAAGCGCTTCGTAAGGGAATTTATTTGACGTTTTACACCCAAAGAGTAGTTTACCCGTACACTGCAACGTGATTTCTTTATTACCGAACTATTCGTCTACCCTAACTTCGTAGCTGATTTGTCAATTCACGTTTCAAACCAAGCTAGTCGTCAACACGTACTCTGCTACGAGATTTCTCTAATACGTAACTAGTCGCTAAGCCGTACTTTCTTACGGGATTTTTTTACTAATACTTTGCATCTCTTACTGGCCGTCTACCCATACTTGGCTACAAGATTTTTTTTAGAGCTAACTAGTCGTTAACCCATACTTTGATACGGGATTTATCTTATGCCTAAGTAGTCATTAACCCGTAAAATACCGATTTTCCTGCAGTCTAGATTGTACAAAAAATATCTCTAGTCCGTCTGATTTTCTGCACAAAACAACGAGCTACATTTATTCACATTTCCCTGTAAATACTTGAACAGAACAAAGCGGTCAAGGGGACCGACTACTTCATAGGTCGCGGGTTCAAAACCCAACCGATGCCGAGATATGACAAGTTATATCCTCCCATTTGGGATTTTCACCATATAATACGTCTTCTGCTTACGCTTACTAACAATGGGACTCATTAATGAGTCCCATTATTAGGACTAATTAGTCCTAGTCGGCCAATATAAATAAGGCGATATTATTATTAAAGCACAATATACCTACGCGTATTCACTTGTCTCAGTAAATATTTGAAGACGTGATGCTACCCACTAAAAATTGTGACATAAGAACACAAATAATTCTTACCTTATCTTATCTTAAATGGGATCTATTGAATTACTTCTCGCCCATCAGAGGAAAGGCATATTACGGGATGGTCAAGCTACAACATAGACCACAAGCGTCATCAGTAGCTGCTGTTTCATTGCTACGAAATCCAAAATGCTGTAAAACCTTCTTGTTCTTCTTATTCTTCTTCTTCAAAAAATTCCCCCTTTAAAGTACAAGGTAAATGTTCGTTAGGTGAATTTAAAATTTCCTAATTTAAAGTACGTGGTGACGACTCGTTAGTTATAGAAACATTAACCCAGATGGGGCTGACGTCCTTCCAGAAGGACGCTGTGGATTTTTCTAATTAATTCAACTTGTTGGGGATAGTTGGCGACACCTCAAACTCTTTTTTTAGAGTCCTAGTGATAAGTTGACACCTGTTTTATTTTGATTTATTCTTGCGTGTGACTGATAAGAAAGTTTGGATAGCTGTAAATTTCAATGGATGAACGAGACAAAAAAATTTACCGCGTTATCTGGGTTAAGCCCGTTGCACAGTAAACATAAAATTAAATTCAATATTTAGTTGTGAATTACAATTTGACAGCTATTTGGTTTTAAAAAATATGCTGTTACAAAGTACGGAATAACATCTAGTTAGGTATAAATCTTATAAAAAAATACTACGTTGCAAAGTATGGGTTGACGGCTAGTTTGCTATGAAAAAAATCCCGTTGCAAAGTAGAGGGTCACTACTATTAAGAGGGCACAATATTTACCAGTATAAAATCAAGAAAAAATTATAAAAGATAGAGTATTATAAAAAAATTATACATTATAAATAAGTAAATGATACTAGTGTCCTGACTAAAGGGCGTATAAAAAAGGTATAAAACCCGAAAAAAAATCCGTTGCGAAGTACGGGTTGACCGCGAGTATGCTATAAAAAATATGCCGTTGCAAAGAACAGGGTATCACCTAGTTAGGTATGAAGCGTATATAATACTCCGTTGCGAAGTACGGGTTGATGGCTAGTTAACTATAAAAATTATTCTGTTGCAAAGTACGGGAAAACATCTAGTTAGGTATAAAACCTATAAAGATAAATACTCCGTTGCGGAGTACGGTTTAGCGGATTGTTGGCTATAATATATAGCAGAATTATAGGATTTTTTCCCTTACCTTTAACATCGTAATATTTTATTTTATTTTGCTTATAATTCCGCCACTGGTCGCTGCTCACATTGACACAGTTACTCATTTTTCATCATGGAGTATGAGTGGATGCAAATACAGTGCACAAAAATACTGCTCTGCTGGGGATCGAACCCAGGGCACCATGCGTGCAATGCCTAACGCCTAGCGCGCTAACTCACTCCGCCACGGTGACGTCAGTGACTACATTGAAAAGGAGAATCGGGGATTTGGAGAAGTATATTCGAACAGGAATCACTCCCTTTTTGCGAAACGGAGAATTGGAGAATCGGGGAGTGGGCAGTATATTCGAACAGGCTAATGGTCTACAATATGATAATATGGTGACGACTGGCAGGCTTGTCTATGGCAAGGGGGAAGACATACAATGCCATAGAGTTTTTTTGCCACATTATATGGCATTGTATAAGTGTCATATATTATAATATATGTGCCATTCGTTTTTCTTTCTCGCCATAGAAAATATGGCATCTGTGCCATATAGTGTGATCCTATCTTTACGGTAGGAGATAAAAAAAATCCTGGAATCCAAAAGGAGTTGTCTTGGGCGGAGACCGCAAGGGGCGGCAATCACGGTTGGCCAAAAATTATGTTCGAACTTTAAAATTGACATTTGATTCGTATTTATGGTTTACAATCCTGGGACTGTTTCAATCCCGAAAAATCGGGATTGAAAATTAGCGATCTCAAGATAACGGGATTTGATAGCGCTTTAAAATGCCTATGACAAAGGCAAACTGTTAGATCTTGTAGTTTGTTCATCCACGATTTATGTATTTCCCTTATGGACTGGCAGCTTGATCCATGAATAAATCAGTTCCATTTCTGAAAATTTAAACGTGTATTTTCTCTCATCCTACACATACTACAACAAAAAAAAACATTTATTTGTGTTTTTTAATAAATAAAAATGGTTTATGAATTACTTCTTTCAACATACTATTAACAATGTACAAAAGCCAGCGTCGATGGCATGTTGAATACACCGGTTCCCTTCAGAACACCGAAGTTAAGCGACATCCAGCGAGGTTAAGACTTGGATGGGTGACCATTCAAATTCTAATTCTCGTGACGCTGGCTTTTCCCGGCCCCACTCAGGCTGGGTGAAGTCAATGTGAGTAGCAGGTTTGTGAGTTTCCTGCGAATGGAGGGTAAAACCCCCGTTGTGATATGACCATGGCAGTTGAAAGCGACGTTAAACCCCACAAAAAAAAAAAAAAAAAATAAACAATGTACAAATTTAGTATAAAAATAATAACAATAAATGGGTAGATCAAGTTCTATTTATACACGCCAGCTTCCGTGGCGTAACGGTTGTGACTACTGCCCGTAGTACAGAGATTCTGAGTTCAATTCCCGGTCGGAGCAGACTTTTCACAAAGAAAATTCTGTTCCCCCAAACACGTGAGCCTGGCAATGCCGGCCCTACCCAGGCTGGCTAAGTTTAATGTGGGTAGCTGGTACGATTCCCAGCGAAAAATCAAATAGAATCGTTGGTGTTAGAAAGGTCATCTGGCCGTAAAACATTTGCCACAACCAACCTCAAAAATGAGGTTGAACAATGCCGACCCCAAGTAGGATTAGGAAAGACAAAGTGAAAGAAGAAGAAGTTCTATTTATACACGAAGCTCGGAGAAGCTCTGTCGGATCGTTTGACTTGACCAACTACACCATCAAGCGCTGTCATTCTCGCCAAAACATCATTGACGGTGTCACCTGATATTGAGCTTCTGCTTGTGAAAGCGTAATCTTCTTTTTCTCTATTGTTGAGGTTCATGAGCCGCAGATTTCTCCACCAATTGACTCGTTGATGTTGATGGTCTGAGATCATTTTTCTTGTGTTTTGTGCAAAGATGTGTATGTAATCCTTTCGTAGATTTTCCTAGGTCCTAGGGTCTTGAGTAGGGAATCACATGTTTTACACTTGGCACTATTTCAATTACAAGAAACAAGGTAATAGCTCCAAATCGACTAAATATCGGAATCTTTTTTGTTACTTATATAATTATTTATGTTTCATTACATGCGTAATTTAAGAAACTAAAAGAATTGTCAAGGTAAAGTATAATATACAACATAGATTTATCAATCACTCGATTTTACAGGTTTTCAAAACACTACTTTTAGCTAAAAAAGCAAAAATTACTCTGCCAATTATGGACTCCATACTTCCTCGTGAATCCGATTACTAAATTTCTCTGAAGTAACAAGCAAAAATCTATTTCTATTCGAACAAACTCTGGAGTTAACATCACACGACTTTCCTTGTACCCCAAAAAGAAGTCGAGTTCAGCCACTGGTGACTCAACGGTAACAGATAGCTAAAAATCAATGCCCAATTCGTAATCAACACTTCATAATCAATAAATTTGATATGTCACAACCTCAATCTAGGATAAATAATAATAAAAGTTAGTCAAAGCGGACGAGCGGAACAAATGGCTGAAAACATCTTCTTAGATTTACTGAGGCTGATTCGTCCAGCAATGTGAAAAAAAATACGTCAAATTTTCGACGAATACAATACTTTCCTTATTATAGGATAAGGAAAGTAATAAGAAGACAAAACAATAAGAAGCAATTCAAAGGGTACTGCTCTATCACCGGTTTTTATATTTGTCTTAAAAAGCCATTGTTTTGGCATCGTTCAATGATTCATAGAATCTCTTGTTGAAAACGAGAAAGACACACATGAACTGATAAACCTCTCGAGTGTGAGTCATCAATAGATACCACAGGTCTCAGGGATACAGAAATACAAAACATACGAATACATAATATTGAGTATCTAGGATTAGGAACAAGTTAGTTTTATGATAGGAGTCAAAAGTGTTCGTATCGGCA
The DNA here is from genome assembly GCA_024516035.1 of Bactericera cockerelli. Lineage (NCBI taxonomy): Eukaryota > Metazoa > Arthropoda > Insecta > Hemiptera > Triozidae > Bactericera > Bactericera cockerelli. The sequence continues at coordinate 4,840,793 of CM044956.1, read as the reverse complement.
GGCAGACACTTTTTCACTTTTGAAAGCGGCGGGGTCGCCTAGGGTTGGCGATCAAAGTTAGCCGTAAAATATGTTCCAAATTTAAAGATGATATATACAGGGTGTCCCACCAAACTTGGACACCTCAAATTACTCGGCCCCTGAAAGAGTTTTTCAAAAATAAAAAAATCTAGGGTACATGTGCTAATTATGCGGTTTCAGTTATGAAATTTTTTTTATACAGGGTGGTTCAAAAGTCAGAAATTGAGGTGTCAACTTTCGATTTTTAAATGGATCGACCTGAATTTTATTTGATAATTTTACTTCTAAGTAATTCCTGAGTACTTTTTTAAACAAAAATATTACATACAGGGTGGTTTTTTTTCGACCAATTTTTTTTCTAAATCTTGAATAACTCAAGTTTGGTTAATTTTTTCGATAACAAGAATAGAAAGTGTTTGTGCAACAAATACACGCACTTTTAATTGGCATCAAAAATTTTTATACAGGGTGGTTCACAAGTGAAATAATGACTTGATTTTTTTTAAAACCGAGTTTTTTTAATTTTTTATTTAGGATTAATAATTTTCGTCTAATTTTACACATTTTTCGTTAGTCATATTGAAAAACAAAACTAAAGTGTTGTACAGGGTGAGACATAATTTTTTTGTAACACCCTGTATATGGGCAGTCAAAGAGACGCAAAATTAAATATAAAGACTAAATATGCAAGAAAAACTTTGATTTTTAATTAAACCAAAAAGTTATGGTGTTTTAACTAATATTGTCGCATGGACCACCCTGTAGATATTTTCTTAAACCATCATATGGGTAGTCGAAACTGTCTAAAATTCAACGAGGAGTCCAAATCTGAAAGAAAAAAAATGAATTCAAAACGCCATGCTCAATTTTGTGTCTACACCTACCTACTTTTTATTTCAAGTTTTAAAATCATTCAGTGTGGACACCAAATTGAAAATGGCTTCAAATTCGTGTTTTTTACTTGTTTTTCCCACATGATTCGAAGTGTTCGTTGAATTTTATACAACTTAAAGTACCTACATGATAGTTTAAGAAAATATCTACAGGGTGGTCCATGCGACAATATTAGTTAAAAAACCATAACTTTTTAGTTTAATTAAAAATCAAAGTTTTTCTTGCATATTTAGTCTTTATATTTAATTTTGCGTCTCTTTGACTGCCCATATACAGGGTGTTACAAAAAAAATATGTCTCACCCTGTACAACACTTTAGTTTTGTTTTTCGATATGACTAACGAAAAATGTGTAAAATTAGACGAGAATTATTAATCCTAAATAAAAAATTAAAAAAACTCGGTTTTAAAAAAAATCAAGTCATTATTTCACTTGTGAACCACCCTGTATAAAAATTTTTGATGCCAATTGAAAGTGCGTGTATTTGTTGCACAAACACTTTCTATTCTTGTTATCGAAAAAATTAACCAAACTTGAGTTATTCAAGATTTAGAAAAAAAATTGGTCGAAAAAAAACCACCCTGTATGTAATATTTTTGTTTAAAAAAGTACTCAGGAATCATTTAGAAGTAAAATTATCAAATAAAATTCAGGTCGATCCATTTAAACATCGAAAGTTGACACCTCAATTTCTGACTTTTGAACCACCCTGTATAAAAAAAATTTCATAACTGAAACCGCATAATTAGCACATGTACCCTAGATTTTTTTATTTTTGAAAAACTCTTTCAGGGGCCGAGTAATTTGAGGTGTCCAAGTTTGGTGGGACACCCTGTATGTAAAAAAAGAACACAGTAGAACACTTCCCATTTCTAATATTAGAAATTTATCAGAAGTAAAATATTAGCTACTCCGATTATTAACTTTCTTCTATCTTGCTCTGTTCGACGGATATCTCGCCCGAAAGCGGTGACAGGCAGATGCGGCCTTACGGTAGAAATACAATAAAAGAACAGTTTTCTGGAATCAAAGTTGTCGACTCCAAAAAATTCCTGTTTTCCTATCTTATTTAATAAAAATCATAGAATAAATAAATGTGTCAGTACCTATGTTTCTTTTAATAAATCCAAGTATGTTTCTTTTGCCGTAATGTTTTTGCCTTTTCCGCCACTGGTTGCTGCTCACATTAAAGTAACAACTAATTTTTCCTCACGAGGTATGAGTCGACCCCGTAACAACCGTAACATTCATGAGACAGTCCAAAAATTCCGACTACTCTGGGATTCGAACCCAGGTCACCGTACGTGCAAGCCTAGCGCTGTACCCTCTCGACTAAGGTGGCTACAGATTCTCCTATCTTTCACTATGGTTTGTTACCAACTATTGAATACTTAATACCTATAGATAGAAGAAAGGCTAGAGGGAGGAGTCCGTTACCCATCGAATTCATTTCTGATGAAATAAAAAGAAATCTTGCACAATTACTTGGTCACTACTCGTGGAAAAAAAGTGTCATTCAAAGATCCTACATCGTTGTTTAAGAAGTACCTAGAAAATTTCTCTTTTGATTTTAATGTCTTGGTGTCCTGTCGATTTGATATAAGCCAAGTAGGTGACAAAAAATCTTTGATTTTTGTTATAAACTTTTTTTAATTATGGTACCACCAACGTATCTGCCTCGAATATTATCGAAAACGAAAATATTTTTTGAGTAACATGTAGGGTAAAAAAAATCTGGTGTGAACATAAAAGATTGAAGTACCACGCTACATTGTGACGGTATAACCATTACCTTGTTAAAATGTACCTTTGTATTGACAATTTTACCCCCACCTAAAATGAATATGCAACTACATAAGTACATTAGGTTAAAACGACATTCGCCTATAACGACGAAAAGTTCCCGGTCCCTTGACCGTCGTTATAGGCAAAGTTTACTGTAGTACATTTATGTACAAATGAGGTATTTATAAGGTATATTTTAAAAATCATGCAGCATTAGTAGTTGATGTGGTTACGGCGCGCCGTATCTGTAATGTAAAAAATCCAGCGCGTGGGGATCCGTGGATCGAATCCCACCCCATGCTTGGATTTTCCTCATTTATTTTTTTTCTTAGATTTTATCCATTAGTGCAAAAGTTTAAAATACAGACTTAATGCTTTAAGTATGCTTTTACAGTTTTACACCATCAGCTCAGGTGGACAAGGGCCGTGGAGATGCCAGTCTCCAAATACAAGTTTACAATAACCTGTTAAAGTATTGCAACCGTCCTGGTATTATACACAATAACCCTTGCATTGCAAACTTGTACCCCGTTGGATTTATTTTATTTTATTATTATTATTGTTAATAATAATAATAGTAAAAAAATTGGGTTTAACGTCGCATTCAACTACATGATCACAACTCAAAAATTCAGACCCTTGCTATAGACCAGGCATGTCAAACTGGCGGCCCGCGGGCCGCATGTGGCCCGCCTGGTCAATTTGTGCGACCCGCTGCGAGCGTTACGGTACAATACAATACTTCCTTATTATAAGATAAGGAAAGTGAAAAAAAAAAAAAAAAAAAAAAATATGGCTCAAGACTTGAATGGGTGAGTAGAAGAACCAGGAATGTCAAAAATCGACTTTTCAGGAAAGCAAATATAAGATTTATCTTATTTTTGCTTTCCTGATGCTAATGAGTATAATAAAATTAAATTTTACATTCCTTGTTATTCGACACGATTCTCACAACTAGGTACTAATACCGCTAGCAAAAGTGGTCAGTGATTTTGTTACATTCCTTGCTTTACATCAGATTTTTTTTCCGCTTCCCCCACTTTAAAATCGAAAAAAAATTATACTTTTAAGGGGTATTTCTCCTTCATATTCACAGAGATGATAGAAAAGAGTACATTCCTTCTAATTCTACGAAGAAAAAAAAAATCGATTTTTGACATTCCTGGTTCTTCTACTCACCCATTCACTTATTATCTTGACTTTTTTTTCAACTTTACGAGACTAAAAAAAAGTAGGTACTTACCTACCTAGTTATTGGCAAATGAATAATAACATAGGTACTTTTTGTGTAGGTATTTTGTGTATTCTTTCAAACCAATAAAACTTCTATTTTTAAAACAAATTAACAACCCTGAATTTTTTTTATTTATTTATTTTACGTCAGGATCTTTTTTTACGAGAGGGGGAGGGGTTGAGTACCTGCGGCCCGCCAATGATCAGCACAACTAAAAAATGGCCCTTCATACAATTTGAGTTTGACATGCCTGCTATAGACAATTGAATTCTTTCCTACTACAGTCGGAATTACACCCTAAAAATAATATAATATATTATATTATTATACTACCTTTGTTTTAATTAAGTACATTATTTAAAAATCCTCTTTCCAAATGGTTGAAATAACCGCAGTGAGCCTACGGTTATTTGCGCCATGTATTTTGAAACAAGTCTCGCAACCGTTCATTTGGTACCTAATACTTATAGATTTAATCCTATCAACTTTTATCGAAATAAAATGACTCTCGGACTGATTTTAGACAAGTAGCCTGGCCCGCGTAACATTCCTACTCGTACCTACAACTGTAGACGAGTAGTCTGATCCAGGGATGATACCGGCAGTAGACAGCTAGACACTGAGGCATCTAGAGACTACTCGCACTAGATTACCCCAGCTAGCCAGCCTCCGTGGCGTGACGGTTGTGACTACTGCCCGTAGTCCAGAGTTCCTGAGTTCGATTCCCGGTTGGAGCAGACTTTTCGCACAGAAAATTCTGTTCCCTCCGAACCTGTGAGGCTGGCAATTCCGGCCCTACCCAGGCTGGGTGAGGTTAATGTGGGTAGCTGGTACGATTCCCAGCGAATGGAGGGTAAAACCCCCGTCTGTCTACCTCAAGTCAGGACGTTAAAACCAAATAGAATCAATGGACATGAAAGGAGCCTAGACATTAAAATCTGGGCGTCCATATAATCCTCTCACCACCGTGACTTAGGTATCAATACCTAACTCACGGACACGGAATTATTATTATTATTACCCCAGCTTGTCTGTACAAATTCAACTCTGAGATATTCCCTATTATTATTAATCTTTACGAAGCGACGGAGTTCATCAGATGAGCCAAAATCTCATTAGAAAAGGTCATTTTAGGTGCGAAGGGATCAAAAAAAATCCATCACTTGGGCCATTTGAAAAAATATGATTCAGGTATTTTTTCATTCAGTGTGGATCACAAGTTAGTACCTTCTTTAAACTTGTAAAAAAACAATCCACAACGAAATAAAAAAGGAGGCTTTTTATTCCTTAGAAGAATTTTTGAGTTGTAGTTTGAGTGATATGGTCCAGCTTACAATTTACTTAGTTTGTTACTTCTTAAGTTCTATTATGTCTTTTCCTCCCCCTGCCCCATTTCTGTATCTGTATTTGACTTGGGTAAACAAATTGTAAATTTGATGTACACCAATAAATAAATCTTATCTTAAAATAAAAAGTGTTCAACCCGTCCAAAATGTGTTGGGTATTCACTGGCATATAGATATTAACTTAAAAGTTAATCCTGAGGCCAAAGTAACTAAACGAGAGTTCATTTTATGATCTTGGACACAAAACAAAGATTGGGACACAGTACTTACTGATGAAGACACTAGAATTTTCTTAGAGACAGTTGACGACATACAAAAGATTTCAACTTATGAACTACCCAGATTATTACGTAATATTACACTACACCTGACTCTAAAATTGAATTCCATATCTTTTCTGACGCTTGCTTATATTGCTCTTACGGGGCAACTGTTTACGTTCGTTGTATAAATGCCTCTGTGGCATAACTTGTGATATGATATTTTCAAAAATAATAGTGTCCCCTAAAAATATAACTTTCCCGCGACTCGAACTGATGGGTGCGCTCATTGCACATCGCAGTTTATTATATGTTATTAAATCGTTAAATCGCCCAATTCACGGTTTTTACTTATGGTCAGACTAGCGGGCTGTCGCCCGCTCTGCGGGCCGAGGCATGACCGTGGTGTATTGAGGCATGGGCGTAGTGTATTGAGGCATGGGCGTAGTGTATTGAGGCATGGGCGTAGTGTATTGAGGCATGACCGTAGTGTATTGAGGCATGGGCGTAGTGTATTGAGGCATGGGCGTAGTGTATTGAGGCATGGGCGTAGTGTATTGAGGCATGGGCGTAGTGTATTGAAGCATGGGCGTAGTGTATTGAGGCATGGGCGTAGTGTATTGAGGCATGGGCGTAGTGTATTGAGGCATGGGCGTAGTGTATTGAGGCATGACCGTAGTGTATTGAGGCATGGGCGTAGTGTATTGAGGCATGACCGTAGTGTATTGAGGCATGGGCGTAGTGTATTGAGGCATGGGCGTAGTGTATTGAGGCATGACCGTAGTGTATTGAGGCATGGGCGTAGTGTATTGAGGCATGACCGTAGTGTATTGAGGCATGGGCGTAGTGTATTGAGGCATGGGCGTAGTGTATTGAGGCATGGGCGTAGTGTATTGAGGCATGACCGTAGTGTATTGAGGCATGGGCGTAGTGTATTGAGGCATGACCGTAGTGTATTGAGGCATGGGCGTAGTGTATTGAGGCATGACCGTAGTGTATTGAGGCATGGGCGTAGTGTATTGAGGCATGACCGTAGTGTATTGAGGCATGGGCGTAGTGTATTGAGGCATGACCGTAGTGTATTGAGGCATGGGCGTAGTGTATTGAGGCATGACCGTAGTGTATTGAGGCATGGGCGTAGTGTATTGAGGCATGACCGTAGTGTATTGAAGCATGGGCGTAGTGTATTGAGGCATGACCGTAGTGTATTGAGGCATGGGCGTAGTGTATTGAAGCATGGGCGTAGTGTATTGAGGCATGGGCGTAGTGTATTGAGGCATGACCGTAGTGTATTGAAGCATGGGCGTAGTGTATTGAGGCATGACCGTAGTGTATTGAGGCATGGGCGTAGTGTATTGAGGCATGACCGTAGTGTATTGAAGCATGGGCGTAGTGTATTGAGGCATGACCGTAGTGTATTGAGGCATGGGCGTAGTGTATTGAAGCATGGGCGTAGTGTATTGAGGCATGGGCGTAGTGTATTGAGGCATGACCGTAGTGTATTGAAGCATGGGCGTAGTGTATTGAGGCATGACCGTAGTGTATTGAGGCATGGGCGTAGTGTATTGAGGCATGACCGTAGTGTATTGAAGCATGGGCGTAGTGTATTGAGGCATGACCGTAGTGTATTGAGGCATGGGCGTAGTGTATTGAGGCATGACCGTAGTGTATTGAAGCATGACCGTAGTGTATTGAGACATGAACGTAGTGTATTGAGGCATGGCCGTAGTGTATTGAGGCATGAACGTAGTGTATTGAGGCATGGCCGTAGTGTATTGAGGCATGAACGTAGTGTATTGAGGCATGGCCGTAGTGTATTGAGGCATGAACGTAGTGTATTGAGGCATGAACGTAGTGTATTGAGGCATGGCCGTAGTGTATTGAGGCATGAATGTAGTGTATTGAGGCATGGCCGTAGTGTATTGAGGCATGACCGTAGTGTATTGAGGCATGGGCGTAGTGTATTGAGGCATGGCCGTAGTGTATTGAGGCATGAACGTAGTGTATTGAGGCATGAACGTAGTGTATTGAGGCATGGCCGTAGTGTATTGAACCATGGCCTTAGTGTATTGAGGCATGAACGTATTTTATATAAGAATCATCTTTTTATATGGAAATCTTTAAAATGTCTAACTAATAAAAGGTATAGAACCTTGAGTGTATAGTAGAGTTAGGTAAAATACATAGAAGGCCATGCGTCAGGAATATAGTAGGTTTAGGGATAATACATAGAAGGCAATGCCTCGGGTTCATAGTAGGGTTAGGTAAAATACATAGAAAGCCTATTAGGTGTTTCTATTATATAATTTATGCTAGGCCTAAACTATGTAGGTACAAACTCAGGTAAAAATGCAATCGACGGGAGAGAATTCGGTGTTATTATTATTATTATATAACGCTTTATTAGGTATAAATGGACATTATGTACATACAAATGATTAATTTTACAATGAAAAAAAAAATGGAAACAATATATACAATGAAAATGAAAAAGAATAGAAAATATATAAAAACATAAGTCCTAACTAAAGGGCGGGGTTATTGCCTATGGCAATCTCTTCCACCCAACCCTTTATTGATAAAATCCTGAGCGGGAGAGAACTCGTGGTACCTACCTGACCAAAATTTTGGTCGGGAGATAACTCGATGACGTCCCTTATCAAGACCTCACGAGGTATGAGTGTACCTTATTGGACATACATGGACAGAGAAAAAAAAACTGCCCTGATGGGGATCGAACCCAAGTCAGGCTGACTAGTACGCTACCCACTTAGCCAAGGGCACTACTTTGTCACAACATTTAGTGAGTAGCATCGACATTACGAGAGCTAATTCATCATATTTTACCTCCATTCAACCATGATTGTCAAAAAACAATTTCGTAATGCCGCACCACAGGTCATTGCCCAATTTTACAACTACTACAATTTTCCTCGCGAGGGTAATAGGGTCGTCATCAAGATCAAATATAAAGAGCGGAAAAACAGAACAACGTTAAGCCCAAATTGAAAAAATAGAGCTAAAAAATTTTGTCCCCGCCAGGATTCGAACCCGCGCTGACTGGGTTTCAAGTCGAGTATGCTACCACTAGACAAAGTTGTCTTCTAAAAACGAGGACAGAAAATTATCTAGCTAAATTAATACTTGGAAACTTTTTATTTTATATCACAAAGACTTCGTTTAATGAATTTGTGAAGGGGAATGAGCCCGCAATGCTGGCTGCATTCCCCCTCTGGATGGCCAGGCTTAGACGCTGTGTGAGGTAGGTAGCTGCTCTCCCATCTCCAGTCTCTTCAACTAATTTTTTTCCCAATTCCTGAATAAATTTAGTTGTCTCCTCTCCAAATGTCCCCATTAAACTTGGAAACTTAAACATTAAAGTTTTGCAAAGAGAGAGCGAGGTCATCTCGAAAAATACATACTGGTCAAGATCTGACCACTGTGCTAAGGATTCGAAGGTACCTACTCGCCAAAGAGAATGAAAAGGCCACCAGGTGCCACCCAGTGGACCGGATGAAGGAATAAAACCAATAAATTTGGTATCTGCTCATCAAGATCTTTCATTCGATACCACTTAAGAATAGTTTTATCCTTCAATTCCCGATTTGGGCTCCCAAAACCCGAGGCCGCCCAAATGGGCCGCCCGATTATATAATTTAGAATTTTTTTTTGGTCTGGGCTCATCTTCATTATATCTTGATCACTTTAGACAACTCACTTAATCTTCAATGCCAAGTTAAGGACACTAAGTCGGGTCTCATAGGATCCGTATGAAAAAAAAAGAACAGAAATTTTTTTTTATGAATCTTTCATGTCTTTCACGATTGTTGGGGGATCTCGAAAATAGGGTTCCCGTTGGCCTAGGAAGTCAAACAAAAAGTCAAATCAACTTATTTTTCAACGTAGAGTCCATTTCTGCAATAAAAATCACAATTTTTGAAATTCATGTTGCACTTTTCGTTGGCTGAAAGAACATGAAATGCATGGGAACTATGTTTTCCGTAACCTTACACTCTGCCGGGCTGTCTCTTTCTTTGTATAGGCGTTCTTCACACCTCGGCCGAGGTGTTTGATATCTTCAATATTCACGAATGGATCGAAGGCCATATACTTCTCTGCCTTTAGGAAGTTTTCCTAAAGGCATTCACAACCATTTTCATACCAGTCTATAAAAGTCTACCAAAACCTACCAAGAGGACTATTCTTACGATCTAAATTATCAATAAAACGTCCCAACTATATTATTACGAATAAACAATTTCTGTGTATGTATTTCACGACACTTCTTACCTTCCGTCACTTCCACATATTGTTTCATAGCACCCAAACCTATTTCAGACAATATTTATGTCTTTTATTTGTATGGGGCGCACTTAAACCTCAGCCAATGTGTTTGATAGAACAATGATTAGGTAGGTTTCAAATAAATATAACCAAATTGTGGTTATTTCTTGTGGTTATTTCAAAATGATGGGTTTAAAGGAACCATAAAAAAAGTCAGCCGTAATAAAATTTATTTCGTTTAATACCTAAATGATAGAAATTTTACATAGTTTCGGTCAAAAATGTTTCGACACAAGCTTGCGTCAGAGTATTGCAGGTATATCTCATATAGTATGGATCAAGTTCAAATCCCTAGGACTAGATCGATGTTATAACATTTATTTTTTGCATGCGTTATTGAGTAAGACGTATGCTAAATATTAGTGTCATACAGTAGGACTAGGAAATATACACGGCCAAAAGGTTAGAAAAACACATACTTCGTAATGTCTCAGGTATGGAGCAGGACTATTAAAAACAGAATTAAGGCCACGTGTGTAAAGTACGAAGGGGAAATACATAGAAGGCCGTACCTCGGGTATCAAGTAGGGTAAGACGGTGGGTGCGGGTGTTTGAAACACCAAGGCATCAAACGTTAACATTTTAGGTGTCTCGGTATTTTTTATGAAAATAGGAATATAAACAAAAGTATAAAAAGTATCCCTATCGTGATAATAATAATAATACTCTTTTGTGGAAGCTAATCACGGGTTAGCTAAAAAGCTAACCAGGCGAGGTTAATGCTCACAGCATTTTCTACCACCTAACCTCAGAGCCTTATTATTATGTGGTCACAAACTCAAATGAGGAAAAATTCATACACTGGGTGGGATTCGATCCAACGGATCCCTAAGCAACCTGGATTACTAGACCAGCACGTTAACCACTTGACTACTAGCGGACGATTGACAATTATTCACTTGTGGATAAGTCAAAAGTTCGTAATGGACATTATTAACTAAGGTCCGTGAAGATAGCACCCGACATTGAAGCTAGAACTGTCTATTATAATGCAGAAAGTAAGGTCAGTGTAAACACCGCGTTTAAATTATGCAACTGGTTTTAATCCGAATTTCGGTTATTCTCAAGAAGAAATTCACAGTTCTTATCTAACATAGAAACTAGAAACCAGTTTGAGTTTTAACTTCAAGGGTATCTGTGTTCTCATTACCTATTGCTAACAAAGGTCTACAAGATTATGATGTGTTGAAAATTCCGGTTTTGGTTCAATGGACTAGAGTCCTTTCTGTTTTGTTCTAGTTATATTCCATTTATTTTCGGTTCTCCAAGTGGGTCACATACTCTGTAGACCTACATTAGGTGAAATTATTATTTTTCTCTTTCTGGAAATTCGGGGTTGTGGAGATAGTATTTTTTTGTAGATGTGCAACATTTCTCGTGCACGATTATGATGCTAAGACTTCTCGCACTTTAATAATGGGACTGGGTTCAGTAGATAGTGTACACTAAACTCATCTGGGATAATCAGAAATATCAGTACGAATAATAATTTTCACATTTAGCAGTGGTTTTACCCAGGCCATAATTAATGTGTTTCAGTATGTTAATATTGACTATAGGGAATTCCCGACTCTGCTAGGGCTGGGTGAGTACGATCGGGAGTGACAACTTTCATTCTGCCTAAGTAGGGTATCACAACGGAACACCCTATATCCTAGACCCAAGTGCGCGAACACAACGAAGCCCTAGGGTAGCCCCGGTACCCGGTACGACATAGAATAATAATCCTATACCATGTTATTAAAATACTCGTATGTAAGCGGCCTCAGCGATGTATTGAAATTCGTCCATATCAAGTTGTAGGTACCAGACTATTTATTGCTAGTTGAAAGCTAGCAAACTTTTCAACCCCAAACCAAATGGTTGTAGGTTTGATTCCTACTGTGGCAGCATATTGTATTTAATTTGATTATGCTTTTGGATAATAATTATTCTTTATTAGGTATCTTATGTATTCAACAGACCATACTTAAGCCTAAAGCCGTATGCAACCCAGTTCAAAGGTGGAAAAGTGTCAGCCCGCCGAGACGAACACTTTTGATTCCAGGATTTTTTTTTTTTGTATCTCCTAACGAAAGACCCCATCTACCTGGCGCCGCTTTCGGGCGGTATACGCGCCGAACGGAGCAAGATAGAAATAAACCAATAGTTGGCAAATTACTTTAAATTATTTGTAGAATACGAATCAAATGTTAATTTTAAAATTCTTTTAAACATAATTTTCGGCAACGGCACCCCCGCCCTCCCGGGGGTGCCGTTCAAAGGTAAAAAAAGTGTAAGCCCGCCGAGACAAACACTTTTGATTCCCGGTAAAGTTTTGTAACTCCTACCGTAAGGCCGAAACTGCCTGGCGCCGCTTTCGGGCGGAACACCCGCTAAACAAAGCTATATGAAACGCCAATAATTAATTGTGTAGAGGGTTGTGAGTTGGAATAAAATGACTATGTCCAGTCCAGCCAGTTTTGAAAAGTTTAGATATAGATTTTACATTTCGATTTTTTAATTTTAGTTCCGAGGTAATTTATATTTTTTTTTTTTTTTTTTTTTTTTTTTCTTTTTCTTTGTGACTTGTTTTTAATTTTTTAATTTTAGACCATAAAGTTTGCATAAAGCAGCACCTATCTATATATGATTTTATCTGCCAGTCCACATTGATATTGACATTTTCATGTCTTTGCTCTGGCACATAACCAAAATTATGTGACGAAATTATGTAACGATATTATGTAACGATATTATGTAACGATATTATGTAACGAAATATCGAATTGTAAAGGGAGAGAAGTCTTCTAATATCGGATATCGATATTATGGTTTCGATATTATCGATATACCTAATATCGATATTTTCGTTTCGATATTGCAACCCTAAGAGAAGAGGGAAAGTGTGAAGAGAGAAGGTATGTGTCATGCGCACAATACGAAATTTGGTCAGTTGGGTTTTGGACCTTGAATAGTAAAGATGAAAATGTCGAAATGGTTGCAGACTCGTATGCAAGCGTTTTTTTAAACAAAAATTTAACATCGCTTTCAACTGCATGGTCATATCAGTAGTTACTGTGGCAGAGTGAGTTAGCGCGCTAGGCATTGTACGCATGGTGACCTGGGTTCGAGTGGGGCAGGAATTTTTTTTTATTTATTTTCCCATCTTGTCTATGATAGGTGCCAAAATTTTCAAAAATGGACCTTAAATATGTTGATTGTTTGACATGGTATATTGACATCAGGGTTTATGTTTTTGTTGGGGCCTTTATCCTTCTTTTTTTTATGTTTGTGGTGAGGTGACCCTTCTTTTGAGGTATGTGTGTACTTAAAATAACATTGTTTACTTATATATTAGGTATATTGACATCAGGGTTTACGTTTTTGTTGGGGCCTTTAATAAATTATTACAGTGTAGGTCATTACAGTGTAAAAAGATGTAAAAGTGAGAAGTTCTATACATTTTTAAACAAACATGAAAAATAGTACAGCATTTAATATAGCACGGCGCACGCTACAGTTGGAGGAGTCTTTTAAATTTTTCGTAGAATACGAATCGAAAATCATTTTAAATTTCGAACACATTTTTCGGCCAACTTTGATCGCCGCCCCTGAGCGGGCCCGCCTGGCGGTGCCTTTCAGAGGTGGAAAGAAATCAGCCTAGCGAGCGCTACATGATTGATTCTCGAGTCGAAATAAGTATCTCGCAAGATCAAATGTACACCCTAGTAGCACCGGTTCTCGTTCTGTAACCGAAGTTAAGCAACATCCAGCGAGATAAGGAGTTGGATTGGTGACCATTCAAATTCGAATTCTCGTGATGCTCTATTCCCGGCCTCACTCAGGCTGGTTGAGGTTATTTTGAGTATCAGGTTTGTGAGTTTCCTGCAAATGGAGGGTAAAAATCCCATCCTGATATAACCATACAGTTGATGTAAACTCTAGTCTAGTTATAGAAAATAAACACGGCTTAATGATTCATTCTAAACATGAATACCTACCCATATAATAACATGGCATCTCTACAAGTATGCAACATGCAATGACCTTTTCACTCTTTGTACTAAAAAGACACTGATTCCATACTGTCCGCTGTTAGTACATTTTTTAAAGTACATTTTTAGAAAATGCTTAATTTCGTTGGAAAATAATTGAAAAAAAAAATTGAAAAATATATTTTTTTAAATGAAAACATTCAACGTCTTCATTTATGTAAAAAGAAATACCAAACTATTAAAAAAAATCGGGTCTCTGTAGCTGCGTGAAATTCCGGTCCCTGTAATTATATGGTGTGCATGTATAGGGGCGTGTGTGTGGGTGTGTGTGGATGTGTGTATGTGGATGTGTGTGTGTGGGTGGGTGTGTGTGCGTTGTGTGTGTTTGATGGGCTGGCGAAGCGGCGGGTGTAACCCGCTAGTTAAATATAAAATTGACAGTATTAATAATATAAACAAGAAAAAAATAAAGCTACTCGATCAAGCTACCGAGTTTGGTTATTATTATTATTATTATTATTATTATACAACGCTTTATTAGATATAAATGGACATTATGTACATACAAATAATTATTTTAACAATGAAAAAAAATGGAAACAATATATATATACAATAAAAATGAAAAAGAATAGAAAATACATAAAAACATAATATGTCCTAACTAAAGGGCGGGATTAATGCTTATGGCAATCTCTTCCACCAAACCCTTAGTTGTGTGATTCACTATAATGATCACTGTATATGATATTTTTTTCGTCAAATAAAATTAATCCGTGTAAAGAAATAAAATTATGTATTCTATTTCCTCCGATCAGGCCACACGCTTTATGTCGTCGCCTGTGACGGGCCCCAACTTCCTCTGGCCTTCCTGCATCGAACCTCGGACCACCGGGCCATTCGCCTCCTCTACAACACCTCCACGAGTCACGCCCACAAGCTCCAGGCTCTGGCTCTTCCCACGCGGAGGAGCATGGAGGTGATGCACTCCCAGGGACGGGCGCACGTCCAGTTCACACTCCCGCCGTCGTGGCGAGAGGAGTTGAGAGACGCGTCGTTCCCGGTGCTGATTCACGTGTAAGCGGGGCTTTTTATGTTAGAAAATCCGAACTACAGAGGTATCTTAGAAGCCAAAATCTTAGAAGCCAAATAAAAATGGCTTAGGATGGGTCCTCTGTATTAAAAAAATAATATGAAAAACTCTCTTTTATAAGTATAGATAAAACAAATGATTTATATTTATTATTTATTTATATTAACTGCGTTGCAAAATAATATTAAATAAATAAATGTGTTTATTTGTGTTGTGGGAATCGAACCCAGGTCACCATGCGTGCAATGCCTAGCGCGCTAACTCACTCTGCCACGGTAGTCGTTAATAATTTTATCCGAATATTGTAGGAATGTATTTTATTTTATTATTTTTTATTCTTTAACTTTTTGTTATTTTTTTTTAAAAATGTTTATATTGGATTCTTTCCGTTAATAAAAGTGCCTTTGAGCACCATTACCATTACCATTACCATTACCAATAATACGGATTTCATGAACGATTCCAGGAATGGACGGCCAGGCAGCCAGCTGGTCTCGGACAGATTCAGCGTAGACTGGGGAACCTACATGTCTAGCAAGCACGAGTTCATCTACATCAAGATCGACGTACGGGGGGCCAAATACAACCCGAATACGGCCCTGTTCAGGCGGATAGGAGGGGTGGAAGTGACGGACCAGATGGAAACCATCAGGTGAGGGGGGTGTTTTTTTTATTTTTTATTATTATTTCGCAATCATTTTCGCCTTTTATTAAATAAATCAGTTTTTCTCTACTCATTTCCTTATTGAGCTTGTCCGTGAAACGCCTTCTTTGGATATCATGTCTTCCTAGAATTTTGACTTGAAATTTTGATATTTAAAATTCTAGACTTTATGCAGCCATACCGGCGCGTGTCTGGCTAAAATTATTTTTATTAACTTTTATTATTGTTATTAACTGGTTGCAGTTCCACAAGAGACGTCTCAAATTTCACTCCGACCTGAATTAGAAATAGTGTGACCAGTTGTTGTTGTAGCCAGCTTGGGCAGCTTGAAGGGGGAATTCGACTTCTTTTCTTGGGATAAGGAAAGTCGTGTGATGTTTACACCAGTTTTTTAAATTCATATATAAAAAAAATACGCTTTCGATAGACGTTTTTGTAAGACCTCTTTGGCGCCATATCACGGATTGTGTACTGTGTAAGATAGGGAAAACCGATGCTAAGCAATTAGCGATGCTAAGGTACTCAAGTTATATATTTTGTTTACTCAATTTGCCCTTAAATTTAAGAGGAATTAATAGACATTTTTGTAAGACCTCTGTGGCGCCAAGTCACGGATTTCAATCAATGTAACTCTATTTTAGTAACTCTATTTCAGTCAATGTAACTCTATTTCAATCAATGGAATTCTATTTCAGTCAATGTAACTCTATTTCAATCAATGCAACTCTATTTCAGTCAATGTAACACTATTTCAGTCAATGGAACTCTATTTCAGTAACTCAATTTCAGTTAATATAACTCTATTTTAGTAACTCTATTTCAGTCAATGTAACTCTATTTCAATCAATGGAACTCTATTTCAGTCAATGAAACTCTATTTCAATCAATGGAACTCTATTTCAGTCAATGCAACTCTATTTCAGTCAATGTAACACTATTTCAGTCAATGGAACTCTATTTCAGTAACTCAATTTCAGTTAATATAACTCTATTTTAGTAACTCTATTTCAGTCAATGTAACTCTATTTCAATCAATTGAACTCTATTTCAGTCAATGTAACACTATTTTAGTAACTCTATTGCAGTCAATGTAACTCTATTTCAATCAATGGAACTCAATTTCAGTCAATAGAACTCTAATTCAGTCAATGGAACTCTATTTCAGTCAATGGAATTCTATTTCAGTCAATGTAACACTATTTTAGTAACTCTATTGCAGTCAATGGAACTCTATTTCAATCAATGGGACTCAATTTCAGTCAATAGAACTCTAATTCAGTCAATGGAACTCTATTTCAGTCAATGCAACTCTATTTCAGTCAATGTAACACTATTTCAGTCAATGGAACTCTATTTCAGTAACTCAATTTCAGTTAATATAACTCTATTTTAGTAACTCTATTTCAGTCAATGTAACTCTATTTCAATCAATTGAACTCTATTTCAGTCAATGTAACACTATTTCAGTCAATGTAACACTATTTTAATAACTCTATTGCAGTCAATGTAACTCTATTTCAATCAATGGAACTCAATTTCAGTCAATAGAACTCTAATTCAGTCAATGGAACTCTATTTCAGTCAATGGAATTCTTTTTCAGTCAATGTAACTCTATTTCAATCAATTGAACTCTATTTCAGTCAATGTAACACTATTTTAGTAACTCTATTGCAGTCAATGTAACTCTATTTCAATCAATGGAACTCAATTTCAGTCAATAGAACTCTAATTCAGTCAATGGAACTCTATTTCAGTCAATGGAATTCTATTTCAGTCAATGTAACACTATTTTAGTAACTCTATTGCAGTCAATGTAACTCTATTTCAATCAATAGTAGTCACTGTGGCAGAGCGAGTTAGCGCGCTAAGCATTGCACACATGGTGACCTGGGTTCGATTCCCAGCGGGGGAGGATTTTTTCTGCTCTGTACTTGGATGTTCGGGGTCCACTCATACCTCGTGAGGAAAAATGAGTAGCTGCTTTAATGTGAAGCAGCGACCAGTGGCAGAATCTTAGGCAAAAAAATAATAGAAGATATTGTAAATTAAAGTGGTAAAGTCCTATGATTCTGCGCTACCCACTAAAATTGTGACATAATAACACAAAGAAAAGCTATTTCAATCAATGGAACTCAATTTCAGTCAATAGAAGTCTAATTCAGTCAATAGAACTCTATTTCAGTCAATGGAATTCTATTTCAGTCAATTTAACTCTATTTTAGTAACTCTATTTCAGTCAATATAACTCTATTTTAGTAACTCTATTTCAGTCAATGTAACTCTATTTTAGTAACTCTATTGCAGTCAATATAACTCTATTACAATCAATGGAACTCTATTTCAGTAACTCAATTTCAGTCAATATGTATAACTCTATTTCAGTAACTCAATTTCAGTCAATATGTATAACTCTATTTCAGTAACTCTATTTCAGTCAATAGAACTCTATTTCAGTCAATGTAACTCTATTTCAGTAACTCTATTGCAGTCAATGTAACTATATTTCAATCAATGGAGCTCAATTTCAGTCAATATAACTCTATGTCAATCAATGTAACTCTATTTCAATCAATGGAACTCTATTTCAGTCAATGGAACTCTATTTCAGTCAATATAACTCTATTTTAGTAACTCTATTGCAGTCAATGTAACTCTATTTTAGTAACTCTATTTCAATCAATGGAACTCTATTTCAATCAATGGAACTCTATTTCAGTCAATGTAACTCTATTTCAGTAAATGTAACTCTATTTCAATCAATGTAACTCTATTTCAATCAATGTAACACTATTTCAGTCAATGTTACACAATTTCAGTATCTCAATTTCAGTCAATATAACTCTATTTCAGTCGTCTCCTGGACACGTTCAAATACTTGAACAGGAATCAGATCAGTATCTGGGGGTGGGGCTATGGGGGCTACGTCATAACCAGACTGCTCGGCTCCCAATCGCATCAGGGCTCCTTCAAGTTCAAGTGCGGAGTGAGTGTGGCGCCCATCTCCGACTGGAACTTCTACAGTAAGTGCTTCAATAATAATTAATAATAATAATAACGCCTTATTTATACTGCTTGATTAAAATAATATGCCCTAATTTATACTGCCCGATTAGGACTATTAAGCCCCATTATTTTAGCAGTAAGCCCAAGACGCATCATTATGTGGTAAAAATTGCAAATGGGAGGATAACTTGTCATTTTCCGGCTGGGTTTCGAACCCACGACCTCTGGAATCTCTGGTTTCACAGAGTGCCGCCTTTACCACTGAGCTACCGGGACGGACAATAAGACGGTGTAAATAACACATTGTATACGGCGTCATACATATTTGTATGTCTGTCACACCGCAGAATAGACGGCGTCATTCATATTTGTATGACACGGCTGTCATACTAAAATGAACGACATTGGGGAGTATCCACGGGGACGGGGTGTCATACACATATGTATGACATTGACATAGTAGTAAGTCACTTAGAGTGGCGTCATTCAGATGTGTATGACAGTGGAAATCACCCAAATCAGGCTCCGTTCCAAGAGCTAATTTGCATTTTTATCCCCCGTACACAATGTGATAAATAAATTGCATTCGTTTCCTTCCCAGACGCAGCTTTCACGGAGCGGGTGCTAGGGTTCCCGGGCGACAATCAGAAGGGCTACGTGGAGGCGGGCGCCACCCAGAAAGCGGACCTGATCCCCCAGCAGTCCCTCTTCCTCATCCACGGTCTCGCCGACATTAGCGTGCCTTACATTCACACCGTGGCCCTGTCCCAAGCCCTGGCCGAGAGGAGAATCATGTTCCGTTATCAGGTACATATTCCTTATTATTTTTTAAGATTTTTTTTTTTTTTTTTTTAGATTTAAAGTATTTTTTTTTAAAGCAATTTATTGAAAGTTATCAGGTACTTTTCTTATTATTTTTTAAGATTTTTTTTTCTTAATTTATTAGATTTAAAGTAATTTATTCAAAGTTATCAGGTACATTTTTCTTATTATTTTTTAAGATTTTTTTTCTTAATTTATTAGATTTAAAGTATTTTTTTAAAAGTAATTTATTTAAAGTTATCAGGTACATTTTTCTTATTATTTTTTAAGGTTTTTTTTTAAATTTATGAAATTTAAAGTATTTTTTTAAAAGTAATTTATTTAAAGTTATCAGGTACATTTTCCTTATTATTTTTTAAGATTTTTTTTTTTTAGATTTAAAGTATTTTTTTTAAAGTTTTTTATTTAAAATTATCAGGTACATTTATTTTTCTTATTATTTTTTAAGATTTTTTTTATTTATTAGATTCAAAGTATTTTTTTTAAGTAATTTATTAAATTTTTCTCATTATTTTTTAAGATTTTTTTTTTTTTTAGAAAAAAAATCTTAAAAAATAATAAGAAAAATGTACCTGATAATGGAACAAGTTTGAATTTATTTATTTACACTTTATTTTTTTTACAAAACAATCATCAACAAAAAATGAATAACAAGAAATTAAAAAAAAAAACTTCGAAGTATGTACAAAAAAATAAAATAAAGATCAATATTAATTTTTAATCACAATTGTTTTGTAATCCGGGGCGAAGTTAATGCCTCAGCCATTCTCTGATGAGCAAGATGAGTGTTTCACAGCCTTTTTTATTTCGTAGCCATGAAACGGGAGCTACTGTAGACGCTTGTGGACTGTGTTATAGCCTGCCCGTCCCGTAGTATGACTCTTCTCTGATGGATGAGAAGTGACACAATACTTCCCATTAATGTGCTGGGTCAACACGAGCGCACCGGCAGTTATCCCTTACAAACAATTGTAACCAAATTTAGAATACAAAATGTTTGTCGGCACCGGGGATCGAAACTGGGACCCTCCGCATGGCAAGCGAGTGCTTAACCACTGAGTTAATCGCGCGCTCATTTGTTGGATATGCTTAATATTATAGGTTTACTGGTAACTATGTGAGGTTCACAGTGAAGTTTGTCTAAACACGGAGAGCTAAATTAGAATAGGTTCCAACACAGAACACGCTTGTGGTCTGTGTTGTAGCCTACCCATCCCGTAGCATGCCTCCCCTCTGATGGGCTAGGAGTGACACAATACTTAGGAAACAGGAGCTACTGTAGACGCTTGTGGTCTGTGATTTAGCCTGCCCATCCCGTAGTATGCCTATTTTGTGGTCAAAAACTCTAATTAATGATAAAAAATTCATGCTAGGGGTGGGACTCGAACCAACGGATCACCACGCCACCTGGATTACCAGACTAGCGCGTTAACTACTTGACTACCAGTGCACTCAACCCTTAAGGGGGTTCTACAGCTAAAAACTTAAAAAAAAATCATTTTTTCATTATTATTTTTCCTTGAAACTAGACTCAATTCTGCGTCGTTTGATATATGTATAATAATCTACATTTCCAACACTCCAACGTCGTTTTGCAGTAATTTGAAGACGGGAACCTACCTCTTTCCGAAAAAAGTGCTCTCCTGTAACATCACGTTTTTGCGCATTCAATGTACCTTTTCTCAGGAAATACTATACCTAGATGACTGATTGTTTTTTGGTCTGAACTTTAACACTTTCTCTTGGATGTGTCGAGCTCTTTTAGCTGCAAACGCTTACAAAGTTGAGAAAATAATTTTTTAATCGTCATTTTTAGTACCTATATCAAATTTAGACTGTCTTTCAAATGACGGTCAAAAATAGAAAAACTGACAATTTGGGAAAAACGCTCGACACATTCAAGAGAAAATGTAATAGTTCAAAACAGAAACAAATATAGCTGTCTAGGCCAAGTAGTTTTTGAGAAAAGGTACATTGAAAATCCTGATAAATTGAGTCAGCCGGGGAACCCCCTTAAAGGTTTATAGGCACTCCAAGACTCTTTCAGGCTGGGGGACTATAAACAGGGAGTAGACCAGCATTATTGTATTGGTTCTGGGGCCCTTGTCAATTATTAGCCTCCTTGTAAAGACAGTGGTAGAAGTGCTGAGTCATTCCTTCACTGTCTGGATACCATCGTTCACGATGACGCCACCCAATGATGATGAAGGCTATTTTTGTCTGGCTGGGGGACGTTAAACAGGGAGAGGACCAGTGTCTCGCTAGAGGACTATAAACAGAGAACAGACTAGCCAAGCCTTACAAGCCAGACTAGCTTGCAGTTTCCTAAGGGTTTAATGGTTTGTACAGAAAAGTCTAAGTCCTCATGATGGTTGATCGCACATAGAAATATGTGGTTCAGGACGAGCCAACTTTAAAATAAAGTTGGCTGGAGACCATCACTCACCCCTCCAGTTGTAGCCAAGCTGGCTACAACAACAACAACATGAAGGCTCTTTCGTGCCCACTTTTTCGTACACCTCGAATTTTTCCTCTCTGTTTCAGAGCTACGGGAACGAGGGCCATCAGTTGGGCGGGGTCCTGCGTCACGCCTACTCCTCTATAGAGGACTACTTCATCAAGTGCCTTAAGCTGGAAGAGACGGACGACTCCCTGAATCCTTGAGACGGGAAGATGCGGCGACGCGCCCGAATCTACTTCACAGATTTCTACGATGCGATACGAGGCGTGACAGTTGCTTAGAAAGTTTTTTTTTATGATAATAAATGAACAGTTGTCTGGAAGAACCACCTATGTGAAAATTTCGATTATTTTTTACTTCAAAAATGGAACCTACACATAGGTTTCCTTTCCATACAGCCAGGCCTTTCCATACAGCCACAATTTCTATTTAATATTTAATTGTTGACGTTGAAAAAAAAAAAAAAAAAATAGAAATTGAATTGAAACAATAACAAATTGAATCCATGCAAAAAATCCAGAAACATGATACAGGTACAAATGAATAGTTGTCTAGAAGAACCACCTTTGTGAAAATTTCGATTATTTTTTACTTCAAAAATGGAACCTATGTGTAAGTCTCGAATCACTAGAGAAGTCAGCATACAAAATTTTTGTTCCTACTCGTTTTTATTCGTTTTTTTTTTTTCGTCAAAACAAAGCATTTGGGTACTGCATTAATGGTATTACTAAAAGTACCCTACTGAAAAGTGCCCAAAAACACATAGGTGGTTCTTCTAGACAACTATTCAAATGATAATACAGTGGAATCAGAATACACAGAACTTGTGTAAGCAGGACACCTGTAGATCGTTCCAGAAACACTCTCCTCTCTCAAAATCGCTAAAATCAACGTTTTAACCGTCACACAACGATCTCTGATTGGTCATTGCGTTCAAATTAACTAATCAGAGTGCGTTGTGTCACTGTCGACAGGGAGATTATGAGAGTGTTTTTTGGAACGGGCTAACGGATAAACTAGAAGTTCAAATGAAATATTTTATTATTTATTATTGTCATGAAAGAGCAGCAACTGGCTTCAACGAAAAGGCTTCAGATATTGATGACAATAAATTAATCGATGTTGGCCATACCTTTCAATTTCTTTTTCAATGTCCGAGCACTGTCGAATTTTCCGCTGGTTTTAAAGAAATCTGTGGTTGAAGACGGACTCATAGAATGCGAATGCCGTGTAATGAATTTAAAATCAGTATATCAGTATAAACAGAAAAGTGAGAAGTTGTATTAGATGTACATGAAAATATATAAATGGTTTTGATTTTAAAATTAATAAAGTTTACAATAAAATAATTTCATGAGATTCCAGTCATTTATTCCATCCTTAGGCCATGCCTCTGCTTTTTTTCTATTTGGGTAACTAGGAGCCTTTTTTTATTTTGGATGCATTTACAATAAAATTGATTATTGTGTTTTACAATTTATTTAGTTTATTTGTGTTGTTACAATGTTTTTTCATTATTTACCACTATTTAAATACCCGTCGCTTTCAATAATTTAATTAAATTTTAAGGTTGATTATTTGAATAAGTTTACTCAATGCTACATTTAATAAAATTCATTTAATAAATTTTGGAATAAACTTAAATAAAATCGGCTTTTTTAATTTTTCTATCTTAGTTTTGCTTAAATTTATAATATTATCCCCTTATGTATTTTTTTTTTTTTTTTAAGTGGGGTTTAACGTCGCTTTCAACTGCCATGGTCATATCACGACGGGGGTTTTACCCTCCATTCGCAGGAAACTCACAAACCTGCTACTCACATTGACCTCACCCAGCCTGAGTGGGGCCGGGAAAAGCCAGCGTCACGAGAATTAGAATTAGAATGGTCACCCATCCAAGTCATAACCTCGCTGGATGTCGCTTAACTTCGGTGTTCTGAAGGGAACCGGTGTATTCAACATGCCATCGACGCTGGCTTCGGAAAATTTATTAATACATACTTCCATTGTACCTAAACTTTTTTTAAATAAAAAATAAAGAACTGAAAAAAGCAACTATGATGGTAATTTATTTTAATTTGTACTCTAGGCTATAAGAGAAGAAAAGATAATTATTTTAATATAAGTACTAGGAAGTAAGGAAATGAGGGGGCAAAAGAAAAAATAAAAATGCTGGTTTCCTGTTTTTTTTTTTTTTTTTAACCCGATATTTTCATCCGATATATCCGAATATCGATATTTTTGATGCGATATATCGGATACCGATATATCGTATTGGCAAAAATATCGATATTCCTAATATCGATATTTTTGATACGATATCCCAACCCTGGTCTAGTTGATACTCGAAATCTAAATAAGGAAAGTGTTGTGACTGTTGTGAGTGGCAAGTCTCCTTTTCATTACTTTAATTTCTTTCCTCCTAGTTATTCTTATTAGAATCTGAGCTATGGGAAACATAATTCCTTATGTAGTAGTGGGAGTTATTTCCGCAGCTGGAACACTTTTGGTGAGAAATCGGATGGTTACAGAAAGGAGTCACAACTTCCATCATGAGGAGAATAAGAGAGAGAGAAAACAGAAGGAACAAAATAAAAAAGCAGAGTTAGAAAAAAGAATTAGGAAAGCAAAGGAGAATAAACAGAAGGAGGAACAAAAGAAAAAAGCAGAGTTAGAACTAGAAGAAAGAATCAGGAAAGAAAATGAGACAAAGAAAAAACAAAAGTTAAGCAGAGAGAAAAAGCGCTTGGAGTCACCAGTCTGTCCAAAAAAGAAAAGATGTTCAACAAATTCTTGTGATGAAAAGAGTTCCTTCCTTTGTTCAGATTGCAATGCTTACTTTTGCAACAAATGTCACAATAGCACCACTGCAGATAATGATGGAAGTGTGAATAGCCAAAAATTGAGGAAAAATCTTGACTGTTCATCTTGTAAGATGGAGGAATCAATTCAGGAGTTTATAGATTGTTCTTATCATGTATACTGTGTCAACAATGAGAAAGTTGACCACCATGACTATGATTGTTTCCTCGAGACTTGCAAACATGTCTTTCACAGAAAGTGCTGGAAAATGGCTCACTATTTAGATAAATTGGATAAGAAATGTATTGAATGTCGAATGGAATTCACTGAAAATGATGTGTCTGAAGATTTCTTTGACCCTGCCCTTCCGTTGGACAAATACTGATTGGGCACACAGATGTGCAAGTTAAGAATGTTAAGAAATATATAATCAGAATCTCAGTGTCCAATGAAAACAATGTGGCGAGAGGTTTCTTTGACCCTATTATTTTCTTGTACAGATATTGCTATGGCACACAAGTGTAGAAAGTTTAGACATGTAATTTTGGCAAAGTTACTCACTGTTGAGGTCTAGAATTTTTTAGAAGTACTATGGCAAAATCAAAAAATCTTTATTGATTACCAAAACAAATTGGCAGCCGCTGGGAGTTGGAAATTTCATTTTCTAAAATTTTGATTTTCTCCAAAATGCTAAATGATTAATTTTTTCTGTTTTGACTTTTCATCTTCTCTAATCACATGATTAGAGAAGATGAAAAGTTTATTCTTTTATCCTAGAATTTTATGCTTGATAGTAGCCAGTTCTAATTTTTCTCAATTAATGATGATTACCTACTATTATTTCACAGTTGTCTATATCATGTGATACACCATTAGAGAAGATGAAAAGTCAGACAGACGTACCTATTCAGAGAAAATTGAACTGCAATGGCAATCATTTTGTTTTAGTAAAAGATAAGTTTGTTATAGATATGAGTAAAAGTAGTGCTTTATTGAGATGGTCAGCACAAGACAGATCTAATAGTACCATCATGCCAACATGTTATATGTTTTGTTTTTGCCAAAGTTCTTTGAATAATGAGGCAAATCTATGAATAAATTCAGAAGTGGGTCATTCTATTTCAGGTTTTTAAGTTGGTGCCCCCCCACCCCCTGAACAAGTGCCTGATTTTTTTACTTTTATGAACACACCGTGTAAGTTAAGGAGCATTTCTATAATTCATAAAATAAGTAAATAATGAAGATATTTACATTCTTAGTAAGCAATATACAGTTAAATATAAGATCTTTGCTAGGGAGGTATTTTTTAAGAATTCTTATGTTATTGAAATTTATTATATTTTCTAATTATTGACCTTTTTTTATTTACTTTACCTTTTTTTTATAAACTTTCATCTATAAATATATTATTTTCTTTGTAATAATCATTGCTTTTATTTTAATAGATGAATGGGTAGAAAAGGGCATAAAACATCTTCTTTTGTTTTAGCTGTATTCAAGATCTTCATGAATAAACTGGTGTAACACACGACTTTCCTTGTACGTCAAAAATCATAAGATATTGATAACACAAAATAAGATACAAATAGAAAAATAAGAATCCTTATTCTTCTATTTGTAATACTTCTGGGCAAATCCAATAAATACAGTCCCCTGATCGTGATATCGACTTGTCTCTTAAATCATTGCATTAGGTAAGTAAATAATAATAATATCGCCTTATTTATACTGCCCGATTAAGACAATTAAAGTCCCATTATTCCAGCAGTAAGCCCAAGACATATTATTATGTGGTAAAAATCCCAATTGGGAGGATAACATGTCATGTCCCGGCTGGGTTTCGAACCCACGACCTCTGGAGTCTTTGGATTCACAGAGTGCTGCCTTTACCACTGAGCTACCGGGACAGACATTTCAAAACCATATTTCAAAATAGGTGGCATTTCAAAACCAACCCAGGCTATGTGAGGTTAATGCGGGTAGCTGGTTTGATTCCAAGCAAATGGATGGTAAAACCCACGTTCTGAATAACTCAAATCAGGATGTTGAAATAAAATAGAATCAAAGTTAGCATTAGCTTAGGGGATGAAATTTTTAGAATTATAAAAAATATAAATAAATGATTTTTTTCAACAACAACAAAAAAATCAAATCAAACTGGTCACAATAGATTTCACTCGCCCGCAGTGTTAGTGCGAGGCCACAATGGAGCCCCAACCCTAGACCCTAGGGTAGCCCCCGGTACCACGCTGAATAATTCAACCATGTTATTAAATGTAAGCAGAGTCCTAACCATTGTCCCTAGGTACAGGGTTTAATGGCTTACACAAAAAGCCAAGTTCTCACGATGGTTGATCGCACATAATATGAATGCGTGAACTCAGGACAAGCTAACTGAAGTTGACAGGAGACTGAGGAGACCTAAAACTAAAATCTCTCTCAAAAAATATAGCTAGGTGATAGAGAGTAAAAACAACAGAGTATTTTTCTCTTAGAAGCCAAATAAAAATGGTTTAGGATGGGTTCTCTGTATACAAAAAAATATGAAAAATAAAACAAATGATTTATTTATTTATTATTATTTTTTCCACGAGAGAAAAAATAGAAATGTTGTAGGTATAAATTTGAGGATGACTAATGAAGAAGATTTTTTTTTTAATTAATAAAAGGTTGTATACAGTTTTATTGACAAGAGACATATTTTTACAGGAACGTTGCTTGTGACATAAACACTATAAACAGGGTTAAGATATAAGGTAGAAACGGTAGAGATATGTACTTCAAAAATATGTAGAATGAAGAACGTTTAAAAAAAATGTGAACATGTTTTAAAAATGAATATTTTGAATTGAATAGGTGGTAGTAGGCATTCAAAATTATAGAACTTCTGTAATAGAATTAAAAAGAAGAGCTATGCTTTCTTGTGGTGAAGCTTAAGGCTTCTTCATATCTTTTCAACTAAAGATGGATAGAGACCATCAGGCTCCCAGTTGCAGCCAAGCGGGCTACAACAACAATAATTGAAGGCCTTGCTGAAAAAACGAGCTATCTGCAAAAAAATTCGAAATCGCGTTTACGAGGTCACAAAAATATGCTGCTTCATTGGTGAAGAGTCGATAGTTTTAAGTGTACAAAAACGGACCATATGACAGACAGCTTGACAACGTCGTTGAATAATGAGCTGAAAATAAAAAATTGAAAAATGCAGATAGCTCGTTTTTTGAGCGAGGCCTTCAATTGATGTTGGTAAAAGAGCAATTATTTATTATGAGTATAAAAACTGCAGGAGATCAATGTTAAACTTGTTTTCTCCGGAAAGAAAAATATTTTAGTTTTTCTACCAAAACCATCAATATACGAGTACTTTCGATATCTAAGGCTATCAAAGAAAGTAAAAGTTATGATATTCGTGTTATTCACGATGTGATATCACAACTACTCGAACTAGCTTCACTAAAACTTTGCTCAACTTGGGACTCGAATCACCGACCTCCTGTTTACTTTACGTCATATTTATTACTTCCCAGATATATCTAATTTTAGAAATTGGAAGTATTGTGTTTTCAATTAGTTAAAGTTTAGTTGTCATATTTGTGTTAATCACGTTCGTGATATCACAACTACTCGAACTTGCTTCACTAAGGGCGGAATTAATAGACAACATCAATAACTTAAGTCGTTGGTAAGTGTCGGTTTTCCCTATCTTACACAGTACGCAATCCGTGACTTAGCGCCACAGAGGTATTACAAAAACGTCTATTAACACTTTCCGTGCCGGTGTTACCGTTTGGTAACACCTGTTCAGGAAAATGGTGTTACCGTTTGGTAACACCGAAGACATCTACTTCTCGACCCCGGTGTTACCTTTTGGTAACACCTTACATGGAATAGTGTTACCAAATGGTAACACCGGCACAGAACAAGAAAAACTTCAAAAAAATTTAAGCCTGTGCCGGTGTTACCAAATGGTAAATATCGCTACGGCACTGGGCAATAATTTCAAAATGAGTCTCCGGCACGGAAAGTGTTAATTCCGCCCTAAATATTTGCTCAACTTGGGACTTCGAACCACCGACCTCCGGGTTACGAGTCCGCCGCCGCCTTATCGATCCAGCTGCTGAGGTGGGTGGGCGAAGATCAACCAACTACTTGCTGAATGAGAAAGCCTTGAGTTTGTTGGCGGCCGTCAGCGGTTTCTTAGGGTTGGCGGAATCGACGTCCTCTTTCTCTTCCAGCTTGCGCTTCTTCTTGGCGTTCTCATTCTCATTGTTGGTGTCCTGGGACGAGGGAATCACGGTGGTGTCCTGGGACTAGAACGAATAAAAGAGGAAGAGAATGCCGTTGGCATTAGCACCGCGCCCTTGATCAAGTCAATTTCTATGTATGCATATATTCTTTTTTTTTTTTGGTTGAAGGCAGGAAAAAATCTTTTAAAGACACCCAGGTCATCCTGACTTGGGGTGTGGGATTTTCACCCACTAAAAACCCACCTTCTCAAAGAGCTAACCGCACCTGGAACCGAATAAGATCATTACTTCAAGATGCATTTATTCTAAGTAAATAAAACTTGATCTAATCATAATGGAAAAAAAAAATAATTAAAAATTGGAAGTATTAGTTAAAGTTTAGTTATCATATTTGTGTTAATCACTTTCGTGATATCACAACTACTCAAATTCGCTTTACTAAATCCACGCTGAATCCGGGACTTGAACCACCGACCTCCAGGTTACAAGTCCGCTGCCTTATCGATCAAGCTACTGAGGTCGGTTTGTGTTTTTAATTATTGTAAGTCATAGAGCACACGATAAGCTCGGTGGTAAGTTACTCGCTGGCCATGCGGAAGGTTCCGGGTTACATCTTCAGAGCCGACAAAAAATGTGTATTCAAAACTTGGTTACAGTTGTTTGTAAGGGATATCTTAAAGTACGCTCGTGTCTACCCAGCACCTAAATGGGAAGTTAGGTGTCACTTCTCGCCCATCAGAGGGGAGGCATACTACGGGATGGGCAAGCTACAGCACAGACCACAAGCGTCTACAGTAGCATCTGTTTCATGGCTACTAAATAAAGTGAACTGGTGTGACACCACACGACTTTCCTTATCACCATTTTCAATAATAAAATTTTGGCACTTTTTTTAATGGACATAACATCATTTACAACTTAAATACTTTAAAGTTATAAAATCGACAATACTAATGTCCTAACAAGGTATACAAACTAAAGGTTGTTCAACTATTATAAACAATATAGACTTAACTTATACATTTTCATACAGACATTCTCTGCTCACATTCCAGCCGGAACAGATCACAAGAGAGATTATAGTGATCATGGTCCAGCTGAAGTTGCAGAGTGTCATAGACCTAGTTATTGGCGCTTCTTGCAGTTTAGTAAATTGGGCACTCTTACATTTTGCGAATCCACCGACGGCAAAGGCTGACTGTCCTGCTTACGGCCGAGCGAGAAAAAGTTCCGCACACTGTTCGCCTGCGGTGCGGCGGCGGCTGGGGTAGTCTTCTGAGCGTGCACCTCCTTGAACCGTTTCATGGCTACCTTGTTGAGCGCGGGTTTATCCAGGTCGGGAAATTCCGACTCGAGATTTTCCTTCTCTCGCGAGAACCACTCGGCGAACTTGATCGGAGGCTTGGGCGAGGATTTGTCTTTTCCGGCGGCGGACGACTGAAAGTTAAGGTATCATAAATGTGTTAATCACGGTGAGAAGAGAGTTAATAATAAATTTATTAAATATTTATTTATTTGTAATACCTAGTAAAGAAAAAAACTATTGAACACAAATTTTGGTTTGTTTCACTCTATGATTTTCTTTTCATGTCATATTAAGTAAGTCCTAGTCAATGTCATAGTCTTATTGTGTATTTAGTAAGTATTTTTTTTATTTATTTTTTTATGTATATTCATGCAACAGATCATTAACAATGTAAAAATAGAATATACCCTTTTAAAGGAGGCCCTAGCCCATTAATTTGGGTGGCAATGGGGCTTTATAAATAAATAAAAAATACTAGAAATCTACACTGTTAAGCAAACGACGGCCAGCGTCGATGATGCATTGAATGCAGCGGTTCTTGTGGGATGACTGAAGTTAAGCAACATTTAGCGAGGTGAAAGCGAGGTTTTATGTCGTGATGCTGGCATTCCGGGCCAATCCAGGCTGGGTGAGGTTAATGTGGGTAGCAGGTTTCTGAGTTTCCTGCGAATGGAGGGTAACACCCCCGTCGTGATATGACCATGCAGTTGAAAGCCACGTTAAAACCAAATTAAAAAATAAAAGAAAGACGTTTTTGTTATATTTCAATGGACTTGAGTCTAAGGGCGAAATTAATAGACGTTTCTGTAATACAGCTGTGGCGCTAAGTCTCGAATTGTGTACTCTCTTAGATGGGAAAATCGATGCTAAGCAATGATTTAAGAAATATGGGTAGCTGGTACGATTCCCAGCGAATGGAGGGTGAAACCCCCGTCCTGACTATCTATCTCAACCAGGACGTTAAAACCAAATAGAATCAACTGGTTACACTAGATCTAATTAGGTCGCAGTGTTAATTGTAAGGGTTTCACTGAAAACCCTCCAACCAGGTCAGATACTAATAATAATAGGGTTGTCTAGTCCGTCCTCTGTTTATAGTCCTCTAGCGAGGCACTGGTCTTCTTCCTCTTTTAACGACCCTAACAATCCAAGGCTAGCTTGCAGTTTCCCAAGTGTTTGGTTACAACAACGACAACTACTACCTAGGCTGGCTGGGGGACGTTAAACAGGGAGAAGACCAGTGTCTCGCTAGAGGACTATAAACAGAGAACAGACTAGCCAACCCTTACAAGCCAGCCTAGTTTGCAGTTTCCTAAGGGTTTAATGGCTTATAAAGAAAAGTCGAAGTCCTCATGATGGTTGATCGCACATAATAATAATAATAATATCGTCTTATTTATACTGCCCGATTAGGACTATTAAAGTCCCATTATTCCAGCAGTAAGCCCAAGACATATTATTATGTGGTAAAAATCCCAAATGGGAGGATAACATGCCATGTCCCGGCTGGGTTTCGAACCCACGACCTCTGGAATCTCTGGATTCACAGAGTGCCGCCTTTACCACTGAGCTACCGGGACATCGAAATATGTGATTCAGGACGAGCCAACTTTGAAATAAAGTTGGCTCGAGACCATCACTCGCCCTTCCAGCTGTAGCCAAGCTGTCTACAACAACAACAACTATTACTAGATAATGCTTTGTGTTATTATGTCACAATTTTAGTGGGTAGCGCAGAATCATAGGACTTTACCACTTTAATTTACAATATCTTGTATTATTTTTTGCCTAAGATTCTGCCACTGGTTGCTGTTTCACATTAAAGCAGCTACTCATTTTTCCTCACGAGATATGAGTGGACCCCGAACATCCTAGTACAGAGCAGAAAAAATCCTCCCCCGCTGGGAATCGAACCCAGGTCACCATGTGTGCAATGCCTAGCGCGCTAACTCGGTCTGCCACGGTGACTACTAACAACTACTACTACTACTACCTTGTTCTCGGTCACGTGAGCAGTGGCGGCGGTGGACGAAGGTTTCGGCTGCGACTTGCTCGTCATCTCGGCGATGGTGTCGCTCTTGGGCCTCTCGTCTCCGCCACTGGTGGCCCTCTTAAACGGGTTCAGGCGGCCCAGCACCACGTTCTGCGGCCTGATCACCACCTGCTGCTGCTTCATGGCGAGGATGATGTTGCTCGAGTCTGCGGGACAGAAGATAATAAAAGATAAGCCCTTATGATAATAATAATAAGGGTGTGATACCCAAAAAACTCTTCAAATCTCTTCAAGAACAGGGAATAAAACCATACCACTTTCAGCTCATGCAAAAATCAGTCATTCTTAACACATGCCATACAACCCGACGTTTTCTATATGCCGAATAAGTTTTTTTTCTTTCCAGATATTTGTCACCACAAAATTTGGTTGAGACGATGAAAATCCTCCAACCATATCAAACCGGACAAAAACCCTGATAAGCTGAAATAATAATAAGGAAGGAATTTATTCACTTTCATATTACAGTTTTTTAATTAAAATCGCCTTGAAGTACAATATCTGTTGTCCTTTTATAGTAATAAACCGACCTCAGTAGCTTGATCGATAAGGCGACGGACTTGTAACCTGGAGGTCGGTGGTTCAAATCCCGGTTTCAGCGTAGATTTAGTAAAGCGAGTTTGAGTAGTTGTGATATCACGAAAGTGATCAACACAAATATGATAACTTTAACTTAAATTTACTTTTATAGTAATAGTAATTTTATATTTTTCTTCTATAATAATAAAAGTCTGGCTGGGGGACCATAAACAGGGAGTAGACCAGCAGTCTGGCTGGGGGACTACAAACAGGGAGTAGACCAGCAGTCTGGCTGGGGGACTATAAACAGGGAGTAGACCAGCATTGGCTTGGTTCTGGGGGCCCTTGTCAATTATTAGCCTCCTTGTAAAGACAGTGGTAGAAGCACTCGCTTGCCATGCGGAAGGTCCCGGGTTCGATCCCCCGTGCCGACAAAAATTTGTATTCTTAATTTGGTTACAATTGTTTGTAAGGGATACCTTCCGGTGCGCTCGTGTTGACCCAGCACCTAAATGGGAAGTATTGTGTCACTTCTCGCCCATCAGAGGGGAGGCATACTACGGGATAGGCAGGCTTCAACACAGACCAGAAGCGTCTACAGTAGCTCCTGTTTCATGGCTACGAAATAAAAAAGGCTGTGAAACACTCATCTTTTAAAAAAAAAAAAAAAAAAGTGCTTCGTCTATCGTCCACTGTCTGGATACCATCGTATATGATGACGCCACCCTATCTATATCCTCCTGAGACCTGAATGTGCTTTTAAAAGTACATAAAACAACTTCACTTCACACTACTATCTTCTCTCAAAAACCGTCGGGAATTTTTGAAAATTCCATGTACTTTAAAAAGTACCCAGGTCTTAATCAGTACTTTCGGGAAAACATGCCCAGGTCTCAGGAGGATATAATAATGAAAAATAAAATAATAAATAA
Organism: Bactericera cockerelli; assembly: GCA_024516035.1. NCBI lineage: Eukaryota > Metazoa > Arthropoda > Insecta > Hemiptera > Triozidae > Bactericera > Bactericera cockerelli. The sequence continues at coordinate 4,807,029 of CM044956.1, read as the reverse complement.
ATGTGTTTCTTTTTATTATTATATCACAATTTTAGTGGGTAGCGCAAAATTATAGGACTTTTCTATAATATATCTTTAATATCCCAATATCTTATTTTTGCCTATAATTTCGCCACTGGTCGCTGCTAACATTAAAGCAGCTACCCATTTTTCCTCATCATAATAATAATAATAACAACATTATTTAGTGGAAGGTAACCACCAGGTTAATGCTCGAAGCATTTTCTACCACCTAACCTTCAACAGTGTTATTATTATGTGGTGACAAACTCAAATTAATGAGGAAAAATTCATGCACTGGGTGAAATTCGAACCTACGGATCCCTACGCTATCACCCGACTAGCGCGTTAACACATACACGACCGGTTGTCCCACTGGTGGGACAACTGCGTGTGTACTGAATGGACCGGTTGTCCCACCGGTGGGACAAGTGAGTATGTACGCAATGGACCGGTTGTCCCACCGGTGGGACAAGTGAGTATGTACGCAATGGACCGGTTGTCCCACCGGTGGGACAAGTGAGTATGTACGCAATGGACCGGTTGTCCCACCGGTGGGACAAGTGAGTATGTACGCAATGGACCGGTTGTCCCACCGGTGGGACAACTGCGTGTGTACGCAATGGACCGGTTCTCCCACCGGTGGGACAAGTGACCTTCTTGATTTCAAACTTGCTTGTCCCACCGGTGGGACACCTATTCCTATGTTTTAGTATAGAAATATACTCTATACCCCTGTATAATTTTATTCTCTAAGCGGGTTTTTCGGTCCCAGGAGGTCAGATATAGCGGTCCCATGCGTACATACACTGAAAATGGTGCAGGTCGTGTATGTGCATTATGTGCAACACTTGGCTACCAGTGCATTTTTTTCCAAATGAGTTGCAATATTTTTTTATATTTTTCTTTTATTGACTGTATGTAAATTTTGAATCTGTTTTCTTTTATACAGAACGAAAATCAGCTGAAAATGTTATTTAAAACAGCTTGCATTCCTCTAATTGTGCCCCCAGTGTATTATCTTACCAGGGCTGGGCTGATAGGAATCGTCCCCGAACATATCCACAGTATCATTCTGACTTTGCCCGTAGCCTGGATCACTGTGGACAAGACGGAACAGGGTTATTATTAGTGTTTGAAAAAAAAAACAAATGGGTTATTGTAAGTTTTTTTTGTTTTGAATATCGATAGGAAAAAAAATTAATAATAATAATATCGCCTTATTTATACTGTCCGAAAGGAAACTATAATTTTGTAGCAGTCCATTTATATAAAAAAAATATCGCCTTATTTATACTGCCGATTAAGACTAATGAGAATGAGTCCCATTATTCCAGAAGTAAGGCCAAGATGTATTATTATGTGGTAAAAATTTCGAACACGCGACCTCTGGAATCTCTGGATTCACAGAGTGCCGCCTTTACCACTGAGCTACCGGGACAGATACGAACCTCTTTTTATTTCGGAAGATTTAACATTTCAGAAGTATTCAGTGAGGGTGTTTGCAATAGGCAATAATTATGATGCGACATATTTAAATACATTTAATAATTTATTACATATAAAAAGACATATTTGTACAGTACAAAAAATTATTACAAAAATTAAAAAAAAAAAATGGAAACAATATAAACAATAAAAAAGGGGGGGGGGGGGGAAATAGATAAATATATACACACGTAAATGTCCCAACTAAAGGGCAGGATTATTGCCTATGGCAATCTCTTCCACCCAACCCTTTATACACAATCAATCAACTTCATACATAATCAAATGGCTAATGACCGTGCTTAATCAGGCTGTTAGTGACTCAGCACTCGTGCCTCAGATTAACTAATCCTGTTTCATAATTCAGCCCTTATACCGAGGTTCGATGATATTTTCAATTGTTTAATCTTCTTCTTTTTCTTCTTTTACTCTGTCTTATCCCGCTCAAGCAGGGTCGACGTTGTTCAACCTCATGGTTAAGGTTGATTGGTTTTGGCACATTTTTTACGGCTGGATGTCCTTCCTAACGCCAACGATTCTATTTGATTTAACGTCCTAGATTAGGACGGGGGTTTTACCCTCCATTCGCTGGGAATCGTACCAGCTACCCACATTAACCTCACCCAGCCTGGGTAGGGCCGGAAATGGCAGCCTCACGTGTTTGGATGGAACAGAATTTTCTTCGAAAAGTCTGCCCCAGCCGGGAGTTGAACTCGGGAACTCTGGACTACGGGCAGTAGTTACAACCATTACGCCACGGAGGCTGTTTAATCATTATCTGCCAATTCATACCTGGCCAGCTGCTGGGAGGGAGAGGGCGACCTCGCCTGGGCGGGGCTAGTGGCCGCAGGGCTCGTCAAGTCGGCCACCCGCTCAGCGAGGCCAGGCTTGCCCGTGGAGCTCGCATAGCGGGCGGCCAGCTGCAGGAACTGAGGGGCGGAGAACAGCTCGCACAGCTCCACGGCGCGCAAGTCATGGTCCGTTTTACACGAGAGCTGCGAAGAGATATTTTAAAATTTAATTTAAGTTATTTAAATGCTTTTAAATTTAACAGCAATTAAATTTAAAATTTAATTGCTGCAGCAGAAAAAGCAGTCAGGAGAAAAAATGCCTCTTACAGTTTCATCACCGAGGCAAATTACATCTTTGTTCCCCTGGCATGCGAAACAATAAGCTCTTGGAGCAAGGAGATGAAGAGCTTTTTTAAAACTGTTGGAGATGGCTTGGTTAGTCTCACTGGCAATAGGGCCGCCAAGGCTTTCCTCTTTCAGAGGATTACTTTGGCGATCCAACGAGGTAATACTACCTGCATGTTAGGTACATTGCCTCATGCAAGTGGGATGGATCAAGTCTATCTCCTGGGATTTTAAAATTGATCAATTTAATAAAAAAAAAAAAATTAAGTTATTTATTCGAACTTGGATATAAGCAAACGGACAGGAATTTTTCCTCTTATATCCAGGTTTTTTTTATAAAGAGGTCATTTTCAATTATAGAGAGGTACAGTAGAACCGCGTTATTATGAACTAATTGGGACCAGGGGTAATTCATAATAGCGGGGTTCAATGTAAAAGTTCATAATATCGGGGTTCAATATAATCATATGTAAAAGTAAGGGAAATAATGCAAATTTTAGACATACGAACGGACGTACATGTATTTGAATGTTTATTTAAGTACATAAATACAAAATATGTATGTACATTATACATATATGTACCTATTGTGAGGATCTAATGAAGTCAGTTATTCTTGAGAAATTAGAGAAAATTTCGCTTTCAAGAAAAAAATTGCGTGAAAAAAAGTTCATTTTATCCGAAGTTCATAATATCGGGGATCATATTATTAACGGGGTTCTATTGTACATTGGACCTAGAAATTGTTCTCTTATAATTATCAAGGTTTCTTTTATATCCAAGTCCAACTGAAATATAAAGTAGATAGACAGCTGAATACACATGTGGTAGTCTGTAAAAAAAAAGATCATACTCACAGCGAAAAGTTTGACAGCGGGGGCAATGACTTCCCTCATGATGCTTGCTAGCTCCTCGGTCTTACTGGAGGGAACACTGGACATAGCAAGATGCTTCCTCCAGAATTGTTCCTCTAGTTCGCTCTTCTCTGAAGCGGGTTCACAAAGAGGTATCTGGGGAAGTAAAAATAAGATAGAATAGTGCGCGATTAGCTCAGTGAAAAAGTTAATATGTCTAATTTACACCAATAAATGAAATTACAACAATAAATGAGACTCTTTTTAGACTGTGAGAGTAAAGGGACTCTTTAGTCTCATTTTTTCAGGATAAACAAAGTATTGGATTGTAATGATGTTAAGTATCTAATTTTATTTTTAAAAATTATGTCTAAATAATTTGGTTCACTGACGATGCCGTAACTAGCGAAATGGCCATCTGAAAATAAATAATAATTTAATAATAATAATAATACCTTCCACGAGACTTGGGTGAGAATAGGTCTGGGCACTGTGGCAGGATAATAATAATAATAATAATACCTTCCACGAGACTTGGGTGAGAATAGGTCTGGGCACTGTGGCAGGATAATAATAATAATAATAATACCTTCCACGAGACTTGGGTGAGGATAGGTCTGGGCACTGTGGCAGGATAATAATAATAATAATAATACCTTCCACGAGACTTGGGTGAGAATAGGTCTGGGCACTGTGGCAGGATAATAATAATAATAATACCTTCCACGAGACTTGGGTGAGGATAGGTCTGGGCACTGTGGCAGGATAATAATAATAATAATAATACCTTCCACGAGACTTGGGTGAGAATAGGTCTGGGCACTGTGGCAGGATAATAATAATAATAATACCTTCCACGAGACTTGGGTGAGGATAGGTCTGGGCACTGTGGCAGGGTAATAATAATAATAATACCTTCCACGAGACTTGGGTGAGGATAGGTCTGGGCACTGTGGCAGGATAATAATAATAATAATAATACCTTCCACGAGACTTGGGTGAGAATAGGTCTGGGCACTGTGGCAGGATAATAATAATAATACCTTCCACGAGACTTGGGTGAGAATAGGTCTGGGCACTGTGGCAGGATAGTAATAATAATAATAATAATAATAATAATACCTTCCACGAGACTTGGGTGAGGATAGGTCTGGGCACTGTGGCAGGATAATAATAATAATAATAATAATACCTTCCACGAGACTTGGGTGAGGATAGGTCTGGGCACTGTGGCAGGATAATAATAATAATAATACCTTCCACGAGACTTGGGTGAGGATAGGTCTGGGCACTGTGGCAGGATAATATTAATAATAATAATACCTTCCACGAGACTTGGGTGAGAATGGGTCTGGGCTTGACTTGAATGGGGAGACTTGATCATATGATCCGCTCCTGGTGTAATACCCTTTGAAAGGTAATAATTACCTTCCAAAGGAGAGAAAGTGGAAATAATAATAATACCTTCCACGAGACTTGGGTGAGGATAGGTCTGGGCACTGTGGCAGGATAGAAGCTGCCCTTGCAGAGGATACACCGCACCTGATGGGAGGCCTCCGTAACTCCCACCAGGAAGTAGTGGTCCGACTTGCCTTTGGTCTGAAAATAATTCATAATATTTTATTTCTATCATATAATTATTTCGCAAAACATTTTGCCTTTTTTAATTTTTCTCTATTACAGTTTAAAAAAAAAGTTATCATATTTGTGTTCATCACTTTCGTGATATCACAACTACTCAAACTCGCTTTACTAAATCTACGCTGAAACCGGGACTTGAACCACCGACCTCCAGGTTACTAGTCCACTGCCTTATCGAACAAGCTACTGAGGTCGGTTCTCTATTACAGTCATCTTTTACTCCATGAAGCGTCCGTGTTATTCGCAATGTATTTCATCTGATAGATAGTTTGGACTCAGCTTCTTTAACATTTATATACTTGAAATTTTGATGTTGAAAATTTAGAAATTCGAGCGCAGGACTTGCAGCCATTTGGTGCGTGCCTGGCTCGAAAAGTAGTTAAAAAAGGCAAAATAGTTTGCGAAATAATTATATAATAATAATATTTATTTCTTATAATACTAATAATATTTAATCCAGTTTTGAGCCAGGCACGCGCCTGTATGGCTGCAAGTCCTGGATGCCCGTATTTTAATGCTGATTTTTTTTTTTATGTATTTATTATTTACTAGCGGGCTGTCGGCCACTTTGCGGGCCGAGGCATGGCCGTGAAAGCAAAAAATCCTTTTTCGCCAATGGCAGGTGTTGTAGTGGAAATTTCCAAAAATCCCGTCTTATTGCACATCTAGACTAAAGCTACCTACCAAATTTCAGCTCGCTAGGTATTACGGTTTGGGCTGTAGAGCGATGATCAGTCAGTCAGTCAGTGACTTTGACATTTATATATTAAGATAAATAAATATACTTCATATGTTTTCCTCAAAAAAAAAAAAAAAAAAAAAAAAAACATTTTACATATTTCATAATATTCAAAATTTAATTTATGCGAATTATCTTTCAGCTGTCGTCATCCCACTCCAAGGGTCTCACCTATGAAGTGTTGTCTTATAAAAACATATAATATTTAATTAAATTTATTTAAACGATAAATTCAATTCATATTCCCTTTAATTTCTAAACGTTTCTTTCTTTTTTTCAGACAGGTCATTTATATCACTATGTCAAGTTTGGCTGGGGGACTATAAACAGGGAGTAGACCAGCGTTGGTTTGGTTCTGGGGGCCCTTGTCAATTATTAGCCTCCTTGTAAAGACAATGGTAGAAGTACTCAGTCATTACTTCCACTGTCGGGCTACCATCGTTCACGATGACGCCACCCTATGATGATGATGATTTTTTTTATCAAGCAAGGTAGAACTGAACAAATTATAATAAAAATAATACTAAAAATAATTTTGTGTCGGTGAGATATGCACAGATACCTATATCACGGTGGTGAGAGAATTATATGGATGCCCACATGCAATGTCTAGGCTCATGTTCATTGATTTTCTATTTGGTTTTAACGTCCTGATTTGAGATAGTCAGGACGGGGGTTTCATCCTCTATTCGCTGGGAATCGTACTTGTCAATTATTAGCCTCCTTGTAAAGACAGTGGTAGAAGTACTCAGTCATTCTTCCACTGTCTGGCTGCCATCGTTCACGATGACGCCACCCTATGATATGATGATGTCAAGAGTCAAGACCATTCGTAAAAAAGCCAGCCTCCGTGGCGTAACGGTTGTGACTACTGCCCGTCGCGTCGTCCAGAGATCCTGAGTTCAATTCTCGGTTGGAGCAGACTTTTCGCACAGAAAATTCTGTTCCCTCCGAACATGTGAGACTGGCAATTCCGGCCCTACCCAGGCTGGGTGAGGTTAATGTGGGTAGCTGGTACGATTCCCAGCGAATGGAGGGTAAAACCCCCGTCCTGTCTACCTCAAGGCAGGACGTTAAAACCAAATATGAATCATTGGACATGAAAGGAGCCTAGACATTGGATCTGGGCGTCCATATAATCCTCTCACCACCGTGATATAGGTATCCATACGTATTTCACGGACACGGAATTATTATTATTCGTAAAAAAAAACACGCCTCACCAGGTCATCCAGGAAGCACACCGGTCTCCAGACTGTGGCGCCGCCACTGAACCGCTGGCAGAGGCGCAGGACGCCCCCCGAGTCCAGACTGAGTAGCGACCCCTCCTCACTGAGCCCCGCCCACCGGAGGGTCCCCCGGGGGGAGAGGGGCAGGGGTAGCGGCCCCCGGGACCGGGTCAGGGCGCCCGTGTGGAAGATGGAGCAACAGAGAGACTGGTCGCCCGCCACGCCTGGGGAATAATACACATTACACATACAGTCAAACTTGGATACAATAATAATAATAATATTGTCTTATTTAAACTGCCAGATTAGGACTATTAAGTCCCATTTCTTAGAAGCTTTTATCATTAGCTTAGGAAAAGAATCTTTGTAAAAATCCAATATTGTTAATAAATAAATAAAATGTTTAAAAAAAAAAAATTGTTTAAAAAAAAATATTCCATCAGTTAGCCAGCTTGGCTACAGCTGGAGGGGTGAGGGATGGTCTCCAGCCAACTTTATTTCAAAGTTGGCTCGTCCTGAACAACATATTTCTATGTGCGATCAACCATCATGAGGACTTGAACTTTTCTTTGTAAGCCATTAAACCCTTAGGAAACTGCAAGCTAGCCTGGCTTGTAAGGGTTGGCTAGTCCGTTCTCTGTTTATAGTCCTCTAGCGGGACACTGGTCTTCTCCCTGTTTAACGTCCCCCAGTCAGACTATTCCAGCAGTAAGCCCAAGACCTATTATTGTGTGGTAAAAATTCCAAATGGGAGGATAACCTAGTAGTCACTGTGGCAGAGCGAGTTAGCGCGCTAGGCATTGCACACATGGTGACGTGGGTTCGATTCCCAGCGGGGGAAGATTTTTTCTGCTCTGTACTTGGATGTTCGGGGTCCACTCATACCTCGTGAGGAAAAATGAGTAGCTGCTTTAATGTGAAGCAGCGACCAGTGGCAGAATCTTAGGCAAAAAAATAATACAAGATATTGTAAATTAAAGTGGCAAAGTCCTATGATTCTGCGCTACCCACTAAAATTGTGACATAATAACACAAAGATAAAACATTATTATATATATTTATAAAAGGTGTCCAAGATTATTTTTTTTTTTTTTTTAGATAATTTCAGAAACAATTCTAGGGGACATTCGAGGACTAAAATAGTCTCGGCTCATTTTTCGAAAAATGCCGTCGAACGGAGGTATGAACAAAATAATAACCGAATTTTGAATGCAAATAGATAAAAAAGGTTAGATATTAGAAATTTACTTGAAAATTTACTTAATAATTTTAATTCAAAAAAGACATGAGAAGCATTTTCAAGTTTATTTTTCAGATGAAAACTTTTTTTTCAAGCGATTTTTTTTCTTTTTTTTTCGTTTTTCAAAAAATTACCTAATATTATTTTATTTTAGTCTTAGAATGTCTCCTGTAGTTGATTATGAAACCATCTAAAAAAAGTAAAAATAACTTTCACACCTTGTGTATGAAATGTATAACAGTATGAACTTATTTGTGGTGAAGCACAAGGCCTCTTCACAATTTTTGTGGGTAGCGCAGCATCACTAAGAGCATCCTTTATTTTTCGAATTATTCCATTACGTTAATTTCTTTTACTCTGGTATTGCCGCCACTGGTCGTTACTCATACAAGTAACTACTCATTTTTCCTCACGAGGTATGAGTGGACCCCGAACATCCAAGTACAGAGCAGAAATTTTTGTTTAAAAAACGCTTGCATACGAGTCTGCAACCATTGGGACATTTTCATCTTTACTATTCAAGGTCCAAAACCCAACTGACCAAATTTCGTACTGTGCGCATGACACATACCTTCTCACTTCTCTCCCTCTACAATTCAATACTTCGCCATTGTGCGCATGACACACACTTTCCCTCTTCTCTCCCTTTACAATTCAATATTTCGTTACATAATTTCGTTACATAATTTCGTCACATAATTTTGGTTATGTGCCAGAGCAAAGACATGAAAATGTCAAAATTCCTGCCCCGCTGGGAATCGAACTCAGGTCACCATGCGTGCAATGCCTAGCGCGCTAACTCACTCTACCACGGTGACTACGAAATATAAATAAAGTCAACACTTGCCTTGACCACTGTGACACACGGCCACGAGTTGGCTGTCTCTCGCGTTGAGACACACCACGGGTCCCGGCAGCGACACCACCTCTCTCTGCAGTCCTCCGACACTGAATATCCTCAGCAGGTTGCGGTCAGTGGCGGCGGCGACGAAAGTGTCCCCGGCGGCCACAGCTAGGATCTCCTCTTCGTCGGGCATTTCCGTCGACCATTCCTTGGAGCCGTCCCAAGAGTTGATGACGATGCAGGATAGCTTGCTGGAATTGAATTGAATAGAACATAAAAATTGAATAGAAAATATAAAAATTGAATAGAGAATATAAAAATAAAAATTGAATATGCAATACAAAAATAAAAATTGAATATTAAAAATAGAAGAGAGCATATAAAAATAAAAATTGAATAGAACATATAAACATAAAAATTGAATTGAATAGAACATATAGAAATAAAAATTAAATAGAAAAGAAAAGAACCAAAATTGAATTGAATAGAACATTCAATTCAATTTTTATTTTTATATGTTCTATTCAATCCAATTACAGCAAGCTACTAATGAATTCTACTCAATTTTTTGTTTTATTTTAATATGTTCTTTTCTATTCAATTTTCATTTATAAAAATGAAAATTGAATAAAAATGAAAATTGAATAGAAAAGAACATATTAAAATAAAACAAAAATTTGAGTATGATTTTCTAAAATTTGAGTCTGATGTTCTATTCTAGTCTGATTAGAACATATCAGAATGGCTCACCTGGGTTTATCCTCATCTCGCTCACAAGCCAGGACCAGAGCTCTGGTAGAGAGGGCTGCTAGACTGTGACCTATCACATTGTTGATGAAGAAATCCATTCTGATTACACTTCTAGTCTGATTAGAACTTATCAGAATGGCTCACCTGGGTTTATCCTCATCCCGCTCACAAGCCAGGACCAGCGCTCTGGTAGAGAGGGCTGCTAGAGAGTGACCTATCACATTGTTGATGAAGTAATCCATTCTGATTACACTTCTAGTCTGATTAGATCATATCAGAATGGCTCACCTGGGTTTATCCTCATCTCGCTCACAAGCCAGGACCAGAGCTCTGGTAGAGAGGGCTGCTAGACAGTGACCTATCACATTGTTGATGAAGAAATCCATTCTGATTACACTTCTAGTCTGATTAGAACATATCAGAATGGCTCACCTGGGTTTATCCTCATCTCGCTCACAAGCCAAGACCAGAGCCTTGGTAGAGAGGGCTGCTAGAGAGTGACCTATCATATTGTTGATAAAGAAATCCATTCTGATTACACTTCTAGTCTGATTAGAACATATCAGAATGGATCACAATCTCACCTGGGTTTATCCTCATCTCGCTCAGGACCAGAGCTCTGGTAGAGAGAGCTGCTAGAGAGTGACCTATCACATTGTTGATGAAGCAATCTATTCTGATTACACGTCTAGTCTGATTGGAACATATCAGAATGGTTCACCTGGGTTTATCCTCATCTCGCTCACAAGCCAGCACCAGAGCTTTGGTAGAGAGGGCTGCTAGAGAGTGACCTATCACATTGTTGATCCGGAACGAGTGATGCACGGAGGAGTCATGGAATTCGACGTCGATTGAGTTCTCCTCTTCCGTGTTGGTTTGCCGCACCATGCCCACATCATTGTACACCTGAGCAGAGACGTAAAAATAAGATGTTTTTCTTGACACATTGAATATAATAAAAATAAAATTAGTAATATTAGCTTAGAATATAACTAAGTATTTAGAATTGAACAATATTGTTATGTATGATCTTATATTATATGACCGACCTCAGTAGCTTGATCGATAAGGCAGCGGACTTGTAACCTGGAGGTCGGTGGTTCAAGTCCCGGTTTCAGCGTAGATTTAGTAAAGCGAGTTTGAGTAGTTGTGATATGGCGATAGTGATTAACACAAATATGATAACTTTTGCTTTTTGCTTATAACTTATAATAAAAATAAAAATATTAGTTTAGAATATAACTAAGTATTTAGAATTGAACAATATTGTTATGTATGATCTTATATTATAAGTAACATTGTAATAATATGATATGTATAAATCAATAAACATGGGCTATACCCTTCGATTCGTTAAAATAAATAAATAAGAAATACTCTCTTCAGTGGAAGGTAGCTCAAAACATTTTCTACCACCTAACCTTCAGAGTCTTATTATTATGTGGTCACATACTCCATTTTTTTGGGTGATTCCATTACTTTCCTTTTCTATAGGATAAGGAATGTAAAAAAGAAGAAAAATTCATGCATTGGGTAAGATTCAAATCAACAGATCCCTACGCTAACTATATTAACAGACTAGCGTCGACACTTGACTACCAGTGTACGACTTTGCAAGCAAAATGAAATGGTTATGAATACGAAAAAAGCTATTGTTTTTTCTTCTACATTTTCCTTCATAACTCTTGCTTTTGCTCATAAGCAATTGATATTCATCAAGCGTCGATGGCGCGTTGAATGCACCGGGTCTAGTAGGATCACCGAAGTTAAGCAACGTCCAGAGAGGGGAAGACTTCGTGATGCTGCCATTCCGGTCCAACCCAGGCTGGGTGAGGTTGATGTGGGCAGCAAGATTTTTGATTTTCCTGCGGTGATATGACCAACCAATTGAAAGCGACGTTAAACCCAAATTGAAAAAAAAATAAAAAAATGAATACGGGCGGGCCATTGATTTTTCTTCCGACCTTTTGCTTTCACTTTGTGCTTTTGCTCAGAATCAAGAAATTGCTCCTTTCTCTATGAATACTAATACGCCCCCCATGACTCACTATGAATAGTAATACGCCCCCTATGACTCACCATGAACCTGTAATACGCCCCCTATGACTCACCATGAACCTGTAATACGCCCCCTATGACTCACCATGAACCTGTACTGGAAGTGGGCGGGTGTGGAGGTGGGCTGGAAAGCGGGCTGCAGCTCTGTGAGGGGCGCAGCACCCACGGGGGCGTATATCCCGCTTATGGGCGTGCCCCTGTCCTCGTCTGAAATGATAAGAGTATAAAATAATGGTATACAGTAGAATTCCGCTCTTTGGTGTACAGTAGACTTCCGCTAACTTGAAGTTCAAAGGACAGAAGCATCATTTCGAGCTATCGAGAGTTTATGAGTTTTATGGCAGAGATTACCTCAGGCAACAATCACGCTTTTTGTCAATATTGTTCTTGTCAATAAAGAGTTATGATTATAGGGATTTTAATAAGAAGCGAAGTATCACAAAGACCGAAGAATTATTTTAAATTGAGGGGGTTTTCGGCCTACCGGGAGTTCGCGTTTTTTTTAAGCATATCTTACCCGCTACTAGTGTAGCAAGATTTCTTATCCACTACTAGTATAGCAAGATTTCCTATCTGCTACTAGTGTATCAAGATTTCCTATCTGCTACTAGTGTACCAAGATTTCCTATCTGCTACTAGTATAGCAAGATTTCCTATCAGCTACTAGCAGATAGGAAATCTTGTCTAGCAGAATTTCCTTAACTTGTGTTTTATCTTATTATTTAATTTAGCCTTTATTTTTTACATTTTTTATCTACAATTTTTGACACTTTTCTACTGTGATATTTCTAATTTTATTTTACATTTTTTTATTTATACTTTCTATTATTTACCATATATATTTTGATTTATAACGTGACATTTCTAAATAGGATTAGCTCCGTTAATAAACACCCGTTTACTGGGCTCTTAGAAGCCCTTCAAAGCTTAGGAGAAGTACCTTTGTATACATGTTTCTTTATAAAGAAAAAAAATAAATAAACTATTATTATTAAAAAAAAAAAAAATATTAGTCCAGCAGGATTTCCTACCTGGTACAGGAGAGAGGATAGGGTCTCCAGGGTTTCCTACCTGGTACAGGAGAGAGGATAGGGTCTCCAGGATTTCCTACCTGGTACAGGGGAGAGGATAGGGTCTCCAGGATTTCCTACCTGGTACAGGGGAGAGGATAGGGTCTCCAGGATTTCCTACCTGGTACAGGAGAGAGGATAGGGTCTCCAGGATTTCCTACCTGGTACAGGGGAGAGGATAGGGTCTCCAGGATTTCCTACCTGGTACAGGGGAGAGGATAGGGTCTCCAGGATTTCCTACCTGGTACAGGAGAGAGGATAGGGTCTCCAGCGCCCTCCTGATCATCCGGGATGAATCCTGACTGAGCTTTGATCTTGTCCAGAGATATCTCGTTCTCATCTTCTTCACCATCTTCATCATCATTGTCTATGAGCATCGCCTCTCCTATCTCATCCGGGGCTAGGATGCTCTCGTGACTTTCCTGCAAAATAGAATATCATTCAATTCAAGGGTTGGGTGGAAGAGATTGCTAGAGGCAATAACCCTACCCTTCGGTTAGGACATCTGTATATTTTTTATCTATTAATTGTTTTTCTTTTTCTATTATTTTCTCTTTTCTTGTTTATTCCCAATTTTGTATTTTAATTCGTTATCATTATTTGTATGTACAATGTACATTGTACAATTGTACATATATATTATGTCCTTATTGATTAATAATTTATTAATTCATTATGGTTCTCTATAAGAGTGAATAATAAAACAGTTGAGGCCATTACAAAGTTTCGGTCCTCTCCAAGTCGGTTTTTTGTGAATATACACTTCCATATCAGATTTTTCACTCAGAATCCAATATACGGACAAAGACTTTAAAACAATAAGATTTTTATTTTTTGAAAAATAAGTCCGCCGCCGCCGCCTTATTATTATTATTATTTCACACTAAACTTTATTAGATATAAATGGACAAAATGTACAAAACAAATAATTAGTTTAACAATGAAAAAAATATATACAATAAACATGAAAAAGAATAGAAAAATATATAAAAACATATGTCCTCACTTAAGGGCGGGGTTATTGCCTATGGCAATCTCTTCCACCCAACCCTTTATACCGTTATCCCTACCGTGTCAACGTCTGTTTATCCATATCCCTACCGTGTATCCATTGGTGAGGGGAGGAGAGGCCGGGTCCAGCAGTTGCTCGATGAGCCCCAGCTGTCCCTCCGTGTCGCAGTACGCCAGCTGACTCGAGTCCCCCGGGTGCCACGCCAGGCCGCAGATCTTGCTGGTCGTCCCTCCTGCTGCTCTCTCCTGGGTGAAATACAGGACGTGTCTATTGGCCAAGGACCACACGACGATGTTTCCGGCGTTGCCCCCCGCTGCCAGGTACAGCCCGCACGGGGAGAAACGGACCACCTGGAGTGAAAGGGATAGAAATTTTAACTATTCTATGGCTTAGGATGGGTCCTCTGTATACAAAAAAAATATTAAAAATAAAACAAATGATTTATTATTTATTTATTATAGTTCCACAACTGAAATTTAAGAAGAACACTTTATTTATGAATATACAAATATATACAATTATGTATATTGTATGTATTTTCTGTTAATGTTATGTCATTTTATGTACATTTTTTTTCTGTCATTTGTCTCATTGTAATTTTATTTCTTCAATGAAGGCTACTTATAGATTATTATAGACTGGTTGGAGTTCCACAAGAGAAGCACTAATTATCACACCGACCTTTCTTTAGATCTATTGTGACCAGTTAATTCTAATTCTGATGTACGTCCTGATTTGAAGCAGTGAAGACGGGATTTTACCCTCCGATTTACTACACACATAGTGCTACACATATTAGCTTCACCCAGCCTGGGTAGGGTCGGAAATGTCAGCGTCACGTGTTTGGATGGAACAGAATTTTCGTCGAAAAGTCTGCCCCAACCGGGAGTCAAACTCGCGTTCTCTGGACTACAGGTAGTAGTCGCAACCTTTACGCCACGGAGGCTGGCCAAGGTATAGAAATAGAATATTTAAATGATTTTTTTATAAATAACCCATCTTTAATTCATCATAGCAGGACTTTTAACTTTGAACAATGACAATAATTCTTTTTCTGCTCAGGTATAAAAAAATATGACAAACCAAACCGTAAAAAACAAAGTGGCGTATCTAGACACATCGAAATTTTGTTGGCTTTCTGCAGAGTCGTGCAGAATAAACTCATCTTAAACAGAAACGAAGCCAAAGTCGGACTTTTTCGAAAAGGTGTGAAAAATCACTTTGTGCAGTTACGAAGGCGAAGCCGAAAAAACGGATTACAGATCCGGTCTAGAAATAGCGTCAGTAATGTACCATTAACGGGTGTAAACGTTTTTTGGTCCACCCTGAATAAGCTTGTGTACATATAAGTTATACATGTCATATTTGTGTTAATCACTTGCGTGATATCACAACTACTCAAACCACCGACCTTAAGCCTCCAGGTTACAAGTCCGCCGCCTTATCGATCAAGCTACTGAGTTCAATGTTACAGTAAGATTATTATAAATATTATAATATTATTACTTCTGATTAATCTCTAATATTAGAAATCGGAAGTATTGTGTTCATTATTGTAAAAAAATAATATTTTTTTGCTCCGATTTCATTTTTTTTTTTTTTTTAATCCACTTACCTGGAATTCACATTCATCAAACGCCAGACTGAATGCCTTGAGCCAGGACCCGGTGTCGTAGAGATGCACCTTCCCCGCATGGGGGATGGCGAGCCAGCGGTTCTCATTGGGACTCCACGCCACCCGCGCGGAGACAGGACTAGTTTCAAAGTCGTTGGACTTGGGGATGAAGTCAGGCCAGGTTTGGAGGGGGGAGGCCTCCTCCGAGGTGACGATGGAGTCCATGGAGAAGACCCGGATGAGACCGTCACAGCAAGACGTTGCCTGGTGATGGAGAGTAGCGAGGGTGGTTCAAGGGAAAAAAAAAAAATTGAATAAGGGTTGTGTGAAAGAGATTGCTAAGCAATTTTATTATAATTACGTGATATCACAACTACTCAAGTCTGGCTGGGGGACGTTAAACAGGGAGAAGACCAGTGGTTCGCTAGAGGAATATAAACAGAGAACAGACTAGCCAACCCTTACAAGTAAGGCTAGCTTGCATTTTCCTAAGGGTTTAATGGCTTATAAAGAAAAGTCTATGTCCTCATGATGGTTGACCGCACATAGAAATATGTGGTTCAGGACGAGCCAACTTTGAAATAAAGTTGGCTGGAGACCATCACTCAATCCTCCAGTTGTAGCCAAGCTGGCTACAACTACTCAAACTCGCTTTACTAAATCTACGCCGAAATCGTGACTTGAACCACCGACCTCCAGGTTACAAGTCCATCGACTTATCGTTCAAGCTACTGAGGTCAGCTACAATGAATTCCATAGTAAAATATATCTAATTAATCTTGATATCCGCCTGCCTTTACGCCAGCCTCCGTGGCGTAACGGTTGTGACTACTGCCCGTTATCAAGAGATCCTGAGTTCGATTCCTGGTCGAAGCAGACTCATCAAACAGAAAATTCTGTTCCCCCCGAACACGTGAGGCTGCCATTTCCGGCCCTACCCAGGCTGGGTGATGTTAATGTGGGTAACTGGCACGATTCCCAGCGAATGGAGCGTAAAAACCCCCGTCCTAATTTGGACGTTATATCAAACAGAATCGTTGACGTTAGGAAGGGCATCCTGGAGTAAAATATGTGCCACAACCAACCGACCTCAACCATGAGGTTGAACAATGCCGACCCCAAGGAGGATTGGGAAAAGGCAAAGTGAAAGAAGAAGAAGAATTAGGGCGGAATTATTAGACGTTTTTGTAATACCTCTGTGGCACTAAGGGCGAAATTAATAGACAAATTCTATATCACAAGTCATTGCTAAGCATCAGGTTTTCCCTATCTTACAGAGTGTGCAATCCGTGACTTAGCGCCACAGAGGTATTACAAAAACGTCTATTAACTTCTCCCTAAGCCTCGGATTGCGCACTGTTCAAGATAGAGAAACCCAATGCAAAGCAATGACATAAGTTATCGATGTTGTCTATGAATTTCGCCCTGAATCTTGATATCACAGTAATTACTGAAACTAGTTTTACTAAAAATTTGCACAACTTTGGGACTCGAACCACCGATTAATATCAATTGAGCTACTGTGATAGGTAAGTATTCTTCAACCTTCGCCGACCTCCGTGGCTCAGTGGTTAAGACCATTGGTTAATGACCCGGAGGTTGCGAATTCGAATCCCGGCCGGAGCGGAAAATTCTGACCGAGTAGTAATGCGAAAGCGGTATATCAGTTACCAAGTATTCCAGTTGTGGGTCCAAAGCAACTTCCAGAATGGGTCCATTGTGACATGTGATAACTTTCTCTGCACCACTGCTCAAGTTGAATGCATGGACCTTCATGTCACTGTAAAAGAAATATTTTATTTTAAATTTTAAAATCTCGTTATTTCAAGTAACATAGTAAGTACAAACTTAAATAAATTATTATTATTTTCTTTTTTATACTCAAAAAAATAAATTTTACAAGTAAATACCAATTTCAATTTTCAAGGAAGAAAAGTAATTGGTTAAAGTGCCTAACCAGAAAAAAAAAATGTATATTCTCTATACCTAAATAAATTACTATTCACAGTACCTAATTAAGAATATGAAATAAAATTTACTAAAAAATAACGGGAAGTGGAGGTAAACAATTAATTAATCAAAATACATACAAGCTCTCTTACGTGTTAATATAGGTCGGCTGGCGCGTGTTCTCTTGACGAACGCTGGCCTCTCCGGCGAGCTTGATTTTATACAGGGTGTAACAGACTTAATGTAAAATCTCTTAAGGGGTGGTAGTACAGATCATTTCCAACCATTAATATTCTATAACACTTTTGATTTAACTTGATGGTTCTCGAGATATTATTTTTTTGAATTATTTTTACAAGTCCCCTGCCGCTCGACAAAGAATGGCGTCTAACTCCATAAATACAGTAGATGAGGCAATAAATTTAACTTTTTCCATAAGATAACAATATTTCACTATTATTTAGACCAGATTTATTCTTAAAAATAGCATACGTACTGAAAAAAATTAGCAGCAGTGGAAAATTTATCGCAAACATGAAATCCACCTGGAACTTCAGCCGCCATTTTCTCAAAATACTGCATACATAAAGTATTGGTTTAATTTGAGTAAAAACTTGCTTGACGTCTTAACTTTTAGAAAATATGACACACTTGTTATAAATTTTTCATTTTTTATTGAAACCAAGAGAAATTTAAATAAAAGTCGGTCAGTACTACTCACTGTTACTACTAGGCTACCATCCTACTTTTACCTAGGGAACTAATTTTTTAATCAATTTGACAAATTATGGTAGCCATTTATTTTCCAACGACCTAAAAGGTTAGCCTCAGTAGATTCATTGATAAGGCGACGGACTTTTAACTTGGAGGTCACTGGTTTGAGTCTCAATATTATGGCAATTTTTTTTAAATGAATATTTATTTAAAGAGAGGTCTGTAACATTCAGACTCCTAGCCCCTGGCAAATATTTTAATATTTTTAGTAGGGCGAGTTCGAGCTGTTGTGACAGCACGATCCTGATGAACACAAAAATTAAAACTGATATTTTTTAGTACCTCCTAAATATGAAATGAAAAAAAATACCAAAGACACAATTTTATCAGGAACAAGTAAATAAAAAAGAAAAAAAGTATCATTATTTTTTTTTTTTTTTTAAACATTGTTGGATGGTGTAAAAATAAGAAATTAGGTATGTGTTTCTGTGATCTTTATTTAATATTTCTACCTACCAACATAGTAAATAACCTTTTTGCACTCAAAAAGGTAACCGTAAAAAAAAAAAAATCCACGATAGATTTCAGCTCGTTAACCTTACTGACTTTAATATTTTAGTATTTCATGTGTTTTATTAAAATTCGGTATCTACTAACATAATAATATATGTACCTCGATGTATCAACCTATGTTCAGTATGTACTGTACCACCTGTGGGTGTTAACTATGTAGGTACATTGTTATGTTTTATTGTTTCATTTCATTCAAACTATTTTCTTATTGAGACCCTTTCCCTCTTTTGAACAATTATGATTAATGTTGATTTCTGAAGCACCACAGCTAAGTATCACACATGGATACGCACATACTAATTTGCCATACTTGAGATTCAAACCAGTGACCTCCAAGTTAAGAGTCTACTCAGGCTAACCTTTTGGGCCGTTGGAAAATAAGTAGCAACCATAATTTGTCTAATTGATGAAAAAAATTAGTTCCCTAGGTAAAAGTAGGATGGTAGCCTAGTAGTAACAGTGAGTAGTACTGACCGACTTTTTTTTAATTTCTCTTGGTTTCAATAAAAAATGAAAAATTTATATCAAGTGTGTCATATTTTCTAAAAGTTAAGACTTCAAACAAGTTTTTAAACAAATGAAACCAATACTTTATGTGGGCAGTATTTTGAGAAAATGGCGGCTGAAGTTTCATGTGGATTTCATGTTTGCGATAAATTTTCTGATGCTGCTAATTTTTTTCAGTACGTGTGCTATTTTTAAGAATAAATCTGGTCTAAATAATAGTGAAATATTGTCATCTTATGGAAAAAGATAAATTTATTGCCTCATCTACTGTATTTATGGAGTTAGATGCCGTTCTTTGTCGAGTGGCAAGGGACTTGTAAAAATAATTCAAAAAAATAATATCTCGAGAACCATAAAGTTAAATCAAAAGTGTTATAGAATATTAGTGGTTGGAAATGATCTGTACTACCACCCCTTAAGAGATTTTACATCAAGTCTGTTACACCCTGTATAAATATGTACCTACCATGAGTGTTTTGTGGTGATGGAAGGATTTGAACCTCCTGAGCACCCAGACTTTGTGTTCACAGAGTTCCAATTGTGTGTTAATTGCAATTTGACTATATGTAATTAGGAAGGAAGGAATTTATTTAAGTTCATTTTACAGTTTTTTCATTAAAAATCGCCTTGAAGTACAAGATCTGTTGCACTTTTAGGGGGAAAGTTATAATTAAGTTAACACGTCAAAAAGCACATTTATATTTTTTTTTTGAGTAATTTACTAGGGTCTAGATTGTCAAACATCATCCAATTCAATTTTAAAGGCTTAACATAACACAGATACTGTGATAGGCATGTCTGGGTAAAAGACAATAACACAATTCGTTGGTGTGCCCTCAGCAGAGTTGGTTGTTAAGAAGGACATCCAGCTCTAAAAATTTGAAGTAGAGTTACCAGAACCAACCTCAACCATGAGGATGAAAAAGGTTGACCAATGCCAACCCCAAGTAGTTCGAGGAAAAGACGAAGATAAAGATTTTTTTCTTTTTAAATTTGGGTTTAATGTTGCTTTCAACTGCATGGTCATATCACAACGACAAAGTGAAAGAAGAAGAAGTTATTACCTAGATCCTGCCACCAGCCAGTCTTTGATGATTGAGATGCAAGTGACCGGGGCAGTAAAGCGTGTACATATCCTGTCCAAGTCAGCACCAGGGAAGGTAAATGCTTGGACATTGTTATGATCTGTGCCAACATAGAGCTTATCTCCCTGTGAAAATGACATCAGAATATTAGAACAAAGAGTGTTTTACTCTAGCTAATTACAAAAAAGGATAGTAACTTTGTAACTGAGTATACAGCTAAAATAAGGCCAATTTGATAGCATTTATTACTAGCTTAAACTTGGCACTTTGTCGCCGTTGAGGTTTTTGCATCTGGCTGGCGAACTATTTGTAATTTTTTTAAAATCCTCTCTTAGTAAGCACCTAAAGGAGACTCTGTACCAAATTGGGAGTCATTGAGCTGTTGCAGTGTTTTGTTGATTATGAATGAAACAAATGTCAATGGATTTCACATCATTATTTAATGAAATTAAATTAATATAAAAAATCTTTTGAAAACATAAAATACAACCTAGTAGGTCCACTTAATAATTAAAAGGACCCTTTCCTAATACTAAACCATGAAACCAGGCATTTGGCTGTTAAAACAAGACACTCTAATATTACTTGTTGGTAGTGAAATTTAAGTCCTAAATTGATTTTGCAATTTATCATTCATTAGAAAACTTTAAGATATTCATGTAAATTTCAGGATTAATTTAAATAGTTTTTAAAAAATTAAGTACATATTGAATGAACTTTTGCAGTTTTCTAATGTTGTTGTGGAAGTAGCAGTGGCAGCAGTGTCAAAGTCAAGGAAACAGTCTCAACTGGGTTGGTCCATAGGTTTGTTGGTGTGAGGGTTGTAGGTTGTTCTTGGTAATTAAACAGGTTGTTGGTGTCATGGGGGTTCCGGAGCACATTGGACTTTTAGGAGCAGACTGACAGAATCAACACAACCCATGGTTCATACCAATCCACACAACAGCCATCTATATTATCCTACTCTTGCACAATTAAGAAAAATAAAGCAGAAACTCAAGAGTAAAAAAAAAACTCCATGATTATATTAATATGGTGGTAACTTACAACTTGTGCAACAGCAAATGCTTTTTCTCCCACACACTTCTCAGTTGGATCATCATCTTCAAAGCCATGCCAAATTCTAATGTCACCTTCACTGCCACAAGTAATCAGGTTCCTGAAAAGAAAGTAGAGAATAAAACAGGGCAGTCCAGAAAAATATTAAATGATAAGTAGATATGGTCATTTCTAATAGGACTCTGTGAAACATTTTATCTAATCTCAATATGTTTTTGAGGGAAGTGAGAAAATGTACTTAAAAGAACCCCCAAATTTGCATAGGTTTTCATGCCAAAACATTTTTTGGGTCAATGGGAGATTGTTTTTTTAAATTACAGGAGACAAAGGACAAAATTATGGTCTGTTTTGATGTATCACATCATTTTCAAGTGGTTGATTAGGTATGAGTCAGATTTTAGGGCTGAAATGGACATGAGAAATTTTGGCTCAAGAACTGGTAATTTTGATAAAAAGTTGTGAAAACTCTAGAGCATGAAAAAACTTTCAGCTTACACCCTCTTTTAAGAAATCAATAAAATATTCATCATAATATTACCTTAAACACACTTTACCAAAATTGTCTCAGCTGAAATCATTAACCTTCAGGTAAATGCCCAATGACAAAAATCAATCTACTGAAATTAATTAAATTGTATTAACATCATCCAGCCTAATAGAAGCCTGAACAACATCAACATGACCACAAAATCCACAAATGATTTTGTGCATCAGAGCATAAACATGTGTGGGTATTTCCAGTGTTTTACTTTTAAGATTTCTTGAAAATGTTAGATGCTGTGTCCAGAGTTACAAGTTTACTCCCAAGCACATTGAAAACACACAAGAAACACCCACTCACTCAATGACTTACTAATACAGACTTACTTTCCATCTGTTGAGTAGCATATTCCAGTGTGTCCATCACTATGTGCATATCTAGGAGCTTTTCTTGATGGAGCCATGACCACACACAATTATTAATTTTCTCTGGAAACTTGATTTTTATAAACTTATGCAATTGCACTATTCTTTAGTGACTAGGGAGGGGTTTCATGGCACTTTGATTTTGATAAAGAATATTTTTTAACTCTTTATGACTTTCACTGCAAGTGCGATTTCTAAATTAGCCAAACAAAATTAAGGCAAACGATTTAAAATATTAAAATAGGCAATTAGCCCAGTTAGTTATCAAACAAGCTCTTGGTCTAGAGCTATCTCTAGGGTACACAGGGGGTGTAATGTCGAACCGAGTGCACCTAGATAATTCTCAATAGATGGGTCCACATGCAGGTGTAAGCTCATGTCCCCAGGGGCTGGTAACATTGCACTGTACATTTAGTATGTTAGTAATAAAATGTAATGGCTAAGTTTTATTAGGAACCAGGTAGGCGGTTATTATTTATTTCGTCAATCTAATGAAATGATAAAAATTTTGATGATAAATTATCTTCAAAAATAACAACCTAAAAACTCATTAGATTGGGTAGAACAATGACCAGTGAAATAGTTGGTCTACTAACACGTCAATGTTTCCTGAGAAATCACAACAATAGGGTATACAATAATAATATTGCCTTATTTATACTGCCCAATTAGAACTATTCTTTTTACAGTCTATAGTCCCATTATTCCAGCAGGAAGACATATTATTATGCAGGCGAAATCCCAATTAGGAGGGTAACTTGTTATGTCCCGGATGGGTCTCGCACCCATGACATCTGGATTACCAGACAGATGCCTGGAACACTGAGCTACCGGGACAGACCTTAGAGTGTAGGATATGTGGTGAATGCAAGGAAACGGCGTCTCACATCCGACTCCAAACTCTTGGATACCCAGGACAAGAGCTGGAAACAATACATTCCAAACCATAAAACACCTTCTAATAGCAGATGTGTTTTAAAGTGAGCCAAGTAGGGTGCAATAGTTCTAAATAATGGAAACAGCACAGAGGAATTTCTTTAAAGACTCCCAGTAATAATGTACCGTAAGACGGGTTTAGTTTGCGCCTTAAGGGGTAAAATTGCTCCACTCTATGTCCATCAAGTGCAGCCCTCTCGTGGAAACAGAATGCACTGTATCTAAAAATAAATCCTCCCAAAATAATTGTTATGATTTGACAGTCGTGCCTAATGATCAAAACACTCATTCAACAAGTTGTTGCTGCTGTTATCAGTTCTCAAAGTTGATCATAGTTTTTTCCCTTAAATTATGGCTGGATAATTTCTAGGCATTTATATGAATTTTAACTCTTTTTTTAATAAATGGTACCTACATGAAAAATCAATATTTTTTCACCATTTTTTTTTCTGTTTTCTTAGTTTTAAATTCTCTCTCACATGCTATAAAAACTGAGCAGTTTTATTTTGCTCCACTACGTCTAAAATAGGGATTTCCTACAGCGTATCACAGGTGGTGCAATGTAACCCCACCTATGGGGTAAAATTGCTCCAAAGATTAGTTGAGTTTTTTTTCATAGTTAGCAAATGGAAAACGAAAGTTTCTAATTTTTATTGAAAAACAATGTCCTTGCCTACAAAATGAATTATTAATTAATTGTTTATTTGGAATAATAAAAAAGTTATGCAACATTTTGTAAGAAATATCTTAAAAGTGGAGCAAAGTAACCCCGTCTTACGGTAATGTATGTAGCAATTAAACACCAATTTACTTGAATATTCAAAGGGAAAATTAAATTTGAAATAGGTAGGAATACATTTGAATAAAATCACACACAGATCACAAGATCGCCGCAGTTCACAAAATTTGAATGTAAAAATTTAAAAAGTAAACAAATAATTCGCGCCCAAACATCAAGGAAATGAGTAGAATTCGTGAAAAGCTTTGCATTCCAAGCATCGTGTGAATAATTATAGTCGTATTTTTCTTTCTAACTAAAAAAAATTTCCTGGTTAGGTTTTTTCCAAATATTTCCATTTTATTCCAAGGTCATTCGTGAAAGAAAAATGCGTTTGGTTACATTTAAAGATAAACAATGGACTTAACATATAAAAGAACTGGAAGCAAGAATTTTCTACTTCCACTTTGGTTAACTTTGGAAGTGGAAATTTTTCCTCTTCCAAAAGAAAAATGACTTGCTTCCAGTTTGGTTCATTTTATTCCCGTTTGGTTAACTTTGGTTAGAAAGAAAAATACGGCATTCGATGATGAAAAATGCCGGTGTGCGTTCGTTCAACACAAGTTCATACAGCATAATAATCGAAATCGATTATGTTGTGCGACCGTTATGCTGAGTGAATTTGTGTTGAAAGAACATTATGTCCTGCGAAATTGTGTTGTACGAACGTTTGAAATGGTTAAAATCCATGAAACTCTTTCCATTTCCCCACCCAGAGCTCAAAAGTTTCCCTTCAGAAGAGAATAGAGAAATTTTATCTATGAAATAGGGAATTTTTCACCGTGGAATAATGGAATAACCTTAACTCAATTATTATTTTTTACTTTTCTAGTTATCTTTTTTGCATTTGCAGTTAAGAGGAGTGTATTATTTTTTTTTTTTATGAACATGTATCACAACTTATAGTTGTAGCCAGGGTCTCCAATGCTAGCCCTATAGGGCTAGATCTAGCCCTTTTGAGAAAAATCTAGCCCCCTAGCCCTTTTTTCTCAAATCTAGCCCTTTTCCCTCAAATCTAGCCCTTTTTTGAGAATCCGCCAAAAGCTAACAAATGAGTTTAATTCTAAAGTTAGCTTCTCTCGAAAAAAAAAATCCAATTTTTTTTATTTTTTGTAACGCCTACTATTCATTTTTACTTCAACAAGCCAAACTCATTTTTACTGAGTATCCTGACTCCTGAAGTGGCAGTTTATGGCAGTTTACCCATTGGCACATTATCATAGCGAATAACTAAATAATCACATTATTACTAACAAAGAAATAAAGAAAAAAATATCAAACAAAAACAATTAATACGTAGGTAAGTAAAAATTAATAAATCTACATTCAAAACGTACTCAAGTAGAGGCGTGATTTGGTAAGTTCTTTTTGCATTTATTTTTCCTACATTTTGATACACAAGAAACAGGAAATGATGAAGAATTAGCTAAACACTAACTATCCCGCTAGAGTGCGACTCGGTCTACTACAAATCAAGTGAAGAATAAATAATAAACCAAAATAACACGTTTATATCGACTCAAAAGTACCTAATTAATAAATAAATTGTTAATAAAACGGACAGGTAAATATTACCTTAGTGAATACATACAAAAACACAGTTATTATTAGTATTAAAGGACATTTTTAAAATCTAGCCCTTTTGCCTCCAAATCTAGCCCTTTCTTTCCTCGAATCTAGCCCTATTTTAAATTGTGAATTGGAGACCCTGGTTGTAGCTTTATTTATTTATAATCATATACAGATATAAACAGATATAATATGTATAGATAGATATATGTATAAAAGTAATTAAATAATAGAAATTAAATAATAGAAATTAAAATCAAATAATGTTTTCTCTCAATTCTCTCTTTTTTTTCTCTCTCAGTCTACCTTGCACCTACTTAAGTTCTCAATGTTATAAACAGATGTACAGAGCATATACAGATGTACAGAGCATATACAGATATAAACAGATATAATATGTATAAACAGATATATGTATAAATGTAATTAAATAATGGAAATTAACTCAAGTAACAATTTCTCCCTACTTCAGTTCTCAATGGCCAAACAAGATTCTTTCATTTCTATGAGTGAATGACATATTTTTAAAAGTAAAATTACATAAAACATGGAAAATATATATTGATACTTTCACTGGCTTCTTATTTATTCATATAGGGTTACTTAGATGTTTTTATGTATAAATTTAATGCACACAGTTTGGGTTGTTGTTACATATTACAATAATAGAAGGTACTAAGATAGATTCTCTAGGAAAGAGGTGAGAGTATTATATTGTAGGTCTATGTGATTATATAGATGGTACCTGTCTTCAATTTTTTCGTTGCATATCTTGCACTGGCATTCTTCAATGTTGATGTTGTGGTAGGAAGCTTTCTTACAGAATTTTTGGTGGAACCCATGTACTGTAAATCTGGTGATGAGATGGCGGTTTGCTTGGTTTGCTTTTTTCCAGGTGTTGTTGGAAAATGCTGGTCCATCGGTATATTTTTCTATTGCAAATTTCATATTTTTTTCTTCGACTATGGATTGGTACTCTTGTATTGTGGTTTCAAGTAGCTGGTTATTATATTTTTCAATTATTTCCTCACCAAAGCGTTTGACACTTGACATATGAAATACTAATGTGTTTGATGCGTTCTTATGAAGGCAAAGACCTCTTTTGTAGAGATTTGCTTTTACCCTGTCAAAGTCTATTAGGTGTGCTTAGGAGTGTATTATTAAAATACAGTGAACTAACAATCAAAGGATTGGAAATTTATTTAAAAAAATAATATTAATGTAATAAGAAAAGTTTTATTTGAACGACAACAAGCATCGACAGCTGTACTAGTGTACTCACATTACTGAAGTCCACAAGGTTGAACTATGAAAACTAGAGTGTCACTAGCCTTTGATTGAATCTATTGTAATCTATAGATATGGGGATATGAAAAGAATATTGACTGCCACTGTGGACAGGTGCAGACAAATGAACATCTCCTTGTCTGTAATCAATTGGATGAACCCTGTACCCAACAAGATCTAACCCTGGCCAATCTAAGATATGAAAGATATGTTGTTCCGGACATGAAAAGTAAAGTAAGTAATGTAATAAGCATGAATGGTTTTATGATCATCACTATTGTGAGACAGCAAGCCTGTCTAGTTAAAAGCTTGTTTATCCCAAAAAATTTCAGTTCTTTTCTTTGCCACTACGTTCTATATCATTGTGCTATTTGTGCTTGTATCACTATATGAAATTTGTGTCATCTGACCCTCATCTTTTCTCTGGTGTTAGCCCTGCAAGACAAAACAGCTCCTATGTACTTCTCTTATATTTCCTTTGATTGAATACTGGAGCTGCTATGTCAAACATCAAAGGGAATTTACTTCAAACATTTCAGAATGCTTGTGTTGTGTTTCACTCATTTGATCATGTTTTAGCTAAATGAAAAAATCTTCAATGGTTACGAATTGACAAGAGATTAAAACATCTGAGATTGGGCTTACTGTGGAGAATTTTGAATGAGGCTTCACCTCCATATCTTCACTCATCATTTCATACACTCTTCATTCCACAGTCATAATACTCGCTTCACTTATCTCTCTATTCCACCTCACAATACAGTAGAACCTTCATTATCTGAGGATTAATGTCTACTAGGGGTATGCCCGTATGCTGGATAGTCGAGGTCCTATATAAAAGTCTGGATAATTGAGAGGACCCTAAAAAACCAAATAATAAAGAAGAATTTTGATTTTGTGTAAAAGCAGATGTATTTTGATATATTTTATTATAACAAGAAATTTTGTCCCCTCCTAGTTTCTTATTAGTCTTCAATGTCTTTTCACACATCAACAGGTCATTGATAGGTTGTCCGGTAGATCTTGCTTGCAAAAACCACTTGAAAACTGCCTGATCCAAGGAATCATAAGAAGAAGTCTTCATGCATGTATGCTTGGAGCTCTGATTATCAGTAGCAGCGTTGCTATGCACCTATTCAATAACAGCGTGTTTTTTTTTTAATCTGGATAATCAAGTATCCGCATGGTTGAGAACGGGATAATCAAGGTTCTACTGTACTAACCATATGGGGAATAGTTTTACTGTTAATGCTATAAGATCATTTTTTTTTTTTTTTTTTTTTTTTTTTTTTTACACAAACTTACGGGGTTAAGCCCATTTTTGTTACAAAAAAAAACTAACAAAGTTAAATTTAAAATTAAAGAAAAAAAAACGTGATGAAAGGAAAACCTTCATCGCAACCCCAATCATGTCGAGAGCATGGACCCTAGAGCAATGATATGGTGGTTAACCATCATCAACGCATCAGCTCTACATGGGCCACGCTCACCACATCATTGAGTGTGCAGAAAAAAATATCAATACTACTAACTTTATTTCCAATGTTCTGCATTCTCTGGAGCGGGGAAAATTCACCGGTGTTGGTGTTTCTTTTATGGAGCTTGAACATGGTCGTTAACCTGGTGTTAGCACTTCTCACTCTGAAGTTTAGGTTACTAAGTAGTTCAGGGGAATATATTTGACCATTTACTATTTTGTATAGAAAAGTGAGATCTGACATCCTTCTACGGTATACATGGAATCAATTGCCTGATGAACTATGGAGAATCAAGTTTCTCATAGAAACATTTCTTGGAAAATATAAATTAATTTTAATCTTTTTTTTAACATGTTGTTTCTATGTATTTTTATTTATTTAGCTTCTTTTTACTTTCCTTATCCTATAATAAGGAAAGTATTGTATTCGTCTAAAATTTGACCTACCCAGCTTTTCACATTTCTGGACGAATCATAGCCTCAGGATACCAAAAAAGGGGTTTTCAGCCATTGGTCCGTGCGTCTGTCTGTGTGTGTGTCTGTGTGTGTGTGAACAGGATATCTCAAGAACGGTAAGAGCTAGAGACTTGAAATTTGGTATGGTAATTAATTTTATACACCAGACGAACCATGAAACTTTTGGTTGAAATCGGCCGCATTCTGCGGCCGCAGGGCCGCAAATATTGGCCGCAAGCACCGCTTCTTTGAATTGGTTAAAGATACAAAAAAAGTTAGAGAACAACATTTTCTCAAATTAAAAAAATAAAAGGGGTTCACTCTGATCATTTTTTTGATATCTTTAACTTTTTGGAAACCGGCCCCAATTTACCGGTATTGTAGGGGGACCCGATTGGACTAACTTTTTTATTATTCATCCTAGATGGGGGTTGTGACATATCAAATTAAATGATTTTGAAGTGCTGATCACGAATTTGGCATTGATTTTTAGTTATCTGTTACCGTTCAGTCACCAGTGGCGGAATTCGACTCCTTTTTGGGAGATAAGGAAAGTCGTGTGATGTTTACACCAGATTTTTTATATTATTATTGAAATATCTAGATAGGGAACTCCAAGGGTAGGGTGGAAGAGATTGGCATAGGCAATAACCCCTCCCTTTAGTTAGGACACATGTTTATATATTTTTTTCTGTTCTTTTCCCTTTTTATTGTATATTAGAGTGGATCAAAAAATCATTTTATTTTATTTAATTAACGCTATACCTCGGAAAAGTTGTGGCTGTTCAAGGTAAGACTTGTGAGCTAAAAAAATTTTGGACCATGTCTTCCGGTCGCGCAAAGGCTTTCTTTCAAAATGGCGAAAATCCAAAAAAAAAAAAAAATAATAATAAGAAATTAAAAAAAAAAAAATGTAAAAAAATTGATAGGTAATCAATTTTTTTGGTTTGCTATAGAATATACTAGTTATAAAAAGACTAGTATAAAGAGTTCAAAAAAACACCAATGAAAACACCTTTACCAGTCGCGCAAAGGCCTTGAAATTTGTGAATTTCACGAAAATTCACTATAATTTGCCCTTTTTCAAGGAATTGAAAAATATAGGTAATTTTTTTTTAATCTGACTCCCCATAGAAATTATTACTTGCATGAAGGTCCGAAGAATCCGCAGAGACCAAAAAAAAATATAATCGGACCAACCCTTCCGGTTGTGCAAAGGCCTTGAATAGTTATCCTCTAAATCTATGTACCTACTTACTTTATGTATATCATTCAGACCAGCTTAAAAATTGACACAGAACTCACGAAGAAAAGTTATAGGTACGAGTATACGAGTGAGCCACTAACTTTCACCAAAGCAACAACTAAACCGGTCTGCTCCCGAAATTCAGAAATAAATCTAGAACTGAAAGTTTCCAAATTAAATTAAGAATTTACATTGGAATTCCTGATGTTTTTATTTTTCCTTGAAATCATCAGCCTTTTAAAATTTTAGACCATGACATTCTTCTTTAAATGATGAATGATAATACTTCTTCCACCTTTTCTTCAGAAGATGTTTTAAGCCGTATCCCATGATTCCCATGTCCTCATTCTCCAAATCGCACTTTTGTAAGCGAGAGAACATTGCAAGTTCATTTGAGAAAAAAGCACTTGGTTGCAGATGTTGCTGAAATTGACGAAATCGAAGAGCTCAAACAAAATTTAATCACAGCTAAGTCCCGAATACAAGTCTTAAGAAGAATTCCTAAAGGAGCACGTCATATAGTAGCAGACAAATTTTCCAATGTTATTAAAAAATGTGTTCAAACAAATACTATACAAGATTGGTCACAACTTTTGTTGTTTTCATACATCGTTTTCCACACTGACGGAGACAAAAAAAAATCTTTAACAAATAAAATTAAAGAAAATATTGCAAGTTTTACATTTAACCCTCCGACAAAATCAAAATCGAAGAAGTCCACACCTTTATCTTTATCAAAAAGGATTGAAGCCAAAGTTGAAGATTTTGATATAAAAGGAGCTGTTCGCGTTCTTAGTTCGGATGATTCTCTTGCCCCGTACAACGACACAAACCTACAATTATTGCAAAGCAAACACCCCGTTCCTCAAACTGAATTGAAATATCCAGATCCCCCTAATGAAAATGATGTTTCATTGGTTGTCTCAGAAAAGCTTGTGCAATCCGGAATTTCATCTTTTCCAAATGGTTCTTCTGGTGGCATGGACGGTTTTCGACCCCAGTTCTTGAAAGATATTACTTCGTTTTCATGTGGAGAAAATGGCAAGAAAGTCCTATCTGCTTTGACGGATCTATGCAATTTTATGTTATCTGGTCGTGTGAATTTGCAAATAACACCTATTCTTTTTGGGGCATCACTCTGTGCTTTGAATAAGAAGGATGGTGGTTTGCGACCAATAGCAGTGGGAAGCGTTTTTAGAAGACTTGCTGCTAAAGTTGCCGCGCGGTGCGTACAGAATGATTTAATTAATTATCTTTCACCTTCTCAGTTGGGTGTGGCCGTGAAGAAAGGATGTGAAGTTGCTGTACATGCTATAAGGACATATGTGACTCAATTGGAGAACAGAAACAAACTGTTGTTGAAAATTGACTTTTCCAATGCATTTAACAGTATATCTCGTGATGTCATGCTTCAAGAAGTGAAAAAGAAAGTGCCGCCTCTTTATCCATTCCTAGATCAATGCTACCGAAATCCATCTTTTTTATTTTTCGGTAAAGATATTGTTTTATCTCAAACAGGTTGCCATCAAGGTGATCCCTGTGGCCCTCTTCTGTTCAGCCTCACAGTTCATCCAATTGTTACATCCATCACATCAGAGCTGAACAGTTGGTATCTTGATGATGCGGTCATTGCTGACACTCCTGATAAAGTTTTGGAAAACTTCACAAAAATCGTTGAAATGGCAAGAAAAATAGGACTCGAAATAAATCCAGACAAGTGTGAGTTGTATTCTTGTTCAAAGTCAATTGATAGTACTACAGTCCACAACTTCAATACTATTTCACCTGGTATCCGCGTCATAAATGATGCGGAACTCAGCTTGCTGGGTTCTCCGGTTCTTGATGCTGGATTTTCAAGTTTTATGACACCAAAAATTGACAAATTAAAACTTCTCATATCTCGTCTAGAAGAAATTAACGCGCATGTCAGCTATGTGCTTTTGAAGAACTGTCTACTTATTCCAAAAATGACCTATCTAATGAGAACGAGTCCTCTATGGAAATTCAAAGATATAATAGAGTCTATCGATAAACTTTTATATGACTCATTAGAATCTATTTTAAATACACGTTTAAACGAAGATCAATGGACTATGGCGACACTTCCTATAAAGAAAGGCGGAATTGGATTACGCAAGATCAGTGAACTCGCTCTTCCAGCTTTCCTCAGCTCTCTTCATGGTGTGCAGGACTTGATGTCTCAGATACTCTCTTTTATGGATAATCAAGTTCATGTTCAATCTTTGAATGAAGTTATGGATGTCTGGAAAAGTAAATTCAGAAATCAATTGCCCAAAGACATGCAATTTCAAAAAAGTTGGGATGAAATCAGCACTAATATGATCATTGAAGAAAAGTTGAATTTTATAAGTGATTCAGAAAATGCACGTTTTTTGGCATTGAAAGCCAGTGAATCTGGTGCCTGGCTCCATGCATATCCTTCGAAAAACATTGGGACACAAATGGATAACTTGTCCTTCAGAACTTGTATTGCTCTCCGTTTGGGTTGTTCCATAATGAAGAAACATCAATGTGAATGTGGAACTACTGTTCAGGATAATGGTCATCATGGACTAAGCTGCCAAAAGAGTAAAGGTCGTTTTCCTCGTCACTCAGAATTGAATGATATAATACATCGAGCTTTAACATCAATCAATATTCCCTCCACTCTTGAACCAGTTGGACTATCTCGAAGTGATGGGAAACGACCCGATGGCATGACTCTTGTGCCGTGGAACAAAGGAAAAGTTATGGTCTGGGACTGCACTTGTGTAGACACCCTGGCGGCCTCATACTTGTCGAGAACCAAAGAAACTTGTGGAGCCGCAGCAGAGGAAGCCAGTGAAAGAAAAACCAAGAAGTACCGATGCATCGTGGATCAAAACTATTTGTTCATACCCTTAGCTTTCGAAACTCTAG
Organism: Bactericera cockerelli; assembly: GCA_024516035.1. Classification (NCBI taxonomy): domain Eukaryota; kingdom Metazoa; phylum Arthropoda; class Insecta; order Hemiptera; family Triozidae; genus Bactericera; species Bactericera cockerelli. The sequence goes on along the minus strand of CM044956.1, from coordinate 4,773,891 downwards.
GACCATGGTGCATTGAGGCCAAAAAGATTGTTGAGTACATTGGTAACAAACTGACAATGATAACGGGCAGCTCCAGGGCCAAAGTGTACCTGAAGCAACGGATTTCCCTCGCTATTCAACGAGGGAATGCAACATCGATTTTGGGTACACTGCCTAGTGGGAAATCTTTGGAAGAGATATTTCAAATTGACTAGTGGTTGATTTATTTTATGAAATACAATAAAAATTTAGTTACATTCGTATACGACGAATTCCATCCAGACCCTAAATCGTATCTCAGTAGTCAAGACGTCTACTGGTAATCCAGAGGTCGCGGGTTCGAAAGGTGACCGGTAAAGGCGGTTTCATTGGTGTTTTTTTTTAAACTCTTTATACTAGTCTGGTCTTTTTATAACTAGTATATGCTATAGCAAACCAAAAAATCGATTATAATTTTTTTTACATTTTTTTAAATTTTCTTTTTTTTTTGGATTTTCGTCATTTTGAAAGCCTTTGCGCGACCGGAAGACGTGGTCCAAAAAGTTTTTTTGCTCAAAAGTCTTATCTCGATAAGCCACTACTTTTCCGGGGTATAGCGTTAATTAAATAAAATAAAATGATTTATTGACCCACTCTATTATATACATTATTTTTTTCCTTTCCATTATTGTTTCCATTATTTGATTCTTATAATAATTATTTGTACTGTACATACCTAATTATGTCTATGTATATCCAATAAAGTGTTTAATAATATTAATTATCTATCTTTTTGCTTTCAGAGACTTGCCGTGCAGATCTTTAAGTGACTCCCACTGCCTCTGGACATCTGGCTTTTCTGCTGCCTCAGGCCATCCGTCTCTTCTGTTGCCTCTGGCTATCTGGCTCTTCAGCTGCCTCCGGCTTTTCTCCTGCCTGCCTGTATTATTATTCATTTATTTATTTACACGCTGATTAAGATTGTCTAGGCAACCATGTTTCATGTCAACCCACTTCTAAACAATGTAAACTTAATTATTACAATAAAAGAAAAAAAAAAAAAATGCAATTCTGATGTTCTCTATTTCCCAGACAAAACAAATAGCCACCACTTATAGCTTGTAAAAATACAGCTGTTGCATTTTTGTATTCAACGTTTCATAGGTGGAGAAAATAACCTGGTTCCCAACTTCATAAAAGTCCCAACTTCAATAAAAGAAAAAAAAAAAAAATGCAATTCTGATGTTCTCTATTTCCCAGACAAAACAAATAGCCACCACTTATAGCTTGTAAAAATACAGCTGTTGCATTTTTGTATTCAACGTTTCATAGGTGGAGAAAATAACCTGGTTCCCAACTTCATTTGTCTGTCACTGTTAATGTCAATTTTACAGTTACCAGAGCAGCCGGAAAGATAAAATGGCCAAGCAGTGGTTCTTAACATTTTTAGCATCGCGGCACACTTAGCATGAAGATCAAAGATATTGGACTTAGCCGCAGACAAAATTTTGAAGATGTTTATAAAAAGAAAGAGATTTTGTATTGAACCCAACTAATATTGAGGGCTTTTTTATCTTCAGAAATTTTATAGCACATCAGCATTATAGGATGGGAATCACTGTGCTTACTTTATTAAGTAGTCACTGTGGCCGAGTGGAGTAGGCTAGCAAGCAGGGTGACCTGGGTTCGATTCCCGGCAGCGCAGAAATTTTCTGCGTGGATGTCCGGGGTCCACTCATACCTCATGAGGAATAAGCGACCTCACTAGAGACGAGGTTCTGTTTTAACTTGGGTACTGGACGATTTGGCTTTCGTTTGTCTGTCTGTTAAGCGATAGCACCCGACCGGATTCTTCAAAATTGTTACTAGTATGTATACATGTTCATTGGGGTCTTAGAATTTTACCTATTGTTTTTAGGCCGGCTAGGAAGGAACACTCGACCGCAGCGCAGGCTCCTACCTAGTAGAGGCAGACCTCAACTCAACTTTTCTAACTTTTCTAAATCTCGAATAATGATTTCGTTTAATTTTTTCGATAACAAGAATAGAAAGTGTTTGTGTAATGAAAACACGCATTTTCAATTGTCAGCAAAATTTTCATACAGGGTGTAAAATAATTTTACTTGGGTTTTTTTTTTTTTTTTTAAACCGAGTTTATTTTACAAAAACTCTTTCAGGGTCCGAGTAATTTGAGGTGTCCAACTTTGGTGGGACACCCTGTATATACATATATCTATTTATAAAATGCTTGAAGGTAACCTCTGTCATTTTTTTACTTTCCTTATCTTATAATAATAATTTAAATAAATGTGTATAATAAAAGAGCAGAATTATAGGACTTTTTCGTATCCGGTATAATCCTTATCTTATTTCTGCTTATAATTTCGCCTCTCTACGCTGCTCATATTAAAGCAGCTACTCATGTTTCCTCACGAGGTATGATTGGACCCCGGACATGCAAGTACAGACCCGAAAAAATCCAGCCCTGCTGGAGATCGAACCCAGGTCACCGTGCACGCTGCACGCAAGCCAAGAGCGGTAACCCACTGGACAACCGTGACTACCCTTATCTTACAGAAAGGACAATTTTTGCATATTTGTAGACTTCTTTTAGGAAGAGGATGTAAAGAAAAGACCCAATAAAGGAAAGAAAAGACCCAATTTACCCGTCTTTCAAAAATTATTCCACGAAATCAATTCAAAACCAAAACCACTTTAATATGCTCTGAATTTCTAATGGGTTATTCAATCATTCTTTCTCCTTATCATTCTCTCTTTCGCTCACTTACTCTCTGTCAGGTCGTCTTTTTAATTTTCTCTCTCTCGCACACACATTAAATTTAAAAACTCAAATTTTCTCTTTCTCAGGGTCGGACTTAAGTCCTGTAGCCCTAGCGTCAAGGGTACGTTGAATAAACCAGTACTCGTTTTGTCTCTAAAGTTAAGCAACGTGCAGCGAGGTTAGGACATGGGTGAGTGACCATTCAATTTAGAACCCTCCTGATATTGGCTATTCCCGACCTCACTGAAGCTGGGTGAAGTTAATTTGCATTGCTGGTTTGTGAGTTTCAAGCGAATGGAGGGTGAACCCCCGTGTGATATGACCATGCAGTTGGAAGCCATATTAAACTCAAATTTAAAAAAAAGATCCTGAAATTAAGCAATGAAGTTAAAAAAAGTCCAAGACTTGGATAAGTCACCATTCGAATTCAAATGCTCGTGTTGCTGACTATTCCCGCCCCACAGTAGTCACCGTGGCCGAGTGAGTTAGCGCGCTAGGCATTGCACGCACGGTGATCTGGGTTCAATCCCCAGCGGAGCAGGATTTTAGCTGCTTTAATGTTAGCAGCGACCAGTGGCAGGATTATAGGCAAAAATAAGATATTGGGTTATTAAAGATATGGAAAAGTCCTATAATTCTGCGCTACCCACTAAAATTGTGATTTAATAACATAAAGAAACACATTATTATTATTCCCGCCCACTCAGACTGTGTGAGGTTTATTTGAATAGCTGTTTTGTGAATACCCCTTTATAAGTGCCGCACGCTACAGAAATGAATAATATTAATTTTATTTATTTTAACTGGGGTTTAATATCTATAATTTTGGGGTTCCATATCTTTAAGGTCGTTGCTCACAGTAAAGAAGCTACTTATTTTGCCTTACGAGGTACGAGTGAAAAAAAATCCTGTCCTGCGGTGATCGAACTCAAGTCACCGTGCGTGCAAGTCTAGTGCGTTACCCACTCGGCCACGGTGACAAATGTACCCATCTCGATTTTAAACCCTTAAAATTAGTTAAATAATTAATAAAATAAACATGTTCCAGGTCTTAGCTTTTGCGATATTTACTTTTAAAGGATTTTTTAAAAATATCGTGGGATATTTTACTAGAGATTTGGGAAAAATCCCGTATGTCTACTTCCCCTACATCCATAGTCTATACAATGAAGTTTTTTTCGATTAATCGGTTATGCTGTGCGTTCATTGTGCTGTACGAACTTATGCTGTGTAACCATTGTGTTGGATGTGATTGTGTTGTACGAACACGATTTTTAAAATATGAATTCGATTATCGATATTTTATGCTGAAAGACCATTATGCTGTGCGAACTTGTGTTGTGTGACGCCGCACCAAAATGCCGTATTTTTTGCCGTATTTTTCTTTCTAACCAAAGTTAACCAAACGGGAATAAAATGAACCAAACTGGAAGCAAGTCATTTTTCTTTTGGAATAGGAAAAATTTCCACTTCCAAAGTTATAAAAAACTCGAAAAACGTTAGTTCCAAAGGATTCGTCAAGATAGCGCCAGTAGAGTTTGCTAACCAAAGTGGAAGTAGAAAATTCTTGCTTCCAGTTCTTTTATAGGTTAAGTCCATTGTTTATCTTTAAAAGTAACCAAACGCATTTTTCTTTTACGAATGACCTTGGAATAAAATGGAAATATTTGGAAAAAACCTAACCAGGAAATTTTTTCTGGTTAGAAAGAAAAATACGACTAAAGAAAGCGCGATTTTTTGAAAATGTTGAAAATAAATAATTTTGATTTTATGTTTATGGCATTCATTTATGTTATGAAAAGTGAAAACCATTTCATTTTTATTTAAATCCAAGTAAAATTTAACCAATTTTCTTACTTTTGCATTACTGAACTTCAATAAATTGCATTGATTTAATTTGATTGGACTAAAATAAGTGATGGTAAAAAATAGATTTCTTATTTAAGGCTATAAAACCAAGTAATGGAAATCATCTACCCCAAAGGCTTTTAAATTGACACCTACTCTTTTTAAAATGAATCTTGTGAACTCAATAAATCAGAGAGCTCTTGGTTTTGGTAAGTTTACCAGTTCATGTGAATATTCTGGATAGTTATATTTATTGATGAAAAAGACAGAGAACAATCCTCCTCAATTGCTATTACTTTTTCTATTCATACAGATATTGAGATATTTTGCGTATCTCATGGGCTTGATCACAATTAATCATGATCAATCCTACAAGTTCCTCTTCTTACATACTTTCCTTTCACCTACTGATATGGAAAGTAAGTAAATATCTATGTCTTCTCCTTCCATCCTGTACCTGTTGGTATAATATTATATTAAAATACCTTACAGTGGGTAATAAATTTTGTGTGTTTTAGAAAAACACACAAAATTAAAGCAGAAAAGAAACACCTTTACAGAATGAAGTACACTTACTTAGTACAATGCATGATTCTAATGATGGGTTCTTCACTTACAAAAAAACACCGTGTTTCTCGAAAAATGTTAGTTCCAAAGGATTCTTCAAGATAGCGCCAGTAGAGTTTTGCTCTCGCGAAACGGAGTTGGCGTATTTTTTGTGATATACGCCAAAGGTAGAAAAAAAGTAAAAGCGCCAAAATTTAAAAATTCAAGAACATAAACAGAAAGCATAAAAACAAGAAAAGCTAATGTACGCGAAGCTACCAACGTCTTGAAATTTTTATCGAAATTTCTACAGGGTACGGCAAAATATTTTAACTCTTATTGCTGAAGTTCCCAAAGAGGTACTAATAATACATACCTCAGTCACAAGATTTTTTTAACTAAGATGTTTTTTTCTCGCAGAGTATATATAATCCCACTACTGGCAGAAGTCATTTGCGTTCTATTTTTATGATATAAATTTTTAAATCAATTTTGTAATTTTTATAAACTTACACGCGCACTAAAACTTTTTTTATTATTGTTGCAAATACAATTGACTGTAATTTAAGGCAAAATAACTCGATTATAATCTAACGGCACGCAGTCAGATCCGACATTGAAGGAACCAAAAGGTCTGTTGTAATCGTCTGTCGTAATGTTAGTTCCTTCAATGTCGGATATGACTGCATGCCGCCATCTATAACATTCAATATTATTTGCAACAAGAATATAAAAAGTTTTAGGGCGCGCGTAACTTAGTAATAATTACAACAAAAAAAAATATTTCACAAATAGTATACAATTATATAATAAAAATTCCGTGTCCGTGAGATAGGTATTGATACCTAAATCACGGTGGTGAGAGGATTATATGGACGCCCAAATCCGATGTCTAGGCTCCTTTCATGTCCAAGTCCATAGTATACAATTGATCACAAGCTAGATTACGACAGACCTTGGTTCCTTGACATTCGTATATAATATATATGACTGCGTCCCGCCAGGTTTAAAGCAATAATCTTTTAGGGCGATCCGAATTTCGTTGAAACAAAATTCGATTTCGACAATTTTAAATTTATGCACAAAAATAGACCAAGTGCCATGCGCGATCTTCAAAACATTAATCTCAGCGACTTCACTTTACCTCATCGCCCTCATCGGCAAGTTAACAGATGAAGAAATATAAAAAAAATGAAGCTGGGAAGCAATGACTGTAGTAAGGTAAAAGAGAAAAAGGGATAGTTTAATGAGAATTAAAAATGAATTATTCTAGAGAATTTTTCGTAAATAATGTTTATGGTTGTTTGTTGAACCCTGTTGAATAATCAAATTCGTTGTTTATTTCTATAGAGTAAAGATTATTATATTTAATTATTTGACAAATGATCAAACACCAAATACGCCTCAATTTCACATAGTGAAGGTTTTTTTTAAATTACCGCCACAATTTTGTTTATATTCTTGCCAATCCCTGAATTTGCAAAAAGTAAGCGTATTTCGAGCGAAACGCTGATTTTGAGGTTAAGTGAAGAACCCATCATAAAGTTAGATGATTAGAGTTGGATAGTACTCAAAGTACCTTGAACAGAATTATTATGACATTTGCCTTTGAAAACATGAAGTACATGTCATACTTAGCTTTAACACATACCTAAACAGTACACAACCGGTTAACCCACCTGTGGGACAAAAGAGTTTGCACAATAGTGTCTAGTTGTCCTACTGATGGAAGAACTTAATAATGGTTATGTCATGATGGTGGGAAAATAATTGATGGGATATTAACCCCTGACACTCACAATGTACACAATGTAATACCTCACAATGTACTGCCAATTTTTTAATGAAACCAATGAAAAGTAAATAATTAGTAGTTCTGTGAACTGTTAACCTCACACAGATTACCTTAATAAAATCAGAAATCAAGCATCAAGACCTTTCATTCAAAACCCCACTTGATGGGTTTCATTTAAAAAATATCCACCAGCACTCTTTTGGGGTCACCAAACTATTTTGAGCACACACCCCTATTAGTATTCACAATTACAAAATATAACCAAGGAAATCAAATGTTAGTTATTGACCACTCTAACCAACCCCAGTAGCTTGATTAATAAGTCAGTGGACTTGTAATCAGAGGTTGGTTCAAGCCTCACCTTAATCAAATATTTAGTAGAGCCAGTTTGAGTTGTTGTTACAAATACAATTATGATAAATTTATAATATTTACTCTACAAAATATCAAAATATTAACTTTCATATATAAAATTACAAAAATCCTTTTCAATTTTTAACAAAATATCCCTAACTTGGCCATGACTCAACCCAAAATAGCCTGATGTGACCCCAATGAACATGTGCACTAATTTTCAACAATTTTGAAGTATCCGGCTGGGAATTATCATGGAACAGATAGTCAAATAAATAGACAAACAAAAGACAAATTGTCCAGTACCCAAGTTAAAACGTATTTTATCTGGCTAATGATATCTAGTCAGCTTGATTGATTTTATTGGTCTGGCTGGGGGACATTGAACAGGGAGAAGAACACCACTAGTTGACCCTTACAAGCCAGGCTAGCTTGCAGTTTCCTAAGGGTTTAATGCTTTAATGGCTTATAAAGAAAAGTCCAAGTCCTCATGATGATTGATCAAATGATCACACATAGAAATATGTGGTTCAGGATGAGCCAACTTTGAAATAAATTTGGCTGGAGACCATCACTAACCCCTCCAGCTGTAGCCAAGCTGGCTACAACAACAACAATTTCATTTCAGACAAGCTTAATTTATTATTCTTCAGTGAAGTATCTTTGTTCATGGAAGATTGACAAACCTTTCACTTTCAAATATATGAATTATTTAAATACCTATTTGAATTTTTATGCATTGTTAATAAAACCTTGTTACCTTTCAGTGTTCAAGAGAGAAGACAGTCTGGTTGATTTAAGATTGAAAAACTTGAAGAAGCAAACACTCTTGAAGGTGGATGATGGACCTCTCATGAATGTTGCTTTTGATCCGTCATCAAGGAGTGATCATGTGAGAATAGCAGTGGGTCATGAGGAAGGACAAGTGTCTGTCCACAACTTGGACCATGGTAACTTGATAGTCATACTGTTTCCTTGAACTATTCATGAAATCCTAGTTAATGAGCTAATTTAAAAAAAAAAAACACTTACTTTCAAACAAAGTCCCAAAGTAGGTACAAAAACTTAGAAAAAAAACTTCACATATCTGTAAAATATGTATATCTATTAATGAAATGTTATATGGTAGTAAATGATACTGTTATTACCAATATTTTAGTATTTTCCCTCCTAATCTCTTCTTTCTAATCTTCTTCAAATATAATAATAATAATTCTATGTTCTTTTTTTAATGTGGGTTTAACATCACTTTCAACTATATGCTCATATCATAATGGGGGTTTCACCCTCCATTTGTTATAATTTGTGAGATAGGTACACCCACATACTTACCCATCATGGTTGTGCAATGATTGTATGGATACACAGATCCAATGTGTAGGCTCTTGTGTCCAATGGTTCAATTTGGGGTTTTAGCAGCCTGAAATGGATTATTTAGGATAAGTTTTTTATCCTCCAGAATCTAGAAAGCATACCACCCACCCACATTAACCTAACCGAGTCTGGGTTGGGCCCATTTTTTTCCTCAATATAACTTTTTGGAAGCTTTTAGCTTAGGAAAAATACCTTTGTGTATGTTATCTTGTTATTAAATAAATAAATTTAAAAAAAAATATGTTACATTATTATTGTCTACATTTATGAATGAATTTAACAACAATATTGCTTATAATTTCAGACAACAAAGTCAAAGTATCATTTCGTATTCTCAGTCATCTCAACTGCATTTATGACCTTGTATGGTCACATGACGGGGAACACATATTCACTGCCTGCGGGGATGGCACAGTGGGCTACCACCAAGTAGCTGCCGAGACCTCCTACATATCACCGGAAGATGTCAAGTACTATTCGTCTGGCTCAAATTCCATGAAGAGCATAGCTGTCAATCCGGAAAATCCTAGTGAGCTCTTTTTTATGAGTGTTTAAAAAGAAAAGAAAAAAAAATATGAGTGTTTCACAGCCTTTTTTTATTTCGTAGCCATGAAACAGGGAGCTACTGTAGACGCTTGTGGTCTGTGTTGTAGCTTGCCTATCCCGTGGTATGCCTCCTATTTGATAGGCTAGAAGTGACACAATCCTACCCATTTAGGTGCTGGGTCAACACGTCCGCACCGGAAGGTATCCCTTACAAACAACTGTAACCAAAAACAACTCTTTATAGAAGTACTCAACCAACCTCAGTAGCTTCATCAATAAAGCCTTGGACTTTTTGTAACCTGGAGGTCAGTGGTTCAAGCCTGAAGTTATGCAAAAAATTAGTAAAGCAAGTTTGAGTATTTTTTATTTTGTTTTTCGACACAGAATGGGCTTTAGGCCTGTGGACAGGAAGGAAGAAAAGTCTCTTTAATAGAGAGTAGTTGTAATATCACGGTTGTGATGAACACACGTATGATAAAAAAAACTTAATAAACAAGAGACCCATTCTATACTGTGGTCTCTTAGTGTGACAAGTCTGTGTAAAACATTCAGTTTCACTTTAATATTTCTTTTCCTATGTGCTATATCTTCTATGTACCTATGTAATGTAAAAGAAATGTACAATAAAACACATTATTATTATTTAAAAAAAATTAATCGACCAATGTGTTTTTTTAACTTTCCTTATTTTTCAGACATATTCGCCAGTGGTACTGCAGACGGCTGCATCTTTGTCTGGGACACCCGCATCCTGTCCAAACCCGACATCTCCATCCGCAAAGCCTACTGCAAGCAACCACGCAAGCCCACGTTTGGCTTCAACAACAACAACAGCATACGATCCATGCTCTTCCAGGACTCGAACAAACTCATCTCCTCGTGTGCGGAATCGCGGGTGGTGAAAATCTGGGACCTGAGGCGGAGCTTTTGCAATCTGACGGACTTGCCCAAAGCCTTGTACAGTTTAGAAGCCCCGAGCAACGTGACCGGGTTCTCCTGCCTGGCGCTGGACTCGAGGTTGATGCGGTTGTACGCGAGGGCGCAAGACTCGACCATTCAGATATTCGATGTGGGAACGTACAGTAAAACGCCTGGTATGTATTTTATCTACTTCTATTTACTTTTACTTTTTTTAAATTGTTTTTACTTTTTATTTACCGACCTGAGTAGCTTGATCGATAAGGCGGCGGACTTGAGACCTGGAGGTCGGTAGTTCAAGTCCTGGTTTCAGCAAAGATTTAGTAAAGCTATTAAAATACATAGTTACAATTATTCCAAAATACAAAATTTTACATTTAACAATAAAAGAATAAGTAAATTTTGAACTGTGAATACATTTTATGTGTATTTTTTTTTAATTTTATTTTTTTCTTTGTATTGTCATTATTATTGTTGACATTGTAAATAGGGCTATTCCCGTAAATATACTCCCGTACACCGGGTATTTATTATTAAAATGGTTGATTAAAAAATAACCCTTTCTCTCCTCCAGTGTCGGAAATCCCCGCCCCGCACTCGAGCAAGCTCCTCTCGTTCCACATCAAGATCCGGCTGAGTCCAGACGCGCGCCACCTGGTGGCGGGGTCCAGCAGTGGCGTGCTCAATATCTGGAACACGCGGACTCGACGCCCATTGGTCGAGAGTGACGAGGAGGCGGGGCCAGCCTTCGAGGAACTGACGGGCGTGGACTGGATCCAGACGAGAGACCGGGAGACTTTGGTGAGAGAGGAGGAACTTCTTTTAACACGTAGACGACCGGGTGTAACACCGGTGGTACACGCACGTTCGTACGGAATGGACCGGGTGTACCACCGGTGGTACACGCATAGCCGATAGCCGTATTCTCGCCGGTCCCACAAGAGAATTCACGAAAAACCATGCCGGTCGTCTAAGTGTTAAGAGTGACGGGTTTTTTTTTCTCTCTCTGTACGTAGAACCCCGTTGTTATGAACTAATTGGGACTAGGGGTAGTTCAAAATAGCGGGGTTCAATGTAAATGTTCATAATATCGGGGTTCCATATAATCATATGTAGAAGTAAGGGAAATAATAATAATAATAATATCGTCTTATTTATACTGCCCGATTAGGACTATTAAAGTCCCATTATTCCAGCAGTAAGCTCAAGATATATTATTATGTGGTAAAAATCCCAAATGGGAGGATAACTTGTCATGTCCCGACTGGGTTTCGAACCCACGACCTCTGGAACTTCTGGATTCACAGAGTGCCGCCTTTACCACCGAGTTATTAACATTTTCCAAGACAAAGTGGCGGAATTACATATAGGCAAACATAAGATATTAGGATATTACAGGTACGGAAAAGTCCTGAAATTCTGCGCTATCCACTAAAATTATGATGTAATAACACAAAGAAAACAAGGATTGTGTGGAAAAAATTGCCATAGGCAATAACCCCGCCCTTTAGTTAGTTAGGACATCTGTAGATATTTTATCTATGTTGTGTTTTTTTTTTGTTTATATTTTTTTTCAATTTTGTATTTAATTTTCATCATTATTTGTTTGTACATTATTATTAATATATAAATTTTTATTAGAAAGACGAAGTATACAAAATGTACAGTATTATAATATAACTCGAAAATTAATAAGTGATGAAATAGTTTGAAAATAAATAATAAAGAAGAAAATAATACTAATGTCCAAACTAAAGGGCGGAGTTATTGTCTGGGGCAATCTCTTCCACCCAACGGTATATCTATGTCTTATATTTCGTGAACTTTATATAATTATGTCCTGTCAATAAAGAATTTAATAATAATAATTTATTTATTTTCAGATCTGCGGAGGTTCAGAGGAAGGAGAGCTGTGCGTATGGACTGAGAGCTTTGCTCAGGATACCAAACTCGTAGAGGATCCTCCCTCACTCAATATAGAATTCAGTCAGCTGCAGATTAAACCCAAGCCTAGACGACCAAAAACTCCACCCATATCTCACTCAAATGGTAAGTTGTTGTTGTTGCTAGCTTGGGGCTACAACTGGTGGGGGGATGATGGTCTTCTCTTCTTCTTCTTTTACTCTGTCTTATCCCGCTCAAGCAGGGTCGACGTTGTTCAACCTCATGGTTAAGGTTGATTAGTTTTGGCACATTTTTTACGGCTAGATGCCCTTCCTAACGCCAACGAGTCTATTTGATTTAACGTCCTAGATTAGGACGGGGGTTTTACCCTCCATTCGCTGGGAATCGTACCAGCTACCCACATTAACACAATGGTCTCCAGTTGAGTTTATTTTAAAGTTGGCTCGCCTTGAACCACATATTTCTATATGCGATCAACCCTCGTGAGACTTTTTCTTTGTAAGCCATTAAACACTTAGGCAACTGGAAGCTAGCCTGACTTGTAAGGGTTAACTAGTCAGTTCTCTGTTTATAGTCCTCTAGCGGGACACTGGTCTTCTTCCTGTTTAACATCCCCCAGCCAGACTTAAATGGTAAGTAATAAGTAATTGTTTTCTCTGACCAACCTCAGTAGCTTGATCGATAAGGTCGCGGACTTGTAATCGGAGGTCGGTGGTTCAAGTCCCAAGTTCAGGAAATAATTAGTAGTTAGTATCATATTTGTGTTAATCACTTTCGTGATATCATCACAACTACTTAAACTAGCTTTACAAAATCTACGCTGAAACCGGGACTTGAACCACCGACCTCTAGGTTACAAGTCCGCCGCCTTATCGATCAAGCTACTGAGGTCGGGGAAATAATTAGTAAAGCGAGTTTGAGTGATTGTGACATCACGAAAGTGATCAACTAATTGTTTTATCTGCTGGACTCTTGAACTTTGTATTTAATTTGAGAGCTAAATTTTACCAATGGTGGAATTAATAGTAGAATCTCATCATCATCATAGGGTGGCGTTATCGTGAACGATGGTAGCCAGACAGTGGAGGAATGACTCAGCACTTCTACCACTGTCTTTACAAGGAGGCTAATAATTGACAAGGGCCCCCAGAACCAAGCTAATGCTTGTCTACTCCCTGTTTATAGTCCCCCAGCCAGATTGCTGGTCTACTCCCTGTTTATAGTTCCCCACCCAGACTGCTGGTGTACTCCCTGTTTTAAGTCGCCCAGCCAGACTGCTTGTCTACTCCCTGTTTATAGTCCCCCAGCCAGACTGCTGGTCTACTCCCTCATAAAAGAATCTCATATTATTAGTAATTTTCGTCTCTCAGATACTGCCTCCTGCGTCGCCTCCCCCACCCTCAACCTGCCAAGTTTCGTCGTCGACTCCGCCCTTCATCCGACCGCCATGCGTCCCTCTCCCAAACCCGCCACGCCCACCAACTGGCTCGTCAGCCTCCGTAAAGAAGTCACGCCCAAGCGGCGGCCCAGCGGCGTCGGCGGCTCCTCGGACAAGGCCGCCCGTCGCGATTCTGCCGACAAGACGGGCGGCGGCCGCAGTGGCAAGAAGTCACGGCGAAGGTTGAACAGTGGCTCGTCGGGGATTCCGTCGCTTACGGATTTTCTGCAGCATCATTGCAAGGTGCCGCGACTGGACACAGAGAATCGGCCGCTGAATAGCTAGATAGTCTGTCCCGGTAGCTCAGTGGTAAAGGCGGCTCTCTGTGAATCCAAAGTTTCCAGAAGTCGTGGGTTTGAAATCCAACCGTGACATTACAATTTATCCTCCCATTTGGGATTTTTACCACATAATAATATGTCTTGAGCTTACTGCTGGAATAATGGGATTTAGTTGTCTTAATCGGGCAGTATAAATAAGGCGATATCATTATTATTATAGTTGCTAATGGACGGATTTAATCGTGAACTTAACGAACAACTGAATGCACAATCAAAAGGGTCTAATAATGTACAAAGTTATGCACAATCAAATGGCTCTATTGTTAGAATTTAAGTACAATCAAAAATGTTTAATCGTGAACCGTACCAATAACTTTCTGCACAAATGACTCACAGGGACAGATTTAATCAAGAACTTAATGAACAATTTCATGCACAATGGGTCTAAGTGACGGTATTTATTGTCATCTGTACTAATTCATTGTCTCAAGATTAAAAGCTTGTCTTGTCTATATCATAGACCTTAAAAGATTTAGAGAGCAGTCTAAGACTAGTTTCGTCCTTATTTGGACTCATCAGTTACAAATATCTCTCATTATGTCAAACAAGTTGAATTTATTAAAAAAAGTAAGAAGAAATGACGTTAACCGAAGATTTTATTTTCTTCTAATAGACGTTCGCGATTAAATCGGTTCGTTAATGGCAATGCAATCCATAGGAAGTCTGACACCCTGCATTTTGAGTGATGAGTGCTCACTGTTAAGCAGAAGAGTGAAAATTAAACCTGTATAGTAGCAATGATTTTGTTACATGAATACACAAGTACCTGTTCTTAAAACTTAGTTTAAGCAATATGAACCCCCCCCTGTTTAACTTAGGCTGGTATGCAGAGACTTTTTTCAATCTCTTCAGTCGTCACTATAGCGTTATCCGTCAAAACAGCTCATTTTACTATGCAGAGACAATTTTTTTGTATGGCCTGTGAACTCTTTGCGCATGTGTACATGGCATTTTATTTTATAGATAACCATGTGAGAAAAGCGGAAGTAACAAAAAAAAAATGTCGAGGTCGAAGTATTCACTATAGCAAGCTCGAGACCTCGAAAAACGTCTCTGCTTACCAGCCTTAGAGTTCACAAAAGTTCTTGAGGAAAATCTAGCATGTATTATTTTGAACTTCCGACCTCAGTAGATTGATCGATAAAGCGGCGGACTTGTAATCTGGAGGTCGGTGGTTTAAGTCCCTAGTTAAGCAAACATTTGGGAAAGTCCCGGGTTCGATCCCCGGTGCCGACAAAAATTTGTATTCAAAATTTGGTTACAGTTGTTTGTAAGGGATACCTTCTAGTGCGCTCGTGATGATCTAGCACCAAAATGGGAAGTATTGTGTCACTTCTCGCCCTTCAGAGGGGAGGCATACAACGGGATGGGCGAGCAAGCTACATGGCTACGAAATAAAAAAGGCTGTGAAACACTCATCTTAATATAAAAAAAATGTGAGTCTCCTTTCTGAAATTCATAAACAGGAGGTTTCAGTGTTTTCTCATTGATTTTTTTTCTATTTTAACCCAAACTGACGTGTGTACCTCAATTTTAACCCAGGGGATGGTCACTCTTTTCAAGATTGATTTTTTTAAGTCCTCACGGGTTAAGAGAATTTTTTTCCAGAGCTGCACAAAACTGCCTTTGTAAATTTCGCCAAATGTTGTACGTATTTCTCTTTACTTAAATTTTATCATTTCTGTTTTTCGTACTCGAATTAAAAATATGTTGTTGTAAAACGGATCTCAATAAAATGTACTTTTATTTGTCACTTTTAACTTAAATTGTAATAAATATACTCGATTATTGAAAATATACATTGTAAAATCATCTTTCAGTAAAAAATAAAGCAAATATGGTATAATTTAGAGTCTTATAACTTAGTTATAAATATATGAGAAAGCTAAAACAAAAACCACCACCACAAAATCCACGCTAATAGTAACAGACTAGACTAGAATGTAAACGAATGAATCTTATTAATATTTCAGACCTTGTGATTTTGCGACCCTTACCTCCTAAATTGGCTATACCTTTATTTCTGCTTATTACAAGTTGAAAATGTTTCCACGGTTCAAAAGATCCTAAAATTTTCCTTAAGATTACAACATTTCAAAAGAATAATTTTTTTGATCTAATCGTATTTCTAGAGCGTTGCTAAACGGAGGTTGAACTTTCAAATTCTTTGTGAAGTTTTTCCAAACAAATGAAGCATTTCTGGCAAATCACAAAACAGTGTGGAATATTTGCGATTGCAATCGACGAGGCCTCAAATTTTGATTCACCCCGTATACATAGACATAATAATACTCTTTAGTAGAAGGTAACCACCAGGCAAGGTTAATGATCAAAGCATTTTCTACCACCTAACCGTCAGAGTCTTATTATTATGTGGTCACAAAGTCAAATTACTGCTGAAAACATTGGACTCATTAGTCCTAATCGGGCAGTATAAATAAAGCAATGTTATTATTATTTTTCGTGTGTCTGATTTTTGCAATCCTAGGTCACCTGGAGTGCAAGCCGAGCATGCTATCGTTAGACAAATCATTTGATTAGCACTAATCAGATGTTTGTCACCCTGTTAAGTGATAAACATACTCTAAGGGCGGAATTAATAGACAAATTCTAAATCACAAGTCATCTCTAACCGTCGGTTTTCCCTATCTTACACAATACGCAATCCTTAGCGGCACAGAGGTATTACAAACACGTCTATTAATTCCACCCTAAGACAAGGGGGAAAAAAGGAATTTCTCTAGCATAATCTTTGGTCCAGATTGTCAAAGCCAGGGCCGGCTCAAGGGACGTTGGGCCACACGGGTGGGGCAGCAGGCACAGGCGCGGACACATAGACCAAACTCAGGGCCTGCGCAGAACGCATGCGCACTGTCGGGTCGATGTCTTTGAGTAGAGACACGAGACGGACGGATATGGGACCCGCCAGGCTGTCTGCCTGTTTCCACGCGTGGTATAGGAGACCTGGAACAGGAGAATATAGCAAATTTATTTTAAAAGAAACTCGACGCGTTGCTGCTCGGTGCGTTTACCGAGGCATGGCCAATCTGAAGACTTGTCAGAAAAAGACAATATAGTAAATTTATTTTAAAAGAAACTAGACGCGTTCTGGCTAGGCCTGCGGAGCGGTGCGTTTAATACTGAGGCGTGATCGAGTTGGTGAAAGAAAAATATTTGGCTGTTAGTGTTATGTAGTGGTAGTTCTATAGTATACGCAGAGATATTTTTTTTGCATGTTGAAAATGGAGAAAGTTTCAATCCAAAGAATTCTCATTGGTAATCATGATAAATTTCACCTCAATCCGACTTGTGCTTTTCGAGTTATAGCGTTTTAAACAAACATACACAACTCCAGGTTTACAAGCAAGGTAACCACCAGGCGAGATTAATGCTCAAAACATTTTCTACCACCTAACCCTCAGAGTCTTATTATTGTGTGGTCACAAACTCAAATTAATGAGGAAAAATTCATGCACTGAGTGGGATTCGAACTAACGCCTTCTTACGCTACCTGGATCACCAGACTAGCGCGTTAACCACTTGACTACCAGTGCACTTACCGATCAAACCGACCTCACAGTTGCTTGATAGACAAGGCGGCGAACTTCTAACCTGGAGGTCGGTGGTTCAATTCTCGGTTTCAGCGTAAATTTAGTAAAGTGAGTTTAAGCTATTGTGACATCATTGAAGTGATTAACAGAAATATGATAACTAACTAACTTACCGATAAATAAGGCAGCATTGGCCCGCACAAAGGCCTGCGAGCTCTTGCTATAGTTGAGCCCCGTCATGAGTAGCGTGTGAACGGTGTCAGGCACGCTACTCACCAAGCTCCCGGTCAGATCACTGAGGAAGTCATAGTAGGCGGTGCTGGCACTGCTCAAGTCTTCCGCGATGTATTTCTTCACCGTCTCGACGAGGGACTCGCTGTCCAGGAGTTGCACGGATTGGAACAGCGTCGCCCGACACGTGTGGGCCACCTGTGAAAAATAAAATAATAATATAGCCCTCTGTCACCCCTATGAAGCATGGGCCTCCCCCTATGAGGGGGGTATTGGTATTTTTTTTTTTTTTTTTTAAGCTTTATTAGGAGGACAAAGTACAGGTAACAGTATAAACTTAAGAAAAGAAAAAAACAAACAAACAAATGACAAAATAAATAAGTAAAAAAAGGGCGGGGTTATTGCCTGTGGCAATCTCTTCCACCCAACCTTTTGATATTATTATGTTTTCCTATAATTATGTTTTCATACAATGTTTCTAATTTCTGTGTTATATGTTTCTGTGAAAAATATGACCAATTTCTGTGAAAAAAAATGTCGAACGTTAAATTCGTAGTAAAGTAAAGTAGCCTTGGCCAGCCTTCGTGGCGTAATGGTTGTGCCTACTGCCCGTAGTCCAGACATCCCGAGTTCGATCCCCGGTTGGGGCAGGCTTTTCGACGAAAATTCTGTTCCATCCAAACATTTCCGTTTCATTTCCGGCCCTACCCAGGCTGGGCGAAGTTAATGTGGGTAGCTCTTACGATTCCCAGCGAATGGAGGGTAAAACCCCCGTCCTGAATACTTTAAATCAGGACGTACAGTCGTACATCAGAATTAGAATTAACTGGTCACAATAGATCTAAATAGAGGTCGATGTGATAATTGTTTTTAGTCATATCGAAAAACAAAACTTGAAAAATGACTTGATTTTTTTTAAAACCGACTTTTTCAATTTTTTATTTGGGATTAATAATTCTCGCCTAATTTTACACATTTTCTGTTAGTCATATCGAAAAACAAAACTAAAGTGTTGTACAGGGTGAGACATAATTTTTTTGTAACACCCTGAATATTGGCAATCAAAGAGACGTAAAATTAAATAGAAAAACTAAATGTGCAAGAAAAACTTCGATTTTTAATGAAATTAAAAAGTTATGGTAGATATTTTCTTGAACCATCATATGGGTAGTCGAAATTGTCTAAAATTCATTTTCTACCACCTAACCCTCATTTTCTACCACCTAATATAAAAGATATTATCTTACCTCGGAGTTGGTCTCATTGATATACAAGTGGAAGGTAACCACCAGGCGAGCTTAATGCTCAAAGCATTTTCTACCACCTAACCCTCATTTTCTACCACCTAATATAAAAGATATTATCTTACCTCGGAGTTGGTCTCATTGATATACACGAGGAAGCACACAAGATTGCCCAGTAGCTGCTCTCTCAGTGATTCCTTCTCGGAAGTAATATGGAATGTTGTGAGCTGACCGAACATCTGTAGGGCCTTACATCGGAGGGATACTTTTTCCTGAAAAAGCGAGGTTAAATTTCCTTATTAGGACTATTAAAGTCGCATTATTCCAGCAGTGAGCCCAAGACATAATGTCAAAAAAGACCTATTTAAGGTCGCAGCATAGCGTGTAGATTTAAGTTGCATGGAAACGCCACATAGCGCGACACCATCGCAAAGGAGTAGAATATTTCTCGCGGTCTATTTATGTTTACATATTTATGATATTATATTTATGTTTATATTTACATTTGATACGGGAAGAAATTTTGTGAGGGACGAGGAGAGGAGACTCCTTTGCGATACTAGCGCTGAGGACGCCACGATGTAGGCCGACGGGGGGTGGTTTCCACACTTCTTAATTCTACACGCTATGGTCGCAGTGACAAAGTGCTTTAGTAGCCAACAGCTCTACTTGTAAAAATACCAAGCCCAAAACGTATTATTATGTGGTAAAAATCCCAAATGGGAGGAGAACTTGTCATGTCCCGGCTGAGTTACGACAGGTCGCAGGTTCGAAACGAAAAAAAAAACAGATGCATTATGCCGACCCCCAAAAAAAACTACCGCTGAAAAAAGGGCCAAGTTTTAACTAACAAAAATATAACTCGAACTTTTTTGTAGTAGATACTGGAAGAGTTGGGTGGAAGAGATCGCCACAGACAATAACCCCGCCCTTTAGGCAGGACATTAGCTTCATTCTCTTTTTTACTTTCCTTATCCTATAATAAGGAAAGTAGGTATTGTATTCGTCGAAAATTTGACCTACCCAGTTTTTCACATTTCTGGACGAATCATAGCCTCAGGATACCAAAAAAGTTGTTTTCAGCCATTGGTCCGTGCGTCTGTCTGTGTGTGTGTGTGTAAACAGGATATCTCGAGAACGGTAAGAGCTAGAGACTTGAAATTTGGTATGCAAATTAGTTTTATACACCAGACAAACCACGAAACTTTTGGTTGAAATCGGCCGCAAGATGCGGCCGCAGGGCCGCAAATATTGGCCGCAAATGCCGCTTCTTTGAATTGGTTAAAGATACAAAAAAGTTAGAGAACAACATTTTCTCGGATTAAAAAAATAATAGGGGTCTATTCTGATAATTTTTTTGATATCTTGAACTTTTTGGAACCCGGCCCCAATTTACCGGTATTTTGGGGGGACCCGCTTGGACTAACTTTTTTATTATTCTCTCTAGATGGGGGTTGCGACATATCAAATCCAATGATTTTGAAGTGCTAATTACGAATTAGGCACTAATTTTTAACTATCTGTTACCGTTGAGTCACCAGTGGCGGAATTCGACTTCTTTTTGGGGGATAAGGAAAGTCGTGTGATGTTTACACCAGATTTTTGTTCTTGTTTCTTTGTTCAATCTATTTATTTTTTCTTTATAATTTCATTGTATTTTACTGTATATATTTTTGTCTTACCTAATAAAGCATACTATAATATACATCTCCTTTGCCTTTATACCATGTTAGCTTATGTTGCTATTGGGGTCGGCATTGTTCAACCTCATGGTTGAGGTTGGTAGGATGGAGCACATTTTTTTAAGGCTGGATGCCCTTCCTAACGCCAACGATTCTATTTGGTTTTAACGTCCTGATTAGGACGGGGGTGTTACCCTCCATTCGCTGGGAATCGTACCAGCTACCCACATTAACCTCACCCAACCTGGGTAGGGCCGGAAATACCAGCCTCACGTGTTTGGAGGGAGCAGAATTTTCTTCGAAAAGTCTGCTCCAACCCGGGATCGAACTCGGGATCTCTAGACTACGGGCAGTAGTCACAACCGTTACGCCACGGATGCTGGTTACTATAATAATAATAGTAATAATACTACTGATTCACTTACCTTTTCAAAGAAAGGTTTGAGAGTGATGGCCAGCGGTATAACGATGGGGGCCAGACTGTTGTGCGGTAGTTGCGGCAACAGTAGACCTAGCCCGGTCATCGCCTCCAGAGCAACCTCCTGGTATTCTGGGTCGTACTTCTCAATGCCTCTCATGAGGGCATCCAGCACTGCGTCCTTGTGACGGCCCACCTGAGGGGAGGAAATTTATTTATTAAATTGACGGATATATCCATTTCACATGTTTCCTAATAAAATAAACTTACCTAATAATAATAAAAAGCTATCCTAAAATGCTAACAATACTGAAAGATAATGAAAGATAAAAACAGCCTAACAATACTGAAATATAAAAAAAAATTAAAGTTCTTTTTTTAAGTTATCATATTTTAAGTTATCACTTTCGTGATATCACAACTACTCAAACTCGCTATGCTAAATCTTTTTTTTTTTTTTTTTTTTTAATAAATCTACGGGGGTTGACCCCATTTATTACAAATGGGGTCAACCCCCATTTGTAATAAATGGGGTCAACGCTGAAACCGAGACTTGAACCACCGACCTCCAGGTCACAAGTCCGCCGCCTTATCGATCAAGCTACTGAGGTCGGTGAGGGGGGAAATTATGTCGGGAATGAGTTAACAAACAAAATCATCTCTTAAACAACTGGGCATAACTAACATTAAAACTGCCTTTAAAGACCTTCTTGTATCAGCTGCACCATACTAGTTTGCTGAATTTTCTACATAACTCGGACATTGGAACTGGGTAAGATGAATTCTCTATCTACATAACATCTCTCTCTTCAATTCACCTTCAATATACCCTCTTTCTCACTACACTCTCACTATACCTCTCTTCTTAATGCAACAGGGAGTGCATTCCATAGTCGAGCTGCAGTAACTTGAAATGACCGCTCACCTGCTGTAGTTCGATGTAATGGTATTTTAAGTGTTTTAGTGTGAGTAGATCTTGTGCTGTACTGATTTGAATTGGACAGAAATTCTATTAACTCAACAATATATTGTGGACATTATTAAACACTTATAATCAATGAAAATGGTGATTGTCATAAAATTCATAAAAAAAACTTTAAAATAAAAACTTTCTCACCTGTTGATGATCCAGATAGGCAAAGCTGGCCAGAGCACGATACGAACATACAAGCACGAGGTGACTCGCGCCCGTCAGATCATCGAGTACAGAATCTATCACACTGTCCAGGAGTACAGGGTCCAGAGTGGAACCGTGAGACACTAGTGCGGCTCGCACACTGGCCACTAGCACCTGAAATTGAATAGACGAACATACAAGCACGAGGTGACGCGTCAGATCATCCTATCACACTAGCTACTAGCACCTGGAATGTTTAATATTATTATGAACTGTACAAAGAGAAAAATGATAGTAATAATTTTACTTTGTTTCTATCATCTGTTCTATGATAGGTATTGTTTCACTAAGTACAAGTTTACTGTTGGGGATTTTATAACTGTAACTGAACTCGTGCAACCGCCGCACCATTGTCGACATTGGTCGACTGGGTTTCGAACCCGCGACCTCTGGACTCTGGAATCCCTGGTTTCACAGAGTACCGCCTTTACCACTGAGCTACCGAGACTGACGGGACGTTGCTTAACTTCAGCGACATATGAGCGGTATTTTTCTTTCTAACCAAAGTGGATGCAACTGGAAGCAAGTCATTTTTCTTTTGGAAGAGAAAATTCTTGCTTCCAATTCTTTTATAGGTTAAGTCCATTGTATATCTTTAAAAGTACCGAAACGCATTTTTCTTTCACGAACAGTGGGGAAGCTAAACTGGAAATACATATTTGGAATAAAAAGGTTTAATTTGGAAATACCAAACCTGGAAAAAAAATTACACAAAAGAAATATACCCCTATATATTTTTTTTTCTTCTTTATGTAACAAAACTCAACTTCTTAATAATAGAATAACTCTTCCATTGGCTCAGTGGAAGGTAAAGAGCCTAATACACTCGCACTGTTTCCTCGCTGAATGGCTAAGGATAGCCTTTCAATCAGGAAACAACGCGAGCGTGGCTCTTTACTAATTTTTTTTAGAAGACCCCCCCGATTATATTACCTTCTGCGATTCAGTCTTGCAGGCGTAGGAGTTCACATTGGTCACGATTTTCGCCACGCAGCTCGCGTCCTGGGCCTGAGTCACGTGTCTCATCAGAGGCGACATGCACGGCACCAGGACGTCTATCTTGTTGTTGTGCTCCAGTCTGTGGCACTCGTCCAAGCTTTCGGCTCCTTTGGGGCAGCTGAAATACGAGATAATCTTGATATAGTTAATAAATAATAATAATACCGCCTTATTTATACTGCCCGATTAGGACTATTAAGCCCCATTATAGTTATGAATAGTTATCATATTTGTGTTTATCAATTTCGTGATATTACAACTACTCAAACTCGCTTTACGAAATCTACGCTGAAACCGGGACTTGAACCACCGACCTCCAAATTACAAGTCCGCTGCCT
Source organism: Bactericera cockerelli (assembly GCA_024516035.1). Lineage (NCBI taxonomy): Eukaryota > Metazoa > Arthropoda > Insecta > Hemiptera > Triozidae > Bactericera > Bactericera cockerelli. Next base: position 4,750,446 of record CM044956.1, on the reverse strand, counting down.
TATCGATCAAAAGAGAGAGAGAGAGAGAGAGAGAGAAAGAAAGAGAGAGAGAGAAAGAAAGAGAGAGAGAGAGAAAGAAAGAGAGAGAGGAGACGCTGTAGATACATAATTATCTACAGGTTCTTTGGCGGACTCTTTAGATACATAGGTATCTACAGGTTCTTTGGCGGACCCTGTAGATACATAGGTACAGTGGGAACTAAAAAGTGGCGTAAACTCTACTCACGTACCCAGTGGCTTTCAGAAAACTCTACTCACGTACCCAGTGGCTTTCAGAAAACTCTACTCACGTACCCAGTGGCTTTCAGAAAACTCTACTCACGTACCCAGTGGCTTTCAGAAAACTCTACTCACGTACCCAGTGGCTTTCAGCAAACTCTACTCACGTACCCAGTGGCTTTCAGCAAACTCTACTCACGTACCCAGTGGCTTTCAGCAAACTCTACTCACGTAACCAGTGGCTTTCAGCAAACTCTACTCACGTACCCAGTGGCTTTCAGCAAACTCTACTCACGTAACCAGTGGCTTTCAGCAAACTCTACTCACGTACCCAGAGGCTTTCAGCAAACTCTACTCACGTACCCAGTGGCTTTCAGCAAACTCTACTCACGTACCCAATGGCTTTCAGCAAACTCTACTCACGTACCCAGTGGCTTTCAGCAAACTCTACTCACGTACCCAGGCTTTAAAAATATTTTTTTTTAAATTTAAAATCCTGTTACCTGTTTACGTAATTGCATATAATATGCGTGTAAACAGACATATAAAAAAAACTCTACTCACGTACCCAGAGGCTTTCAGCAAACTCTACTCACGTACCCAGTGGCTTTCAGCAAACTCTACTCACGTACCCAGTGGCTTTCAGCAAACTCTACTCACGTACCCAGTGGCTTTCAGCAGGGTCTTCAACGTTCGACACGTCTCGAGGGACGGCACCAGCTTCATCACTTGTCGGTTGGGTATGAAGAGGGTGGAGCTAGCGGACTTGTTGGGCGTATGCGAGGGCGCCTGGGCTCCGATGTACGCCCCCAGCACCAGGAGAAGGGTGGAGAACAGCTCGGGGAAGTACGTTTGCAGGGTGGGCGAGAGAGAGGATTCGCTGAACATTTCGCTGAGGGCTGACACAGCCTGGGGAATTGGATGGATATAAATTTCAAAAAACGTCTCCCTAGGACTTTTCCCCAATATATAAACTCGAGGATCGGGCGTGAACGACAGGCTTGTCGCCTTGTTAAAACGTCGTAAAATAGGAGTCAAAATGGTCAAAGCGTGTGGACTTTACCTCTTTATAGAGGAAAACCTCTCTATTCCCTTGAAAAATTTGTCTTTATATCTAGGTTTCTCTTACATAGAGATAAATTGGACCTGGAAATGGTTCTCTTATATCGAAGTTTCCCTTATACCTACTTCACTTATAAAACAGTTATCATATTTGTGTTAATCACTTTCGTGATATCACAACTACTCAAACTCGCGTTACTCAATTTTCGCCCAACTTGGGACTTGAACCACCGACCTCCGATTACAAGGTCGCCGTTTTATCGATCAAGCTACTGAGGTCGGTTCCGAAATGAAACTAACATCCGTATTTATGAACAGCGAATTTTGTCTGAGCAATGTCTCAAGCAAGGTATTAGCCAATAATATTAAAGGAAATCATGCTTCAGACCATGCTCAGACGGCGTTTTCTGTTCATGAACTCTGGACCCATCCCTCGACTTATTTTGTGATAGCATGAGCAACTTCAAGAGCAAGATCCTCCAATTGAAAAATCTATCCTCCCTTTAACCTCTGTAAACATTATGGACTTTTCCACTCCACTCCAGTCCACAACAGTTTTTTAGTAGAAAAGAGAGGAAAATGGAAGAAATACAACATATTTTATTAACATTTTTACCTTAAGTAGTTGCCAAAGGAGATTTCCTTAGCTTCTGCGAATGGGGTTGGACCCCATAAATTCGTAAAAATAAAAATAAATAAAAATAAAAAACGAGTAACTCACGGCTAAAGGCTGATGGGCGGCGATGGGATGATGGTGTTTGCCTTCCACGAGCACCCCGCCCGCCAGACAGCGCAGCAGATGCCTCAGCGTGTCATTCACGCTGCTGCCGCGGGCCAGCGCGAGCCAGACGGCGGTGAAGTTAGCCGAGTAGGGCAGAGACTGGGAGAGCAGGCCGGTGAGGACCAGGGCGGGGTGATGGTGGGCCAGGGTGAGAATCGCGGGGAGGGCGAGAGGGCCCCCCGATTCGGTTGGCACGATGCTGAAGATGCGATCTGAAAAGGGGATGAGTTTTATGATCAACCGGTACATATGTCCCGGTAGCTCAGTGGTAAAGGCGGCACTCTGTGAATCCAGAGGTCACGGGTTCGAAACCCAGCCAGGACATGACAAGTTATCCTCCCATTTGGGATTTTTAACACATAATAATATGTCTTGGGCTTACTGCTGGAAAAATGGGACTTTAATAGTCTTAATCGGGCAGTATAAATAAAACGATATTATTATTATTATGGTGGATTGTTAAGCGAGTAGACCGGTTAGTGCGAGAGGGCCTGATTCCGTTAGCACGATTGTGAAGATGCGATCTGAAATGGGGATGAGTTTTTATTTATTTATTTACACTTTATTAATAGGACATAATTATAATATACAACACAAATAATTACAAATTAAAATACAATATAATAGAAGAAAAAATAAATAATATATTTATTAGGCACGATTGTGAAGATGCGATCTGAAATAGGGATGAGTTTTTATTTATTTTTATTTATTTATTTACACTTTATTAGGACATATAATATACAACACAAATGATTACAAATTAATATACAATATAAGAGAAGAAAAAAAAATAAATATGTACATAATATATGTCCTAACTAAAGGGCGGGGTTATTGCACCCAATAACCCCGTTAGCCCAATAAGAAGTTAGCCGAGTAGGGCAGAGACTGGGAGAGCAGGCCGGTGAGAACCAGGGCGGGGTGATGGTGGGCCAGGGTGAGAATCGCGGGGAGGGCGAGAGGCCCCGATTCGGTTGGCACGATGCTGAAGATGCGATCTGCAATGGGGATGAGTTTTATGATCAACCGGTACATATGATGATTTTTTTTTTAATCATAATTTTTTTTTTGTTGATATAATATATTTCATTAAAAACATCTTCTTTCTTCAGTGTGCTCAACAACTATGATGGATTGTCAAGCGAGTAGACCGGTTAGTGCGGGTAGGACGAGAGGGTCTGATTCCGTTGGCACGATTGTAAAGATGCGATCTGAAATGGGGGTGAGTTTTATGATCAACCGGTACATATGGTGGATTATTAAGCGTGTAGACTGGTTAGTACTACACGCTTAATTGGCTTTTCAGCGTAAATAGAAAAGCCAACTTTTCTATTTACGCTGGTTGGATATCATGACTCCCCCAGCTGAAGCCAAACTGATTACAACATCAACAACAGTCAAATTTTTAAAAGACTACACAATAAGACTACAGACTTTAGAAAAAGATTTTCTGCTTGGATGGAAGAGCTCAAAAATTGAGAATCCCCCCCCCCCCAAAAAAAAAAAAATATTATTTATTTTATAATTCACCCCTTGAATTTACCTTGCATACTCATAATTATTTTATTTGATTCATTTTGAGTACTTATATATTTATTATGTTATTGTGATCCTAAACATTGTAATGAAATGATGTACAAGTAAAGCACAATTCTTGTTAAAAAAAACCGTCATTGTTATGTATATTTGAACCATTTACTTATAATAATATAGCCCTGTGTCACAACTATGGAGCATGGGCCTCCCCCTATGAAGGGGGAAATGGTATTGGGTATTATACCTATATGTTTTCATACAGTGTTTCTAATTTCTGTGTTATATGTTTGTTTTGTTAAATTTTATGTTTTGTTAAAATAATTTGAAGTTGAAAAAGAATTAAAAAAAGTAAAAAAAAAAAAAATATGTTATCAGTGCCTTATATTGGGGAGATCCCCTAGTTTTTTTTTTTTTTTTTTTTTTTTTTGAACTATTTACTTGTCATGAATTAAATAAACAAAAAAAATAGGACAAAAAAAAAACCCCATCTCACTCACCCAGCACATCCGGCACGCTGTGATACAACTCGGGGCCCTTGCTCTCGGCCAGGGAATTCAGCAGCGCGCCCGCCCCCTCCGCCCCCCACCCATCTCGCAGCCCGCCCACCAGCTGACGGGCGTAGTCCCCTAGTCCCGCGTACGGCAGCTTGGCGCACACCACGTAGGAGAGCGCGCTCGCGTCGGTGGCGAATTATTTAATTTGATTCATGTTAAGTACTTATATTTTTATTACGTTATTGTTATTCAAAACATTGTAATGAAATGATGTACAAATAAAGCACAATTCTTGTTAAAAAAAAAACTGTCATTGTTATGTATATTTGAACCATTTACTTATAATAATATAGCCCTTTGTCACAACTATGGAGCATGGGCCTCCCCCCTATGAGGGGGATATTGGTATTGGGTATTATACCTATATGTTTTCATACAACAGTGTTTCTAATTTCTGTGTTATATGTTTGTTTGTTAAATTTTATATTTAACAAAACAAGTTGGAAAAGAATTAAAAAAAGTAAAAAAAAAATATGTTATCAGTTCCTTATATTGGGGAGATCCCCTAGTTCTTTTTTTTTTTTTTGAACCATTTACTTGTCATGTATTAAATAAATAAAAATTCAGGACAGAAAAAAAAACCCCGTCTCACTCACCCAGCACATCCGGCACACTGTGATACAGCTCCGGGCCCTTGCTCTCGGCCAGGGAATTCAGCAGCGCCCCCGCCCCCTCCGCCCCCCACCCATCTCGCAGCCCGCCCACCAGCTGACGGGCGTAGTCCTCTAGTCCCGCGTACGGCAGCTTGGCGCACACCACGTAGGAGAGCGCGCTCGCGTCGGTGGCGAATTATTTTATTTGATTCATATAATTTTACTCATAATTATTTAATTTGATTCATATAATTTTACTCATAATTATTTAATTTGATTCATATAATTTTACTCATAATTATTTAATTTGATTCATATAATTTTACTCATAATTATTTAATTTGATTCATATAATTTTACTCATAATTATTTTATTTGATTCATATAATTTTACTCATAATTATTTAATTTGATTCATATAATTTTACTCATAATTATTTAATTTGATTCATATAATTTTACTCATAACTATTTAATTTGATTCATATAATTTTACTCATAATTATTTAATTTGATTCATATAATTTTACTCATAATTATTTAATTTGATTCATATAATTTTACTTATAATTATTTAATTTGATTCATATAATTTTACTCATAATTATTTAATTTGATTCATATAATTTTACTCATTTTTTTTACTATATTTTTATTATGTTATTGTTATTCAAAACATTGTAATGAAATGATGTACAAATAAAGCACAATTCTTGTTAAAAAAAGAAAAACTGTCATTGTTATGTATATTTGAACCATTTACTTATAATAATACAGCCCTTTGTCACAACTATGGAGCATGGGCCTCCCCCTATGAGGGGGGTATTGGTATTGGGTATTATACCTATATGTTTGCATACAGTGTTTCTAATTTCTGTGTTATATGATTGTTTTGTTAAAATAATTTGAAGTTGGAAAAGAATTAAAAAAAGTAAAAAAAAAAAAAAATATGTTATCAGTTCCTTATATTGGGGAGATCCCCTAGTTTTTTTTTTTTTTTTTTTTTTTTTTTTTTGAACCATTTACTTGTCATGTATTAAATAAACAAAAAATTAGGACAAAAAAAAACCCCCCGTGTCACTCACCCAGCACATCCGGCACGCTGTGGTACAGCTCCGGGCCCTTGCTCTCGGCCAGGGAATTCAGCAGCGTCCCCGCCCCCTCCGCCCCCCACCCATCTCGCAGCCCGCCCACCAGCTGACGGGCGTAGTCCCCTAGTCCCGCGTACGGGAGCTTGGCGCACACCACGTAGGAGAGGCCACTCGCGTCGGTGGTCGCCTCGTTCGCCAGGTCCGAGAAGGCGGCGGGAAGGTCGGGGTCCGGAGAGAGGTGACCCTCGTAGCAGAGACCGATCTGGAGGAGAGACTGAACGCAGCGCAGGGCCGGGAGTCGAACGCTGGGTTCGGGTTCGCACGCGCGCACACACACGTCACCTGGAATGTAGGAATAATAATAATATCGCCTTATGTTACACACTGTATATCCTAAATATCCAACCCTGTATTCAAGTCGAAAACAAGCCTCAACTTCGTTGGAGCAGGCTCTCGAACTACCCGCTTCCAACATCGAGAGTCTGCCCTCAGTACACCTCTATCAGTCAAAAGTAAGTGAACGGAACCACAATAGCTCCATCATATTTAGTCCACTGCTCAAATAAGAGAACCAACTAGTCAAAGGCCACGGCTTTTACAGTCCTCCGTGTCCTTCTTTCCTTGCTATCGAAAACCTTATTTATACTGCCCGATTAAGACTATTAAAGTCTCATTATTCCAGCAGTAAGTCCAAGACATATTATTATGTGGTAAAAATCGCAAATGGGAGGATAACTTGTCATGTCCCGGATGGGTTTCGAACCCACGACCTCTGGAATCTCTGGATTCACAGAGTGCCGCCTTTACCACTGAGCTACCGGGACAGAATAATGAGAAGAAAAAAGAATTGACGAAAATTTGGTAGAACATTATTAGCTTTATTTCTCTTTTTTGTCCTTGTATCAATCTATTTATTCTTGTTCAATCTATTTATTTTTTCTTTATAATTTCATTGTATTTTACTGTATACAATATTTTAATCTGACGAAAATTTGGTAGGACATTAGCTTTATTCTCTTTTTTGTTCTTGTTTCAATCTATTTATTCTTGTTCAATCTATTTATTTTTTCTTTATAATTTCATAGTATTTTACTCGTATACATATTTTTACTTTGTCTTACCTTATAAAGCATAATATAATATACCGTGTACTCGTAGTCAAGTGGTTAACGCGCTAGTCTGGTAATCCAGGTGGCGTAGGGATCCGTTGCGCGCTGGTTCGAATCCCACCCAGTGCATGAATTTTTCCTCATTAATTTAGAGTTTGTGGCGACATAATAATAAGACTCTGAGGGTTAGGTGGTAGAAAATGTTTCGATCATTAACCTCGCCTGGTGGTTATCTTCCACTAAAGAGTGTTATTATAATAATAATCACGACGGATATCCAAGTTTGCTCTAATATTTCAGTACAATCTCGCTGTCGGCACAGTTCCAAGAAAGATCCACTGCCTACTCACCCACTACGGTGCCAAGCCACGTCAACTTAGCTGGGCTGGACAAGTGAAAGCTAATGTTAGAATAGAAAGCCACCAGACTGATGTGCAGGGAGCTTAAGGCATGGCTTCGGTGTATGGCGTCAGCATGGTTTAGCCAAGGGTCCAGAAGGCCTATAAAAAAAATAAGAAAATAGTTGTAATTATATTTTATTTATATTTAAAGATGAGTGTTTCAAAGCCTTTATTTAGTAGCCATGAAACATGAGCTACTGTAGAAGCTTGTGGTCTGTGTTGTAGCCTACCCATCCCTTAGTATGAGAAGTGACACAATACTTCCCATTTAGGAGCTGGGTCAATACGAGCGCACGGGAAGGTATCCCTTACACACAACTGTAACCAAATTTTGAATACAATATTTTTCTGTCGGCTTGGGAGTTCAAACCCGGGACCTTTCGCATGGCAAGCGAGTAGTTTACCACTGAGCTAATGCTGTGAGAAAAATCTGGTCCGACCCGGGATCGAACTCAGGATCTCTGGACTACGGGCAGTAGTCACAACCGTTACGCCACGGAGGCTGGCCAAGGCTACTTTACTTTACTACGAATTTAACGTTCGACCACTGAGATCATATAACATAGAGGAAACCCGATGTATCAAGATTTGCGTCCAATAAGACCATCAGCTGATTTCAAAATCAGTGCCGGAGTTGCAGTAATTTTTCTCTCGCGAAAGAGTGGGTACCTTAACTACCTAATTCTTCTAAAATAATATTTTTACTCCTTTCATACTCATATATTAGTAATTTTTGTCTTTGTTTCTTCTTTTACTTTCCTTATTTTCTACTTATTATGTAGTGTTCGATAGCAAGGAAGGGACACGGAGGACTGTAAAAGCCGTGGCCTTTGACTAGTTGGTTTTATTATAATTATGAGCAGTGGACTATAATATATGATGGGGCTATTGGTTCCGTTCACTTACGTGTTGAATGATAGAGGTGTACTGAAGGCAGGCTCTCGATGTTGGAAGCTGGTAGTTCGAGAGCCTGCTCCAACGAAGTTGAGGCTTGTTTTCGACTTTACATACAGGGTGTTGGATTAAGGATATACAGTATGTAACATAACCGCCCACCCAAAATAACCAATTTTGCGACAACGCGGCACGAACAAAATATACAAAACCAATACCACGGTGCAAAACAAAACAAAACGAAAATTCAAATCGAAAAAAAAAACAGAAAATACAAAACGCGACCGAACGCGGTTAACTCACGCGAACGAACACGTAATTGCCAAATTAACAAAAAAAAATATTACTTAGGAGGTAGGTTGTACCTGTCCTACGTATCTGGATGGGTCGCCAAAGGCAGTGGGACTAACTTTGTAAGCGGTCTTGTAGCTATTGTATTTGCGACCCTTACCTTAGCGACGCGTGTTACCCCATCTTTTCCCGCAATCAACTGTTCAACTCTACCAATAGGCCAACTCAAAGGATTCATCTGATTGATAGTAGATTGAACAAAAACTACTTCTCCTACATTTAGCTCTCTATCTTCTGTGTTCCACTTAGGACGAGGGATCAGAGTATGTAAATACTCGATTGACCACCGCTTCCAGAATGACTGCACAGCCTGACGAATCAACTGCCAACGATTAAGTCGATTCATGGGTTGAGAAGTCAAGTTCTCTTCAGGAACAGACAACATTGTCGAGCCAATGAGGAAATGTGCGGGGGAAAGAAAATCATTACCATCATTGGGATCCGAACTAGGGACTCCACAAAGTGGACGCGAGTTGAGTACCGCTTCAATGCGGCACATTAAAGTTGAAAACTCTTCATACGTCAAGGATTGCTCTCCGATGACGCGTTTGATGTGGTGTTTACAACTTTTGACCGCTCGCTCAACTAAACCAGAAAAGTTGGGAGCGTTTGGAGGATTAAAATACCAACGAATTTTTCTCTTTGTAAGATGATTGCTGATCACCTCCTCAGAGTTGCACAACAGAGTGTACACTTCTTTAAGATGGCGAGCTGCACCTACAAAGTTCGTACCATTATCACTGTAGATTTTAGCAGCTAATCCACGGCGAGATGTAAATCGATCCAATGCAGCCAAGAACGCGGCAGTAGATAAATCTGTAACAACTTCGAGATGCATGGCCTTGGTAGACATACATATAAAAATTGCGAGGTATCCCTTGTAGGTTCTCGCGTTTCTCCGAGTGCTTTCTTTCAAGACAAAAAAGCCAGCATAGTCAACAAAAACATTAAGAAACGCTCGAACTTGTTCAAATCGAACGGCGGGTAAATCACTCATAGGCGGGGTTAAAGATTTTGCTTTGAGTTTATAGCAAATCAAACATTTAAATATACATTGTCTAACAAGACTACGAAGAGATATAATCCAATATTGTTGCTGAATAATAGACTGAACAATGAGTGGTCCTCCATGTAGCGTCTGGAGATGATAGTGTTTGACAATCAATCTTGATAAGTGACTACATTTCGGTAATAAAAGCGGATATTTTGCTGAATAATGCAGATCCGAATTTTTAATCCGACCGCCCACCCTGACAAGCTGGTTTTCATCGATAAAGGGTGACAATCGTCTCAAATAATGTTTCAACTGCGGATCATCCTTTAATTTTTGCACTATGACTTCATATTCAGCCTTCTGGACCACACGAATGCACAGATTCATGGCCCTGTTCATCTCTTCAATTTCTAGCGGCCCTGACTTGCGAGTCGAGGAATCACAGCGAAGATTATTAACAAAGCGAAGTACAAAACCTATGACGCGCTGCACTCGTACTAACGACGAAAACTTCTCCATAACATCAAAAAATAAATTTCTTGAGTTTTCCGAGGCGGCAATTAAGACTGTCGACTTCAGCTCCGGTAGATTTTCATCGGGGACAATGACACTGTCGATCAACCAAGTGTCGCGCGGTTCAGACATGAATGAAGGCCCCGTCCACCACAAAGGATGGCTAACTAAATCTTGAGGGTATAACCCTCTCGAGGCACAATCCGCTGGATTTTCATGAGTAGAAATATGCCTCCAAGAGGAGGGAGAAGTGTTATCTAATATTTCCACAACGCGGTTTGCTACAAATATTTTTAAACGATGCGGCGAAGTTCGTAACCAACCAAGAACAACTGTCGAGTCGCTAAAGAGAAAGATCTCCTTGACATTTAATTTATTCACAATATCCTGAATCGAAACAAGCAGACGTGAAAGCAAAACAGCAGCCATAAGTTCCAATCGAGGAATTGTTGCGGATTTTAGCGGCGCTACTCGACTCTTGGCTATCAAAAGCGAAATACGAATATCTTCATGTAACGCAGAGCGGAGATACAATACAGCGGCGTATCCTTTTTCAGAGGCATCACAAAAGCCGAAGATGGAGTATTCTGCATTTGGTTCAATATTACAAAAGCGGGGAATTCTAACTTCAGATAAGGATTCGATCTGGAAAAGAAATTTTTTCCAGTCGGCGGTAATGTGTTCAGGGAGCTGTTCACTCCAGTCACTACCTGCTAACCAAGTGCGTTGAATTATACATTTAGCGAAAAAAATAGCGGGAGACAACCAGCCTAGCGGATCGAAGAGACGTGCGATTGTAGATAAGATGGACCGTTTTGTGTGCTGCTCATTAATAATAGGGGGAGCTATTGAATAAAGAAAAACATCTAAGTCAGGTTTCCACTCCAACCCCAGCAGCCCAGCACCTTCAACGCACCATCTCCTTCAGGCGAGAAGCCCACGGCGGCCTGCACATGATCCTTAGGCAGGTCAGTCAGGATCTGCGGATGGCTTGATGCCCATTTTCTCAACGAGAAGTTTGCTCTACCCAACAACTCTATGAGCTCATCTCTCAATAACAACGCCGTCTTGACGTCCACAGCCCCAGCCGTGACGTCATCAACGTACGTTTCGTACAAGATTGCCTGGGAGGCAAGCGGGAAGGGTTCACCTTCATCTGCGACAAGTTGTCGCATGGTTCTCTGCGCTAGATATGGCGAACAAGAAAACCCATAAGTAACCGTGTTCAATTCAAATTCGATAAGTGGATCATCAGGAGAATCTCGCCAAAAAATATGCTGATATTTACGATGTTCTTTGTCGACCAAAATACCCCGATACATTTGCTTCACATCAGCACAGACTGCCACTCGATGCAAACGGAAATTTAAAATGATGTCTGGAATATCTCGTTGTAGTTTTGGTCCAATCATCAGGCATTCGTTTAACGAGACACCCTTATCATCCTTAACCGAGGAGTCAAAAACCACGCGCAGCTTAGTAGTGGAACTGGATTCCTTAACGACGCAGTGGTGCGGGATCACGTATGGAGAGGGTTGCGGAGCTACGTTGAGATGACCCAACTCCAAATATTCGTGGACAAATTTTTTATACTCGGCAAAAAGTTGCGGTTGTCTATGCAAGCGGGATTCTAACGTATAAAAACCGTTTCAAAGCAGCGTCTCTAGTAGACCCTGCAGCGGGAACACTCTCCTTAAAGGGCAAACAAACAGAATAAGAACCATCGGGCCCACGATTCGTGGTGTCCCCATAGTACTTCTCACATCTCAAGTCTTCCGGATTCTCGAACTTCCTCTCTGAAACTTCTTCAACCTCCCAGAAACGCTTAATAACGGCATCCAGAGATTTTTCAGGCGATTCAGAACGAACAAACAACGAGTTCTGCGTTGACACTTCATCAGCTACCGGAACCTTCCCCATGAGGACCCATCCAAAAATCGTGTTGACCGCGACTGGTTCACCCTGTATAATTGTAGGACCCTTGGTAATTAAAATATGTGGGTATAAATCAGCTCCAAGCAGAAAATCTATTCTACTAGATTTATGAAAATCACAATCAGCTAGCGAAATGGACGAATACTGCTCTTTCACACTAGATGGCAAGTTCACTGATGGTAAGTCCGAAGAAATTTTGGACAGAACAACAGCTTCTGTAGATACTTCTGGTGTCATAATCAGAGATGGTATCAACTTGCAAAAAACATTACCTTTACTTTGCAGGGTATGCTCATTACCAATACCTGAGATATTGGTGCGGGATGACGTATATTTTAAACCAAGTTTTTGAACAAAGCTGGCACTGATACAACTAATTTGAGACCCAGGGTCAATTACTAGACGAATAGATTGATAATTTCCACATGAATCTTGAATCCGCGCCTGAGCGGTAGCTAGTAAGACAGTAGACTTCTCACTAGCGTAACAAGTAGCGGTAGCGGCAAAGCGGGAGGAAGTAGCGATTCCTGCAGGCGGGATAGCGGGCGGTTTTACAAAATGAAGTAATGTATGATGGGATCCACTCTGACACTTTGAACATCGCGACCTAGACTTACAGTCAGATAAAATATGATTCCCTAAACAATTAAAACATTTCCTGAGGGACTTCACGATTTCGTATCGCTTAGTCGCCTCAGCAGCCTGAAACGAAGAACAATTAAACAAGCGGTGATCTCCCTTGCAATGAGGACAAGACGAAGACGCAGCGGGCGGAACGTTCGGCTGAGCGGTAGAAACCAAAGTATGGCGGGTGGATCTGAAAGAACTAGGTTGGTGCGAAGCGGGGATTTTCTTTTGCACCGAAGCATGCGGTTGTCGATCTGCATCACTGCTAATCTCTAGAATGTGACATTGCTTCTGCACAAAAGTCATTAACTGTTCAAAGGTCGGGATATCACTTACATCAAATTCAGATTCAAAACGCTGACGTGTATCTACATCAAGAGCACGTAGCGCTAAATGCATTGCGAAATAATCCGCAGGCTGAGTCAGTTCGAGAGCTGTATAAGCGTTGAATGTGGTTTGAAAACATTCATAAAATTTTCTTAGATTTTCTAAAGAGTTGGAATTTATCTGGCGGAAAGAAAATATTTTGTTAAGATAAAAAGCCCCTAAATTACGCTTATTTTGATACCTGTCAACAATGGTTTTGTAAGCTATCTCATAATTAGCGGGAGAAAGCTGTAGACACTCGATAAGAGATAACGCGGTACCAGTAAGAAAAGTTTTTAAATATTGAAGCTTTTCTGTATTGGAAAGAGAGCCATTGGTATGTATCGTTGAGTTGAACAACGCGTAAAAGTTAGGCCACTCATGCAGTTCCCCACTGAACACAGGAATTTCAAGTTTGGGTAAACGAGGTGCCAGCGGCGTCGGCACACTAACCGGCGGCGGCGTGGCTGCGGGTGCCTGACTAGTAATAGCCAGCTCAGCTAGTTTCTCACTAGAAGTTTTAAATTTATTTAGCCTAGCTGTAGCCTTTACGCTGTAATAAAGATCCTCAAAAGTAGTTGTCTGTTGAGCTGACGCTTTCTGTGTTGTCTCATCTGACATCTTCATACACTGAGCATGAATATCACATTGCACAGTCTCATAATCGGAATAATGCTCATCGATTTTATCGTACCTAACTAGAAAAGACGCTAGCTTTTCCTTACTGGAGAGGTCTGAGGAGGAGTCGAACAGCGATTGCATGCGAGAAAATATCTTCTCTCTACGATAGAGAAGGCTGTTTAACCTATCTTCATCTACACCCATGTTTTATAGATAGATAGCAAAAAACTGGTAAATATAAAATTAATAAACAAAAAAAACATTAATTTGAGCGGAGAGTAATAAACCTCTGCAGCGGTAATACAAGAAAGCGGTAAATAATAATTATGGCGATCAAAGATCAAGCCAAATAAGAGCAGGTAAAATAGCAAAAATCAAAAACGAACTACTACAAGACACAAACATGCATGCCCAAATGACTTACGTGCGTCCATCCAGATTACCTACGCTAGAACTTACTAATAATTATGTATGATACTTAGGTAATTGAACTCAAAATCACTTCAGATTATAACTATTGAAAATAAAATGGTTAAGTAAGTAGGTAGGTTATTTTATGTAGCTATGCACTTATTTTAATAATCTTTAGATAAAATGAATAAAAAAAAATTAATTTAAGGCAATTACATGTACTTTCACGAAAGAAACACAATGAAACCCACCTTAAGTAATTACAATTAACATTAAATTTTAAATGAATCTAGCGGTTATACTGAAAGAAAAAATATAATTATTTAAGCGGAAAATGGTAAAGCGGAAAAGCCTGAATTACTTTAGGGTTGGCGATAAAACTTAAAGAAAACTGAAAAGTATCGCGATCAAAATCGAGCGACGGCGGTTTACCAAAAAAAAATTATTAAATTAAAAAATGCGGTTAACGAAAGCGGTTTCACAAAGGCGGTTCAACAAAAAGCGGTTTTACTAACAAAAAGATACATAAAACGAAAACGGGCACACCTCCCTAAACAGAAAATCTTTTGAACGGAACGCGAAATCGAAAAAACGTAGAGCGGAAAGCGGAAAAAACGAGAAAAAAAAAGAACAATTAACCCCCCAAAAATTCGCGATTCTAATTTGGACCGAATGACCAATTTTGTTCGATAGCAAGGAAGGGACACGGAGGACTGTAAAAGCCGTGGCCTTTGACTAGTTGGTTTTATTATAATTATGAGCAGTGGACTATAATATATGATGGGGCTATTGGTTCCGTTCACTTACGTGTTGAATGATAGAGGTGTACTGAAGGCAGGCTCTCGATGTTGGAAGCTGGTAGTTCGAGAGCCTGCTCCAACGAAGTTGAGGCTTGTTTTCGACTTTACATACAGGGTGTTGGATTAAGGATATACAGTATGTAACATGTAGTATTAAAAGACTTGGTATCTGACGTGAAAATTAAGGTTGTTTAGATATCCGCCACTGCATGAGGTAAGGTTCCCTCTATGTTATATATGATCTCAGTGCGTTCGACATATTTTTCACAGGTAGCTCACACATGTCGAGCCACGCTGTTCCAATCTGTGCAACGGTTGTACTCGGAAGTAATAAATAAACTTTTACCTATGATTTCCTCGAGGAGGGAGCTACCCGGGTGCTGATCCAAGATGACTTCCAGTAGAGTCCAGAACTCGTGCAGAGTGGCTTGCTTCGACGACGCCTTGTCACAGTTCTGCAGAACCTGAGAAATAACATAATAAGTACACTGGTAGTGAAGTGGTTAACACGCGCTAGTCTGGTAATCCAGGTAGCTCAGAACCTGAGAAATTATATAATAATCTTAGAAGCTTTAGGTTGAGAAAAATAGTTTTGTAAATGTTATCTTGTTATTAAATAAATAATTTTTTTTAAAAAAAGTGCACTGGTAAGTGGTTAACACGCTAGTCTGGTGGTCCAGGTAGCGAAGAAACTGAGAAAAAACATAATAAGTGCACTGGTAGTCAAGTGGTTAACACGCGATAGTCTGGTGATCCAGGTAACTAAAGGTCGGGGTTATTGCCTTTGGCAATCTCTTCCACTCAAACCCATTGTACTGTTCATTCTTATTATTTTAATTATTATTAACATTATTATTTTCATTATTTAATACTTTATTGGCAAACTACATAATACATACTGCAACACAGGACATGAGATAAAAAGAACTCACTAGAATAATTATGTTTACCTTGGTCAGTGTTATCTTGAGTATGTTGCTACACTCGCTCAACACAGGACATGAAATAAAAAGAACTCACTAGAATATGTTTACCTTGGTCAGTGTTATCTTGAGTATGTTGCTACACTCTATGTTTACCTTGGTCAGTGTTATCTTGAGTATGTTGCTACACTCTATGTTTACCTTGGTCAGTGTTATCTTGAGTATGTTGCTACACTCTATGTTTACCTTGGTCAGTGTTATCTTGAGTATGTTGCTACACTCTATGTTTACCTTGGTCAGTGTTATCTTGAGTATGTTGCTACACTCTATGTTTACCTTGGTCAGTGTTATCTTGAGTATGTTGCTACACTCTATGTTTACCTTGGTCAGTGTTATCTTGAGTATGTTGCTACACTCTATGTTTACCTTGGTCAGTGTTATCTTGAGTATGTTGCTACACTCTATGTTTACCTTGGTGAGTGTTATCTTGAGTATGTTGCTGCACTCTATGTTTACCTTGGTCAGTGTTATCTTGAGTATGTTGCTACACTCTATGTTTACCTTGGTCAGTGTTATCTTGAGTATGTTGCTACACTCTATGTTTACCTTGGTGAGTGTTATCTTGAGTATGTTGCTGCACTCTATGTTTACCTTGGTCAGTGTTATCTTGAGTATGTTGCTACACTCTATGTTTACCTTGGTCAGTGTTATCTTGAGTATGTTGCTACACTCTATGTTTACCTTGGTGAGTGTTATCTTGAGTATGTTGCTGCACTCTATGTTTACCTTGGTCAGTGTTATCTTGAGTATGTTGCTACACTCTATGTTTACCTTGGTCAGTGTTATCTTGAGTATGTTGCTACACTCTATGTTTACCTTGGTCAGTGTTATCTTGAGTATGTTGCTACACTCTATGTTTACCTTGGTGAGTGTTATCTTGAGTATGTTGCTGCACTCTATGTTTACCTTGGTCAGTGTTATCTTGAGTATGTTGCTACACTCTATGTTTACCTTGGTCAGTGTTATCTTGAGTATGTTGCTACACTCTATGTTTACCTTGGTGAGTGTTATCTTGAGTATGTTGCTGCACTCTATGTTTACCTTGGTCAGTGTTATCTTGAGTATGTTGCTACACTCTATGTTTACCTTGGTCAGTGTTATCTTGAGTATGTTGCTACACTCTATGTTTACCTTGGTCAGTGTTATCTTGAGTATGTTGCTACACTCTATGTTTACCTTGGTGAGTGTTATCTTGAGTATGTTGCTGCACTCTATGTTTACCTTGGTCAGTGTTATCTTGAGTATGTTGCTACACTCTATGTTTACCTTGGTCAGTGTTATCTTGAGTATGTTGCTACACTCTGTGTTTACCTTGGTCAGTGTTATCTTGAGTATGTTGCTACACTCTGTGTTTACCTTGGTCAGTGTTATCTTGAGTATGTTGCTACACTCTATGTTTACCTTGGTCAGTGTTATCTTGAGTATGTTGCTACACTCTGTGTTTACCTTGGTCAGTGTTATCTTGAGTATGTTGCTACACTCTATGTTTACCTTGGTCAGTGTTATCTTGAGTATGTTGCTACACTCTATGTTTACCTTGGTCAGTGTTATCTTGAGTATGTTGCTACACTCGCTCGGAGACAGGGGCGACGGCAGTTTCAACAGGGAGCCGACGGTCTTCAGTACGATGGGTCGGGGGGCGGCCGGCGCCCCTTGAATCAGGCCCAGAATCAGCGCCAGGAACTGGGGCTTGAACTCGAGGCCCGCGGCTAGGGAGGTGGGGCTCTGGTGGATGGCTCGCAGGAGGTTGTCGATGGCGAGAAGACAAGCCTCGCCGCACTCGCCCTCCTGGTGGGGAATTTATTTATTTATTTTTGTTTATTTACACTTTATTAGGTAATAGGACATATTATATACAATACAAATAATTACAAATGAAAATACAATATAATAGAAGAAAAAATAAATAAATATATACTTACATAATATATGTCCTAACTAAAGGGCGGGGTTATTGCCTTAGGCAATCTCTTCCACCCAACCCGTGTGAATGGCGAGTGAATTGATTTTATAAAATTATACTCAGATTTTTTAAATCCTTAGAAGTATTCGTTAGGGAGAGAGCCACAAAAATTGTAATAAAAAACTAAAATAAATATACATTATTATTACTTGTAAAAAAAAAAATATCTTAATATATAAATGTCAAAGTCACTAACTGACTGACTGATCATCGCTCTACAGCCCAAACCGTAATACCTAGCGAGCTGAAATTTGGTAGGTAGCTTTATCTTATAGTCTAGATGTGCAATAAGACGGGATTTTTCGAAATTCCCACTACAACACCTGTCATTGGCGAAAAAAGATTTTTTGCTTTGCGGGCCATACCTTGGCCTGCAAAGCGGGCGACAGCCTGCTAGTACATTATACAATTTGAAGTAGTAGTGGGAGTGTATTTAAGAGTATATGCAGTAGCTCGATCGATAAGTCGGCGGACTTGTAACCTGGAGGTCGGTGGTTCAAGTCCTGGTTTCAGCGAAGATTTAGTAGAGCGAGTTTGAGTAATAATTGTGATATCAAGATAGTAATTAACACAAATATGATAACTTACTTACTCAGATTTTATAAATCCTCAGGGAAACCACAAAATTAAAAAAAAACTAATATAAATATACATTATTATTACTTGTAATAAAAATGAAAATATCTCTATATATAAAACAGAAAAAAGGACTACCTACCTACCTACCTACCTACCTATGTTTGTTTGTTTGTTTGTTTGTCCGGAGTTGTTTAGCCAAAACGGTAAGAGATAGCGAAAAATGTCTCAGAATTGACCCCCCCAAAACCATTATCGCTTTGTCCAGAAAAATTATAAAAAGTTCAAAAAGGCATTGCTGTCCAGCAGTACGGCCATGCCTTAGTAAAATTGAAATTTAGTCCCGTTGCAAAGCACGGGCAAACGGCTAGTACATTATACAATTTGAAGTAGTAGTGGGAGTAAATTCTTTATTAAAATTTATTTACATAAATCACAAAGGGTGGGATTGTTGCCTAAGGCAATCTCTGCCATCCAACCCGTACAACAATTACTATACAGATCCTCCTCGGACAGAGAACCTTTTTTTTAAATTGTATGGATACGCCCTACCTAGGCTGGGCGAGGTTATTGTGGGTAGCTGGTGCGATTGAATGATTCCCAACGAATGGAGGGTAAAACCCCCGTCCTGACTCTCTATCTCAAATCAGGACGTGAAAACCAAATATAATCAACCGGTCACAATAGATTTAATTAGGTCACAGTGTTAATTGTAAGGGTTTCACCGAAAACCCTGCAACCAGGTCAGATAATAATAAATACAGAGTTGAACCTGGAAAAGGACAGAAGGAAATTATCATTTTTCTGTGAATCATTTTCGTGTTGTCACAATTCCTCAAACACTTACCCTACTAATTTTTTTAAACGAAATTGGGACTCGAACCACCGACCTCCACGATGCTCACTCAAACCACAAAGTCCACTACCTTATCGATCAAACTACAGAGGACGGTCCAAACTAGGATAAAGAAAAATACACGTTTTTAAAGCTTTCCAGCAGGGGATTTTTTAACATTTTTTTTAAAACTTTTTTTTTTCAAATGAATTTAAAGTCTGTAACACTCAGGAGTCCTTGCTCCTTACATTTTCTTTTTTAATTAAAATTTTTTTTCAACCCATGTGTATACATTTTTTCAAAAATCAACAGATTCCACCAATGGATCGAGGCTTTAAGGGCGGAATTAATACACGTTTTTGAAGCTTTCCAGCAGGGGATTTTTTACATTTTTTTTTTTTTAATTTTTTTTTCAAATGAATTTAAAGTCTGTAACACTCAGGAGTCCTTACCCCTTACATTTTTTTTTTTTTTTTTTAATTACCTTTTTTTTCAATCCATGTGTATACATTTTTTCAAAAATCAACAGATTCCACCAATGGATCGAGGCTTTAAGGGCGGAATTAATACACGTTTTTGAAGCTTTCCAGCAGGGGATTTTTTACATTTTTTTTTTTTTTTTAATTTTTTTCAAATGAATTTAAAGTCTGTAGCACTCAGGAGTCCTTACCCCTTACATTTATTTTTTTTAATTACCTTTTTTTTTCAACCCATGTGTATACATTTTTTCAAAAATCAACAGATTCCACCAATGGATCGAGGCTTTAAGGGCGGAATTAATACACGTTTTTGTAATACCTCTGTGGCGCTGAGTCACGGATTGCGTACTGTGTAAGATAGTGAAAACCGACACTTACCAACGACTTAAGTTATTGATGTTGTCTATTAATTGCGCCCTAAGTTACTGAACTCCACAAACGAAGCCCCCTCACCTTGCAAGCGCCGAGCTGCGCCAGCAGGAACTGACACAGGCCGGGCAGATGCGCCGCTAGCTCGCCAGGGGGCGCCTCGCTCACCACGCATGCGTACGAGTAGAGCAGCGTGAGGCGGGCCCTCTCGATTTCTACCTCCTGTCTCGGGTCCCGAAGAAGGCCGAGGAGGCGCGAAGACTTCCGAGTCAGTTCGGACTTGACGAGAGCGTCGAGACGAGTGAGCACGAGGCTCAGATGTCTCCCGGCCACGATGCCGACTGCTTTGGCGCACGTCTGGAAAAATAATAGATAGATTGAGTTGTATTTATTTTAAAATAAAATGTTACAACGAGGTTGGCAATAATAAAAGATGCAGGTTAAAAATAAATGAATGATAAATTCAACTTCTTACATAACAATAAATAAATAATTAACTAACTAATTTTCTCACAAACTTATTACAAATAATAAGTAGAATAAGGGTAGGGTGGAAGAGATTGTCGTAGACAATAATCCCACCCTTTAGTTAGGACGTTTATTTATTTTATTTATTTACACTTATTGATAGGACATTTTATATACAATAGTAATAATTACAAATTAAAATACAATATAATAGAAGAAAAAAATAAAAATAAAGAGAAAATAAATAAATATATACATGATGTACGTCCTAACTAAAAGGCGGGGTTATTGCCTTAGGCAATCTCTTCCACCCAACCCTTATGTTTCTATATATTTTTTTTTCTATTATTTTTCATTTTTATTGTATATATTGTTTCCATTTTCTTCCTTGTTAAAATAATTATTTGTATTGTACATAATATATATCCATTTATATCTAATAAAGTGTTGGATAATAATAATAATGATAGTCAAGTGGTTAACGCGCTAGTCTGGTAATCCAGGTAGCGTACGCATCCGTTGGTTCGAATCCCACCCAGTGCATGATTTTTCCTCATTAGTTTGAGTTTGTGACCAGTGACCACATAAGACACTGAGGGTTAGATGGTAGAAAATTCTTTGGGCATTATCCTAGCCTGGTGGTTACCTTCCACTTTAGTCTTTAGTTCACTGACGATGCCGTAACTGGCGGAATGGGCATCTGAAAATAATTATTTGAGTTAAAAAAAAGGCAAGTGTTTTTATATTCAAATTATTTCGACATAGAATATTAACATGGAAATTGGAATGAATAAAACTTGATCAAGGGCGGTGCTAATGCCTACGACATTCCTAGTCTGGCTGGGGGACGTTTAACAGGGAGAAGACCAGTGTCTCGCTAGAGGACTATAAACAGAGAACAGACTAGACAACCCTTAAAGCCAGGCTAGCTTGCAGTTTCTTAAGGTTTGAATGGCTTACAAAGAAAAGTCCAAGTCCTCATGATGGTTGATCGCACATAGAAATATGTGGTTCAGGACGAGCCAACTTTGAAATAAAGTTGGCTCGAGACCATCACTCACCCCTCCAGCTAACAACAACACCAACAACATTATCTTCGAATGATCGACATACCCTGATGCGAAGACATGGCTCCAAAACTTAGATCTATGACTTATTTGATGTTTTTTTTTTCTCTCTTATTTTGTTCTTATTCAAACGCATTAATTTGATTGTAATATTTTTTTTGTACCTTTCATTTTGTATTTCAATTTCAAAATAAAAAATCCATACGATAAAAAAAAATCGACATACCCTTGAAGACGCGCTGGAGTTCGTCCGCAGCGTGTTGATAATCGTGTCCAGATGGGAATGAATGATCGCCCGGTCTTCCAGCTGGCACAGCGTGACTCCCAGACAGTACATCAACGTGACCCGTTCCTCGCACGCCTCGTTCGTCACGTAGAACTGCACGCTCAGCTGGGACGCGAAGCTCACGGCCCAGTCACGGTCCATGCACGAGATGATCACGTGCGCGAGATCGCGCAGCTCCCGTTCCCAGTGGTCCGCGTTCCACTCGCTCACTGTGGAACAGAAGAACGTTGAAATACATTTTTTTTAAAATTATTATTAGACATAAAGTTTGGCTGGGGGACTATATACAGGGAGTAGACCAGCATTGGCTTGGTTTTGGGGGCTTTTGGCAATTATTAGCCTCCTTGTAAAGACAGTGGTAGAAGTGCTGAGTCATTCCTCCACTGTCTGGCTACCATCTTTCACGTTGACGCCACCCTATGATGATGATTGGGCATAAGTGAAAGTGTTGGAAATATCAAAGAAGATTCAAGAAAAGAGACTACAGTGGTATGGGCATGTGAAGAGAAGGGATGAAAAGTACATTGGTAAGAAAGTTGAGAGAATTTCGGTCAAGGGACAAAGAGGAAGAGGAAGACCAAAGAAGAGATGGAAAAATAATATAAATCAAGATCTACGAGAAAAAGAAATAACGGGCGATGAGGCTCTGGACCAGACTGCCTGGAGACAACTAAGAAATGTCGAGTGGGATTAAAGACAAAGTAAAAAAAGACTTATTGGACATATTACAACTGTCTTTTTTTTTGTAGTCACCTTAGCTACAACAGCAAAGTGATGCTATTTGCATTGCATTAAAAAAGTACATGGTGTCTATCAACTTTAGGTTCAATTCTGAACCACATATAATACTGGTGGGCCGACCACCGGTCATGATCGGTCCTACGGGATCGGAATCTTACCGATGAGATTCCCGGTGATCCCGCCGGCGATTTGGTTTGGGCGTCTGCCCAAATGGATTACGCCACCATTTATTGATTACACTATTTTATCGAGGGAATGAAACACAGAAGTCATTTTAATAATTAATGGATCTGATATAATTATAATTACGAATAAATATGATTATTGATTATGCACCCGCGATGTGACTCGCTCAGAAACTGCCGACCGAAGACTGGGCGAGGTGGATGGCTTTCCATCGAACTGAGGGCCAGGAAAGCCGACTCGACAATTATTGAACAATGGTTTACTGGTGTCATCCGACACCGGCAAACCATCTTTCCCTTACTTCATCCGTCGACGCCCCCGCTCGACTCAGGTCCAAATGGAATGCCCAAACCATCTTTCCCAGACTTTCCCAAAGTCTCAAAATAATAATAGGCAATTGTTAGACAAGAAATAACATTCTATGGCAATAATAGACAAGAAATAACATATAAATGGTTCAATGGTTGAATTTTGGTCTCTCATTTGGTGCGAGACGTGTCCGTGCAACTCGATGGGCAGTGTGCACAAGTCACATCATCGGACGAATTGGCTAGGGTATCACGTGAAACAAAACACATTGGGTTAAGTTCTGGTTGGCAGTGGATGATGTCCTCCATAAGATAGTGATTCTTGGGAGGAGTGCCAGCTGTAATGATTTTCCGGCTGGGGGTGTTCTTGAGACATGTTTTGTTGGGTTCCGCATAATATATGGCTTTTACTGTGTGGAGTTTCAGGTTGTTGTGCGCTCTGACAATTGGGATTTTTACGCGTATTGCCACTTGTTGATTTGAGATTAAACACCTGGCTATGGGTATAGAGTAATATTTGCCCAGGTTGTTTATTGGCACTGCTAGGGTCCATCTTTTCGGCTCGAGCGCATCTTGAATTTTCTGAAGATCTGCTTTTAGAATTGCTGGGGTCACTATCTGAGGAGGAATGAGCTTTGATTGACAGACGCTGGTGGCTACTGTGATAGGCCTTGAGGCCAGAGAATATTTATGTTCAACGAGAGTTTTCCTAAAGTCTAGAATTCCAAATAAAATCAGTTCTATTCCAATAAACTTGAAATGCAGTTTTCTCTTCTAGACTAGAGTATCTAACATATAACATGGTGACAGCGCAAATTTTCGTTTTTCAACATAGAATATAGATTGAAGTACATATAATCATTTATTTTTCGTGTTCCAAGAGTTTATTTCTTTGATAATGACTAAACCAACGATTGATGACAAAGAAACAACCAATATGTCAATGATTGCTCATTCTATACCAGCTCCAAAGATGTTTGAATGGAAAACTGAAACGATTGCAGAAGATTGGAATATATTCAAATTACAAGTCAATAATTATATGAAATTGACTAGCTTAGATAAACAGCAGGATGACATGAAGATTTCATTTATCATATCTTTGTTCGATAAAGAAATGCTCAAGACGTTCATGACTCTAGAGAAAGATGATGTAAGTACGTTCAAAAAATTATTAGATGCATTCGACAGATATATTTTACCTCAAAAGAACATTATCTATGAACGATATTTATTTGGTATTGCGAAACAAGAAACAGGCGAGAGTATAGACAAGTATTACAGCAGAATTAGAAATTTAGCTAGTTCTTGCGAATACAAACAAATGCAAGACGAGTTACTCAGAGACCGACTAGTACTTGGAGTTTCAAATCCAGAGTTGAGGAAAAAGTATCTCAATAATTCCAAATTAACTTTGATATCAGCTTTGGAAATAGGAAAATCTTTTGAAGCAACTGAGAAACAATGCCATGTAATAAGCGGTGCTGAAGTAAAAATTCAAGAGGATAAAGAAATATTCAAGTTTTACAAGTCCAATATCAAATCGATTCCGGATAGGAAATGTACTTACTGTGGCAAGAGTCATATTTTCAGAAAAGAACTTTGTCCAGCATTCGGAAAAGTTTGTTCTAATTGTGGCAATTGGAATCATTTCAGTGAAGTTTGTATGCAAAAGAGACCTAAAATTGCGAACTATGTTGAAAACCAGAGCTATGAAGTGGAAACGCCCAGTACTGATAACAATGTTTGGCACATTGGAAGTAGTGACATTAAGAAAAGCCTTATTACCAATCTTACTTTTCTTGTCAATAATGATTTGATTTCCTTTCCGTGCCATATAGACACAGGTGCTACTTGTAATGTAATTAGCCTCAAAGATTTCAGGAAGCTGTGTGGAAATGTCAATCTTGAAAGATCTAGAACCAAACTTGGTGCAATAGGAGGAGAAATTTTATATCCTGTTGGTAAAATAAGTCTGACTGTTGTACATGAAGGCAACCTGTATGACTTGGAGTTCCAGGTGACCAATAAAAATCATCCACTACTGATCTCTGCAGAATTCTGTACAAAGTTAAATTTGATAGAGGTGAAGGCAGATCTTTGCTACATAGAAAAAAAATGCAAACCATATCCTGTAGCACAGCGTAATCTCCCTATGCAAACTCATGAAACCCCTTCTTTACCTTGGTACAGGGTAGGAGCCGACATATTCCAAGTGGAATATCAGAACTATCTCGTTGTAGTTGATTATTATTCTGATTACTGGGAGATAGAGAAACTTTATTCTTTATCTGCTGAGCAAGTAATTTTAATGATGAAAAAAATATTTTCTATACATGGCGTTCCTAACACTTTAATTACAGATAATGGAGGTTCTTTCAGAAATCAAAAGTTTCTCGAATTTTCAAACAATTGGTCGTTTGAACACATAACCTCTTCCCCATTTCACAGTCATGGAAATGGGAAGGCTGAGTCTGCAGTGAAAATTGCCAAAAGTATTATTGAGAAGTGCAGATTTGAGAAGAGAGATCCATTTTCAGCTATTCTTGAATGGAGGAACACTCCAACAGGTGACACAGAAGTTACTCCCTCAGAAAAATTAATGTCAAGGAAAACTAGATCAATCATTCCAACGTTATCTAATCAATTAAAACCTCACATTGTAGATGGTGTTCCTGAGACAGCTGATCTGAGGAAAAGAAAATTTAAATTTTATTATGATTCCAAGACCAGGAATCTTCCAAAGTTGAGTGTAGGTGAAGGTATTCGATTTCAACCACAACGGAAGGGAGAAGAGTGGAAGCATGGTGATTCTCTCTCCGTCTAAATATTCCGCCACTCAGAAGAAGCAGTCGAGAAAGAAGACCACCTAAGAGATTTGCACAATTAAATAATTTTTTATAGAGGGGAAGATGTGATAGGCCTTGAGGCCAGAGAATATTTATGTTCAACGAGAGTTTTCCTAAAGTCTAGAATTCCAAATAAAATCAGTTCTATTCCAATAAACTTGAAATGCAGTTTTCTCTTCTAGACTAGAGTATCTAACATATAACAGCTACAGCCAGCTTCGTCTGTTTGGTGAGATGGTCCATATGTGAATAAATTTGAATCAAATGTTTGAAAAGCTGTGTTTCTCTCTCTTCTAAGGAGTGCGTTTTCAGTAGTGTCTCCGCTAGTGCATCCTTGGCCTTATTAGATATTGCATTAAATTGATTAGTCATTGATTGAATATTGGCAAGTGACGTGGCTAGGTCTCGATGGTCATCATGAACCGACATCTTGATGGATTCTACCTGTTTGGAGAGATGACTCTGTGAGTGAAAGAGTTCATCCGTGTCGTCAGTCGTGGCTACTTGGCAGCATGCATGAAGTAACCATTGTATTGGGCTGAATCGTTTGGGTTTAGATGGGGATTCTGGGAAATGTGGGGTGATCTGAGAGATGTGTACTTCCGTGTCCATTGCGAATTTGTTGAGGATTCTTTCTAGTGCGCACGTCGCGTTCTGGAAGCAGCGACTCCATTTGAAGGTATCAGTGGAATCAGTTAGTTCCTGTTTGGAACCATCGTCGTCTCGGTGTAGCTCGTAAGTCAATGGTATTGAGTTTTCATACACCACGGCAGGAAATTCTTGCAACATGACGGTATCCTTCGTGTTGACGTGGAGTTCCAGGGCGATTGAAGTACACATGCCCCACAGCATTGAGATTGACCGAAATCCAACCATTGCCGTCTACAACAGTAATAAAATTATGATTACCCTAAGTAAAGAAAAACAAAATATAGTAACGAGTAATAATAATAATAAAATTATGAATAGCGAACTACTGAAAGTAGTCGATTTTCCCCTTACCTAAAGTATGTTACTTAGTTTCCCAACTATACGTTACTAATAGAGGCCAAACCTGTGCCTGGGATCAAAATGATCAACAAAAAATAATATATAACACCCTGTTTTTGTATTACTGTGTTCGAACCAGTAATAATCAGCATGTTTTAACAATAAATATACAATTAAAATTAGCAAAAATGCGACATAACTGCAAGTACACAATAAGATCTAAAATACTTTTGTAAATGCGAGGTACCTACACTAGTAGAGATAACATAATTGAACTATCGAGGTGAGTGGGTATTCAAGAGCAAACTGCGAGTAGTGTCTACCCTGGTTTATTGTTGATATTCGATACTTGGTTTTTTTTTGTTAACGCCGCGTTCAGTCAAACATGCACCCTCACAGACAAACACTCTATTCATACAAAAAATACTCTATTCATACGACAAACACTCTACTCACACACACAACCGAAAAAATAGGTGAGCTCAATTTTGAAATGACTGAAAACTTTGCTAATTTCAGAAAAAGGTCTCGAGGTTTAACGGGGGGTCGATAGGTATAAAACGCTATCTCCTTATGGGAGGTACTTACACTATTCGTTGTCGGATTCTGAATGAAGAGAACAAAGTCTCTTAGGAATTTGGGACCTCTTACGGTCACTTTTGTTTGTTTTTGATTGCAACACGATTAAAAACACGATTTGTTTATAAACAAACATTAACCCTTTATTAGACTCTCTGTAGTTTCTTGTCATGACTACATTCTATGTGAACGTTGTTTTATCATGCCCACTTACTTCGACGTTCTTGCTCGACCTAACATGGTTCCGAATCACAATTTGACCATTGATAGTAGGTATGAATACAAAAAGAAATATTTACAAAGAACAAGCAAAAAATATCAATAACTCCTTAATATACATAATGGTAGGTGAAGACACCTTTAACACCCATCCATACAGCCTCGAAGCTGTCCTTGCTTTTCAATAGGCGTCCTCTGTACCTTTGGGTAAAACCAAATCAATATGTTATGGAACATAAAATAAACACAAAATGCTCATACATATAATGCATTATTTGCTCTGGAAACCAACATCGGTTTCCCTTACTTCAAAAATTTTTTATACCTATCTAATATATATTACATAAGTAAGTATTTTTTTTCAAAACGCTAATCACAAAAGCGCAAAAATTCATGTCATGATATTTTGTCGAAGCGACAAATTACACCAATATATAACACCATGCTGGGAACCATGCAATTTTCCCTGGCAAAATCAAACATAATATTGCAAAAATTATTACACCTCATCGTGGGATTCAACACCTCAACGTGCCTTATTGTCTACCACAGACAATTCTCGGTACCTATGGCTTAGGTATTGCTCATGAGAACTAGAGAGACAAAAAAATGTAACAGGTATGTCGTCTGACACTCGTCAAAATTCACGGGGCTTTAACAAAATGCTATCCGTCCTAGCCACTGCTACCGACGTGTAGCTTTTTGTTGACAAAAAAAAAAGGCTTAGGAACTACCGTTGTATTAAAAGTGAGGCGTGCTGATCTTACTGGGTGTAAGATTCAAGTGCCGCTTGCTGTTCATACATAGGTGAACAAATTTTTTTTACGGTTGTCCTGAAGACTCATATTTTCTCGGTGTGCAATGAGCGAATATGGGTCTCCGTTCGTAGTTAAAAAAAAGGTTTTGTGGTTTAAGTCCACCAACTGGCTGGAAAATTTCTACCAAGGATACTCATGTCCTTTGAGGCTTTTCTCAGCGAGAAATTTGTATCCTTGCACGATCGTTGGTTTTCGATCCTATGGATCGCTTTGACCAATTCGACTCTGTGCGTAAGAGATAGTGAAAGGGATAAATAGCTATAAAGGGGTAGAGATAGAGAGATAGATAGAAAATAGTTTTTTTTTTTTTTTTTTTTTTTTTTGTACAACGTACATCATGCTGCTTGAGTCTGAAACACCGTAGTTGCTTGAGTCAGCACTTTGTTTTGTTGGTGTGTGAGCGTCTAAGCGTTCATGTGACAATGGCAATAGGGAAATAAAACAATGCATAAGTTATAAACAATGTCTTGCAATTGTACGTCAGGATTGAGGAATGCGCATTTCCTTCTCACTGTACGGTACTGCATGGGAACGTTTTACTCGTCATAGGATTATGTTTTAACATTATCTATCCGATGCTTATGTGTGTGAACAACACACTATATTATAGCTTTGACGAGTACGTCATATATGTACACAATATACAAATACCTGAATAGTTGCTAAGTTAGATTGAGTTATTTACAAGAATGTACTGTCAGAGGGATAGTCTTTTTGTTTGTTTTTTTTTTTTTGTTTTTCTTTTTTTTGTCTAACCCTCCGTACACAAGAAAATGAATATTTACACTGTTTTTAGGAGTCTACAAGTGGTGGATAATACTTCTTAAGGCGTTTTACGTGTACCTTGTCTAATTTTCTAGTAGTGGGGTTCTGCACCGTGTAATTGAGGCCATTAGCTTTGGCTTCGACTACCGTGAACGGGCCACAATACCGGCTCAGCAGCTTACTTGTCTGCCCCATGTAATTTCTAGGGTTGAAAACCAGAACTTGGTCACCTACATCGTATCTGATATCCACCTTGTTGCGATCATACCTAGTTTTCTCTTTTTCTTTGTTACTATTGTAAAAGTCTGTGACGTAATCACGAAGCGAGTACAAACGAGCTACGCGCTCTTCTAGTTGCTCTCCTATGTTTGTATTAGCGATAGGGGGTTCTACCGGTAATCTGGCATTCTTGCCGTAGAGAATACAGAAGGCTGAGACGTTACCTCGACTTACTAATGGAAATACGTTCATTGATAATGTGACCTGGGGCAACCACTTGTCCCAATCTCTCTGAGACACGTCGATATGTTTTGCTAGGGCATTAGTAATAGTTTTGAATTGAGCCTCAACTAGTCCATTACCCTGACTGTGGTAAGGGGTGATTCTAATGTGCTTTGCACCAATTTGTTTTATGAACTGTTGGGTTGCCCCAGCTACCATTCCTGACCCATTATCGGTACAAATCTCATCAAAAACACCAAATTGTAGTACAAGACCGTACAGAAAATCTACAATTTCCTGTGAACTTACGCTTTCCACTGCTTTAGTAACAATGAAACCTGATGTGCTACAAGTGGCACATAAAATGTACTTCTTGTTATTGTTTGTACGAACCCATGGTCCCAATGCATCTACGTGCCAACGCTCTAGAACGTCCTTTCTGATGAGGACTGGTTTGAGCAGTCCTGGCTTCACGTGACCATTTCCGAACGGTTTACGGAATTGACATTTTTGACAATGTTTTATACGATCTGCGATTAACTTTTCGGCCGATTCCCGATTCATCTGTTGAAGTAACAAGTCGTTTTTATTTTGCTCCGTTATTTTCAATTTCGAAAATTAGTTAAAAGTTGTTTTTCCACAAGTTTTTCATATCAAAGCGTTCAGCCTTAATTGGCCTTTCACCTAGATGTTCTTGTTTTGTGTTATTGTGAACTAATTTCCTATTTTTTGTCGTTTTTTTATCATGTTTTCCAACATTCTCAGTGATAATAAGCTATGGTTACTATAGCAACCACCCCCGTCTTCCCGTCCTGTCTACCTACCCGTTCGTACTCATCACCCGTTCGAGAAATTTTCTGATTTCAGCCACTCACAATAAATATTCCCTGTGAACTTGAAATAATTTTCTCTTCTCTTTCCCAGTCATGAGTTCCCCACTTTCATTCTCTACCTACCAGACTCCTAGACGTAGTTATTCATCTA
Source organism: Bactericera cockerelli (assembly GCA_024516035.1). Lineage (NCBI taxonomy): Eukaryota > Metazoa > Arthropoda > Insecta > Hemiptera > Triozidae > Bactericera > Bactericera cockerelli. The sequence goes on along the minus strand of CM044956.1, from coordinate 4,719,679 downwards.
CCTACAAGAGGTCAGCACCGTCTTCTTTCAGCGCCTGTTTTACTTCCCAGATCCAGTCCAAGCCTATTGATGATACGTTGATGCTTCCCCTTGAATGTGCCATTGTTTTACCCTATGTCGAGTTTATTCCCATGGACAAATATTTCATGGCTGTAGGAAATCTACTGGGTGGAACCCCGGAGGATTTCAAGAAAATCATTTATGGTGGTAAAAATGGTGCAAGAGTTGTGATGCATTTATGTTCCCAAAATGTACTCGAGGATTTTACTTCTCAAAATGAAACAGTCACTATCGATGGAAAAGTTTTACCCGTAAAAAAACTAGTTGACCCGGGTCTCATTCTTTTCCTACAGAATGTCGTGCCTCACTTACCAAATAGTCTCCTAGAACTTGAATTGAAGAAATATGTTTCCCTCCAGTCTGAGATTCACCTGTCTAATTATGGTATGCGAGATTATCGTTTAAGCCATATTCTCGCTTACAAAAGACAAGTGAAGATCAGGTCCGATGACAAAGAAAAAGTACCTGCAGTAATCAATGTAACTTTCATGAATGTCACCTACCCTGTATATTTATCCTTCGATTCCAGCCCTACTACCAGGTGCTTTAACTGTGGAAAGGAGGGGCATATCGCCATAAACTGTACGGAACCTCCAAAAGCTCTCGCACAGGACAGATTGTTAAAAGCCAAGCTGCCACCTCCCCTGAACCTGAGTATAGTGATGAGCAAATAGCAGTAGAAAATATTGATCTCCCTGAGCTTTCTGATGAGCTCATGGATGAAGACGTGGAGTCTGATTTTGAGTCTCCCTTAATTACTCCCCTGATTTCCAAGAAGTCTGAGTCTGGTGAGTTTCAAGTAAAAAACTTCTATCCGAAATTTAAGGTCTCCCGATCTTCATCCCTTCCCTCATTGGTAGCAGATAAAAAAGCTTCAACTCCCAAACATAAAAATCGCAGAGAAGACTTCCCGCCTCTTAGGAGTCCTTCTTCTAACCTCGATTCAGCAAAGAAACAAAAAAGAGCCTCGAATGACAATGAGTCCCATAGTGAGAAGAAAATTAAAATAAACTCGTCAGACCCCGTACCGTCCGAAGGATTCAAATCCTTGGTGTCCAAGATAGTGGATGAGTCCGAGGAAGAGTCGGTGTCAGCAGATGATATTTGTGATCTCCTAGCCAAGCTGAAGAATTCTCAAAAGCAGATAGAAATTGTGAAAGAATCCGAACTTCCTGTCAACATCGTTCGGAACATTCTACAGTCAATCCACGCACATTCCGACATTACACCTAACATGAAGTCCAGAATTAGCCGCCTCTTGAAAAATGTTTTTGTTGAAGCAAAAATGGTACTTCAAAATGTACCTTCTGAATGTTGAATCCCTCCAAAGAATTATTTTTCATAATTATTTATCAGTATGTCAAAATTTCCACATGTCCCATCCTACCTTCTTATAAGTATTATTGTTGTATTTTTTTTTTTTTTTTTTTTTTAATGTTGATTTTTTTTTTTCTCATTTAATCTGATCATGTCCTTTATTTGTCTAATGATATTTACGATCATTATTATTTTACTGAATCTTCTAATAGTTACATGAAAAACAAACTTACTCATGGAATGTAAATGGCTGTTTTAGCCGTCTCCCCTAATTACAGAAGATCCCTACAGACCATTGTCCTCTTTTAACATGCCTTCAGGAAACTACCATGCATTAAGAAGTCCAAATGACTTACTGTCTTGCCTCACAGAAAATGAAAGTGTAATCTTGGATTTTATGACTAGAACTCGATTAACCATGACTAGAACTCGATTAACTATGTAATATTTTTTTTTGAGTGTATATAACATTATAATAAAATGTTGACGCACATAAATAAATTACAAAAAAAAAAAAAAAAAAAAAAAAAACTTTTCGGCGTTTGGGAACCAATATTTCTGACTAAACAGCGCGAGTACTTTCTTCGTCCCGAGATGTGCGGACAGTGCACCGCTGTGGTAATTATCTATTATACCCGAAGCTAAAGAAGAAGGTAAACATACTACGTCGTCTTTCGTGGTACCGCCTTTCTTATAAAGGATGTTATTTTTTTTTTTTTTTTTTTTTTTTTTTTTTTTTAATTTAGGTGCTTTAACTACAGCTGGTCTTTCGCACCGTTTCCGTTTCAAACTAAATTTTTCTATAGCATTTTATTCGTTTCAGATATAGAATCAGGGCGTCAATTTCATTTGTGTCGTCACGTAACGATGGTATAGCGGACAAATTGGTACGGGCAGGAGCTAGAATAGAGCATTCAAGGAGGTGTGCAACTGTAAGGACAACACCACATTGACAAAGGGGAGGGGGTTCTTTTTTGAACAGGTGGCTATGGGTAATGAAAGTATGACCGATTCTCATTCTGGATATAACAACTTCTTCGAATCTTTTCGATCTATGGCTTGAATTCCACAATTCAATAGTAGGTTTGATTTTTTTTAGTTTGTTATTAGGGTGGACTTCATTCCATAGATTGGATAGATTGTTTTTACAAATAATTTTAATGAGGGGCTTAAGATCTTCTGGGGAACACAAATCCACCGAAGAAGTATGGCTTAAACGGTTTGCAGCAGTATCAACAGTTTCATTTCCTGCGATTCCACAATGGGATGGGCACCACAGGAAATTGACAAATTTACCCAACTCAAAAAGGTTTTTCCATTGAGAGTATATTAATGAAACAATGGGGTCGGAAAATAAAATATTATTCATAGCTGACAGAGCACTTAAAGAATCGCTAATTATGGCAAAAGTAACGGAGGAAGTATTACTGCGTGCAATTTCTTTCAAACAAAGAAATATAGCGAGGAGTTCTGCAGAAAAAATTGAATTAACTTTGTTGAGAGAAAAAGACGAAACAACACCATCTATACTGAAGGCACAGCTTGTTGAATTAGAAGATTTTGAGCCATCTGTAAAACACAATACATGATTATGATATTTCGATTTCAATAATTCATTAAAATGAGCACGGTAAACAACAGGGGAAGTATCAGTTTTCTTGTCCTTCGACAAAGAAATATCGATTTTTGGCATTTCTGATGACCAAGGTGGTAAGTTCTGACTGTAAGGTGTCACTGAAGATTGACTGAGAGTGTCATAAAATGGTTGAATTTGTTTAGCCCGGACAGCTAAAGGTATTGGTTTCTTACCAAATAAGTCATATTCAATATTGCAATCGTTGAAAATAATTTTGTACATAGGGTTTTGTGGCGATGCTTTTATTTTGGTGACATAGTTCAACAACATTTTTTCCCGTCTTATTGAAAGGGGGGGTATGCCAGATTCAATGTATAAACTCTGTACAGGGCTAGACCTGATAGCACCTGTTGATGTTATTTTTAATATGAAATAATCGCGTTTTTCTAGCTAAGTTCTTTTCTGCTTGCTCTGGTTGTTCTAGAGCTGTGATGATTTCATTTAGCACTGGATCCCTTCTCTGCATCTCTGGTAACTGTTCGTTTTCCTCGGTGATGCTAAAGCTTGGTATTTCTTCATCTTCTGCTCCTATTTCGGCTTCGTCTACTGGCTGCGTGAGAGAAAATCTGCAGGCTTATTGCAGTTTGCGCGTGTATAACTTATTTCAATGTTATCATACTGCATTAGTTTTAAACTTAACCGTGTTAGCCTAGAAGAGGAGAAATTTTCTTTTAAGGACTTATAATAGCTCAAGGCTTGACAGTCAGTAAAAATGTGAATTTTATGAGGGTGGTACTTAATAAGGTAGCTAAAATGATTGAGAGCAAATAAAATAGCAAGCATTTCTAATTCTACTGAGTTGTAACTAGTTTCGGTCGCTGAAGTTTTCCTAGACGCGAATAGAATTGGATGAAGTTTTCCATCCGGTCCTTCTTGAGATAAAACTGCTCCTAGCCCTATTTTGCTTGCATCGGTATGCACATGTACCGATTTATTTTCATCAAAATGAGCAAGTACAGGTGCCTTGCACAGTTTTTGTTTCAGTAGATTGAACGCTGTTTCTTGCTCTCCGTCCCACTTTATTTTCTCTTCTCCTCCTTTGAGAAGATCAGTCAAAGGCGATGCAAGACGGGCATAGTCTTGAATGTACCGCCTGTAGTAACCAGACATACCCAAAAACCTTCGGACGGCTTTCAGGGTATTTGGTCTTTTGCAATCCATGATTGCTTTTACGCGATCCGGTAATACTGTCACACCGCTACCGCTGACTGTGTGTCCTAATAATTGAATCGTCTCAAACCCAAAACAACATTTCTTTATGTTTACTTTTAGGTTGTATTCTTCCAGTCTTTGCAATACTTTGACCAGATTATCTAATAACCCTTCCCATGTATCTGAATGAACTGTCAAATCGTCCAAATACATACATAAGATTTCACTAGGAAAATCGTGAAACACTTGTTTCATGGCCCGCATGAAAATTGCGGGTGATGCTGCTAGGCCAAAAGGTAAAACTAGGTATGTGTAACTGTTTTCGGGAGAAGAGAACGATAAAATATCACGAGAATCTTTGTGCACTTTCAATTGGTGATAACCTCTGCTTAAATCAAGGGTTACGAAGTATCGACTTTTCCGTAACTGTGTGATGAGATCGTCAATACGAAGAATGGGGTGACTAATTGATACGAGTTTCTCGTTTAGATTTTTGTAATTAACCACAAGTCTCATCTCATCTTTTGTTAGCTCAGACTTCTTTTTGTTTCTCACATTCGAATTTCTTCTAACTAACATGGAAGGAGACGAGTATTGAGAGGCGTGTTTCATAACAATACCGTCTTCTATGTATCATCCATGATTTCCCTAAAAAGCTCTGCCTCCCGTAGAGATGTTCGATAAGTTTTACACACCACTGGGGTATCATCTTTCAGTTCTAGCCTGACTGGCGGCAATTTTGCGTTACCTGCTATCTTTTTATGGTAGAATATATCGAATGTTTCTCGGTATTTATGAAGAATTTGAAAAAGTCGCTCCCTAACCTCAGGTTCTAAATACTTATTGATTTTACAAGAAATTTCTATTATAGTTCTTATGGCAGCCTCATTGACTATGTCAATTTTGTTGTTCTCACAGAGAACCTCCCTAGAGCTAAGGAAAGAATTTTCGTTTACAGGTGCGGAGGCATGTACTTCGTTATTACCGTTATTGTTCGTATTGTTTATTTTATACTCACCAACAGTTGCGATTGGAATGTCGTTCACCTCATTTACCTCGTTGTTTATGTTATGTGAACTATCGGTGTCAATTACACTTTGGTCCGAAACGCAAACTACGGGTTTGTGGGTATTGTCGACTTTCGGAGTCAACGAATCGAGGTATTCCTGCCACAATACTTGGTTGTAGCTAGATTTGGATTTTTGGGGAATAAACTCGGGGGCTGATGCGTTTAACCTTGATATATTTTTTTCACAGTTGTTCAGTCGGTTTTGGGGGGGTTCGAATTTGTTGAATACATGAATTTGATTACTATCTGAAAATCTGACATTTTTCTTTTTTCTTACCTGATTGTTAGATTTGTTAGTGGTTTCACGGTCTGACGTCATTTCATATGTACCTGCGAGGTATAATACCTTTTCATCATGATGAGTGGACTTTAGGTTTGAAACCACTCTTTTCCTGTCTTTCTCAAAGACACATACTCCCTGACTAAAGTCTATAATTGCCGATAACTTTCGCATGTTATCCATGCCTAACAAGGCGCCTGGTTGCAGATTATTGACTACGAGGAATTCGATTGGGAAAACTCACCGTCAATGACACAAGGTAAGGTGATTGTACCTACCACATGTAATCTGTGACCCGAGGCTGACAGTAGTTTCAATGGGATTTCTTCTTCCTTGAAATTTAACGCCAGCTGTCTTACCATATCGAGTGAAATGACAGACCGTCCGGCTCCTGTATCTAGCATTAATCGTATTTTTGTTCTGCCTAGGTCTGCGGAAATACAAGTTATTATTTTCTTGTTTTTTGTGATCGAACACAGAGAGTTATCAGGGCTGACTGTACTTACCGTTTCAGGGAGTTCCGAATGTTTGGTCTCAGTTGAAAATTCTTTCGCCTCCTTGTCTGATACTCGCTGTGGTTGCCCTTCACATGAAGGGCGCGCTAACAGTTTTTTGAATTGAACTGTTTTGGGCAAGAGCGCGCGCCGTGGTCTTTAGAGCCACAAACGTAGCATCCTGAGTATTGTGTACGATTTCGGTTTTTATTTCTTACACGACTGTTGTCTCTTTGACGGTTGTAATCTCTGTGACGGCTGTCGTCTCTTTGACGGTTGTAATCTCGTTGACGTCTGTCGTCTCTTTGACGGTTGTAATCTCTTTGATGGCTGTAATCTCTTTGACGTCTGTGGTGTAAGCTATCGTATGTCGTATAATTACCTTCGTCACGTCGATTTTCCAGAGGACTTTGAATTGTCAGCTGGCTGATCTGGTTCACTAAGGAACCGGCGCTGGATTGTAGCATCTCCTGCTGACGCTTCGCCTGAGTTTCGGATAGCAATTTTGCCGTCTCGAATTTCAACAGTGTCCTTTCCAGGCCCCGTATTGTACTTATTTCTTGGTCGCTCACTACCAATCTCCCGATTATATCTGGGGCGAGACCTAGCACAACAAACCTACATATCTCTTGTTCCGCGAATACTTTACCGATTTTATGAATTAGGTCCAATTTTTCCGTATAGTATTGCATGACTGACTCAAACGCTCCTTGTTGGCGTTGTAGCATCTGAGCCAGTTTAGTCTCCGTGGGTGCGTATGACGGCTGAAAGAATTCGTAAATTCTCTCCTTCATACCCATCCACCCTATGCATGGATCGGCCCTGATAATATTTTTATATACCGTTTGCGCCCATCCTTGCAAATAGATCGGTAAAAAGTGTAACTTTACTTCATCTTGCCACAGGTTTAGTGTACCTACCTGCTCGTACTCCTCGAAAAACTTTTCGATGGGTATGTTCTGACCGTCGAATGGTCGGGGTGATATATGAGGGGTTTTTACTTTAATTCCTCTTGAGATGATGTAATCCATGTTTTGAGGAACTACTGGTGCTGAACTTACTTGTACCTGGTTATTTACTGTCCCTGGCCTGTGCATTTGGATATTGTTTGACCCTGATTGTTCATGTATCCCTGGGACCGCCATTGGTAAATAATTAGATTGTCTCTGGATTCGAGTGTCATTCCCGTCAACATTGCTGACTGAGTGTTCATTGTTTACAATCAACGATGTATTGTTTACCGTCGGTATTAAGTTACTTGACCCTAGTGCCTGGTTTTCTATAGCTGAATTACTGCCTACCGTTTGGATTTCTTGTACACGCGTATTAGATGTACTTGGCTGGATAGTTTCCTGATCAGGGTCGATTCCTGTTTTCTCAACCACCATACCAGGCTCTAGCGGAGTTCGAATCTCCGGGCTTTCATTTTCCTCAGTGATAATACCTATCCGAGTGTCTGGGGTTCGATTCTCCGAACTTGGGTTTTGTGTATGCTGAACCGACAATATTGGTGGAAGGGGCTGTTTTTCGTCTATCTTCTGACTGAAGCTTGTGTCCAACAGATCTGTGTCTCTCCCCTTGTCTTGTTTATCTATTTGTTGACTATTGAATTTATTTATTATTTTTGACTCCATTACCGCAACTAATCGCTCGATTGCTTTTTTCTGCGGATCAAGCTGTGCCGCTTCTTTGACGAATGTCGTAATGTTAATTCTATCTTTGATGTGGGAAAATTTTGTGATAATCTGGTTCCAGTTGGAACTGTCTCCCTCTTCTGTTTCTTCCAATATATCTTGGATAGAGTTAAGCCCTTCTCCGTAGAGTTTTAGAGCTTTGTCGGCCTCTACCGCTGTTTCAAGATCTAATGATCTTTGGAAGGGTTCGTTTACTACTTTTCTGAATAATTTTCTTAGATTATCTACCGTGTCTGTTTGCGATATCGTTACTTTTCTCATATACAGTTCGAAAATTAATTCTTCCTTGTTAAGGCGGTTCAGTTCGTACTTACTTTTTAATGCATCCATTCTCTGAACTGATATTTAACAAGGTACTTTAAAGCAATACAGAAGTACAGAAAGTAAAGGCTTAACTTTAAGAAAAAAATTTATGCCCCAAAAGAAAGAAAGTAAGCATGCAAACTACGAGTACCTATACGACCTTAGTTTTTATTCCGGTTCACACATCAAAAACACGGCTTTTTAATTATTCACCATAAATTGTCCTGAGTTGTGTGAGGGAAAGTAAAAATGTCTTGCGTATGAAAGCAAGAAAAATAAAAATGTCTTGAGCTTTTGCAACGAGGGCTCCTCCTTGTATGTAAATTAATCAGTTACAGTTAACAACGTAGAATTATAATGTTGCGATTGGGCTACTATTGAAGACAAATGAAATTCAGTGATTTACATAAATATATCAAGTCACATAAAATAAGAAAATTCGGTAATTATTATTTACTGTAAAAGAAACAAAATGAATGTCGGGTTCTGATCTACGTTCCTGGTCGTTCTGAACTCTTTTCTCCGCACCAAAACTAACCCCAAATATACAAAAAGATCACTTACCACACGCCTTTTTCTTTTAATTGTTACCCTTTTAGCTATCCTTTCTCTCCTGGTTGTCCGCCTCCCTGTCTCCTGGGCGTCAATATCTCCAACCGGAACTCATAAGGTCTGCTCGGGGACTCCTTGGGCGATTTCGGTGACTTTGAGGGGTGGTTTGGGGCGTCCTGACGGGAACCACTGTAGATCCGAACCCTATGGATCTTCTATTCCATCCTGGTGTACCGCTTGTCCAACACTTCACTGCACTTGCTCTTATTATACTTTTTTTTTTTTTTTTTTATTGTTTGTATAGTTAAATTTTTACACATTCATTCAGAAAATAAAATAATAAATACTAAAGTTCAAAATGTAATAATGGTAGACGTGAGCCCTAATAAGAGAAATTAATACATAAAATGGGAATAAAATGTCAAATGCACGGTTGCAAAATCCTCTGCACAAACTGTTCCAACTCGAAAAATGTTTTAACTAAAAAAAAATATTAAAAAAATTTTCCCTTCAAAATCACGCTGAAATTTTATTTACACAAGAGGTTCGTTTGGCACCATTTGGGTGCCATTTCACGTTGGGCGCCATAAAATGGTGGGCCGACCACCGGTCATGATCGGTCCTACGGGATCGGAATCTTACCGATGAGATTCCCGGTGATCCCGCCGGCGATTTGGTTTGGGCGTCTGCCCAAATGGATTACGCCACCATTTATTGATTACACTATTTTATCGAGGGAATGAAACACAGAAGTCATTTTAATAATTTTTAAGAACGCTATTTTTATCACTAGTGAGATCTACTGTGGAGTATGGATCAATATTATGGGATCCAAACTCGAAATTAGAATCAAAAACAATTGAAAAAATTCAGTCCACATTTGTTAGATACCTATTTAAAAAAGAAAACGGGTTTTATCCAAAATACCCGGAAGCTATTTCCTACAACACCCTTCTAGAAATGCTTGATATTAATTCTCTTGAATTAAGACGTAAAGTAGACCTAGTGATGTTAATTTATAATCTTGTAAACAATAATATTACATGTCTAGAACTCAAAGAAAAAATAGTGGAAAAAACACCAAACCCCATTTTAAGAAATACAAATATTGAAACCTTCACAGTCCCTCATCCTAGACTTACTAAACTTCATGAATCGCCACTGAACAGAGCAATGACTCTATGTAATGAAGTACACTTAAGCACAGACGACTTTTTACTGTCTAAGGAAGCTTTTAAAGCAAATGTAAGACAATTAGTTTTTAGTTCGCTATAGTTTTAAGTTCTTAATTAATTATTTAATTTTAATGTGAACATTGGTATTGTTGTTTCAATTTATAGTTATAAGAATTATTTTTGAAACAATGTTATGTTCTTATTAAAAAAAAAAAAAAAAAAAAAAAAAAAAAAAAAAAAAAAAAAAAAAAAAAAAATAATTAATGGATCTGATATAATTATAATTACGAATAAATATGATTATTGATTATGCACCCGCGATGTGACTCGCTCAGAAACTGCCGACCGAAGACTGGGCGAGGTGGATGGCTTTCCATCGAACTGAGGGCCAGGAAAGCCGACTCGACAATTATTGAACAATGGTTTACTGGTGTCATCCGACACCGGCAAACCAATACATAATATATTATGTGCGATCAAACAATATGAGACCTTGGACTTTTTCTTTATAAGCCGTTGAACCCTTGGGGCCCCACTCAAGCTGGGTGAGGTTATTATTATTATATAAAGCTTTATTAGAAGGACAAAGTATACAATATTTACAGTATAAAATACTTTGAAAATTAATACATGATAAAATATGTAGTTTGAAAGCTAATAAATGATAATAGTTTGAAAAATAAATATACATATACAGGGTGAGCATAAAGTCTCACCCCACCCCCCGTATCTCGAGAATGGCTGAAAATACAAGAAAACGCAAAAACCCGTATCCCTTAATTTTTAGGGGGATTTATTTTCAGCCAAAAAAAATTTGCCAACACGACCCCAATCAGGCTGGGCATGGACCAACTTTAAAATCTTAAATAGAATGGTATGTCTTGTGGCATATTGTTTTAAAGGCCTCATAGAGAAAAGTTCATTACAACAAATTTCAGTGAGCTACGACTTACCGTTCTCGAGATACAGGGTCGGACGTCCTGCGTAATATCCATATATTTTGACCTATAACTCGTTGATTGTAAATTCCAGATAAATGAAATTTATTGATAATAACTCCTTATGGCAAGAACTTTCGAACAAGTTAAAACTAGATTTGTTTTTTCGTTAAAATTTTTCGGACTTTTCGTCCGGGTGGCTGACGAAACCGACCAGAAACTAACATCAACAGAGTATGTCGAGTTATAACTTTTTCGAAAGAGCTTGTCATAAGGAGTTATTATCAATAAATTTTATTTTCCTATAATTTACGGTTAACGAGTTATAGGTCAAAATATGTGGATATTACGCAGGACTTTCGACCCTGTATCTCGAGAACGGTAAGTTATAGCTCACTCAAATTTGTTGTAATGAACTTCTCTCTATGAGACCTTTAAAACAATATGCCACAAGACATACTATTCTATTTAAGATTTTAAAGTTGGACGATGCCCAGCCTGACTGGGGTCGTGTAGGCAAATTTTTTTTGGCTGAAAATTAATCCTCCTAAAAATTAAGGAATACGGGTTTTTGCGTTTTCTTGTATTTTTAGCCATTCTCGAGATACGAGGGGTGGGGTGAGACTTTATGCTCACCCTGTATATAACAATAAGAAAATAATACTAATGACTAATGACCTAACTAAAGAGCGGGGTTATTGCCTGCGGCAATCTCTTCCACCCAACCCTCAGGTTAGTTAGAGTAGGTGGTTTGTGAGTTTCCCGTGAATAGAGGGTGAAACCCCCGTCGTGATATGACCATACATTTGAAAGCGACATTGAAAAAAAACCACGCTCGGTCCGAATACTTTTTTTTTTTTTAATTAAAATTTACGGTTCTCATGGGGACCCAATATACAAAGTAATGAAGTACAAAAATGTAACATTAAAAAATTAAAATTATTTTAAAAAAAAAATTAAAAAAGGTTTTAAAAAAAACTTGCATTTCAAATAGTCCACCAGGGGCTGAATCTTCTCCTCCATAATGGCGGGTAGCTTCTCGTCCAGAGTGGAAGTGTAGAGTTTGAGAAAGTCCAGAATGTAGGGGCCCCGGTCACACTGGAAGGGGGACCCCAGGAGACAGAGGCAACGGGCGATGACCGCTTTGCTGTTCACTTGCTTGCTGCGCTCAATACCTGGGTCTCCGCTCTCTGGAAAAAATATAAGTAGTTAAGTTATCATATTTGTGTTGATCACTTTCGTGATATCACAACTACTCAAAACTCGCTTTACTAAATCTACGCTGAAACCGGGACTTGAACCACCGACCTCCAGGTTACAAGTCCGCCGCCTTATCGATCCAGCTACTGACGTCGGCTAATAAATATAAGTACAACTTGAAGCAATGATATTTTTTGGTTCCAGGTGCGGTTAGCTCTTTGAGAAGGTGGGTTTTTTAGTGGGTGGAAATCCCACACCCCAAGTCAGGATGACCTGGGTGTCTTTAAAAGATTTTTTCCTGCCTTCAACCAAAAAAAAAAAAGAGTGTAAGTATGAGTACAACGTTCAGCAAGGTTAGGACCCGGATGGGTGACTGTTCCTGGCCCCACTCAGGCTGGGTGAGATTAATTTGAGTTGCTGGTTTGTGAGTTTCCACCAAATGGAGGGTAAAACCCCCGTCGTGATACGACCACGCATTTGAAAGCGTTAAACCTATTTTTTTTTATAGCATCATTACCTCACCTGGTTGCAGGGTTTTCAGTGAAGCCTTTACAATGAACACTGCGACCTAATTGGATCTATTGTGACAAGGGCCCCCAGAACCAAGCCAATGCTGGTCTACTTCCTGTTTATAGTCCGCCAGCCAGACTGCTGGTCTACTCCTTGTTTATAGTCCCCCAGCCAGACTGCTGGTCTACTCCTTGTTTATAGTCCCCCAGCCAGACTGCTGGTCTCCTCCCCGTTTATAGTCGCCCAGCTAGACTGCTGGTCTCCTCCCTGTTAATAGTCCCCCCACTAGTTTATAATCATATAAAAATACTCCATCAGAGTTATTTTTTATTAACCCAGTTAGAGACTATCACACCTCCTCGACATAGCGTTTGTCGCTAAAACAACGTTAAGCATAAAAAAATTTTAAAAAAAAAAAAAAAACAGGGGGGAAAAAGAAATCACCACAGAAATGGAAGAGAATGTCGTTGGCATTAGCACCGCCCTTGATCAAGTTTTGTTTTCTTAATTTTAATATCTATGTATGTATATATTCTATGTCATTCTTTTGTAAATAAAACTTGATCCAACCTGTTTAATAACCACTGGTAAATTTGTACTTCCGGGCCAGGTAAGCTATCTACGGGCAGTAGGCTACGACAACCGTTATGCCACGCAGGCTGGCTACAACAATATTAAACCTAAAAACAAAGGGAGAAAAAACAACTTACCACTGGTAAATTTGCACTCCCGGGCCAGATAGGCGAGGGATTTGGTGATGGTCGGAATAGCGGACGGTATCTCAGGGGTGACCAACATTCTCAGCAGGACGTTCCAGAGAAGTGCCTGGACCTGGGGTACAGAAGAGGTGATTCAACTTTCATAGTGAAATAATAAAAATGTACATAAATATAAAATAAAATAAATTAAAAATTCAAGCGCGCGATTAGCTCAGTGGTTAAGAACTCGCTTGCCATGCGGAAGATCCCGGGTTCGATCCCGTGCCGACAAAAATTTGTATTCTTAATTTGGTTACAAATTGTTTGTAAGGATACCTTCCGGTGCGCTCGTGTTGACCTAGCACCTAAATGGAAGTATTGTGTCACTTCTCGACGATCAGAGGGTAGACATAGTTACTACGGATGAGCAGGCTACAACACAGACCACAAGCGTCTACAGTAGCTCCTGTTTCATGGCTACGAAATAAAAAAGGCTGTGAAACACTCATCTTTTTTTTAATAATACATTCTTGAATGTGTGCTATGGATTTTTTTAAAAATAAACACATGACATAAAATAAAATTGAATTTTATTTTAAAATAAAATTCAATATTTTAAAATAAAACATAAAATAAAATCTTCAAAAAAAAAAAAAAAATACTTCCGATTTCTAATATTAAAAATATGAAGTAGTAAAAGTACACACTACACATAGTACTTAGAGGGAAATTTATAAATATTAAAATTATTCGATTAAAGTAGATAAATAATAAAATTCTTCATTAATAATAAATTCTTATTATTATGACGGAAGTAATAAAATAAAACAGCCTTTATTAATTTACAGTTTACAATACAAGTTATTTACATGCATAGTTAACCGAACACAGCGAGGTTCTAAGTGAGGTTCTGATCTAATAATGGAAGCAGCACATTAGAATTTCTTTTTTTATTTAGAAAAAACCCCCAGAAATAATGTAATGTAATACTGTATATTATAATAAATAAAAAAATCTCAAATCTCAAGCAATGCAAGTATATTTAATTGAAAGCTTACTACCCATAGTCCAGAGATCCTGTGTTTGATTCCCGGCTGGAGTAGACTTTTCACGCGGAAAACTCTGTTCCCTCCGAACACGTGAGGATGGCATTTCCGGCCCTACCCAGGTTGGGTGAGGTTAATGTGGGAAGTTGGTACGATTCCCAGCGAATGGAGACTAAAACCCCTGAATATCTTAAATCGGGACGTTAAAATCAAATAGAATCTATGGACCTAGACGTCGGATCTATGCGTTAATATAATCCTCTCACCACCGTGCTATAGGTATCTGTGCCTATTTCACGGACACGGAATTAATTATATTAACTTAATTCAAAAACTCGTATTTCGTAAGTGTTCTCACAGTAGATCTCACTAGGTCAAAGTGTTATTTACATGGAGTTTCTACTGAAACCCTACATCCAAATATTTTTTATATATCCGCATATTAGCTTATGTTGCTATTGTTCATTCTCATGGTTGAGGTTGGTAGGTTGGAGCACCGTGTTTTACGGCTGGATGGCCTTCTAAACGCCAACTTTGGTTGGCGTTTTTTGGTTTTAACGTCCTGATCAGGACGGGGGTGTTGCACTCCATTCGCTGGGTATTGTACCAGTTACCCACATTAACCTCACCCAGCTTGGGTAGGGTCGGAAATGGCAGCCTCACGTGTTTGGAGGGAACACAATTTTTCTCGAAAAGTCTGCTCCAACCGGGGATTGAACTCGGGATCTCTGGACTACGAGCTACGGGCAGTAGTCACAACCGTTACGCCACGGAGGCTGGCACGGAGTTAATCGCTATACATACGAGTATAATTTATAACTGTCTACTTATTCAAAATGTTAATACATTTTAAAATGAAATTTACATTGTTAATGCATACTTGTTGGGTGATAAATTTCAATAATAAAAAAATTATCCTTAGTGAAAGAATCAAACATTACTGCTCTAATGATCATTATAAAGAACCAATTACGGGGTGTCCCATTTTAAGCGAATCAGAGCGATTAGAACTAGGACAATAAAACAACTACACCTAGGACGATAGCAGAGAGGCACATACATTCACGCGAGGGATTACCGTCTGTACGGTGGTGCACAGAGCGTAGACAATCTCTTGCACCCAACCGTTACGCCACGGAGGAGGCTATTATTTCAAATTCTAACATGAAAAGGGTTGGGTGGAAGAGATTGCCATAGGCAATAACCCCGCCCTATAGTTAGGACATGTGTAATTGTGTATATATTTTGTTTTTTTTTCTTCTTGTTTATATTATTAATATTGTCAATTTTTATATTTAATTTTTACCATTATTTGTCTGTATATAATTATGTTCTACTAATAAAGAGTTTCTAAATAAATAAATTAAAACAACTACACCTAGGACGATAGCAGAGAGGCACATACATTCACGCGAGGGATTACCGTCTGCACGGTGGTGCACAGAGCGTAGACAATCTCTTCCACCCAACCGTTACGCCACGGAGGCTATTATTTCCAAGTCTAACATGAAAACAACTACAACTAGGAGGATAGCGATAGTGATTGCCAAAGGCAATAACCCCGCCCTTTAGTTAAGACATATATTATGTATATATTTATTTATTTTTTCTACTATTATATTGTATTTTAATTTGTAATTATTTGTGTTGTATATAATATGTCCTATTAATAATGTGTAAATAAACAACTACAACTAGTAGCTTGATCGATAAGGAGGCGAACTTGTAACCTGGAGGTCGGTGGTTCAAGTCCCGGTTTCAGGGTATATTTAGTAAAGCGAGTTAGAGTAGTTGTGATATCACGAAAGATGATTGTAATTTTGTAATTTATTTGCATTAATAATTGTACATAATAGGTATAATAGGTAACTTATATTTAATGCGACTACCCCACACTAAGGGGATGCAGTCCTCTTGTTTTGTGGGGTAGTTTCATTTCTTAAAATAGTTTTTTTTTTAAGTCTAACTCATAGTAGGTAAACAATGTACAAAAAAAAAAAAAATGTTTCTACATATTAAAATTAACGCAAATATGATAACTACAACTAGGACGATAGCAGAGAGGCACATACATTCACGCGAGGGATTACCGTCTGCACGGTGGTGCACAGAGCGTAGACAATCTCTTCCACCCAACCGATACGCCACGGAGGCTATTATTTCCGATTCTAACATGAAAACAACTACAACTAGGAGGATAGCGATAGTGATTGCCAAAGGCAATAACCCCGCCCTTTAGTAAGGACATATATTATGTTTATATTTATTTATTTTTTCTTCTATTATATTGTATTTTAATTTGTAATTATTTGTGTTGTATATAATATGTCCTATTAATAAAGTGTAAATAAACAACTACAACTAGTAGCTTGATCGATAAGGCGGCGAACTTGTAACCTGGAGGTCGGTGGTTCAAGTCCCGGTTTCAGCGTAGATTTAGTAAAGCGAGTTAGAGTAGTTGTGATATCACGAAAGATGATTAACGTAAATATGATATTATTATTATTATATAACACTTTATTGGTCAACTACATACATTCATCAAATAGGACATGAAAAAATAGAACACAATAGAATATGTAGTGAACCAAGGGGCGATGTTAAAGCCTGTGGTTTTCTCTTCCACTACAACTAGTGGAAGAGAGGGTTGGGTGGAAGAGATTGCCACAGGCAATAACCCCGCCCTTTAGGTAGGACATTTCTCTCTTCTTTTCCTTCTTGTATATTTGTTTAATCTTTTTGTTTTTCTTTATATTTCATTGTATTCTACTGTATATATTTTTTGTTCTACCTAATAAAGCTTTAAAAAAAAAACTAGGACGATAGCAGAAAGGCACATACATTCACGCGAGGGATTACCGTCTGCACGGTGGTGCACAGAGCGTACACCGTGTTCTGGCACGATTCCTGCAGGTCCGTCCACTCCGGGCCTTCCCCGTGGCGGGAGCAGTTCTTGACCAGGAACTCGATGAGGATGGAATCTGTGCCTGAGATGAGATTCCTGTAGGCGAGCTCGACGATGATTTTCACGAGAACTTTTCTTAGCTGGAAAAGAAATGGAGATTTATTTATTTATTTATTGAAAAGATAGAGCCTTATTATAAGGTCTATTTACATGATGTTTTTTGTATAAATATAAAACTAAAACTAAAGTAATAGATAATAGATAAATTATTTGTGAGAAAAAAATCTTATAACTAGAAATACCTATATAAAATACCTATTTAAAAACTCTGACTTTAAAAACTATCTATGGTTATCTGTAATTCTGTATACTAAGATGTTAGCTTTCTATTCCAGGACATGGAAGGAGCCCAGACAGTTGCTTCTGGACGTCAAGGGGAGTTATACCTCTTAGCTGGAAGAAATGGAGATGTTAGCTTTCCTTAGAGTTTAGATTTATTAACGTGAAATACTCTTTACAAACAAGTTCATTACAAAGTTGTTACAGTTGTTTGTAGGGGATACCTTCTGGTGCGCTCGTGTTGACCCAGCACCTAAATGGGAAGTATTGTGTCACTTCTGTCACTATAAAGGGTCACGAATTTTATATTCATAATACGAGACTAGGATTCATTGTCATCTGGATTAATTCAAAGCCGCAAGATTAAAAGCTTGAGACCTATCTTCATTTTTAAAGTCTATGATATAGACAAGACAAGCTTTTAATCTTGTGTCTATGAATTAGCCCAGATGACGATGAATCCAGGTCTCATACTGGTGTACCTTGGGGACCAACTCTTTGAGCACAATTCCTACAGACATGTTGCTACTTACCCTGACAGAAGGATCGTTCACAAGCTGATGTACCACAGGGACCAACTCTTTGAGCACAATGCCCAGACTCAGCAGATGGGTGCAGATGACGAGTGAAATGATCTTGTCCTGTTCGGTCCCGACGCTCAGATGCCGGAGCAGAATCTCGTCCAACCGCGTGGAGAAGTGGCTGGCGATGACCCCGTAGCACCGAAGAGCTTCGTTGTGGTTCCGGAAGAAGGTGGGATGACCGGCGTTGTAGTCCACCACGGCCCACACCTGGGGAGAAACAATAGTCACCGTGGCAGAGTGAGTTAGCGCGCTAAGCATTGCACGCACGGTGACCTGGGTTCGATCCCCAGCGGGGCTGGATTTTTTCTGCTCTATTCTTGGGTGTTCGGGGTCCACTCATACCTCGTGAGGAAAAATGAGTAGCTGCTTTAATGAGAGCAGCGACCAGTGGCGGAATTATAGGCAAAAATAGGAAATTAGGATATTAAAAGATATGGAAAAAGTCCTATAATTTTGCGCTACCCGCTAAAAATTGTGATATAATAACACAAAGAAACACATTATTATTAGTTTGACTCGAACTCACTCATCATCATCATAGGGTGGCGTCATCGTGAACGATGCTGGTAGCCAGACAGTGGAGAAATGACTCAGCACTTCTACCACTATCTTTACAAGGAGACTAATAATTGACAAGGGCCCCCAGAACCAAGCCAATGCTGGTCTACTCCCTGTTTATAGTCCCCCTGCCAGACGAACTCACTCTCTTGAAAAAAATCTATAAAAAGGTTCTATGTAATAAATGCCGGCGTTTTATTAATTTTTAATTTCTATGTATGTATAGGTAATTGTATACATTGGAGGTGTCATTGGAGGACATCATGACACCTGAGGAGTGAAAAGTTATTATTAGAATACAATCTGTGTCGGATCCTAAGGTAGCCTTGGAATAGTCATTGGTATTCTATGTCATTTGTAAATAAAACTTGATCGAACATGTTTAATAATAATTTAATGAGTATGTACTTTGGTTCTGAAAAATAAAGGCAATTACCATGGGATGTAGCGTGCATATGATGAGATCAATGTGGGGTTCCACGATGGCTACAGGGGCGACCGAAAGTAGGGCGGCCAGACAGGACGTCACACAGTGGCGGGGCAGGGCGGGCGCCCGCTTGTAGAGCTGCAGAAGGGCGCTCACGAGGGTCGGAATGTTGTTGACGAAAATGTGGGCGGGCAGGAGGTCGAACATGGGACTCAGGGCGGCTAGTACTGCTTCGCATACCTGAAGATAGGAAGGGGAGGATGGGCTATTATAATAATAATACTCTTTAGTGGAAGTTAACCACCAGGCGAGGTTAATGCTCAAAGCATTTTCTACCACCTAACCCTCAGAGTCATATTATTATGTGGTCACAAACTCAAATTAATGAGGAAAAATTCATGCACTGGGTGGGATTCGAATCAACGGATCCCTACGCTACCTGGATCACCAGACTATCGCGTTAACCACTTGACTACCAGGGCTATTAGAGGTTCAATAGCAAATACCTTAATTTTTTTAGTTTTTTAAATACATAAGCGCATTTAAATACAATATAAATACATTTCTGTTTATACTGATACTGATTAGCTCAGTGGTAAGGTATCGCATCCGTCCGGTAATCCAGAGGTCGGAATAATGAGACTCTTTGGCCTAATGAATAAATGTCTTATTATTTCCTCCCTACCTTATTGTCTTTCCTATGCAAACAAAATGTAAAGAAACAGTTGACCGCCAATTATTATTTCCTCCTTATGACCGGTTCTACGGATCTTGAAAAACACGAAACCGGGGATTGGGAACGTTAACTATACAAAAGGATTCGTCAAATAAGATATAAGATATGTTTTATTGATTATTAAATACAAATTAGGTACATGAATCAAACGTCAAGAGGGTGCATTTTATAAATTATAATAAGATATATGGAGATGGAAATGTGAAATTTGTGTTTGTTGTATTAAGTTTATTTATCTCCTATATTTTTCTTCTATTTGTTGTTTTTGTTGTTGTTGTTGTTGTTGCTGTTGTTGTTGCTGTTGTTGTTGGTGTTGTTGTTTGTCTTATTTTTTTCTCTTCTTCTTCGCTCAGTTTCTTTCAGATCTATATCACTTGGTCCAGAATTCTTTCATTGAATACAAGCTTTTTCTTACAAGGTATTCCTTTAGTTTTATTTTAAAAAGTTCTTTTGACTCTATTTCTTTTAAAGTTTTAGGTAAGTGATTGTACATTCTGGCCCCTGATATAAATGTGCTCTTCGATAGCTTATCTGTTTTATAGTGATGTATATAGAGATCATTTTTGTTATTTCTTAGATTATAAGTATGAGGGTTTATTTCGTTTTTCAGTTTAATTTTTTCACTATCATAGTTCTTTATGAATAAAATTGATTTGAAGACATATAGTCCAAATATGGTAAGGAGCATCTCATTCGCAAATATTTCTTTACATGAATCTTTGTAATTCATGTTGAACATTATGCGTACAGCTTTCTTTTGTAGCGTTAATAATTTTTCAAGATGACAGTGTGCTGCTCCTCCCCATATTTCAATGCCATACGACAAGTGTGCCATAATTGTACCATGGTATATCATTAATAATGTTTGGTTGTCAACTACTTGAGCTAGTCTTCTTAGTAAGTAAATCGCAGAACTTATTTTGGATCGTAGTTTGCTGATGTGCGATTCCCAGGTAAAGCAGTTGTCAACAGTTACCCCCAGAATTTTGGTTTCTTCGCATGGTGTTATAGAAATGTCATTGTTAATTTTTATCATCAAATCTTGTTTCTTTTTATGACCTAGACTAAAGTGTATTATTTGTGTTTTTTCTACGTTCATGATCATATTGTGATTTTCAAGATAAGATTTAAGGGTAGTTAATAGTTTTTCACTTTCTTCTTTTAGTTGATTTTGGGTTTCTCCCTGGCATTTTATTGTTGTATCATCTGCATATGCAATTGCGCTATGTTCCGTTGGAATATTGTCGGCCATGGTGTTGACATACATTATGAAGAATAGTGGCCCCAGAATGGAGCCTTGGGGGACCCCTTGGCAGACATCTTGGATTTTAGATTTTACCTCTTTTATGGTTTTTGTGTTATTTTTTTGTTTTTCCTGTTCTGAGAATTTTATGCTCACATATTGTTTTCTTTGTTTCAGATAAGTTTTAAAGAGCTCAAGAGTGTTGCCTGTTACGCCGTATTGTTCTATTTTCTTTAATAGAATGTCAATGTCAACTCTATCAAATGCTTTTGAGAGATCAATTATACAGCCTGCAACTTGCTTCCCCATATCAAGATCTTGAAGAGCATTGTGTACAAATTCAACCAATGCTGTTGTTGTTGATAGCTTTTTTCTGAAACCGTGTTGGAATGAGTTCAGCAATTTGTGTTTTTCCAAGTGTGCTATTAATTGTTTGTATATTGTCTTCTCAAATACTTTGCTGAATGTACTGGTAAGTGTTATGGGCCGGTAGTTCCCCATTTCTTTTTTGTTCCCCTTTTGTTTATATATCGGAACAACTTTACTCAGTTTTAAACATTCTGGAAATATGCCCTCTTTTATGGAATTGTTTATCAATTCTACCAATGGATCAAGGATGGCAGTCGCTGTAAGTTTAATTGTCCTGCATGAAACCTCATCCCATCCAGCAGAATCCTTGTTAGGCAGATCTTTTATTATCTTCCAGATAGTCTGATGATTGACTAATTCCATTTCAAATTTCTTGTCTGTATTGTGTGACTGCTCATTGTTATCGGGTGAATCAGTTATGGAATATTTTGGAGGTGTTGTTAGTGTATTAATATTACTGGTTGATAATGAGTTTGTTCCACTTGCAACCGAAATGAAGTAAGTATTGAAGGTGTTGCATATTTCGTTCGGTTTTGATATCGTTTTGTCTTCTTTGTTTATTATCAAGTCTTCCAAGTTACGAGTTCTTTGTTTTCTACTCTCTCTTTTTACTATACTGTCGGTTACATTCCAAGCTCCTTTTGCGATATTAGGTGCGCTTTTAATTTTTTTTACACAATTTTGTTTCTTTTGGTTCTGTACAGCTTTGTTATACAGATTTTTAAATGTTTTATATTGTTCATGATATGTTTTGTTATTTGTGTTTGTGTATAGTTTGTAATTTTTGTACATTTCTTCTTTTAATTCTAGTGTTTCCTTGTTTAGTTTTACCTTTGTGTTCGCTGAAGTTTTCACTTCTTTTTTTGATGTTGGACAATTCTTATTAAATTGATTCTTAAATGTATTACAGAATATATACCATTTTTCATTGATATGTATTGTTTGATCATTGATTAATTTTGTCCAGTTCATTTTCTCAAGAGAGTTACAAAATTCATTAATGTTATTTTGACTTGTGTGTCTCCTAAACTCGTAAATTTTCTCTGAAGGGTATTGTGTTGTATAGAAACTTGTAAGCTGTCCGCTATGATCTGATATCTCTGGCAATTTTATGTCATCGCATTTTACAATGTAGTCATCCAAGTTTGATATAAAATAATCAACTGAACTTTTTGTGGTTGGTGTTATTCTTGTATAGAAGTTGATAGAATTTTGTAGTTTGTAAGGTTTCAATATCGTATCCAATGATTCTCTTTCTTGATCTTTCATTGAATCGATGTTGAGATCCCCTGCAATAATGATTTTGATTTTTGCCCCCTGATCATTGTGAATTACTTCAAGTAAATTTTCTAGTGTTTCAAAAAAGTGTTTAGGATAAAAGGATGGAGATCTGTACAATCCTATAATGAAAAGTTTAAAACTAGGATATTTTAACTTTCCAATTGTTAGTTCGAAATAGAAGTCTTTGGCGAAATGGTTGTACCTATCTACATATTCACAATCTACTTTGTCTTTAACCAATATGGCAGTTCCTCCACTTCGTTTCTCCCTGTAGTATGATCCAACCATTTTATAACCATTCAGTTTTAGAAGTCCTGATTGATTTTTATGCAGACCATGCTCTGTAATGACAAATATATCAGGGTTCAGTTTTTGTATGATTGATTCTACGCTGTCTATTTTGTTTGCAATGTATGGTAGTTGTTTCTGCTGTTTTTGTTTTTGCAATTGAAGTTGCTATCTCTAGTATCTACTATGCATTTGTTCTGTATGTCATTTTTTCTTGTATAGCTATTATTATTTTCATTGGTCTTATCATGAGTAATGTTGTGCACATTGTTTTCACCACCGAACATATTATGTTCTAGGTTTGTTGTATTTGTATGAAATTTATCCAGGGCATATTCAATACTACACGCTTCTTCAATATTTTCCCAGATCTGGTGATAGTATTTGTGTCCGTATTCTTGAATGATTAGTTCATGGACATTGTCTATGGTTTCTTTCTGCGTTATTATTGAGTTATTGCCATTTCGATTGTTTGTTTCTCTATTAATTTCTTTTTCTTTTGAGGTGTGCCCTATGTTTGAGTTTTTTATTTGCGTAATTGGTTTGCGATTTTCTACATCTAATGCATGTAATCCCAGTTGGGATTTGTCAAGAGATTTTGAAAATTCTTCATGCACCATTCTACTTGGCGTTTAAGTTGTTCATGTCTCATTTGGATTTCAGATTTTTGATATTGTTCATGTTGTTGCTGCTGTTGTGTTGACCATAGCTGTTGCACTGCCTGACTATGATGCACATTTTGTTGTTTCTGCTGTTCCATGTACTGATTTTGTAGACGGGTATGTCTTTGTTGATCATAATATGCATGTAGTTGCTCTAATTGCATTTGCTGTTGCCTCCAGTCCTTATGTTGCAGCAGTGTCCTCTGTTGTAAGTGCTGGTCTTTTTCTTCTTGTTGATGTTGATTCAGCAGCTCCTGCTGCTGTTTTAGATTCTGTGGTTGTTGCTGCTGAAGGTACTGTTTGTGATTCTGTTGTTGTTGTTGTCGCTGTCGTTGCTCTTGTGGGTTGTGGTGCTGTTGAAAATCTTGCTGCAACTGTTGGCTCTGGTTTCTATCATTTTCTTCATGTTGAATATTTTGTATGTCTCTTTGTTCATTTGTTTTGCTCGGTTTTTGTAAATCTTGTTTTTGTTGCTGTTGGTTGTTTGTAACCTGTTGTTGTATTGATTTATATCTTTGTCTATCAGGCAGATGATTTCCTATTTCCATTTGCTGTGCGTTTTTTTGTATTTTTTCGTTTTCAGTTTTATAATAATGACTTTCTCTGTTGTACTTATTTATTGTTTTGTAAGAAAGTCTTTCTTCTCGTTTGTTGTGTTTGCTTAGTGCTATTGTGTTGTGTTTGTGTGCTATTTGATTGTATCTTCTTGATGTGTTAATTTTTCTAAAAATTTTAATGACAAGTTTTCTGCACAGTGTTTCTTGTCCCATGTGGTTTAAGTGTAATCTATCGTTTAAATAGTCATAGGAATCTAAAAAATTAGTTGGGTCTATGTATCTAAATTTGTCATATGTTTCTATAATACTCTTTATTTTGGTATTTAGTCGCAGAATATGTTTATTTATGTGTTTTTTGTCGTATCTTGGTGGTATAAGTATCATAACTACATTGGTATCTTTGCACTTCATTTTTAAGGTAACTAACGCTTTTTCTATATCTTGCAAATCTGTTTTGAATAGGTCGTTTGTTCCTGCAAAAACAATGATGATATCATTGTGATCATATCTCTTTGTATCTAAGAAATTTACAATGTTATCTAATGTTTCACCTGGTTTAGTTATGACATTAACTCTACATGTATCGGGGGTAAAGTTCCTTAATATGGGATATAGGTCCCTACAGTGACTGTCTCCTATAAGGAAAATTCTTTCATAATATCCATTTGTTTGATCTTGATGTATCACGTTTTGATGTTGTTGTTGGTTTACTCGTTGTTGGCTTGGTTCTCTTTGTCTCTCTTGTGCGTACATTACTCTTTGATCTTGTTTCTGATGTCGTTGTTTCGGATTTAATTGTACTATTTCAATTATGTTCTGCTTTCCTCTTTTTTCCTCACTTTGCTCTCGATACTGTTGATTTATATTCTCGGGTTTTCCTCTCTGTTCATTTTGCTTATGGTTTATTGTTTGATCTTTTTTCTTCTCACCATTTTGGTGCAGTAAATGGCGCTGGTGCAGTAAATCGAGGGTTTTGCTCGCCAAACCCTCGATTTACTGCACGAGCGCTAATTTGACGAATCCTGCCGGGGACTACTAACGTTTCCAATCCCCGGTTTCGTGTTTTTTTTTTTTTTTTTTTTTTGGTGTTTTTCATGATCCGTAAAACCGTCATTACCTTATTATCTTTGCTGTTCAGCCAGAATGTAAACAAACAGTTGAACGCCAATTATTATTTCCTCCCTACCTTATTGTCTTTGCTGTTGAGCCAGAATGTAAACAAACAGTTGAATTATTATTTCCTCCCTACCTTATTGTCTTTGTTATTCAGCCAGAATGTAAACAAACAGTTGAATTATTATTTCCTCCCTACCTTATTGTCTTTGCTGTTGAGCCAGAATGTAAACAAACAGTTGAATTATTATTTCCTCCTTACCTTATTGTGTCTGCTGTTGAGCCAGACTTTAAACAAACAGCTGTTGACACCAGTTATTATTTCCTCCCTACCTTATTGTCTTTGCTGTTGAGCCAGAATGTAAACAAACAGTTGAACACCACTTATTATTTCCTCCCTACCTTATTGTCTTTCCTATGCAAACAGAATGTAAACAAACAGTTGAACGCCAATTAACAGAATGTAAACAAACAGTTGACCGCCAATTATTATTTCCTCCTTACCTTATTGTCTTTCCAATGCAAACAGAATGTAAAGAAACAGTTGACCGCCAATTATTTTTGCTCGCCAAACCGAGGTGGAAAAACCCTCGATTTACTTCACGAGCGCTAATTTAACGAATCCTTTTGGAACTAGCGCTCCCAATCCCTAGTTTAGTGTTTTTTTAGGTGTTTTTCAAGATCCGTAGCACCGGACATTACCTTATTGTCTTTGCTGTTGAGCCAGAATGTAAACAAGCAGTTGAACGCCACCGCCAGCTGGCTGGACAGGGTCTCCTTGGAAACACTCCCGCAGTCGTGCTTGTCTGAGCATTTGCTCAAATGCTCATCCACCGCGTCGCACAGTTTACCCAGAGCTGAAAAGAGCGCACGATTAGCTTAGCGGTAATAATAAAATAATAACATCGCCTTATTTATACTGCCCGATTAGGACTATTATAATATAATAATAATACTCTTTAGTGGAAGGAAACCACCAGGCGAGGTTAATGCTCAAAGCATTTTCTACCACCTAACCCTCAGAGTCTTATTATTATGTGGTTACAAACTCAAATTAATGAAGAAAAATTCATGCACTGGGTGGGATTCGAACGTTAACCACTTGACTACCAGTGCACTCCTTATTTCTTCTTATTTATACTGCCAGAATAGCCCAAGACGTATTATTATGTGGTCAAAATCCCAAATGGGAGGGTAACTTGTCATGTCCCGGCTTGGTTTTGAACCCGCGACCTCTGGATTACCAGTCAGACGCATTGACCACTTCGGCTCTGAGTTTGATTCCCAGAGCCGAAAAGATATTTGTATTAAAAAATTTGTTACAGTTGTTTCCAAGGAATACCTTCCGTTGTGCTTGTGTTGACCCAGCACCTAAATGGGAAGTATGGTGTCACTTCCCGTCCATCAGAGAGGGGGCATACTACGGAATGGGACAGCTACAACACAGACCAAAAGCGTCTACAGTAGCTGCTCTTTCAAGGCTACGAAACAAAATTCTGTAAAACACTTATCTAAAAAAAAAAAAAAAAAAAAATATAGGGATACTACTCTTACAGTGTATATTATTTTTTATTTCCTTTAAAGCAAATCAGATCGAATCCCACGGACCGAAACGTTGCCCCGCAACACTTTGCATCACTTCCCATTAAAAGTGCGAGTTAAGATGTTGCGAGACGTTTCGAAACCAGCTGAGTGGTTTTATTAATGTAATTTCTGTAAAATTTCAATTTTATTTTATATCATGTACCCATAGCACACATTCGAGAATGTATTTTTTTATTTAAAGATAGAGTGTTTCACAGCCTTTTTATTTCGTTACCATGAAACAGGAGCTACTGTAGACGCTTGGGGTCTGTGTTGTAGCCCGCCCATCCCGTAGTATGCCTCCCCTCTGATGGGCGAGAAGTGACACAATACTAATACTATTTTTGTTTTTTTTTTTTTTTTTGCAAGTTTACGGAACAAGTTCCATTTGTACAAAATAATAATCTTAAAATTAAATATAAAATTATTTTAAAATTATAAATACTAGATTTTACAATTTTAAAATACTTAAAACTACATACCAACTTGTAAAATTTAACAAGACCAAAGTATGAAGTCAGAAATAAAATCATTTCATCCTTTGTACAGAAAAAAATATAATATTACCATAGGAGAAGGCACACTTGTAGTCGTCAGTTTTGACCAGAGGCAGGAGGGAGATGATGGTGTCCAGAGCGGACACAATGTGCGCCATGAACTCTGACACGGAACACAGGTGGCCTAGCGTGTAGATCATTGACACGTTGGGTAGGTGGTCACCCAACAGTCTGGGCTGAAGACATTCCATAACCTGAGAAATAAAATAGAATAGAATATACCTTGTTTATACTGCTGAGGTAAGACTGAAAAGTCCCTTTACTCCAGCAGTCAAACAGGTCTTATATATTTTATGGGATAAAATGAGAACATTTACTGACAAAATTCATAACAAATTGACAAGCATTTTTTTGCATACTGTATTTTGGACACTGCACCCACTAATATTATCATTTTTTTAAATTATTTATTTATTTGATTAATAGACGGGTACTACCTATGATACATAAGAAAACTACACAAAACAAATAAAATACTTAAACATGACATAACATAATAAAATAACTTAAAAAGAAAGAAAAAAAAAATAATTGTATCTTTAACCAATCCAAAGGAACGGCCCTTCCCTTTTTGCGGCCCTCAATAAAATCAACTTCTATACCAAATTTCAAGTCACTAGCTCTAACTTTTCTCGAGATATCGTGTTTACATACAGACGGGCACACGAACCATTGGCCGCAAACAACTTTTTTGGTATCCTGAGGCTATGTATGATTCGTTCAAAAATGTGAAAACTGGGTAGGTCAAAATTCAATACTTTCCTTAGTATGGGATAAGGAATAATAATAATAATATCGACTTATTTATTCCAGCAGTAAGCCCAAGACATATTATTATGTGGTAAAGATCCCAAATGGGAGGATAACTTGTCATGTCCCGACTGGGTTTCGAACCTGCGACCTCTGGTATCTCTGGATTCACAGAGTGCCGCCTTTACCACTGAGCTACCGGGACAGACAAGAGATCTCACAAATTCTACCCTGATGGAGATGAACCCACGTCACCGTGCGTGGAAGCCCAGTGCGCTACTCTGCCACGGTGAATACATAAAAATATGTATACAATATACATATACAAGTGTATCTCTGGATTCATAGAGTGCCGCCTTTACCACTGAGCTACCGGGACAGACTTCTTCTTTTACTCTGTCTTATCCCGCTCAAGCAGGGTCGACGTTGTTCAACCTCATGGTTGAGGTTGATTGGTTTTGGTACATTTTTTACGGCTGGATGCCCTTCCTAACGGCAACGATTCTATTTGATTTAACGTCCTGGATTAGGACGGGGGTTTTACCCTCCATTCGCTGGGAATCGTACCAGCTACCCACATTAACCTCACCTAGCCTGGGTAGGACCGGAAATGCCAGCCTCACGTGTTTGGATGGAACAGAATTTTCTTCGAAAAGTCTGCCCCAGCCGGGAGTTGAACTCGGGAACTCTGGACTACGGGCAGTAGTCACAACCATTACGCCACGGAGGCTGCTCTACCGGGATAGACGAAAGAACGTAAAAAAAAACTCACATTGTTACAATGGTTCCGGCCCAGAGCCACAAGTATCGCTGACGCGGGCAGGGGGTCCTGTGGGGTCTTGATGAGTTCCTCGAGAGTGAAGTCAATCACTTGGTTGAGTAGCGGGGGCAGAATATCCCGGGGCGTTTCTGACATATCTGCTCCACGGCTTTCAGAAGAGAGTGAACTTGATGTGGACTTAACTGGAAACAAGAAAAAGGACACGAGTATAGTACGACTAAGAGGGACAAGGTCACAAGGAGATTGATCAGTATGAAGATGGAGCTGGGATGCCACAATTTTATAGTATTGATAATAAAATTCAGTTTTTGTAAGGTACTATCTAAAAGAGAAATAAACGAAAATGTAAAATAATGAAAATGTAAAAAATCTTTTTCTATTACTTTGCCCTTTCCCAAACCTACTTGGGGTCGGCATTTGTTCCATGAATCCTTTCTTTCCATATCTTTTTATTTAACGCGTCCTCTTTTCACCCTATTTTTTTTTTCTCTCTCTCTCTTAGGTCTTCAAATATAGTACAATTATTCAAGACTCCACAAGCTATGATACACATTAACAGAGACTAATGTGCCAAGAAAGTATGTTTCCACTAAGCTAATCATGTGCTCTTTACCAGTGTATGTTACACCAATGGCACCAGCTATGTGTAAAGTTATAGTCACACTTTGTGGGAGCAGAGGGAAATACTTTTTATTTAAATTGGTATGTTCATATGATGGTTAGGCTAATGTCCAAATTGGTTAGTTCAATTGGCTAGGACAAAACAGCATTGGACTTACCAGTTAGAATGGATAATGTCATTTCAGGCATTAGCAAAATAACTGTGACAACATCAACAACCATGATGAGATGAAAAAAGCTTGGCTACAGCAGGAGGGGGAATGATGGTCTAAAGCCAACTTTATTTCACAGTTAGCTTGTCCTGAAACCACATATGTCTATGTGTGATCAACCACTGTGAGGACTTGGACTTTTTCAGCCATTAAACCCTTAGGAAATTGCAAGCTAGCCTGGCGTGTAAGGCCCGTATTTTTGAACAACCCTAAAACAAATTTAGTGTGAGTGGTCCGGATACGCATGCGCAGTGAATCATATCAGCCACAGAGACAGAATTTATTTTGAACTTAAGTCTTGAACGCTTCTCACAAATCTTGAGCGCTGCTCAGCGCATGAGCAGAAAGCAGTCGATCACAACATTTTCCCATTTCAGCCAGAAAGATGTATATATAAATATACATAAACAGCACGTTTCTTTGCATTTCCAATCAGCTGACCCTACCCCTTAAACAAAAAACAGTCTCGGAACCATCTCCGAGATCTAGGAACGAGATTGTATCGTCCTGTCTCGGATCCCAAAAAATGATATCGGAGACACCTAGGAGACCATTCGGAGACTGCTCCGGGACAGTCTACGTCCGCACCGTAGCGTCGATTGCTGGTGCTCGAGATTGCTCCAAGATCGGTCTCGGGAACTGTCTCCGAGATCATTCTCGGGGACCGTCTCCGAGCCTTCTCGGAACCGTCTCCGAGAACATTCTCGGGGACTGTCTCCGAGCCTTCTCGGAACCGTCTCCGAGAACATTCTCGGGGACTGTCTCTTCTAGACCACAGACCGTTTTAAATACCCTGGGAATTTTAGCTGTAAAACCACCTAAAAATAATACGATACATTTTTATAATAGAACATTTTTTTTATTGTGAAATTTAAAATAAAATAATTAAGAACAAAACAAAAATAAAAGAAGAATACACCTTAAAGAATGAAAAATCCCAATAAGAGACTAGAAACAATTGGAATAAAGAGATTGCCATAGGCAATAACCAATAACCCCGCCCTTTAGTTAGGACATATGTATAGGACATAGGATACGAATTCAATTTTTAATATTAATTTTTCGAGTTTAAGTCAGTTCTAACTCAGTTAGGGTCCATTTCTGACCCCTAGTTGATAGAGATAATCCATGCTTATTTGACCCAAGGAATCTAAGGTATCAATATATTTATGCAATCAATTTAGAAACATTAGAAAAAAAATTGACATGAAAATAAAAGTATCACATAAGTTCACATCTTAAAAGTATCTCTATCTTTAGTCACAGCAGACTACCCAGACGGCACAGAAAGTGTTTAAAAAGATTTTAAAAACACTTATTTTGACAAGATTCAAACATTTTATAAAGCTTATTTTGACAAGGCTTAACATTTTAGAAACACTTTTATAAGCTTACTATTTCCTCCCCCTGAGCATTTTATTAAGCTTATTTTTACAAGGTTTTGGAAATTGAATACCTACTTAATAATTAAGGGGCTCCATATTGAATTTCATACCACCGCCATTGCCCGGAAAAAATTGAAAATTGTGATTTCACAGGAAATTTTTAAAATTAATTTGGATTTGATGAAAAATATACTATTTCAAGGCAATTTGGTTCTACAATGATGAAAAGCTGTTGATGAAATGCTAACATTAATAAATAAGAAGACAATTTGTGTTTTTCAGTTTTATATTTTTCCATTTTCATGGTAAAAGAATTAAAAGCAAAAATATGTAACAAACAAAAACATGAAACAAACAGAATATAATACATAGAATCAGCAGATAAATTAAGCCAAGTGGACTTAATTAATCTAAATCTATTATACATATAGGTAATTAAGAGAGAGATGTGCTGAAATGCCATCTTCCTGCCCAGCAGCAGGCTGCCCGAAGACAAAGACTACCAGAACAGAAGTTGAGATTATTAGAGATGAAATTAGGAAATAGAACCCAGAGAGAATTTTGACTATAATATGGCATTCATAAAAAAAAGAACAGTCTTCCAGATTTTTTTTTTGTTTGATTAAAGTGGGTTTAACCTCAATTGCATAGTCATATCATGACCGAGGTTTTACCCTCATTTGCAGGAAACTCACAAACCTGTTACCCACATTAAGCTCACCGAGCCTGGGTTGGGCCATTTTATTCTGAATTTACTGGGAATAGTACCAGGTAGCCACATTAACCTCACCCAGCCTGATAAAGGCTGTGTATACACATGTCAGCCTCATATTTTCTAAAGAAGGAGAATTATCTGTTTCACAACAACAAAAATGAACCAAAATCTTTAGATTACGGGGAGTAGTCAAATCTTGAATAATACAAGCTACTGTTTTAAAAATTAAAATTAATGAACACATTATAGTAAAAAATGTACTTATTACAAGTAAAAAAACTGTCTAAATTTGCAACACTTAATACTTCTTCTAAACTTACAATATTTTTTTATATGTTATAACTGGTTCATGAAAAACCCCTGTCCTGATTTGAGATAGTGAGGATGGGAATTTCATTCTGAATTTAATGGGAACAGTACCAGATACCCACATTCACCTCACTCAGCCTGAGTAGGGCTAGATATACCAGCCTCACATTTTCGGAGAACAGATTTATTTATTTAAAATAAAAATGGGGGTTGTATACTGAATTTACTGGGAATAGTCCCAGCTACCCACATTAACCTCACTTAGCCTGATAAGGGCTAGGAATGCCTCATTTTTAAAGGGAACAGAATTGCTGTTTGAAAGAAAAAAAAACTGTGAATTGAACACAGGATCTATTGATTATGGAACAGTATAGTCAAATCTTCAATAATGTGAACCTATTAAAAAGCCTTTAGCTAGTCAGTTCTCTGTTCATAGTTGTCTAGCAAAACACTGGTCTTTTCCCTGTTTAAAATCCCCCAGTCAGACACCTGTTAAGAGTGTGATTCTGATTAAGTGGAATATCTGGAACAGGTTAATCTCCAGCATTTCCACATACATATCCTGGTTTGACTATAAAAAAATGTAAAATGTAAGATATTGTTTAGATATTGCTTACCCCACTAATTGGAGTGTAAAACTCACTTATGATTAATGCATGGAAATTGGTACACTTTAGAACAGTAAACTTTTTAAAGTAGAGAAAAATTTCTTTTTAGTTACACCCTAAAACTATGATGTAGGAACTTTAGAAGAGTCAACTTGTTGGACTTTTATCAGAAATTGTTAGATATAATTATTTTGTGTAAATCATCAATTTGTAGTCACTTTCACTTATCCCATGTCAGGTTCAATATGTTTGAGGAGGGAGGCAGCTTCAATAGGTTTCTTCAGGTTGAAGCTATGTTGGATTGGATGCACAATACATGTAAACAGGTGGAAAATATCATGTGGATTTCCTCCATAGATCATAATTATTTTAGTAGTAGTATCTATTGATTGCAATCAATAGATACTAACACAAGGGTATGTCTGTGAAAACCAAACACTTTTGCAAAAGAAGAAACTATAAAAAGATTACACATTACACCTATTATGATATGATAAAACAACTTACGACTTTTAAAAAGATTACAACATTTACCTACAGGAGATTTTTTTTTAATTTATGTTTAACGTCGCATAAAACAAAGAACTTTAAAAATTAAAAACAAAATGCGTGCAAGCTCTTAAGATATGGAGCCAGGCGCATTGCGGTGTTGCCACAGGGTATTGGATCTCGTTCGGAGACCGTTCCGAGACCATGTACTCGGGACGTTAGCTTGGAGTTAGCTTGGATCTTGTCCCGAGTTAGCTCGGGCATAGATCCGGTATAGGTTCCGAGTAAGTTGGTTAAACATTCTCCGGGAGAGTTTCTATCCATTCCCGCAGTACTCCCAGAGAAAGATGTTTCCGAGCACGCTTTTTTTACTCTCTCGTAGTACTCCCAGAGAAAGATGTTTCCGAGCACGCTGTTTTTACTCTCTCGTATCAATCTCCGAGACTACTATATCGGAGTTAGTAGATCAGAGACACCTTTTTGTTTAAGGGGTAAAAATGAATGAAATTTGTTGAAAATCTGAAGTGTCGGAAATCGGCACTTTACAACTGCCGGTGATTTCTCATCGGTATTTTTGAAATTCGTGAAGACACATTATAATATTTTTTGGAAGTGATTTTACTTCCTTAATATTATTGTATTTTATTTATTTAACAATTATATAGCCTTTTCAACAAATTTCATAATTATACTGGCGATATTCGAGAATCCAACAAAACGCTAATTTTGCACCGCCAAGAAAGAAAGAAAACCTTTTTTATATACCTACCTACGTATCCACGTATTTACTTTGGGAAGACGAACATCTTTCAAGAGATATCCTTAATTTTGAATGGCCTAATAGAACCTGAAGGACCAGCAAGACATCTGATGAAGAAAAAAGTTTGCTAACAAGTAGTTTGGACAAACTAATTTACAATCGACATGTTGTATAATTATATTGAAAGTTAAATATTTGTCATTATTAATAATATTCTAAATATTAAAAAAAATATTATAACATATGTATCTTTTAATCAAGTATCTGCAAAAAAAAATATTTTTACTGTACCCTCCTCATTTTAGGACAAAGGTAGCATTTACCTATCTTTTTTTTTTCATATTACGACGGGGGTTTTACCCTGCGATCGTAGGAAACTCACAAACCTTCTACCCACATTAACTTCAGCCAGCCTGGGTTGGGTTGAAATGCCAGCATCACGAAGTCTTCACCTGGACGTTGCTTAACTTTGGTGGTCCCACGAGAACCGGTGCGTTCACAGCGCCATCAACGCTGGCTCTATCTGGTTTATTTGTGATTTTATATCACAACGTATGTCGGTAGGTTGACGAAATTTCAAGTAACATATTCATTTTTTATTCTCGTATGTCACAAGTGGTCGTCTCTACCAATACTCATTTTTTTCACACCAGATATTAGTGAACCACGTAACATCCAAAATACAGATATAAAAAAGTCTAATTCCTCCGGAATTCAAACTCAGCTCACTTCAATGTAAGTCTGGTGCGCTAGACCACTCGGACCCTGTGACTCCTGACACCGTCGAGCATAAAAAGTCTTTGAAGGGCTTGGGAAATCATGAATAATGAGTACATTTGGTAGATAACTGTGTAGAAAATAAGTAAAATGCAGAACATTGAAAAGAGAACATTGGATAGTGATAAAACAATGAATTAACATTTTTCTTTATTAATAAATTAATTCAATTATTGAACAATAGATAGCACAGTTTGAGTTGGACCGGGAATAGCTAGCATCAAAATTGTCCAAAATTTAAATGGTCACCCATCCGAGTCCTGAATTCGCTGGACGTTGCTTATCATAATCGACAGAACGAAAACTGGTGAATTCAACGTGACATCGACACTAATATCAAGATTCAACGTGCCTGTGAGATATAAATTGTAGGTACTTCTTTCGCTGAGAAGGCTGAGATCGGAATAGTAATAATTATTTTCAAATTGGCTTCCATCTCGGAAAAAACTTGTTTAAAAACTTAAAAAGGATAAAGAAATTTAAAACTATTAAACAAGAAGAATCACCAGACAAAAATTATTTTTGAAAAGATTAGAAAATGTAAACAATAACACAGATGATTTTCACACAGAGGTGAAAATACCCTCTGTGTGAAATGGGCCAAATTCACAGAAAAATTGTAATTGCTCGTGAGCAAAGAAAATGTTTGCAAGCTTTATTTTTAGCTTTGTGATGTACATATACCTTTTACTTCCATAGAAACAAAAGCTTTTGATATTTGATAAAAGAAAAAACTCTTTATTGTACTCAAAACTTTTTTATTGTAGATCGAAGCAACTCCTTTGGATTTCGGAAGAAAAAGCATTTCCTTCTTTTGAATGGGGCCCAATATTGCGCCTGTGCGGAAACGGCATCGAGCACTGAGGTTATATAACATAGAGGGAACCCGATGTATCAAGATTTGCGTTCAAAAGGGACTATCAGCTGATTTCAAAATCAATGCCGGACTTGTAGTAATTTTTCTCTCGCGAAAGAGTGGGTACCTAAACTACCTAATAAGGGTTGGGTGGAAGAGATTGCCATAGGCAATAACCCCGCCCTTTAGTTAGGACATATGTATATATTTTGTTTTGTTTTTTGCTTTTCCTTGTTTATATTATTAATATTGTCTATTTGTATATTTACCATTATTTGTCTGTATATATTATGTTCTATCTAATAAAGAGTTTCTAAATAAATAAATAAATAAATTCTTCTGAAATAATATTTTTACTATTTTCATACTTACATATTAGTAATTTCTGTCTTTCTTCCTCTTTTACTTTCCTTATTTTCTACTTATTATGTAGTAATATAAGAGTTGGTATCTGACGTGAAAATTAAAGATGTTTAGATGTCCGCCTTTACATGAAGTAAACAAAAAATTCAAATAAATTGAACCAATCAGAAGCCGGGATTTGTTGAAAGAGGGACCATCAGCTGTTCAAAGTTGGACGCATAAATTTGTTCAACTCGAGATAGGTAAGGTTCCCTCTATATTATATGATCTCAGTGGAATCGAGAGATTCATAAGTCACAATTTATATACTTAATTGGCCAAAAAATTTCAAAATCCCGACTGTTGTCCCTAAAGTAGTTTTAGGGACGTTCAAAAATACGGGCCTAAGGGTTGGCTAGTTAGTTCTCTGTTTATAGTCCTCTGGTGAGACACTGGTCTTTTGCCTGTTTAACATCCCCCAGCCAGACAGGTGAGATGAATTAACTTACCTTGTTATGGGATTTTCTGAATGTAATAATAGACTGCAGAA
Source organism: Bactericera cockerelli (assembly GCA_024516035.1). NCBI lineage: Eukaryota > Metazoa > Arthropoda > Insecta > Hemiptera > Triozidae > Bactericera > Bactericera cockerelli. Next base: position 4,683,197 of record CM044956.1, on the reverse strand, counting down.
TGAGATGAGAGAACGGAGTGGACAGCTCCAGTAGAGCAGAGCTGATTGTGTTCCTAACAAGGTCATCTTTGTCTGTCCAACCAGCTTCCACAAGACTGTCAATGACGGAAGCTATATCTGGAGGATCAGCATTTTTATTCTTATTCTCGTCGTAGAAGAATTTGTACACTGAGTCTGCAATCAAAAATAGTTTTAAAAAAAATACTTTAGTGTATTTTATTTTTATTTATTTTTACTTCTTGTTATTTTCCCAATTGTAATTTCAATCTCTAAGACAAGCACTCATAAACAAAATATGTATTATTTTATCTAGATTAAGAAAGACAATTTCCAATATTTTCAGTTATGTTGCAGGCAGGATTTTTTTTCCTAACCCCAAAAACTCATGTTATACTAATCAACTCACTTGATTTTGTTAAATGAAACATATTACATCAATTGAAAAAAAAAAAAAAAAAAAAATCAACTCACTCAGCATTGGGGACTCAGAACGTTTATTGGGATCTTCCATAGTAAAGATAGAAAGTGCAGCAGTTGCACCAGAAATAATTTCTCAAGATAATATATTCTCCAGGATTAATAATAAGTCCACTGAAACAAGAAAAGAAAATATGTACATATTTATTAAACATAAATTATTGGAAGATTTGATGCAAGTAGAAGTTTAGAATTAGATATTTCTAGAAAAAGAAAAATTATTAAAACTATAAAAAAAATCTACAATAAATAATATAAAAAAATACTACATTTTTAATTTAAAAAAATAGCATAGCAAAATACAAGTATATTAGTTTAAATTTAATAACCTAAAATATTTGCTTCACTAACAGAAATTTGCTACACTTGTGTGCAAATTTCAGTCTTTAGAACAACATCAGAGATAAGAAAAAATAATTTACTGTGTAACCAAACAATACTATATTCTCATACTGAACAACATTACTAACTTGATTACATAAGATATAATACAGTTGGTTAGTTGGGCTCAGAATATTATAATAGAGTTCTTTTAAATAGAGTTCAGGGGAGTAGAATTGCCTTGAGTGGGGATGTTAAATAGATATGATACCCGCCATATCATGCCAGAAGACAATATCACAGATTATTGGCAACCTTTGGAGAAAGGCAAAGTAAAAGAAGAACCAAAAAACCCCAAGCTTGATTAAGAAGTTCACCAATGCCCACCCAAGGTTTGTTTGGGAAAAGACAAAGTGTTGATGATTTTAAAGAGATTTGAGAAACATACCAACTACATTTCACAATTACAAGTTTAGACCCAAGTAATGTGTAGTACGTAATTATTTAAGTGCAAAAAAAAAAACAAACCTATTCCTATACACATGATTAAAAGAGAGAATAAAACACTAAAAAACACATAATTGAAAGAGAGAATCAGATTTCAGTGCATTATTATGGGTAATAACTCGTTTGTAAATATGTAATAAAATTAAAATATTAGAATTTAATGTCATACCTGTTTCTTAAATAAAACATAATGGGAAGATGTACTTTGAACTTCATCATATATTCAGGTATTTAAACTAGTTTGGTTTCTTCACTTCAATGTTAAATTAAAGGAGTTTTCTTCTAAGGGTGTGCCAATGTTACCTACATTTCTAATTTGGTAGGAAAAACTTACATTGGGTATTCAATTCTGTGACTGATAGTAATGGCTTACATTATATGAGCATGATTTTTTGCAGTGAATCACTGATGTGAATAACACAGTGTCATTAAGCCATAGATAAATACATATCAGCAAACTAACAATTGTTTATCAAACCTTGAGTTTGCTGGGGACTTGTTATCAGTGGAATTAATTATGAAACTTACCGTGTAGAAAGAGAATGTCTCACCTTTTATGAGACAATATTTTAATGATATTCTTACTCAGGAAGAACTGATCCAAAAATTATATATTAGATACTCACCAATAGGTCCAAATGATGGTATTTAATAAATTTAAACAAAAGATTTCTTCCAAATTTTCTTTTGATAATTTTTCAATTTAAATTTCAAACATTCGCGGTATTACGTAATTGGTATACACGGTGTTGCCGCAAACTTATTTTTTATCAGGATGACTTCACACGATCACACCTTTTTTTTTATTCACAGATTCTACTGACGTGTTAGCTTCCCCTACATTTGAGAGAAACAGGAAAGAAAACACCGAATCATCAGGAAAACAGGAAAGTCAATACCCGATTCTTCATTTTTGCCAAAAACACGAACCACCTAACCTCAAAATCAGCGTTTCGCTCGAAATACGCTTACTTTTTGCAAATTCAGGGATTGGCAAGAATATAAACAAAATTGTGGCGGTAATTTAAAAAAAAAAACCTTCATTATGTGAAATTGAGGCGTATTTGGTGTTTGATCATTTGTCAAATAATTAAATATAATAATCTTTACTCTATAGAAATAAACAACGAATTTGATTATTCAACAGGGTTCAACAAACAACCATAAACATTATTTACGAAAAATTCTCTAGAATAATTCATTTTTAATTCTCATTAAACTATCCCTTTTTCTCTTTTACCTTGGTACAGTCATTGCTTCCCAGCTTCATTTTTTTTTATATTTCTTCATCTGTTAACTTGCCGATGAGGTAAAGTGAAGTCGCTGAGATTAATGTTTTGGAGATCGCGCATGGCACTTGGTCTATTTTTGTGCATAAATTTAAAATCGTCGAAATCGAATTTTGTTTCAACGAAATTCGGATCGCCCTAAAAGATTATTGCTTTAAACCTGGCGGGACGCAGTCATATATATATTATATACGAATGTCAAGGAACCAAGGTCTGTCGTAATCTAGCTTGTGATCAATTGTATACTATGGACATGAAAGGAGCCTAGACATTGGATTTGGGCGTCCATATAATCCTCTCACCACCGTGATTTAGGTATCAATACCTATCTCACGGACACGGAATTATTATTATATAATTGTATACTATTTGTAAAATATTTTTTTGTTGTAATTATTACTAAGTTACGCGCGCCCTAAATTTTTTTATATTCTTGTTGCAAATAATATTGAATGTTATAGATGGCGGCATGCAGTCATATCCGACATTGAAGGAACTAAGATTGCGACAGCCGATTACAACAGACCTTTTGGTTCCTTCAATGTCGGATATGACTGCGTGCCGTTAGGTTATAATCGAGTTATTTTGCCTTTAATTACAGGCAATTGTATTTGCAACAATAATAAAAAAAGTTTTAGTGCGCGTGTAAGTTTATAAAAATTACAAAATTGATTTAAAAATTTATATCATAAAAATAGAACGCAAATGACTTCTGCTAGTAGTGGGATTATATTTACTCTGCGAGAAAAAACATCTTAGTTAAAAAAATCTTGTGACTGAGGTATGTATTATTAGTACCTCTTTGGTAACTTCAGCAATAAGAGAAAATATTTTGCCGTACTCTGTAGAAATTTCGATAAAAATTTCAAGACGTTGGTAGCTTCGGGTACATTAGCTTTTCTTGTTTTTATGCTTTCTGTTTATGTTCTTGAATTTTTAAATTTTGGCGCTTTTACTTTTTTTCTACCTTTGGCGTATATCACAAAAAATACGCCAACTCCGTTTCGCGAGAGCAAAACTCTACTGGCGCTATCTTGAAGAATCCTTTGGAACTAACATTTTTCGAAAAACACGGTGTTTTTTTGTAAGTGAAGAACCCATCACTAATCTCCACAATCATAATCAACAGCTCAATTTTTTTTCCATTAATCATAATCAACTTGCTGTACGTAGTGTTAAGATAAGTTCGTAATTCATTAGATAGGAACGGTATTATTTGTTAATTTGTTTCATTTGTGTTAGGATCATAGAAATGGCTGCATGTAGGCTACTTGGTGCGTTGAATAAAATATCCCACCATAATATAAACTGTTTGAGTCTATCAGGTAAGTTTTCTCATTGTTATCTCTTGTGTAACACTATTTTAACAACATAAAGATCATAGATGTGTTTGTGTTTTCTTTTAAATTTTGCTGGTTTCAGCAAGTAAAGTTCTGTTTCAAACTATAAGTCTCAAGTCTTTTCTAGAGCCAACAGAAAATGTCAATCCATCATAGAATTCCTAAAGAGCCAAACCAGGTAGAATGTAGGATGTGTACTTTGTACTCTATGTATAATAATATTATTAACAGTACAAATTCCATGATTAAACTCTTTCCTTATCATGAACAAGAGTTCAAGGACTTTGTATACACTTTCCTATTTCACTTCCTGGTACCTAATACATTTCACACAGTAAGCAATATTTTACATGATTTAACTAGCATTCAAAGTTCACTTGAACAATGCACCTTCAAAATAGAGTAATAATAAACTGCATGACTTTGGTTTAAAGTTAGTTCTTATTAAATTTATGTACCCACTATTTATAGATATTACACTGATAACAAAGACAATTTGTCTTTTCTATAAAATTGAAACAAAGAATTTTAAATGGATACTTCACACTTGTATGTACGTAAATAGGTTTACAAGTAAAACTATTAATCATAAATCAAAGACTAACTCACAGGATTGAGTTAATGACATTCAATTATATATATTTTCATGGTTTCTCAATGTAGGCACTTATTGACAGCCATCCAACAGTGACAGTACAATCCCCAGGACCTATTCTTAATTCTTACTATCTTTTGCTTCTATTGTTATGTCATCAATCAATTAAAAAAGTATGCATAACATCAATTGATCAGTAAATCAGAATTGATTAAAACAGAAAGATAAATTAAATAGATGAAGATATGATTTTTTCTTTATCCCTCAGTTGCCAATGTACTACTTTCTCCAATTTAACATGTCTAAAGCCATTCAATAGTGTATGACAAACATCCTTTAAATTTGTAATGAAAGTTTAGTTTTTTGGTTGCAAACTTGTAACAGGGTGTAGGTAGACATTTAAAATATTTACCCATGTAAAAATATTAATACCTGAAAAATAAGTATGCACTCAAAGGTTTCATCATTATTTTACTGCTGATGTAGTTACCTACTATGTGTCTTTTGAATGTACCTAGTTTAGATAAAATATAAAATACTGTTTTCTTTCAGGATATGCTCCCAAGTACTGTTACTCTCAAAATGCTTCCAGTTCAAAACATTTCCGAGAAAAAACTGTGGGGGATGTGTTGGTGGTTACTCTGGATTCCCCTGGAGTCAAGGTAGAAGAATTATTATTTAACAAGAATAATTATCATTTAATCAGCCTCCTTATATTTTATGTTATATTTTTGACATTCTTAAAATAGTTTCCAAAACTTTTTTGTTTGTACCCCCATGAAAATCATTGAAAGTTTTTCAATCTACACAGCTTTGATTTAGGAATTTAGGAGGAATATCAATTTATCAATGATTCACATCAGTTTAAAATTAATAGGAGAAAAAATCTTGAAAATCTAGCTAAGTATTTTGTCATAAAATTGGTTGTAAGCCTAAGCTGGAATTGAACCAGCATTTTTCAGATTAAGATAATCTTTTATTTCAAGTGCTATTCTCTTGGCTATCTAAAAAATGTTGGTCTCCACATTTCTCTATGTGATCAACCATTGTGAGGACTTGGGCTTTTTCTTTATAAGTCATTAAACCCTTAGGAAACTGCAAGCTAGCCTGGCTTGAAAGGGTTAGCTAGTCAGTTCTCTGTTTATAGTCCTCTAGCAAGACACTGGTCTTCTGCCTGTTTAACATACCTCAACCAGAAAAGATGTGCTAAATAAATAGAGCTTTGTGTTCATTAAAGTTATCTTTTCCTGCAGGTGAACTCTCTGAGTTCCGAGGTGATGTCAGAAATTCAGACCATCTTGAGAAGAATCCAGAGTGACTCCAGTGTAAAGTCTGCTGTCATAATCTCAGGCAAGCCAGGATGTTTCATTGCTGGTGCTGATATCAATATGCTTGCAGCGTGCAAAACTGCAGACCAAGTCAAACAGATCTCCAAGTCAGGTCAGGCAATTCTAGCTGAAATTGAGTCCAGTCCCAAGCCAATTGTAGCAGCAATTTCTGGTTCTTGTCTGGGTGGTGGTCTTGAGGTGAGTTTTTGTTGATAATGGGGGTGGAACTTTTAGGACCAAATTATGAAACAGGATTATATTAACTAATCCTACAAAAAAAGTCCTACACTATCCCTTATCATGCCCTCTGGTGGAAATTTCAACTAATCACAGCACATTTATATCAGCTATTGTGAAAGTACTAAACTGTGAAATACAATGGACCAAGAAAAAAAAGTAAACCTAAAAATGTTGGATAAATGGAGTCAGAACCTGGTACAATCAGAGAAAACCAAGAGTCACAGCAGAAGAATGCAATGAATATGCACAAGATCAGCTTGAATTCAGAACCAGTTGGTAAGGTAAGGTTATGTGATGTGGCTTGGATTAACAAATCCTAGATATATAATCCTGTTTCATAATTCAGCCCTTTGTAATTGTCAGTCCACAAAAAAATTGACCTTATACAAAGTGGGAATTGGACAACTATAAAAAATATTATTTTCCTTGGTCAAGCAATAAACAAAACTTAGCTAATGTACTCATGATTGATCAACATACTGAAGCAACATACAATATAAATAATTAGTTTATAATTAGAAACAGAGTATTTGAACTTATTCAACCTCTCTCAAATAACCTGGTTTTTATTTAATATTAAATTACAACCACTTCAAATAAGGCTGACCATCTGTGGTAGAGAATTTCCATAGGGATTCAACACGGCAATGCACCCTGTATACTTGGAACTCTACCACATGTCAGTGATATGGACCAAGTATACAACCTGCAATAGATGTGTTATATTAAACAAACTATTTAAGTAAAATAAGGTAAAATATGATTTATTTTTAATAAATTAATATTTTTTTACAATGTCCATCTATTTATTGTAACACTTTGATTTATCTGTCTACAACAGGTAGCTCTGGCATGTCACTACAGAATTGCCGTCAAAGACAAGAAAACCGGTTTGGGTCTTCCTGAAGTGATGCTAGGACTTTTGCCAGGAGCAGGTGGTACCCAAAGACTGCCCACGCTTACAGCATTGCCCAATGTATTGGACATGACTCTGACAGGGAAAACTTTGAAAGCCGACAAAGCAAAGAAGTTTGGTATTGTCGATCAACTTGTGGAACCTCTGGGACCTGGATTAAATCATCCTGATGCAAGGTGAGAAAAAACATGAAATGACGAGAGGAATTATTTTTTTATTTATATTTATTAACGGGCGAGCCCAATGTACAATTAAACAAGATTACATATCAAAAACATTACACATTAAATTAAAATTCACCAAACATTAAAGAAAAATTAAAATTGGGCATATCAGTTGATCCTTACATCTCTGTTACTGTCACCCAAATAAAAAGTTAAAGAACTTAAATTACAATCTGTATCCATGAGGATTGTGTTGTGGTAGTAGAAGGATTGATGGAGGTATTGAATCCCCTTGACGCCCAGAATAATAAATACAGTTTAATAAATTATTTAACATCGAATTTTAAATATTATGATCTGACCTCAGGCCATTGATTAATAAGGTAGTGGACTTACAACCTGGAAGTCTGTGGTTCAAATCCCAATCTTGGCGAAAATTTACTAAAGCAAGTTCGAGTAATTGTGTTGGAGACCACAAATATAAAAAAATAATTAATAAAACAAAATAACTTTTAACTTATTAAGTATAATGAATTATTTATGATGGATCACAAATGAAGTCGACAGAGTCTCAAGAAACTTATTTTACCTCCGTAGAACTATTGAATACCTGGAAGAAGTGGCAGTCCAGGCCGCCAGTCAAATTGCTTCCGGGCAGCTCAAAATCAACCGCGTCAAGCCCCTGATTCCGGATAAGGTTCTCAACTTTGCCCTCAAGTTCGAGTTTGTGAGGAATCAGATCTTTGGCAAAGCCAAGGAGAAGGTGCTGAAGCTATCCGGTGGATTGTACCCGGCACCTCTGAAGGTGAGTTTGCGATTTTTAATAAGAATGCATCAGTCCTGGGCATTGCCGACACCTTCGACCACTTTAAAGAGAAAGCAAAGGCTACTTTATTTGTTTAATATTTTGCATGTAATTTTTCATAAACTTTTGTATAAATGTGATTAGGTGTAAGTTAATTGATTTTGTAATTGCCTGCTTGTTAGGCGTAATAGTGGTTGAGGGACGTTAAACAGGGAGAAGACCAGTGTCCTGCTAGAGGACTATAAACAGATAACACACTAGCCAACCCTTACAAGCCAGGCTAGCTTGCAGTTTCCTAAGGGTTTAATGGCTTATAAAGAAAAGTCCAAGTCCTCATGATGGTTGATCGCACATAGGAATATTTGGTTCAGGACGAGCCAACTTTTAATTAAAGTTGGCTGGAGACCATCACTCACCCCTCCAGCTGTAGCCAAGCTGGCTACAACAACAACAACGTTAGGCGTAAAATTGACTGCAAAAACAAGTTCAGAGTCTGTTGTTTTACTTCTGAGAAATTTCTAATATTAGAAATCGGAAGTATTATGTTCGTTTTTTTTATTATAAAATTATCATCAGGTTTGCTCTTATATCCAAGTTTGATAGTCTCAAAGTCTTATATCCAAGTAGATGTACGAGTATTTTATTTACTTGTCATGCTGATTTTCCGTCCGACATTTCCCAGATCTTGGAAGTGGTGCGGACAGGCATAGAGAAAGGACCCAGTGCCGGATACGAAGCGGAGGCAGAAGGATTCTCACAGCTCGCCATGACCCCCCAGAGCAAAGGACTCATGGGACTGTTCAAAGCGCAGACTGAGTGCAAGAAGAACAGGTAGGATTGAGCGATGAGTTTTGTGACTAAGTGCAAGAAGAACAGGTAGGATTGAGCGATGAGTTTTGTGACTAAGTGCAAGAAGAACAGGTAGGATTGAGCGATGAGTTTTGTGACTAAGTGCAAAAAGAACAGGTAGGATTGAGCGATGAGTTTTGTGACGTTGCCTGAATAAAATCCATGTCTTTACAAAATGTTTCGTTCTTGTGTCTATTCTTGGGACTTTTCCATCAGGAAATCCCCTTCAAATATTCGATGATTAAGAAATTTGATAGATGTATTTAAATATTGTTGACTTTGAATAAAAATATGCAAATTTTGTATATATTTAAGTTTTCAGTGAGGATTTTAAAATCTGTAACAATATTATAATGTTATAAATAAATGGAAAATTAAAAAAAAAAAATAACTGGAATAACGGGTTTACTGTTAGTCAAGTGGTTAACGCGCTAGTCTGGTAATCCAGGCAGCGTAGGGATCCGTTGCTTTGAATTCCACCCAGTGCATGAATTTTTCCTCATTAATTTGAGTTTGGGACCACATAATAATAAGACTCTGAGGGTTAGGTGGTAGAAAATGCTTTGAGCATTATCCTCGCCTGGTGGTTACCTTCCTTCGACCTCAGTAGCTGTATCGATAAGGCGGCGGACTCGTAACCCTGAGGTCGGTGGTTCGAGTATATCCGGTAGAAATTTAGCAGAGTGAGTTTCAATAATTGCGATATCACGAGAATGACGAACACAAATATGATAACAAAAAAAAAAGATGTTTATGACTATTGAAAATCGGACGTAATCTCGTGCACCAATTATTTTTCGCGTCGTCTCCTAAACGGGTGATGAAAATTTTCATTTTCATTGCTCGATCGAGTCATTTTCTGTTTGATACTGGAGGACTCGATTCAAATCATCAGCCCTGGTTCTGACTACTTGTTGGATAGTGTGTTTGCTATTACTTCCGAAAAAATTCTAATATTAGAAATCGGAAGTATTGTGTTCGAAAAAACAAAACAATCAAAAAAAAAAAAAAAATCTCTCAAGAATGATTATAACAAAACAATTAAACAAAACCAAGATTTTAAATCAATTAAAATCTTATATTTTTTTCTCTTACATAGCATATACTCGTATATTACTTTATACATAAAATTCACAAAATGTAAAAAAAATTCCTCCATGCTAGAGAAATAGGGTATTGTGCCCATTACACAGGCGGCATTGCTTTTCTGAATTACAATTATTAAACATATTAGATCAAGTTTTATTTACATAGAATATATACAATATACAATTATACATACATAAAAATTAAGATTTTTTTTAAGGGTAAGTGTGCCCCGGAACCGCTTTCGCATTACTTCAGGGCACTTTACCTTTACATCATACGATAAATAAATAAACCTTTACATCCATGCCATTCTGGAAACGGAAAATTTCGGTCAGAAATTTCCGCTCCGGCCGGGATTCGAACCCGCAACCTCCGGGTCAGTAACCAATGCTCTTAACCACTGAGCCACGGAGGTCGGCGTAAAAATAAAAATTAAGATTAATAAAACAAAACTTGATCAAGGGCGGTGCTAATGGCAACGGCATTCTCTTCCGAACAATGTTGAAGAATATTGCAATCAATATTCTTTGTCGTAAAAACTCATGACTTCTTTTGTCGCCTGATACAGATAGAGAAATCTAAGAAAATGAAAACGATATGAAAATTTCTCTCGTGTCGATCGAATCACAAACATTTATTGTCTTCTTTATTGACTCGTCTATCTCAATGCCTAAATCTAAAAAAATGAAAACAATTTTAAAATTTCTCTCGTGTCGATCGAATCACAAACATTTATTGTCTTCTTTATTGACTCGTCTATCTCAATGCCTAAATCTAAGAAAATGAAAACAATTTTAAAATTTCTCTCGTGTCGATCGAATCACAAACATTTATTGTCTTCTTTAATGACTCGTCTATCTCAATGCCTAAATCTAAGAAAATGAAAACAATTTTAAAATTTCTCTCGTGTCGATCGAATCAAACATCTTCTTCTTTATTGACTCGTCTATCTCAATGCCTGCTCGCACATCTGCTGCTCCGCCGACTCCGGCTGCGAATTGTGTTCACGAACCTGGGCGGACAACAGGTGATGCAGGCGACTCGTCTCAGTATCTCCAGCTCGTCTTTCAGATCATAGTATATTTCGCCGAACGTCGCCTCGAACTTGTCGGAAGCATCCTTGTGCATGTTTCGACAGCAAGCGTGTCGATTCGGCGCGGCAGAACTAGGGGCGCTGACACACTTTTGGGACGGTGGGCCTCCGAAAGCGCTTTTGATGAGCTGCGTTATGCTACGGTGAACACTTTGAACACTTTTCAGGGGTCCTGTGGAATTTGACGTCAGCATAAAAATTTGTGGAATAGATTATGTTCAATTTGCTTTAAAACTAAAATAAAAAATAGGCTAACTATTGTCAGCGAATGGAGGGTCGAACCCCCCCGTCGTGATTGGACCATGCAGATGAAAACGATGTTAAACCCAAATTTCAAACAAAACAAAAAAAGCTTTCAAAATACTAATAAATTTATACAAACTTTGTGTACTTCTGAGTTACAAAATGTAATAGTAAAAATAATAAAACTCTTTAGTGAAAGGTAACCACCAGGCAAGGTTAATGCTCAAAGCATTTTCTACCACCTAATGCTCTGGATTTTGTAAGTACAGGGGCTACAAAAAAATATGCATTGCATTTATATTGATGAGCATTTAATAGGTTGATTTTATCACCGGTAGTATTTGGGATATAAAATATTTGAGTCGGGTTCGTTATTACATTTATTACTATAGGTGTTCCTTTACTTACTTTTAAATTCATTTAGGGCCGATTTGACAGTTGCATGTTAAGTCCAATGTTATTATTTTTTTAATCTTTTTTAGGAGGACACAATATTTACAGTATAAAAGTAAGAAAAAAATACATAAATGATAAAATGGTATGAAAAATAAATGAAGAAGAAAATAATACTAGCGTCCTAACTAAAGGGTGGAGTTATTGCCTATGGCAATCTCTTCTACCCAACCCTTATGTTAATGCTTTAATGATCACGTGACTTCGGCAACACATCAATTAGGTGTCAGAATATATCATTGAATACTCGTAATATAAATACATACTATTACAGGGGAGGGGCATATTCTAATTTTCATTACTAGTGGTTCCGTGAACTGTAAACCTCACACAGATTCAACTATCACATTTTAAATGTTTAATGAATCATGAGGAAATCGAGACCTTTCATTTAATACCCCACTCGATAGGTTTTAATTAAATAATATCAACCCACCCTTTCCTTTTGGCCCTTTTTCGATTTTTTACCACAGTGCGGCCCAACTATGTCGCGGGAGTTATCGCGGAACAGACAGGCAAGACAAACAAAAGCCAAATCGTCCAGTAGCCAAGTTAAATAACCCTAAACTCCCTAAAAGCAACTTTTTTATCGACATAACTTTTTCTTACAGTTTTTGTCTAATTAAGTTACGTGATCAAAATCGCTATCAAAACCGCTATCAAAACAATTTTATACCCTCTAGGTAGAAGTAAAAAAAAAAACTAATTTTTGTCACATGTCACATGATCAAAAACGCTATCAAAACAATTTTATACTTTCTAGGTAGAAGAAAGTAAAAAACTCAACTAATTTTGTCACGTGATCTTAAACGCTATCCAAACAATTTTATGCCTTCTAGGTAGAAGAAAGTAGAAAAAGCTCAACTGATTTGGTTGAGTTTTTCGAAAAACGCTATCAAAACAAAATTTATACCTTCTAGGTAGAAGAAAGTAAAAAAAAAGCTCAACTAATTTAGTCACGTGATCAAAAACGCTATCAAATTTTTTTTATACTCTTAGTAGAAGAAAGTAGAAAAAGCTCAACTAATTTAGTTGAGTTTTTCGAAAAAACGCGATCAAAACAATTTTATACCTTCTAGGTAGAAGAAAGTAAAAAAAAAACTTTTTAGTCACGTGATCAAAAACGCTATCAAAATTTTTTTATACTCTCTTAGTAGAAGAAAGTAAAAAAAAAGCTCAACGGATTTAGTTGAGTTTTTCGAAAAAAAAAGCAAAGCTATCGAGTCAAAAAAAAACCACGGACTCAACATGCAAGTGTCGAACCCGGGCCCTTACGTTTTTACTTTCCATCTCGTGACTTGGCGGAGCAGCCGCGGCAGTTGTCGCCTCGGAGGCGGTTGATGAACTTGGGCGGACAGCAGTTGATGCACGGGAGCCGCTTCTGGGCCTCGAGCTCGCACTTGAGCGTCTCGCAGATCTGCTCGAACTCCTTGTCGAACTTTTCCGACAGGTCGAGGTACATGTTCTTGCAGCAAGGGTCGCGGCACTTGCGGGACGGACTGGCGTTGCACGACGGCTCGTCGCACGCTGAGCAGCGGTTGGACATTTGGGCGACCGACCGGTGGAAGTGAAAGGGGTGGAAGTGAAAGGGCTGAAAGGCCGGATCGTGTGGTGTGTGGAAGGCCGGATCTTGTGGGTGGAAGGTCGGATCTTGTGGTGTTGAAGGTCGGATCTAGCTTCGGTGAAGTTTGGTGAAGGACGTTGAATCGGGATGTAAATTCAATCAAAAACTCAATACAGTTTCCAGGTCAATTCTGTAAGGCTCGTTTCCACTTTGATTTAGAACGTGATCGACGTACCCTATCGCGTTTGAAATGCGACTCTACTTACAACTTCACTGTAAAAATTTCCTTTTCTTTGCTGTCTGAATTAAAATGTGTTCTTGTGTTTGTTTGACTGTGTGAGAATTTCTATGCAACTTGTGTTGTGTGAATGTATAGAAGTTTGTGGTGTGAAATTCAGAGTGATGTTGAGTGAAGTGTTGTGTGTGAGAAACTATTTACTATTAATTTGTGATGTGCTGTTTCACTTTTAAGAAAGGAAATTGTGACTGGCTCATTGAAACATTTTCGTCGAAAAGTTCTGCTTCGTTTCGGTCCAGAACTCTGTCGAAGCTTTGGGTAGTCTGCCAGCACTTCTTAGTTCTGCCAAATAAATAAATACATGTATATTTGTATAATTATATGTAAACCCAGTGGATTAGGACCTTCTTCAACCTGATAAATTAAAACGGTGACGATTTTACTTTCTACTCCGGAAAACATAATTAGAGGGAACACCGGAAAACATAATAATAATAATATAATAATATCGCTTTATTAATACTGCCCGATTAAGACTACTAAAGTCCCATTATTTCAGCAGTAAGCCCAAGACATATTATTATGTGGTAAAAATCACAAATGGGAGGATAACTTTTCATGTACCGGAAACAATAAAAAACACAGCATGTTATTGACCAAAAACTAGGGTCACTTTTTTGTCTCATCCCTCCTTTTGTCCGGGAGGGATGAGACACCTCTAGTGAGGGTCGAGACATAGGTTAAATGTATGTAAAATAAAAGAACTTTTTATCAAAAATTTAATGTAAAAAAATTGGTATTTATTAACATGGTTAATAAAATATAAAAGAAGGAAAAGACTCGGATATTTTTTCATGAAACCCATTTTGTCTGAGGCATTTTAAAATCTATTTTAAATTAAATTAAAGTTAAAATGTAGGTACACTTGATTTTTTTATTTGGCCTTTACGTTGCTTTCAACTGCATGGTAATTTCATGACGGGGATATTACCCTCCATTCGCAGGAAACTTACAAACCTGCTACTCAAACTAACCTCACCCAGCCTTAATGGTGACGTAATTAGCCATCACTAATATACAATTGAATATAGAATATACCAAAAGAGCTTTGGGAGGGTTGAGACACTATAAAACTCTGCAAGTCAGTGTCTCAACTCTCCCGTCTCAACTCTCTCTCCCAGTACGACCTATTTGAGAACAAAAACTAATAAATTATTAATGAAAAAACTTGACATCATCTTTTCTACAAAAAATAATACACTACAAAATACTGATTTCATACATTAATCTATATCCGGTGAAAACAGAAAAAATACACATTAAAATATAAAAAGAATCGTTGTAATTTTTTTTTTTTTACTTTTGGTATTGAAATTTTGAAAATTATAATTTACGAAAAAATAGACATGCCTGATTCTAATAATGTTACGCAAATGGCGGACCATTTGATAAAGAATAATTACACAGTGAGCTCATGTGCACATAAGAAATGGTACCGGCTCAAAATGGACTGTCTCAACCCTCCTAGTGTCTCAACCGTCCCACACCTCCCCTATTTTTAAATCTAGCACATATGCTAGACTTAACATAAATTGAAATAATAATCCGGTCCACAGGGAAACATTACAAAAATAGGCTGGGTCCTCAATGTATTGAATAATTTTAATATAAAAAACTTAGCTTTTTTTGTTGGCTCGTCTTCAATTTTATTTATTTTTCCTATTTTACCAAGAGATGTGCATGACAACAAACAAAAACATTGACTCAATCAATCTCACGATTACTACTGGTCAACTTTCCGTATATTTTTATTATTATTAACGAATTGGAGTTTCACAAGAGAAGCACCAAGTATCACATCGACTTCTATTAGATCTATTGAGACCAGTTGATTCTTTTGGGTTTTAACGTCCTGATTTGGGATAGATAGGACGGGGTTTTATACTCTATGAGCTGGGAATCGTTCCAGCAACAGACCTCAGCCAGCCTGGGTAGGGTAGGAAATGCCAGCCTCACGTGTTCGGAGAGAACAGCATTTTCTGTTCGAAAAGTCTGCCCCAACCACGAATCGAACTCAGGATCTTTGGACTACACAACTGTTACGCAACGGAGGCCAACTTTCCGTATAACTGAAATTTCTTTTTGAGACCTTATACGTATTGTTCTGAGCTTAATAGCTGTTCTGGGCTTAATAGCTTTACCTATAAAGATTTGCCCTTATAAGATTTACTATTATTATTATGTATAATTTAATAATATTAATTTCTTATTTCAGGTTTGGCAAGCCCCAGACTCCAGTGAAAACAGTGGCGGTTCTGGGCGCCGGCCTGATGGGAGCAGGCATTGCCCATGTGACTGTGGACAAGGGCTACAATGTGATTGTGAAGGACTCGTTTGAGAAAGGTCTGGCACGAGGTATTGGGCAGATCACCACCGGCCTCAATGGAGCTGTGAAGAGGAAGAAGATGTCTGGGTAAGCAGAAGAAAAAATATTAGAAATTTTTTCGGAAGTAAAAAAATAACATTCGGTTTAAATAGTGAATTTTTTTGGTCGCAAAAGCCAAGGAGGCCGAACTGTGTTAAAATTTCGAAAAAGGGCCAAAAAAGAGGGCCGGTTTATATTTTATTGTGGGTCTTTGAATGAAAGGTCTCGATGTCCTCATGCTTGATTGAACATTCATTATAATGCGATAGTTGAATCTGTGTGAGGTTTACAGTTCACAGAACTACTAGTTTACTTTCTATTACCTACAAGGTATTTACTTCAATTTAAGTTGTTTTTTTTTATGTCATATTATACAGTACATTATACATAAATTACATAATAAAACTTATAGCTAGGGTTTCTAAAATAACAATTATTTGAAAAAATCACATTGAAACAAATACATAATAATATAGTGCAAAAAAAAATAATGGGGGAAAAATGGTAATTAATTTTCAATTTCAGAGAGGAAGCAGAGAAATGAGAAATGAGGAGCAGAGAAGGTGGTGGAGAGTGACAGGCTGTTCTGGTGTTTATTAAAAAGATCAAGCATTTTATTGAGGGGAGAATGTGAAAAAAAAGAATTTGATGGAATGTTAAAAAATTAAAACCTACATTACAAGCACGACTAGATAGAGTATTGTAGGTAACTTTAGTTTTAAGATCACAGTCGATTATTTGGTTTAATATTTTAACCCTTATCTTGGCAGAGAATTTCAATTTTTAATTTATTATTGGATGGTTGGATCAGTTGGATGGAAGAGCTCCATCCTGCCACTTTAAATAAAGCGTTTAAAATTTGAAATAATTTTAAATGTTCTGTGGAAGAAAAAATGCTTTTGGATTAATTTTTGGCCCATAGAGTGTAAAAATCTGATGGTATCCAAATATACACATTGCCAAGATAAGGGTTAAAGAGAGTCATAAGTTGAATACGCATATGTCTGACTTTAAATCAGATCAAGACAAAGTTGCTCTGATATTTAATTTAATTCAATTCCTTCAGACTCGAGCGAGACATCTACCTAGCTAACCTGGTCGGCACTCTCTCCTACGACAAGTTCAAGCAGGCGGACATGGTCATAGAGGCTGTGTTTGAGGACATCAACATCAAGCACCAGGTGATCAAGGAAATCGAGGCTGTTGTCCCGGCCCACTGTGTTGTGGCCACCAACACGAGTGCCATTCCTATCACCAAAATCGCGGCCGCCAGTAAACGACCGGATAAGGTAAGAACACTTTTTTTTTAAAAAGCTTTATTAGGTAGAACAAAAAATATATACAGTAGAACACAATGAAATATAAAGAAAAACAAAAAGATTAAACAAATATACAAGAAGGAAAAAAAAGAGAAATGTCCTACCTAAAGGGCGGGGTTATTGCCTGTGGCAATCTCTTCCACCCAACACTTCTTCTTTCCGTCCCGGTAGCTCAGTCGTAAAGGTGGCACTCGGTGAATCCAGAGATTCCGTAGGTCGCGGGTTTGAAACCCAGCCAGGACATGACAAGTTATCCTCCTATTTGGTAGGATAACTTGAAACCCAGCCAAGGAACCCATCCTGGTTTCGATCCCGCGTTTGGAAGTTTTACCATCGAATAGTACGTCTTGGGCTTACGGCTGGAATAATGGGACTTAATAGTCTTAATCGGGCAGTATAAATAAGATGATATTATTATTATTATTATTTCGAGCTTGGAGATACAATTGAACCTGGAATAAGAGAACTCAAGGGACCGGAATTTGTCTCTTATAGCCAGGTTTCTCTTATAGAGAAGTTGTTTTAGCCTATAATTTGGACCTAGAAATTGTTCTCTTAGATCCAGGTTCGACTGTATCATTTGAATTTTTTATCATCATAGGTTAGCGTCATCGTGATCGATGGTAGCCAGACAGTGGAGGAATGACTCAGCACTTCTACCACTGTCTTTACAAGGAGGCTAATAATTGGCAAGGGCCCCCAGAAGCAAGCCAATACTGGTCTACTCCCTGTTTACAGTCCCCCAGCCAGACTGCTGGTCTACTCCCTGTTTCCCCCAGCCAGACTTAGTTTTAAACATAATTATATAGTTTTAAAATTCATGGTTAGGCACCCCTGGCTCCATCTTCCATGGTGAAACTTAAAAAAAAAACGTATTATTTCGACATTAAAAATTAAATTAAAACCCGCTTTTCTCTTCCACCGCTCCACCGGTGCTCAGATCATCGGAATGCACTACTTCTCCTCGGTGAAAAAAAAAACGTATTATTTCGACATTAGAAATTAAATAAAAACCCCTGGGGCAAGGACTCTGAATGTTACAGACCTTGCTTTAAATAAATATTAATTTAAAAAAAAATTAAAACGCAATTTTCTCTTTCGCTCCACCGGTGCTCAGATCATCGGCATGCACTACTTCTCCCCGGTGGACAAGATGCAGCTGCTCGAGATCATCACCACGGAGCAGACCTCGCCCGACACTGCCGCCTCGGCGGTCGCCGTGGGACTGAAGCAGGGCAAGGTGGTGATCACGGTGAAGGACGGGCCGGGGTTCTACACGACCCGAATCCTCTCCACGATGTTGTCCGAAGCGATGCGAATCCTGCAGGAGGGAACCAGCCCGAAGGACTTGGACAGGTGTGTTAACTTATTATTATTATTATTTTTTTTTTTTTTGGTGTACATCAAATTTACAATTTGTTTACACAAGTCAAATACAGATACAGAAATTGGGTAGAGGAAGGAAAAGACATAATAGAATTTAAGAAGATTTATTTATTTACGCTTTATTTTTTTTTACAAAACAATCATCAACAAAAAAATAATAACTATAAATTACAAAAAATCTTCGAAGTAGGTAGGTATGTACGAAAAATAAATGAATAATAAAGATCAACTTTATTATTTATTTAACTCATAGTAAATTTTGATTTTTTTTTTAATTTTTTGTTGAGAAATGTAGCACAAATTATTTATACTTTGCCCCTATCAATAGAATGATGCGTGCGGCAAACTAGTTTTCTTTGAAAAAAAATCATGTTTTTTTCACTTACATATTTATTACTTTAAAAATGTTTTGTATGTTTTTAACTGTAACATTTTGTAATTTATGTATATTGGGTTATTCCTGTTTAATAAATAAAATATATATAAAAAATTAATAATAAAGGCGGTCCCGGTAGCTCAGTGGTAAAGGTGGCACTCTGTGAATCTAGCGATTGCAGAGGTAGTGGGCTCGAAACCCAGCCGGTCTGGGATTGTTATTACACTTATTACATAATAATATGTCCTGGGCTTACTGCTGGAATAATGAAACTTAATAGTGCCCTGTTAGTAAAGTGGTTAACGTGCTAGTCCATTCGCTGGGAATCGTACCAGTTAACCACGTCAACCTCAACCAGCCTGGGTATGACCGTAAATGCCAGCCTCACGTGTTTGGAGGGAACAGAATTTTCTTCAAAAATTCTGCTCCAACCCGGGATCGAACTCGGGATGACAATTTTTTATTATCTATTCCCAGAATCACCAAGCAGTTCGGTTTCCCGGTGGGAGCCGCCACGCTGTCTGATGAGGTGGGAATTGATGTGGGAGCCCACATTGCCAAGGATCTGTCCAAGACTTTCGGCGAGAGATTCAGCGGGGGCAACTTGAACGTTCTGAACGAAATGGTGGAGAAGGGCTTCCTAGGTAAGACATTGCTATTTTAAAATTTTAATTAGACTTGATCATAATAATTAATAAATGTATTTTTTACGGTGTAGAAATTACAAAGTAAATAGTAAGTACACAACGTCAATCTTGAATTATCTTATATATATCTTCAGTATAATTTGTATTTTAATTAAAGAGATAATAAAAAAAATATAATTTATAAAAATATAAACAAAAAAAACATGCAAAATACTGCAATATATAAAATCGAGGGGTTTGATTTTTATCGCTCTTGCAGTAGAAACCATGGGAATATTCTGTGAAGAAGGCAAACGTTGGGTCAAGGACATTGGAAAAAAGCTCATAGAAAAAAACTGGAAACAGCAGAGCCAGGGAATTTTTAATTCAACAAATCAGAATTGCCACTCAAAGAGGCAATGCTGGAAGCATACTGTCAGTGCTTCCAATGAAAAAAGATGAGACCTTGTTTTACATATAAATAAAGAAATGAATATCCTTTTTAATGAAACCTCTTAAGCACGAAATTTATTTGTACTATCTTGCAATCCAGATGACCCGTGTTCAAGTTCCGGTGGGATCGGATTTTTTTCGGCTCTGTACTTTGGATGTCGGGGCCTACCCTATTCTCGTGAGGACAATTGGGGTAGTTGTAGAGTGGGCAATGACCAGTGGCGAAATGACGAGATTGATATTGGAATATGATGGTTGGTTGGAGATATGATGCATTTAAGCATTAGTACTCGTAATGGCGATGATACCCACTAAAATTCTGACTTAACACTTTATTTATTTGTCGACCTTAATTAACCTTTTCTATTACTTAATAATGTAGACAATGATTATGTAGCATAGCATAATCATTGGCTTTATTATTATGATCCTAGGAGACTTAGGGGACTTAAGCCCCCCCTAGAGGCCTTCAGCCAATTGTTTTTAATTAAGAAAAAAAAAATGTTTATTTTAGCTTATGAACTCCATGGCTGAGGAGTTTTTTTTTTTCATTTCTGTAAACTATGTTAAATTGTAAAAATATGCTCCAATAAAGGCTATCTTATCTTCTCTTATTATTACTGTCCAGGTCGCAAGTCAGGCAAGGGCTATTTCGTGTACGCCAAGGGCTCCAAAGCTCGCCCGGTGAACGACGGCGCCCTTCAGATCCTGAAGAAGTACGCCCTCCAGCCTCAGAGTGCCCTCAAGGAAGAGGATCTGCAGCTGAGGATGGTGTCCAGATTCGTCAACGAGGCCGTTCTCTGCTTGGAGGAAACCATCCTGAACAGCCCTGTAAGTTAATAAGCTCACTTTCTACCTACTTAGCCCGAGTAGTCACTGTGGCAGAGTGAGTTAGCGCGCTAGGCAATGCACACATGGTGACCTGGGTTCGATCCCCAGCGGTGTAGGAATTTTTCTGCTCTGTACTTGGATGTTCGGGGTCCACTCGTACCTCGTGAGGAAAAATGAGTAGCTGCTTTGATGTGAAGCAGCGACTAGTGGCAGAATCATAGGCAAAAACAAATACAAGATATTGTAAATTAAAGGGGTAAAATCCTATGATTCTGCGCTACCCACTAAAATTGTGACATAATAACACAAAGAAAAAGCATTATTATTATTGCATATCCCGTCCGTCCCGGTAGCTCAGTGGCTAAGGCGGCACTCTGTGAATCCAGAGGTCGCAGGTTCGAAACCCAGCCGAGACATGACAAGATGTCCTCCCATTTGGGATTTTTACCACGTGATAATCCGTCTTAGACTTACTGCTGGCATGGGACCTAATACCTATATTTCGAGAACTACTGATATAGAAAAAATCTGTTGAAGGATCATTTTTTTTTTTCTTTCAAATAATAATAATAAATCTTTTGTTTTATTTTTCTTTTCTTTTTGTATACAGAGGATCCATCCTAAGCCATTTTTATTTGGCTTCCAACATTTATAGCTCTAAAGCTGGAGACACTTTGTGACCTTATATTATTTCTAAAACTAAAAATAATAGGGTATTTTGTGAACTAGTGATACGCAGAATTGCAATTGTAGAAGTACTTTAAATTCACGAAAGGGAAAAATCAAATTTTAGAAAAATATTGAACTTATGATTAAATATCTCTCTGGTCTTTCAAATTTTTTTATGCAACCAACTGAATTTTACAGGAAATATGCAAGACTATCCATACAAGAAGTCAAAAATTACTAACTGGCTATCATTTCTTTAAAAACATGCATCGATCCAAGTAACCTCTAGACCTGTGGGAAAAACAGGAATTTGGCCATAACTCTTTAACGAAGCAAAATGCCCCACTGCAAGTTTCGCTCATATGATAGTCCACGGTGGGCTGAACCTACCCTCAAAATATTTGCATCTGTATCCGGGACACCCTGTATAATAATAATATGTTCAATTAATAAAAAATAATAAATAAATTAACTTCTTCGTCTTCTTTCTTCAGACGGACGGAGACGTGGGCGCCGTGTTTGGTCTCGGGTTCCCGCCCTTCTCAGGCGGCCCCTTCCGGTGGGTGGACTACTACGGTGCCGACAAGCTGGTCCAGAAGATGCTGTCCTACGAGAACCTGTACGGGGCGCCCTTCAAGCCCTGCCAGTTGCTGCTCGATCACGCCAGGGACAGCAACAAGAAGTTCTACCCCTCGTAATAATGTGAACCGATAAGACTGAAATACCACAAGTGTCACACCCCCTTGTTTACTTTCCTTATCCTATAGAAAGGAAAGTAATGGAATCAATCACCCCCCCTTTTTTACTTTCCTTATCCTGTAGAGAAAGGAAAGAAATGGAATCAATCACCCCAAAAAATATTTCGATAGTTTCTTTTCAGTCCTATAGAATCCTATGGAAAGGAAAGTAATGGAATCAATCACCCAAAATTTTCGATTGTTTCTTCTTTTTTACTTTCCTAATTCTATAGAAAGGAAAGTAATGGAATCCAATCACCCAAAATTTTCGATTGTTTCTCCTTTTTTACTTTCCTAATTCTATAGAAAGGAAAGTAATGGAATCAATCACCCCAAATTTTTTCGATAGTTTCTTTTTTCAGTGCCCAAAATTTTCAGTGCCAAAACACGTTTTTTTTTTTTAAGGTAGTTGTGCCCCGGAACCGCTTTCACATTACTTCAGGGAACTCGGTACGTTGTTTCACAGACGTTCGGATTTTTTACACTTTTAAATACAACTTAATTTATACATTGACCTCAGTAGCTTGAGGTCTTGTTTACACCTCGGCAATTCAAGTCCCAAGTTAAGCAGATATTTAGTAAAGCGAGTTTGAGTAGTTGTGATATCACGGAAGTGATTAACACAATTATTATGATAACTTTTTTACTTTATTTATTCTGCAGGCGGCACAGGATTAAAGAGTCCCTTTTTTTTCTAGCAGTTTAAACAAAGTCTTATTTATTGATTTAGGGCCCAGGTGCATAGTTGCTAATGAACAGATTAAATCAATCAATTTTATACACAATCAAATGGCTAATGGCCGTGCTTAATCAGGCTGTTAGTGATTATGCATTCCTCATGAAGATTTTTGTTAAACACGTGATTTTTGTGTTGATAATTGTTTTTTTTTTTATTCCAGCTGATAAGAATTTGTATCAACACAAATCTTATGATGAAAATTAGTTTTTCGTGTTCTTATTGGTTAAAATAAAAACATGTAGGAGGTCCAACTTATGTGAAAGGCTCCATTTAAAAGATGGGTTCTCACCTCTCATTTTCTTATAAGATTTTAGGAAAGAAGAAAAAAAAAGTTCATTTTTTATATTTCTAATCTAGATAGAATTATTTTTAATCTATATAAGGGTGCTTTGATTTTTTTTGTATCGAAAGGGAACCACAATTTATAGACTTACGACCTGTATAAATACATTTTAGATAAATTACTTAATGTCCAATTTGAATGTTTTTATGGTTTTAGGTTTTTGTTTACTTTTTGATTTTATTTACAAATTATTATACTCTATTATGTAATGTCATTTATTAAGGAAAAAATATTTCCAGTATTACATTTAAATTACTACCTATTTAATCTATGGATGATGGATAATCAGATTGAAGGAACTCTTGTATAATGTGTTTTCCAATAACATCAAAAAGACTTTTACTTATAGTTAATTAATTTAATTTACATAAAAGTCTTTAATGAGAGATGTATCAAATGGTATTTTCTCTCTAAACATAGACGATAAACAATCTTTTATTTTTGTATTCCATATTTCTCTACCTTTAACTGCTTCCAGTATATTTTCGTACTAATAAAATGATATTTATGTTCTATTTTTGATACGTACAAAATTATATTTATCAAAGAGTAATCACAAATAAATAAATTGTTTTATTTTAAATACATTGCATTGGTTTTTATTTTGGATCTCATTTGCAGAAATATATCCGTTACTTTACACTCTGCCGCGCTGTCTCTTTCTTTGTATATGGCGTTCTTCACACCTCGGCCGAGGTGTTTGATGAACTCAGTATTTCATATTTCCAACATTACCAAACACTAGAGGGAAATATGTTATAACATAACATTAATTTGTAACATTAGCTATCTATAAACTTTGGTTTTCATGAAATTTAAAAGCAACATTCAGCAAGGCGACCACCAAGAATCAAACCCTACGTAATGCTGACCATTTCTTACCCAAAAAAGGGTGGGTGAGATTAATGTGGTAGCTGATATGCAATTATTGGCAATAGGCAAAAACAAAAAAATGTGGAATTTGTAAAACTTGTGAACCTCTGTCAGTTATTAATGTTACACAAATTCTCACTTATGTGTTAATACTGATAGCATAACAAAAAGATTTTCATTGTATTAAGAGTGGATAGACTTGACAGCAACTTTAGAAGATCAGTCTAGTCATCTACAATACAAATGACTGAAATAGTGAAATACTGAAATAAAATTAAAAGAAGAGAAATGATAAAACAGATAAAGATAATATTTTGATATCTATATTTTTTTTGGGGAAATAAAAGTTCTGTCAATTTGTAAAAATAACAGACAAAAAAAAAAAAATATTTTTACTTTGATCTTACGTAAGGAAGAAATGTAAGAGTTGGCTGGGATTCGAACCCACACCTACCTTGTAACACTTCACCAACTATTTCAAGTGCCACCAAAACATATCACAGAGGTGTCATTTGAGTCGCTTGACAATCAGCATTTTCGGACAGCTCTCAGCCGATGAGGCCCCCTTGGATGGAAATTAATAAAGATGAGGCCCACTTAGGGGAAATTAATAAAGATGAGGTCCACTTAGGGGGGAATTAATAAAGATAAGGCCCACTTAGGGGGAAATTCCTAAAGATGCGGACCACTTATGGGTAAGTTAATACAGATGAGTCCCACTTAGGGGTAAATTAAAACACAAAATAGTTCGAGTTCTTACATTTCCCCATTGAAAACATTACGCATAATTCAGACTCATGTCTACAGAGGTATCCCAATCAAAAATGACCAATGATTTCACACAAAGAGAAACTTTCTTGAATGTCCAGAGCTGAGAGAACTCAAATAAGATACAGTTGAACATGGAAATAAGAGAACTCAAGAAACCGGAATTTCTTCTCTTATATCCAAGTTCTTCTTATGAAGATAACAATAATACTCTTTAGTGGAAGGTAACCATTAGGCGAGTTTAATGCTCACGGCATTTTCTACCACCTAACCCTCTAGAGTCTTATTATTATGTGGTCAGAATCTCAAACTAATGAGGAAAAATTCATGCACTGGGTGGGATTCGAACCAACGGATCCCTACGCTACCTGGATTACAAGACTAGGGCCTAAACCACTTGACTATCAGTGCACGGTTATTTCCCTTACGGAGAGGTAAATTCAACCTTTATTCTCTTATATCTATATAATATGTTCGACTGTATTCTGGAGGCAAAGCAACTGTTCAGTCTTTGTTTTTGATGATTGTGAAAATGAGTTGCAAGCTATCAAAACCACAAGAGGCGAAGATCATGTCAGAGTGGAGGAGAAATTGACTTGTCTTCAGAATCATGGGTTTCCATCATCCAACTCCATGCCCTCGTCTTCCGAACTGCCATGAGCATATCCTGAGAACATAGTAGCATCATCACCATCATAAATGGCGTCATCGTGAACGATGGTAGCTAGACAGTGGGGGAAGGACTCAGCTTTTCTACCACTGTCTTTACAGGGAGGCTAATAATTGACAAGGGCCCCCGGAACCAAGCCTGGTATACTCCCTGTTTATAGTCCCCCAGCCAGACTGCTGGTCAACTCCCTGTTTATAGTAGCATGAAAAATATATTATTATTTTTTAAAGATGAGTGTTTCACAGCCTTTTTTTATTTCATAGCCATAAAACAGCAGCTCCTGTAGACGCTTGTGGTCTGTGTTCTATTTAATTTAACGTCCTGGATCAGGACGGGTGTTTTACCTCCATTCGCTGGGAATCGTACCAGCTACCCACATTAACCTCACCCAGCCTGGGTAGGGCCGGAAATGCCAGCCTCACATGTACAGAGGGAATAGAATTTTCTGTGAAAAATCTGCTCCGACCGGGGATCGAACTCAGGATCTCCGTTCTACGGGCAGTAGTCACAACGGTTACGTCACGGAGGCTGGCTCGGTTTTCCTCATCTATTACAGTACGCAAATCGAGTCTTAGCGCCACAGAGGTATAACAAAAACGTCTATTAATTGAGTGCAAAATATTTTTTATTACCATTGGGAATGTTTCCGTTTCCATTGCCTTCATGTACATCATCAAACTGTCCATCATCGTAACCACCCTCTTCATCATCATCATCTTCTGAAAATAAAATTGACAAAAAAATGTTGATTAGTTAGTTTAGAAAACGATTTGAGGCCATTTCAACAACAAGAAGTTTGCGCCCACAAAGATTAGAAAAGAAGAAGTCTGTCCCAAGAGCTCAGTGGTCAAGGCATCACTCTGTTAATCCAGAGGTCGCGGGTTCGAAATGTAACCGGGACATGGCAAGCTATACTCCCATGTGGGATTTTTACCACATAATAATACGTCTTGGGCTTACTGCTGGAATAATGGAACTCATTGGTCTGAATCGGGCAGTATAAATAAGGTGATATTAACATTTTCAAATATGGTTGGAGAAGAAAATCTGGGAAAATAAAAGATTCATTCATTCTTTTGAAAATTGTTGTAATTGAAAAGTTATTTTTTTTTAGGAACTGTGAATGAAATTTTATATTTTAATGGTACTTGAACCAGTGGCTTTCTGTTTGCACTTGAGCAGCTCTTTTCTTGATACTATCCCTGACTTTTACTCTTAAAATGTATCAGTGCTTATGTTCTTTAAAAAGAAAGATAATTTTTTAAACAAAAATACAAACAACTGATAAATTGAAGTACTATATATTTTATATTCTTACAAAGGGATTTTATATAAACAGGTTTTTAGTTGGGGTAGGCAGCTATAGACACCAGGTCTATGATTTTCGCTTTTTGACTATCTCCTTTAAAAAAAAACACTTCGGTTAAAATATTACAAGAAAATCATTATTTCTTTTACAGTAAAAAATAAATCTACAAACTGTTCTAATATTTATGAATTTTACAAATGACTGAAATAGAATAAAGAAATTAAATTATTTGATGTACAATGATAATAATTTCATGTCCATGGGAGAGGCCAACATAATGGGAGATGGATTATAATTATGGATAGCTCAATCCCATGTTTTGGCACCTGTCAAATCCAATATTCAATTGATTCCAATCTACACAAGAAATAATATTTTTGATATTGGTATAGTATAGTTACCCACCTGATAATGGAGAATCATTAGGGTCAGGGTTCATTTTCTGAGCCTGATTCATGGCCTGAAAGATGTCTTCCAGTGATGCTTTGTCTTGTGGTACAAGATTTATTTCTATTGTACTATCCTCCACCTCCTCCTCATCATCATCATCATTACCCATGATGACTCCTCCGCCTTGTGCAAATACTGAAATCAAGCATTGCATAAATTTACTTCCTGTTTTTACTCATTATTTTTTTTTTTTTTTTTTTTTTTTTTAAACATGGTATTGCTTTATTTTATATTGATACATGTACATATAAAGTAATAGAGCTTGTGCCTAGAATAAAAAATAAATTTAATTCTTTTTACCAAGCATACTCAGGTCTGAATGGTCAAAAGTAAGATTTAAAAACCTTGGTGAAGGTTTTGCAAATTATATCTAAACAGGGTAAAAATTTCTTTAAAAATCCCTAAAACAATAAGATGAAAACATGTTTCACATGACTAATTGGTGATTTTTTTTTTTTTTTTTTTTTTTTTTTCTAAAACATAAAGTGTTTCACCCTACGGTATTTTATCTTTTTGTATTTCACATTACAATCAGCAAGTGAGCTTGAGTTCAGCTCGCGTAAAGCTGTATTTTCATTTTTTTCAAGATTAGTAAAAAATTGTACAGAGATTCTTCTGATAAAAGAATCTAGATATTCTATGCCTAGCTCATGGTGCATTAGAGAAGTCCTAGTAGATCTATCATAGCCCCCAATGATCCTTAGAGCTATATTTTGTAGAATTTGTAACTTGTTTAGGTTTGTTTGCGACATTATGTTAAACAATGGACAGGCATAAGTTATAAGAGGTCTTAAGCAAGATTTATAGAGAGTTAGCTTGTTTGTTGCGTTTAAGGGTGCTTTTTTATTGAATATAGGATAGATAGTTTTTAGAGCAATGAAAAATTTGTCTCTTAGTATACTTGCGTTATACCCTAATAAAAGTTTACTGTCTAGATGGACACCCAGGTATTTTACATGATTACTAAATGGTACCTCGTAGCCGCTTAGCATTAAGGTTTGGGGTAATATTGGACGACGGCGTGTGAAAAATATTAATTCTGTCTTATTTGTATTTATTTTTATTTTCCATTTTTTGAAATATTGTTCAAGTTGATGAAAAGCACGTGTTAAACCATTGAGTATCGTGTCAATTCGCCATGAAGTTATATATAGCGCGGTGTCATCCGCGTAAATGGCGCGTTGTATGGATTTAAATTTTGGCATATCATGAAGGTAGAATATAAACAGGACAGGCCCATTTAAACTCCCCTGGGGTACCCCTGAGGCTACATATTTTCGACCTGAGTAAGCTTGGTTTACACATACTTGAAGAAATCTATTTTCCAGGTATGACATAACAATAAAAATCAAATAAGCAGGAAAACCAACTTTTATCATTTTGAATACAAGTCCAGTGTGCCAGACGTAGTCAAAACTTTTCTCCAAGTCTAATGTTATCATGCCTGTGTGTTTTTTAAGGTTAAAACCATCAATGATTGAGTCGGCAACTCGCGCGATCTGCCCAGTTGTGGAGTGAGATTTGCGAAATCCAAATTGTTCAGGCATGATAACCCCGGACGAGGTTAAAAAGTTTTGAATGCGACTCAAGATAATTTTCTCAGCTACTTTGCTAAGACTGCTAAGTAAGCTGATTGGTCTATAACTTGTAGGTAAGTTAGAAGCTTTCCCAGGCTTGTGGATAGCAACCACTTTCGCACACTTCCAAGGGTCTGGAAAGTATTTACATAAGAACATATTGTTAATAAGTAGTGCTAAGAATTCAAGGGATCGTAGATTTAATTTTTTAAGAGCAAGGTTAGAAACGCCATCCATACCAGGAGCTTTTTTGCACTTGAGTCTTTTAATAACTCGACACAATTCCAAGCTATCACATGGATCGAACTCATTTTCATTAAATGTTGTGTTTTGGATAAAGTCTCGAACCCTGTTCTCAATAATGACCTGAAATCGGGGCAATGAATGAGCATTATTGGACTCATGCACACTTTGAAAATGATTTGCTAGTAGTTCTGCTTTATCACTATCAGTGTAAGCTAGTTCACCCGACTGAGATTTTAATGCTGGAATAGTAGCAGACTTATTTAACATACGCTTTATCTTCCAGAGACTGTTCGGTCCCCGAACTTTTTTCAACTTTTTACTCCAAGATAAATTTCTGAGTGCAAATATAACCTTGTGCACAAGTTTTGTGAATATATTTAACAGTTTTTTTAAAAATAAGCAATCTTGTCCTCTGAAATTTCCTACGGTAGTGGTTTTTAATTCTTAAGATTAATGTCAAAACTTCAGAGTCTAAATAGTCGGGAGAACTACTTATGAATCTCCTGGGTGCTAAATCTTTTAGGGCCGATGTTATAACATTCGTGAGGTGAGTTGTTGCATGGTCAATGTCATGTGCCGATTTCATTGGCATATTAAGGTCAACGTTGCAGTCCAAATACTCATTGAAGTCCTGCCAGTTTATTTTTGAAAAGTCCAGGACTTCTTTTACACTATTATCATAGGTGGGAGAAAAATTTAAATTGGTGATAACAGGATTATGGTCAGAGTTCATAATTGAGAGAACTTCTGTGTCTCTCGTAGTATTTAGAGTTCTTAGTTAACAATAAATCAATAGTACTAGGTTTGAACCTGGGGTTTGAAAAGTAGAAGGTCGGCTCATTAGGTGCAATAATACGTACATTTTTGTGTAGACAAAATTCATGTAGAAATTTACCTGCAGGTGTGGTGCTACTACAGTGCCAGACTCTATGTCTAGCATTGAAGTCTCCGAATACATACACATCTCTATACCTTATCAATGTATTTAAATCTTTATCGTTGAATTTCAAATGAGGAGGTTTATATATTGATACAATAGTTAGGGTCCCCACGCATGATGCGACTCGAATGCCAATACTTTCAAAACAAGAAGTATTAGGTAAATCTAGAAGTTGATGCTCTATTGTGTCTCTGATCACAATACCAACACCACCCCCGTGCCTGTTTCGATCTAGCCTATAGAATTTATATCCTGGGATTTTGATATGGATGGCATTACTCAACTTAGTTTCACAGAGGCAAACTATATCAATTGAATATTTTTTAAGAACATGTTTAAATTCTTCTATCTTACTGATAATGGAGTTTGAATTCCATTGCATAATTTTTAACATTTTATCAAGGGACATTTTAAAAAAGCTCAAATAATACTTCTAAAACAGTAGTCATCTTTTCAAACGTACCGTTGCACGTTTTAAGCTTAGTGGAAATAATTTTTACCGCGTTAATAATTTTTACCATATTTAATTCTTGAAAGAGAGACTTCATTTCTTTGATAAAGTTAAACTCATCGCTGTGAGTTGGCCTCGTATTTGCTTGGGAATGTGAAAGGCTGGATTGTGTCCTTTGATGACTGGGACCAGCAAGAGCAGACATGTAGCTTAGACCAGGTTGTGTTTTCTTAAACTCCTGCTTGTTTGGGGCAAAGACATTGGTAGACTTGTCAGCAATGGATTGTTTGTTCCTACTTGCACTCCTTTGATAGAATTCACATTCCTTTGAATTTGCTGGATGGGCTTTTTTACAATTTGAGCACTTGGGTGTTTCATTGACACAATCTTTAACTGTATGATTGCCTGCACAGTTTAAACATACTTGAATTCGATTGCAGTTTACAGAAATATGACCAAATTTTAAACATTTGTAGCATTGTGTTACTTGTGATTTGTTGATGTATTTCTCCCAGGAAACAACCGAGTAGTAAAGACGATTAACGGCCATCACTTTTTTTATATCAGTGCCCTTATCAAAAATAACAGACATGACTGTGGGGGTGTCTAGTCCACCTTCCTCAGAGTTTTTCTTGCCAAACAATTTCATTTTGAGTACTTTAAACTCCTTTTGCGTAAGTTCAGCACTAATGTCTTCAACACTGGTTTTCGGAGGAAGCCCTTTTAAAACCATGTGTAGTGGTTTATCATCGATTGGAGTGTGAGAGAAAAAAGCGTATTTCTTAGCCTGCAAAAATTCTTTTGTTTTGTTGAAATCCTCTTTAGATTTAGTTTTAATAACAGTTTTGTTGAACTGGCATCTCACATCAACTTCATTACTCAAATTCGATTTTAGAGATTCCATAGTTGCCTTATGATCGGTCAGGTGACCATCAAGAACAATGTTTGGAAGTTTCTTTGGTTTTTTAATACCAGTAGAAGCCTTGGTTTGTGAATGTGAAGCATCACTTTCATCTTCTGAAGCATCTGATAGAACCTCAAACCTGTTACTTACGGGTAACGAAGAACCAGAATGATGTTTGAGTCGTTTTGCCATGATGAGATGGTTGGGATAGTACTTGGAAAGTGCCCCACCCGAGCCCAAATTATTGGTCTTCGGGATAGGGCCAGCACCAAAAGAGATAAAACTTTAAAAATAAACTATTAATTTATTTTCAACAATAATTTTATCGAGAGTACAAAGCACGAACGTCCACACAGAGACACTGCCACGGTGACTCATTATTTATTTAAAGGCTATAAGGTATGGGGGGTTTTCTTTTCTTTAAAGATGAGTGTTTCACTTTTTTTATTTTTTAGTCATGAAACAGGAGCTTGCCCATCCCATAGTAAGCCTCCCCTCTGATGGGCAAGAATTGACACAATACCTGTACTTCTCATTTAGGTGCTGGGTCAACACAAGCACTGGGTGCCATACAGGACTTTCTGTATGGCAAGTGAGTGCTTAACCACTGAGCTAATCACGTGCCTTCATTTTTCAAGTCCACAGCATAAAGCAATGCTACTTCAGTTACTTGGGTCCATACATTAAAAAAAATTACCTGTGTTTTCTTTTTCGAATTGAAGGTAAATACATTCTTCTGGAAAGTTATTGACATCACGTGATATGGCATGCATTGTGATTCTGGGGTACTCAAGAACAAAGCCTAACCCTGTGGAGCTATCGGTCCATTGAAGTTGGCTGAAAAAGTGAGTTAGGATGAAATTAATAGATAATTTTGTAATACCTTTGAGGTCTTGAGTCTAGACTTTGCTTATTGTTTTAAATGGAGAAATGTAAGATCTGACTCTAATTAGTGATCTTGATTTTGCTTATTATTATTTTTTTGGTTCATTAACACCCTAGCTGTCTCATTTTCAAGGGGTCATTCATTTAGGCTTAAAATATTGGAAGGAATAATCCTGAAGGTTTTACAATGGTTGGTTAATTAATTAATATTTTAAGAAAATAGATGAAAGAGCTGCAAACTGAGGGGCCAGGAGGATAAGAGTTATCTACATTGGACAGGATTTAACAATGAGGGAGAATTATCTAAGGTGTTATATTATGCAGGTACATTACTATTGCATTAAATAAAAAAATAAAATCAATATGGATCTGTTGTACTCTGGCTAGAGGCCATTCAAAAATAGCAACTCAAGAAACAGATATTACTTTGAGTGGGAGCCTCCCTGCCTATAAATCCCTGTATAAAACACGTAATAGATTAGAGGTGTAATCTATGTACAGTATGTATGTATGATTTTATTTGTGGTGAAGCACAAGGCCTCTTCACAATTTTTGTGGGTATGGCAGCATTACTAAGAGCCTCCTTCACATTTCGAATTATTCTATTTTATTCATTTCTTTTTACTCTGGTAATGCCGCCACTGGTCGTTACTCATACAAGTAACTACTCATTTTTCCTCACGAGGTATGAGTGGACCCCGAACATCCAAGTACAGAGCAGAAAAATTCCTGCTCTGCTGAGAATCGAACCCAGGTCACCATGCGTGCAATGCCTAGCGCGCTAACTCACTCTGCCATGGTGACTACCCATCTATGTACAGTATGTGCCAATGGGGTCTGATTCAAACCACTGCTAATCAAATGGTAAGGACTATGAACAGAGAACATATTATTAGCCAACTTTAACAAGAAAGGCTAGCTTGCAGTTGTTCCCACGCTATTAAGCATTATAAATAAAAAGTCCAAGTTCTCACATTGCTTGATTGTACAACATAGAATGATTTGGTACAGGACAAGCCAATTTTTCAAATGATGTTGGTAGGAGACCATCACTCCCCCTATATTCTGTAGTCATGCTGGTTACCACAACAACTTTGAGGAGATCCTTACCTTTCTGCGACATATAATGTGCCAGTTCCCAGACTCTCGTTACCTATGTGAGCAGTTGTGGAGATTTGTTGATGCAGAATCAGGCCAGAGGGTTCAGGGAGATTGACCAAAGGCAAAGCGGTGACGCGGACAACCATTTCGGGAGATGTCTGTTGGAAAAGAAGGAATACGGTAGGTTCCTATAGAATGGAAACTACAGAGCTCCAACCTTCTAAGCTTTTTACGGTACCGGGTAGTCTAATCAGGAAGATTGAAGATTTTGAAGAAGTCGAAATTTGAATTTCGTAGATATTTTTTAAAATTCAAAACAAAATCGAGGAAAGCAAGAAAAAGAGGGGAACATTTTAAACAGGAAATATTGAGAAAGTTTTATCTTTCAGGTAATTTTTCAGTTGATGGATTGCAAAAGTTAATAATGTATTTAAGCGGGATTGCATTTCAATTTTTTTCAAAATTTGAGCTTTTGCGCTTGCGCAGTGGTGATCTCTAAAACAGGATTTTATCGACATTATGAATCGGTGTAAACAATGAAAACTCGTCCGTCATTTTGTGCATAATTTAATGACAACACTGTACTTTTTTTTGTAAACAAAAATTTTGCCACCGCGGTATTGATAACAAATTTGAAAAGAATAAAATTTAATTTTCCTTGGTGTTTAAAATTTAACTGTTAATAATTAAATATCAAAGCAGAATCAATGGATAAGGACACTGAAGATAGTGATAAGGAAATGCAGAAACTCCTAAAAGAGATTAAGGACGAAGAGGTAACTAGTGGTGTACAAAAGTTATTGCCAAACCCATCTTATCAATACCTCTACTGATTATGATGTGAGATAACAGTCTCATCAAAATCATCAATTTTTTGTAGGGTCCTCTTGTTTAACCTGAATGGCTACGATGAAATCTCTCAAGCCCGAAGTATGAAATAGAATTACAACAAAGATATATATATATACAAATACATCATAGTTTTCACTTGGTAGAACAAGGCTACTAGTTTAGATAAGTGCACTTTTCTTTGGGAAAAGGCAAAGTGAAAAAAGAAGAAGAAGAGTAGTTTACTTTTTATGTCAAAATAACAACTCCAACTATTAACTGAAATTGGAAAGAAGAAATTAAAAATAAATGAAAAAAAATTAGAAAAACCCCCAACATTGAGAAAGCTAATATCTTCTGGATTGATGAGTTTACTGTGTATTAGCAATCTACCAAAGGTAGACAGCCGCTATTGTATATATTATAAATGTATGAACAAATTGTTTCTCTCCCTTCCAGGCAGAAGTGGACGTCAAACTTGCTCAGTTCCTCTCAACTAAAACTCAGCTTGAATCTGAAGTTCAGAGTATATGTGAGTCAATGCCCAACCTTCACCTTGTGAAATCAGAAGCCAAAGAACTGGAGGAGATGGTGAATTTCACGTCAACCTTGGCAGAAAAAGTCAGCTCCAAAGTGAGACAGCTGGATTTAGCAAGGGTAAATAGTTAACTGAAAATAATTCAGAGTATATAGGTGATAACCTAATGTTAAATATTAAGTAGTTACTGTGGCCAAAAGGGTAGCATGCTGTGTTTGAATCCCAGCAGAGTTAGATTTTTTGGCTCTTATTTTAGATGTTATGGGCCCTCAAGAGAGAAAAAAAAATCATGCATCCAGTGATATAATAATACAAAAGAAAAACAGTTATTTATATAAATAGTTAAGTTTGTCAGGATATATGTAGGTACACAAATCTTGTGACATATAAGAATGTTACAAATGACTTAAAATATCTTTAATTTTGGATATAATAAGTTAGTATAATAACTGATTCCCTTCATTATTCATCTGATTTTTCAGAGCAGAGTGTCTGATTGCCAAAAACGTGTACATGATCTCTTGGACCTGCAGCTTTGCAGCAATGGGGTTGAGACGTGTCTACAGAATGAGGATTACGAGAAGGCAGCTGCTCATGTCCATAGATTTCTGTCTATGGATCAGAACCTACTCAAACAAACTGCTGATGATATGGCACAAGGTATAGTATAGTAGTGCTATATTTAGAATTACACTAATAGTTTTATTTTTATTAAGTTTAAAGTACATTTTAATCAAAATATTTTAAACATCTGTTACAAAAAAATTCTAAATAAGTACAAATATTTATTTTTAAGTTTATTTATTTTATTTTAGTGATTACAATGCAAGTATATGCTCATTCCCTATAACATTATAACTATATGGTCACATACTCAAATAAACGAGGAAAAATTCAAGCATTGGGTGGGATCCGAACTGCAGATCATAGTTCCATGTGCTAGATTTTTTAACTCATAAGTCTAGTGCCAGAGCTGTAACCACATGAACTACCAATGCTAGGCCCCTATTCCAGAAAGTACTCTCACTCTTATAATTGCCAAATCATTCAACTGTCACACAACACACTGTGATTGGTTATTGCATTTAAACTAACAAATCAGAGTGTGTTGTGTGACAGTTGAAAGGGAAATATGGTATTTATGAGAGTGAGAGTGCTTTAGCATATTATTATTTAGGCTAATATTATTTCACAGAGGTTTATAGGATTTTTCCCCTCTTATATTTATTTTAGTCACCATACGTCCACTCACACTTCGTGTAACAACAAGTGGTGTCATTACCAGAGTATAAAGAATAATGTAAAATAATTTTGAAATAGTAAAAGAGGCTCTTAGTAATGCTGCGCTACCCACAAAAATTGTGAAGAGGTCTTGTGCTTTACTACAAAGAAATCATACTTTTTTTATTTATTTCAGACTGCACAACCGTCACCACCTCGTTCAAGCTGCTGCAACAAGCCGCGTCCAATCTTAGAGATATTATGTCGAAAATGTTTCAAAAATCCGTGCAAGATAAAGATCTAGCGTCAATAGAGAGATACTTCAAGATATTTCCGCTCATTGACATGCATGATCATGGGTTGGAACAGTACTCCAAGTTTATCTGTTCAAAGGTAAGCCAACATTGTGCAATGGCACAGATACACCAGTTCTTGTATTGTCACTAAAGTTAAATTACGTTCAGCGTCGATAGAGAGATACTTCAAGATATTTCCGCTCATTGACATGCATGATCATGGGTTTTTTTTTTAAGATGAGTGTTTCACAGCCGTTTTTATTTCGTAGCCATGAAACAGGAGCTACTGTAGACGCTTGTGGTCTGTGTTGTAGCCTGCCCATCCCGTAGTATGCCTCCCCTCTGATGGGCGAGAAGTGACACAATACTTCCCATTTAGGTGTTGGGTCAACACGAGCGCACCGGAAGGTATCCCTTACAAACAATTGTAACCAAATTAAGAATACAAATTTTTGTCCGCACGGGGATCGAACTCGTTACCTTCCGCATGGCAAGCGAGTGCTTAACCACTGAGCTAATCGCGCGCTCAGTGGTTGGAACAGTACTCAAAGTTTATCTGTTCAAAGGTAAGCCAACATTCTGCAATGGTACAGGTACACCAGTTCTTGTTCTGTCACTAAAGTTAACCTACGTTCAGCGAGGTTAGGACGTGAATAGATGACCATTCAAATTCGAACGCTCTTTATGTTGGATATTCCCGCCCCAACCCAGGCCGGCGAGTAGCTGATTTGTGAGGTTTGAGTAAATGCAGGGTAACCAAAATTTCAGTACAATTCTTTTGTCAGCTCTGAGATTCGAATTCTGGACCTTCCGCATGGCAAGCGAGTACCTTACCACTGAGCTAAGGTACCAGCATAGACCACCATACCTGTTATAAAACTTTTTGCAACTTATCCATTTCTTTTATTGTATAGTACCAACCTCAGTAGCTTGATCAATAAGGCGGCGGACCTGTAATCGGAAGTCAGTGGTTCAATTCCCAAGTCAAGCAATTATCATGTAAAGCGAGTTTGAGTAATTGTGATATCACATTGTAATTAACACAAAATAACCGACCTCAGAGTAGCTTGATCGATACAGCAGTGGACTTGTAACTTGGAGGTCAGTGGTTCAAGTCCCATATTCAGCAAAGATTTAGTAGAGCGAGTTTGTTATGAAGATTGTGATTAACACATTAAAAAAAATCTTTTCCCCAGTTGAAAGCTCAGTACAATGAGAGTGTGGGAACTATTCGGAACAATGAGCAGAGGTCAAGTGTGACCTATTCGGACCTACTGACCTTCTTGTTTGAGAATATTGCCAGGGAAGTAGAAGCCCAGCAACCCTTGGTGGATACCTACTACGGTAAGTGGGGTCTCTTCAGTATAAATTTAAGTAATAACTCTTTATTGACAAGAATAATATTGACAAAGGGCATGATTTTCGCCCGAGCCAATCTCTGCCATCAAACCCATCTATGCAACAAAAAAAATTGGATTTTTTTCGGCTCTATACTTTGGATGTCGGGGTCTACCCTAGGACAATTGGGGTAGTTGAGGGCAACGAGCAGTGGCAGTATTACGAGATACATATTGGAATAAGATGGTTGGTTGGAGATATATTATGCTGGATTTAGTCCTCGTAATATCGATGTTACGCACTAAAAATTGTGACATAATTTAATTCAAAATGATGTTTTATTTATGTGAAAAAAGGACTAAAAAATATTGATACTCTTTAGTGGAAGGTAACCATCAGGCGATTTAAATGCTTAAAGCATTTTCTACCACCTGACCCTCTTCTCTATCTTTATAAAAACGAACTATAAATAAATAAATCTTTATTTGGAACAATAATAATAATACATTAAAACAAAAAGTATACATCAGAACATATGATTCCAATTCAGCTTATTTGCTGAGGTAAAAACGAACCAAACATTTATATTCCAGGCGAAGGCAAAATCCTCACTCTGATCCTCGCCATTCAAGCCCAATGCGACGAGATCTGCAACTCGGTTCTGAACGAATTCTGGAAGACCCGACAGATTGAAACGAAAATCGGCACCATCAACGATCTCAGCAAAGTCAAGCCGTCCAATCCGGGCGCAGACAAGTTGGAGCCCAACATGCTGGATCCTCTGCTTAACGAAATGACCATCATGCATTCCAGATATACGCTGTACGTTCGATTCCTGAAGCGGAGAGTGCAGGTAAAGATTTTCGGCCGAACCTCTCGATGCACATGATGGGTTCAATAACCCCGCTCTTTAGGTTATTGATAAACATACAAAATTTAGAACAAATAAATAAGAAAAAAATAAAGAACATGGATAAAATATATATTTTATCCATGTTGTTTATTTTTTCTTATTTATTTGTTCTAAATTTTGTATTTTAATTCTTATGATTACTTTTTTGTACATACCTATGTCCTATTAACAAAGAATTAAATAATAATAATAACAATGCAAACACCGGTAATGTTTTTTTTTTCT
The DNA here is from genome assembly GCA_024516035.1 of Bactericera cockerelli. NCBI lineage: Eukaryota > Metazoa > Arthropoda > Insecta > Hemiptera > Triozidae > Bactericera > Bactericera cockerelli. The sequence continues at coordinate 4,644,249 of CM044956.1, read as the reverse complement.
TGAAATTTCAGGGCAGAAATTACCATGTAAAAATCTAACGTAAAAATTGTCGTGGGAAAAAAAAATATTTTTTTTTCCCATGACAGTAAATTTCAAAACAGAAATTATCATGTGAAAATATAACGTAAAAATTGTTGTGGGTAAAAAAAAAATATTTTCTTGAAATTTGAGGACAGAAATTACCTAAATTGTGATGGGTAAAAAAAATATTTTTTCTTGAACTATCAGGACAGTCCCCTCCTAGAAGACAGCATCCGCCGGAGTGAACTCTGTCGAAAGCTGCAGGAGATCCTCGGCAGCTATCTGCTGCTGGAGCGGTACTACCTGGAGGAGAGTGTGAAGAAAGCCATCGCCATGGACGCGGTGGAGGAGTGTTGTCTTCAGTCCAGCATGCTGGACGATGTGTTCTTCATTCTGCGCAAGTCCATCAGGTATGTGGTCAATTTTTTTTTTTTTTTTTTTTTTTTTTTTTTTTTTGCATTGGCATTGGGGCAAAAATAACCTCATACAGCCACTTTGTATGCTGGACGATGTGTTTCTTCATTCTGCGCAAGTCCATCAGGTATGTGGTCAATTTTTTTTTTTTTTTTTTTTTTTTTTTGCATTGGCATTGGGGCAAAAATAACCTCATACAGCCACTTTGTATGCTGGACGATGTGTTCTTCATTCTGCGCAAGTCCATCAGGTATGTGGTCAATTTTTTTTTTTTTTTTTTTTTTGCATTGGCATTGGGGCAAAAATAACCCCATACAGCCACTTTGTATGCTGGACGATGTGTTCTTCATTCTGCGCAAGTCCCTCAGGTATTTGGTCTATTTTATTTTATTTTTTGCATTGGCATTGGCATTGGGGCAAAAATAACCGCATACAGCCACTTTGTATGCTGGACGATGTGTTATTCATTCTGCGCAAGTCCATCAGGTATTTGGTCAATTTTTTTTTTTTTTTTGCATTGGCATTGGGGCAAAAATAACCCCATACAGCCACTTTGTATGCTGGACGATGTGTTCTTCATTCTGCGCAAGTCCATCAGGTATTTGGTCTTTTTTTTTTGCATTGGCATTGGGGCAAAAATAACCCCATACAGCCACTTTGTTTGCTGGACGATGTGTTCTTCATTCTGCGCAAGTCCATCAGGTATTTGGTCTTTTTTTTTTTTTTTTTTTTTTTTTTTTTTTTTGCATTGGCATTGGGGCAAAAATAACCCCATACAGCCACTTTGTATGCTGGACGATGTGTTCTTCATTCTGCGCAAGTCCATCAGGTATTTGGTCAAGTTTGTTTTTTTTTTTTTTTTTTTGCATTGGCATTGGGGCAAAAATAACCCCATACAGCCACTTTGTATGCTGGACGATGTGTTCTTCATTCTGCGCAAGTCCATCAGGTATTTAGTCAATTTCGTTCAAAATTTTCGTTTTTGTGTTTGACTCATACCTCGTGGGGAAAAATGAGTAGCTTCTTCAAAATTAGCAGCGACCAGTGGCGGAATTATAGGCAAAAAGAAGATATTGGGATATTAAAGATACGGAAAAGTCCTATAACTGTGCGCTACCCACTAAAATTGTGATATGATAACACAAAGAAACATATTTATTTATTATGTCACTTAAAAGAACTACAATATTTATTTTAATATCTTTTTTTTTTAATGATGTTATAATTATTTTGTTTATTGTATGTAATTAATCAATATAAATACATATTCAATAGTATCTTGAGAGAGAAAAAAAAATCACTTCCCCAGGCGGGCCTGCACGGGCGGGAGTATGGACGGCATCTGTGCCGTGATCAACAATGCCTCCCTCGTGCTGGAGGACCAGTTCGTGGAGGCGATCCACCGCTTTCTCCGCCAGGGCTACCCCTCCGGCTATCTGGACCTGACGCAGGCGTACAATGTGGTCATGCAGGGCCGCAACGACTCGGAACAGTCGCGCGTCCAATTCCTGGTGAGTGAGTGTGTGGACAGTTCCTACAACTAGATGGAGTAGTCAAGTGGTTAGTGGACAGTTCCTAAGTGTGTAAACATTTCCTAGAGTAGTCAAGTGGTTAGTGGACAGTTCCTAAGTGTGTAAACATTTCCTAGAGTAGTCAAGTGGTTAGTGGACAGTTCCTAAGTGTGTAAACATTTCCTAGAGTAGTCAAGTGGTTAGTGGACAGTTCCTAAGTGTGTAAACATTTCCTAGAGTAGTCAAGTGGTTAGTGGACAGTTCCTAAGTGTGTTAACATTTCCTAGAGTGGTCAAGTGGTTAACGCGCAAGTCTGGTAATCCAGGCAAGCGGGGCCGGTGCTAAGGAGCTGCGGAACTGCAGCACCCCCAGACGAAAAAAAGAGGATTTTTTTTAAATCCTACCTGGTACACAATGAAAAGTATGACACATTTCTAGAATAATGGATGCATAATTATTATGGTTGACATGATAAACAAACTCTAATTCTTTAGATACTGAAAGAGCGACTCTATAATATAGAGTCTATGTATGCCATTTAAGTCCTCTTTTTGTGGCAGCATCCCCAAGACCTCTTCCCATCGGCCGCACCTGAATCCAGGTAGTGTAGGGATCCATTGCTTCGAATCCCACCCAGTGCATGATTTTTTTCTCATTAATTTGAGTACGTGACCACATAATAAGAGTCACCGTGGCAGAGTGAGTTAGCGCGCTAGGCATTGCACGTATGGTGACCTGGGTTCGATCCCCACTGGGGCAGGAATTTTTCTGCTCTGTACTTGGATGTTCGGGGTCCACTCATACCTCGTGAGGAAAAATGAGTAGTTACTTGTATGAGTAACGACCAGAACATTACCAGAGTAAAAAGAAATTAATGTAATAGAATAATTCAAAAAGTACAGGAGGCTCTTAGTAATGCTGCGCTACCCACAAAAAATTGTGAAGAGGGGTCTTGCTTCACCACAAATAAAGTCATTTGTAATTTATTTGCTTTAATAATTGTACATAATACATAATATCATAATAATAATATTTCTCTCCAGACTTACCTCAACAATCTGGAAGTGGCCGCAGAGTACGTGACCACTCTCAACCAGACCCTCACGGAGGAGATCCCGTGTCACAGCGAGAGGGACAGAGAGAAGCTGCACTCCTGTCTGTCGGGTCTGAGTAGCGTCACGACCAGCCTGAGTAGCGTCAAGGAGTATGGTCTACAGCAGCTGAGGAGCGCCGCTATCAAGCCCCGGGTAGCGCCCTGGATAGATGTGTACCTCACGCTGAACCACAATCTTAATGAGGTTGGTTTTTTATGTTTTTTTTTTTTTTTTTTTATGAAAGATGGAAAAAAATTGAGTATTTATTTATTTATACAAAACAATCAAAAATAATTTGAGGTTGGTTTGATTTAATTGATTTTTTTGATAGAGCGCGCGATTTGCTCAGTGGTTAAGCACTCGCTTGCCATGCGGAAGGTCCCCGGTTCGATCCCCCGTGCCGACAAAAAATTGTATTCTTAATTTGGTTACAATTGTTTGTAAGGGATATCTTCCGGTGTGCTCGTAAGTATTGTGTCGCTTCTCGCCCATCAGAGAGAAGGCATACTACGGGATGGGCAGGCTACAACACAGACCACAAGCGTCTACAGTAGCTCCTGTTTCATGGCTACGAAATAAAAAAGGCTGTAAAACACTCATCTTTAAAAAAAAAAAAAAAAAAAAGACTTCACTTTAAGCTCTTGATATTACTGTGAGGTTTACTACAGTCCATTAGCTCTAACCTGGCCCAAGATTTATATTCCAGGGGTTGAAAATTTGGGACTCTTTGAGGTCCATCCTCATCTTTAAAAATAAAAAAATCCCTTGCTCTTTTTGTTTCCAGGAGGAATTCCACTCATCTTTAAAATAAAATAAAAAAATCCCTTGCCCTTTTTGTTTCCAGAAGGAATTCCACTCATCTTTAAAAAAAATAAAAAAAAAATCCCTTGCCCTTTTTGTTTCCCAGGAGGAATTCGTGGCCTACGAGGCCAACGAGCCCTTCATCGGCAGCCTCGTCATGCACCTGGACACTCTGCTGGCCGAGTTCAAGCCTCGTCTCACCCAGAGCAACTACGACTCTCTCGTGTCCATCCTGGCGCTGGAGGTGACGTCCCATCTGGAGAGGGTGATTGTCAAGTGCGAATTCAACAGGGTGAGTCATCAGACAGGTGATTGTCAAGTGCGAATTCAACAGGGTGAGTCATCAGACAGGTGATTGTCAAGTGCGAATTCAACAGGGTGAGTCATCAGACAGGTGATTGTCAAGTGCGAATTCAACAGGGTGAGTCATCAGACAGGTGATTGTCAAGTGCGAATTCAACAGGGTGAGTCATCAGACAGGTGATTGTCAAGTGCGAATTCAACAGGGTGAGTCATCAGACAGGTGATTGTCAAGTGCGAATTCAACAGGGTGAGTCATCAGACAGGTGATTGTCAAGTGCGAATTCAACAGGGTGAGTCATCAGACAGGTGATTGTCAAGTGCGAATTCAACAGGGTGAGTCATCAGACAGGTGATTGTCAAGTGCGAATTCAACAGGGTGAGTCATCAGACAGGTGATTGTCAAGTGCGAATTCAACAGGGTGAGTCATCAGACAGGTGATTGTCAAGTGCGAATTCAACAGGGTGAGTCATCAGACAGGTGATTGTCAAGTGCGAATTCAACAGGGTGAGTCATCAGACAGGTGATTGTCAAGTGCGAATTCAACAGGGTGTGTCATCAGACAGGTGATTGTCAAGTGCGAATTCAACAGGGTGAGTCATCAGACAGGTGATTGTCAAGTGCGAATTCAACAGGGTGAGTCATCAGACAGGTGATTGTCAAGTGCGAATTCAACAGGGTGAGTCATCAGACAGGTGATTGTCAAGTGCGAATTCAACAGGGTGAGTCATCAGACAGGTGATTGTCAAGTGCGAATTCAACAGGGTGAGTCATCAGACAGGTGATTGTCAAGTGCGAATTCAACAGGGTGAGTCATCAGACAGGTGATTGTCAAGTGCGAATTCAACAGGGTGAGTCATCAGACAGGTGATTGTCAAGTGCGAATTCAACAGGGTGAGTCATCAGACAGGTGATTGTCAAGTGCGAATTCAACAGGGTGAGTCATCAGACAGGTGATTGTCAAGTGCAAATTCAACAGGGTGAGTCATCAGACAGGTGATTGTCAAGTGCGAATTCAACAGGGTGAGTCATCAGACACCTTGACCGAGGTTCTTTTTTTTTATCTCTGTTTACACGCATATTATATGCAATTACGTAAACAGGTAACAGGATTTTAAGATTAAAAAATATTACAGGGGAAAAGATAAAGCCTTTTTACACATTTCTTTAAATGGGGTAATATTATTACTAAGGTCTAAAGTAGAGGAATGTGCGTTGTAAGTTATGAGGGAGGAAATCAGTGGAGAGTCGAGGTATGTTGTTGTGAGGTGTTAAGATAAATTAGTTATCATATTTGTGCTAATCACGATGTGATGTCACAATTAATCAAACTCACCACCTTACTAAATTTATGCTTAACTTGGGACTCGAACCACCGACCTCCAGGTTACTAGTCCGCCGCCTTATCGATTGAGCTACTGAGGTCGGTGTTAAGAACACCCGATACAAAGGAAGAGACAGCGTGGCACAACGCCTTGTACTCTAGGTAGCGTTGCGACGCTAATTCTGACGCGTCGTGTCGGTACCACGTAAAATAATCTAACCATGTTATTAAATGTATGAGTATTGAAACGATTTTAAAGAATAGTTTTTGCCAACGTCTATGGCGCGTTGAATGCACCGGTTCTCGTAGGATCACCGAAGTAAAGCAACGTCCAGCGAGGTGAAGACTTCGTGATGTTGGCATTCCGGCCCAACCCAGCCTGGGTGAAGTTATTGTGGGTAGCAGGTTTGTGAGTTTCTGTAAATAGTAGTCCTAATATGTATTTCACATTATTATTATACAAATTCGATCAAGTTTTATTTACAGTAAGATTATACAGGGTGACCCATTTTAAAAGATACAGTCAAATATCTCAAAAACCGTTAGTAACCCAGACGGCACAGAAAGTGTTTAAAAAGATTTTAAAAACACTTATTTTGACAAGATTCAAACATTTTATAAAGCTTATTTTGACAAGGCTTAACATTTTAGAAACACTTCTGTAAGCTTACTACTTCCTCCCCCTGAGCATTTTATTAAGCTTATTTTTACAAGGTTTTGGAAATTGCATACCTACTTAATAATTAAGGAGCTCCATATTGAATTTCATACCGCCGCGCCGCCATTGCCCGGGAAAATTTGAAAATTGTGATTTAACAGGTAGGGCCAGGAAATTTTTAAAATTAATTTGGATTTGATGAAAAATATACTATTTCAAGGCAATTTGGTCTACATTGATGAAAAGCTGTTGATGAAATGCTAACATTAATAAATAAGAAGACAATTTGTGTTTTTCAGTTTTATATTTTTCCATTTTGATGGTAAAAGAATTGAAAGCAAAAATATGTAACAAACAAAAACAGAATATAATACATAGAATCGGCAGATAAATTAAGCCAAGTGAACTTAATTAATCTAAATCTATTATACATATAGGTAATTAAGAGAGAGATATGCTGAAATGCCATCTTCCTGCCCAGCAGCAGGCTGCCCAAAGACAAAGAATACCAGAACAGAAGTTGAGATTATAAAAGATGAAATTAGGAAATAGAACCCCGAAAGAATTTTGACTATAACATGGCATTCATAAAAAAAGAACAGTCTTCCAGAATTTTTTTTTGTTTGTTTAAAGTGGGTTTAACCTCAATTGCATAGTCATATCATGACCGAGGTTTTACCCTCATTTGCAGGAAACTCACAAACCTGTTACCCACATTAAGTTCACCGAGCCTGGGTTGGGCCATTTTATTCTGAATTTACTGGGAATAGTACCAGGTAGCCACATTAACCTCACCCAGCCTGATAAAGGCTGTGTATACACATGCCAGCCTCATATTTTCAATAGAAGGAGAATTATCTGTTTCACAACAACAAAAATGAACCAAAATCTTTGGATTACGGGCAGTAGTCAAATCCTGAATAATGCAAGCTACTGTTTTAAAAATTAAAATTAATGAACACATTATAGTAAAAAATGTACTTATTACAAGTAAAAAACTGTCTAAATTTGCAACACTTAATACTTCTTCTTAACTTACAATATTTTTTTTTTTTTTATGTTATAGCTGGTTGAAGATCCATGAAAAACCCCTGTCCTGATTTGAGATAGTGAGGATGGGAATTTCATTCTGAATTTAATGGGAACAGTACCAGCTACCCACATTCACCTCACTCAGCCTGAGTAGGGCTAGATATACCAGCCTCACATTTTCAGAGAACAGATTTATTTATTAAAAAAAAAAAAAAAAAAATGGGGGTTGTATACTGAATTTACTGGGAATAGTAGGTACCAGCTACCCACATTCATCTCACTCAGCCTGAGTAGGGCTAGATATACCAGCCTCACATTTTCAGAGAACAGATTTATTTATTTTTAAAAAAATGGGGGTTGTATACTGAATTTACTGGGAATAGTACCAGCTACCCACATTAACCTTACTTAGCCTGATAAGGGCTAGAAATGCCTCATTTTCAAAGGGAACAGAATTTGCTGTTTGAAAGAGAAAAAAAAAAAAAACTGTGAATTGACACACAGGATCTTTTGATTATGGAACAGTATAGTCAAATCTTCAATAATGTGAACCTATTAAAAAGCCTTTAGCTAGTCAGTTCTCTGTTTATAGTTGTCTAGCAAAACACTGGTCTTCTCCCTGTTTAAAATCCCCCAGTCAGACACCTGTTAAGAGTGTGATTCTGATTAAGTGGAATATCTGGAACAGGTTAATCTCCAGCATTTCCACATACATATCCTGGTTTGACTATAAAACAATGTAAGATATTGTTAAGCTATTGCTTACCCCACTAATTGGAGTGTAAAACTCCCTTATGATTAATGCATGGAAATTGGTACACTTTAGAACAGTAAACTTTTTAAAGTAGAGAAAAATTTCTTTTTAGTTACACCCTAAAACTGTGATGTAGGAACTTTAGAAGAGTCAACTTGTTGGACTTTTATCGGAAATTGTTGGATATAATTATATTGTTAAATCATCAATTTGTAGTCACTTTCACTTATCCCGTGTCAGGTTCAATATGTTTGAGGAGGGAGGTAGCTTGAAAAGGTTTCTTCAGGTTGAAGCTATGTTGGATTGGATGCACAATACAAGTAAACAGGTGGAAAATATCATGTGGATTTCCTAAATAGATCATATTTTAAAATCTAGGATCCAGTTTAAAAAGATATTATGTTTGCAGACATATTGACCATCCTGACCTCAGTTGGTCAAAAATTGTTCAAGCTCTCTAAGGTAAAAGTTTGTAAAGAGCTCCAGAATTCAGTCAGAGCATTGGATCACTAAAATAGAACTATTTCAAGTTACAATAACAATACTAATATAACAAATAAATTAAAAGTGTTTTGCGACTTGATAAACTTTTCAGTTATTTAATTTCAAAAATTCAATATGGAGTCCACAGAACATTGATGAAGAGAGACATATTGCATACACAGTCACACATTTATTTTTTAAGGCGTTTTCTCTATTCCGATGTCTTGCGAAAAAAAATATTTCAAAAACTTATAAAAGATTGCGGAAACCTTTCCAAAGTGTTTATAAACCTTGCCTAAGTAAGTCTTCCGCAAACTTATTATTTCATACTTTTTTAAATCTTGTGAAGTAAAGGTTATTTTTACAAGGAAAAATCCATATTTTTTTTATACTTTTTAAACCTTGTGAAGTAAAGCTTATTTTTACAAGGAAAATTCAGAGTCTATAAAGCTTGTGTAACCTTATGTGCCGTCTGGGTAATATAAAAAAACGTGCGAAGTAAAGTCATAATGGATTTTAGGGGGAAACTTATTAGGCACATTCACGTTTCTCTCAAAGGTCTTGTTCAACCTTCTATTGAGGTCAACTTTGTTTTTTTAAATGGAATGCTATATTTTTGATCATTGAATCGATTTGTTCTCAAAAAAGTAAATATAATTTGCTGAAAAAAAATTTTGATTCAACGAACCGTTTCAAAAATAAACACAAAATAAATTATCATGTTTCCACGCAGTGTGTCTTCATCTTGGACACTTGTTGATTGTATTTATTTAGGTATAGCAGGCTAAAGACCAAATTTTATTTTAATTTTGGTCAGTTATTTTTTTTTTAACAATATTTTCATCACTTTTTCCAATTTTCACAAGCTTCTCAAATTCTATTTTTCTAATAAGTTCTTGAAATGGGAGATTATCCGCCTTCTGAAATTGTTGACATCTTATTGATACTAGGAGAGTGTCGAGGCTCTTTCCGCGATGAATTTGAAAAAAGATTAGACAAATGTATCCAAGCTGAAGGAGGTAATTTTGAACACCTATAAGATCAACTGTACCAATAACTAATAAAAAAAAATTTCAACATTTTCAACCAATAACACTTTTATAATAATAAAAAAAATCAATTAATATCATAAAAAAAAAATAACTGACCAAAATTAAAATAAAATTTGGTCTTTAGCCTGCTATACCTAAATAAATACAATCAACAAGTGTCCAAGATGAAGACACACTGCGTGGAAACATGATAATTTATTTTGTGTTTATTTTTGAAACGGTTCGTTGAATCAAAATTTTTTTTAAGCAAATTATATTTACTTTTTTGAGAACAAGTAGATTCAATGATCAAAAATATAGCATTCCATTTAAAAAAACAAAGTTGACCTCAATAAAAGGTTGAACAAGACCTTTGAGAGAAACGTGAATGTGCCTAATAAGTTTCCCCCTAAAATCCATTATGACTTTACTTCGCACGTTTTTTTTATATTACTAACGGTTTTTGAGATATTTGACTGTATCTTTTAAAATGGGTCACCCTGTATACATACAAGGAATATTTACCATTATAGAAACAAATTTTGATCAAGGGTATCAATATTAAAAATTAATATTGATCTTTTATTATATTTTTGTACATAATTCTAAGTTTTTTTTAAAAAAATTATTGTTATTAATTCTTTGTTGATGATTGTTTTGTAAAAAAAATAAATAAAGTGTAAATAAATAAAAGGTTGGTTCTAATGCCAACGGCATTCTCATCCGCACCACACTTTATTTATTTAGAAACTCTTTATTAGTAGGTAGAACATAAATATACAGACAAATAATGGTTAATATAAAAATAGACAATATTAATAATATAAACAAGGAAAAAAAAAACAAAATATATACATATGTCCTAACTAAAGGGCGGGGTTATTGCCTATGGCAATCTCTTCCACCCAAACACTTTGAATTTCAGCTCGGAGGCATGGCTCTGGACAAGGAGGTGCGGGGTCTGGTCAGCTACCTGAGTGGCGCCACCACCTGGACCATACGAGACAGACTGGCGCGCCTCATGCAGATCTCTACGGTGCTGAACCTGGACAAGGTTTCCGAGATATGCGACTATATCACTAGCGCCACCTGGCGACTGTCTACCAGTGATGTGCGCCAGTTCATGGCTCTGAGGTAAACTTTAGTCGTATTTTTCTTTCTAACTAAAAAAAAATTCCTGGTTAGGTTTTTTCCAAATATTTCCATTTTATTCCAAGGTCATTCGTGAAAGAAAAATGCGTTTGGTTACTTTTAAAGATAAACAATGGACTTAACCTATAAAAGAACTGGAAGCAAGAATTTTCTACTTCCACTTTGGTTAACTTTGGAAGTGGAAATTTTTTCTCTTCCAAAAGAAAAATGACTTGCTTGTGATTCAAATGAAATATCTGTTTTAAGGAGAATTACAGCCCGTTCACACTACTCGGTTTTTTTTTACCGCTCCGGGATCCAGTGACAAAGCCGTATGTAAAATAACCGGTGAACTGTTTTTTTTCCCGTCGTCGAAGAAAAACCGGTGGTAATGTGAACACATCAATTCATTTGTATGTGCCTCACGGTTTTTTCTGCCGGAGCGACAAAAAAACCGGCCGGTAAAAAAATCGTCCGGTGCTGGTGTGAACGTGTTATTCTTCTTAAATTAACCAGGTTACTAAAATTAACCTCACTCAGCCTCAGTGGGGTCGGGAATAGCCAGCATCACGGGGGTTGCATATAAGATATAGGTTAACTGATTTTATTAATTGAATTTACAAAGAGGAGTGATAATTATTGTAGCCAAAACATACATTATAGACCTATCACTAGATTTATGAATATGGCTTTGAGGTTATCCAATTTTAGACATTGTAAGCTACTCTGGATAACCTAATGATCATCTTATATTAAAAATGATTTGTTTGTGTGTGTATGTTTGTCCTTCTTTACTCGAGAACCACAAGCTAGATCGATCTGAAATTTTGCATGGTTACCAATGACAGGCTCATTGGGGTTCTATCCTAAAAGTCAATTTTTCAAAAGTTGAGTTTTAAATGAGCTTAAAAGAAAGAAAAATGACTTTCTTGTTGTCTTGAAGTTGGGGATGAAAAAAAGCCTTTAGATAAAATAACAAAATAGATTAAGCTTCCTAATTAGAGTGGGCTATACTTTAATTTTCTATTTCTTCCATTTTTATTTTCAGGAAAGATTTCAACAATGATGATATCATGAGAATCTAGCCACCCTGAAGGACCATCTTGTTTGTAAATCTTAAAATTCTCGAGACAGTGAAGATTAACTGTGATATTATTATTGATGTCTAGTTCTAAAAGGGAGCATACACGGTCGAGTTATTTTCGAAAGTATTGGTGTTCTTAGAGAAGATTGACTGTGTATGGGCTAGTTGTGAACAAAAAGTTTGTGTCTGTTTAAAATCTGCTTGCACTAACAAATATGTTTTTCTGCGTGGGCCAGTGACCAACAAATTTTCAGTGATCATGATAACTTGTTGAATTGTTCTCACAAATAGTTTACCTGTGTATCCCTGTCTTGTTTGCACTAACATAATGCTTGCAAGCATAATATTTGTGCAAATAACCTGCCCAATTGCCCATGCATGCCTACCTAAACCAACCAAAACCATGTGCCTAAACATAATGTTTATCCATCTAGTTCATAGAAACTCATGAGACAAATGCAATTGACCTGTGAAAAATAAAAGAACATTATTTAGCTCCTTTTTGGGAATTTTTGTCAGTTTTTTCTTATCAGCTCTATTAGGCTATTTAGTAAATTTAATTCCCTGTTAAACTTATCCTCCTAAATAAATTTTGCCAAAGAGGACATTCATGGTTCCTCAAAGATTGATTGACTGATTAACAGACGCGTAGCCAGAGTTTTTTTGTTTTTTTGAATTAAACATTCAGAGACCCTGTAAGTAACATTTGGTAACATAAGCCATTATTTTCCACTGTTGCAAAATGACCAAGAAATAGACTAATCAGTTGATTTCTCCATTAAGCTTGACATAATCATCTCTAGCTAACACTTTAATTAAGACCTTCTCTTTGCAATTTGCCACTAGTGTTTTTTCTTATTAGTTTTTATTTACCATTTTCTCATGTCTATTTTTTGTTCTGTTTGCACATACTTTTCTCCTTCAACAGTTTCATTTCTTGTTCCTTTTCTCATCATGTCCATGCAATTAGTTGTAACAAAACTTATATATTTCTTTCAAAATATTTATGACTATGATTTTACTCCTATAAACTTAAAAATATTGTATTAATCTTGAAAATAAGCAACATTAAAGAAAATATATTTTGTAAAGATATTACATATTTATTTCTATTTTAATGGTTTTTTTAATTTCTTGATGACCAATATGACCATACAATAATTTAATAAACCATTGGTGTATGAAGATTGTATTTTTTAGGGTAGAATTAATAGATGTTTTTGTAATACCTCTGTGGTGCTAAGTCTTGATTTGCGTACTGTCTTGAATGGGGAAAACCAGTGCTAAGGCATGACTTGAGAACTTGATTTGGTCTATTACTTTTTTCCTAGATAAATACAGCAAAAAGTTTGGAGACTAACCCCTATTAATCTGCTTGACTGAATCTTGTTTTATAATTTAGACATTTTGTTTTCTCACTATAATGAAACATATTTACCACATGCTGTGCATTTTTTAATTTATATTGTAAAACACAGAATAACAGGGAGTCCAAAGTTAGAAAATAATACTATTTTAACAGATAAATTCAGAACATTTATATCAAAATTAGTGGAAAGTAATGAAATGATGGCAGTGTCACTGCTACAAAATAAATAATCAAAGGTTAGTAGAAAATTTTAACTCTGAAAGTTGCCTAAGAGATAAAGATATAGAGCTAATTATTTGTGTTATTATCTCACAATTTTTAGTGGGTAGCATCAATTTCTAATGCATCATATCTCCAACAATTGTCCTCATGAGGCTAGGGTAGGCCCCAACATCCAAAGTGCAGAAACAAAACCCACTGGGATTCAAACCCAGGTCACCTGGAGTGCAAGCCAAGCATGCTACTGCTACATCAAGGTTGCCTATTTTAAGGGCATGACCAGGATCTTACTGATAGCAGCAGCCAGAAGGTTGAGATGACATGTGAGAGTGTAAATTTGATAGATTATTATAATACAGTCATACAACCATTCAAGCAGTTGAGAACATTGAAATTTAGGCTAAAAATAGAGTAGGTACCTATCAAATGGAATAAATAATTTGAATAAAAATAGTACGAAACATATAAAAAATTACAATTCTGTATTAAAATCTCTTTAAGAATTCTTCTGAACATATCCTAGCTCTTGCATTGACAGCCAATTTCATTTCACTAATTTCCTTGTCTATTTCCTCCATGAAATGCAATACAAAATCAACTAGCTTGTGCTTGTACATTTGTTCTGTATGGAAGTTTGTGATTAGGAAACTAATATCATATCCTTCAATAGGTTTCCTCCTCAGAACAACAAAGTTCTCAGCTCTCATCATCATGAACCTCATAAATTTATGGCACAGAATCTTTTCAATCTCATCGGCTTGTTTGACAGCAATACTGATACGTACAGAGTTTACCGAACCTTCAATGAGAACCTTCTCTTTTTCATTTCGGCTAATGAGGACAGGTGTTAGTAGGAGCTCCTTGCTCGTTCTTACTTCAACTTCTGGTTTGTTGTGTCTTTCAACAACCTGTGAGGAGAAGTTTTCTAAGCACATAGCAGCATTTAGAGTGTGCCGCACGACTGTTAGATAGGGCCTCAGAGTAGAAGACATTTTCTATGTGGAGAGATCAATCCTAATCACTGGGGGGCCTGTAGACTTGGCACTAGCTTGAGTGACTCATGCAGGACTTCCCTGAGTAAGTAGATACTTTGGTCGAGTTAGAGATATAATGAAAAACACCTAAAATTAAAGAAGATAGTAATCTATTAAAATAACACTTATTTAATTAATTTTGTCTTGGCTGGCTGAATTTGAAATTTTGAACTAAATTTAAATTTTTTTTGTGTCATTTTTCATTTTTGAGAAAAAGATTTGTTCACATCTCTCTGAATTTTTGTATCAAATTCAACAGTGGCGGATTTACAAGTCATTTTTATTACCATTCTCGAATTGCTTTTATCATATAAATCTTCTCCCATTTGATTATTTCTCAAAATATTAATTACTTTATTAAATTTAAATCTTTCTTCTTAAATAATTAATCTCTTATGATGATATATTAAAAATATAATGGTAATATTATTTTATTGTATCAGTTTTGCGAAGATTTACCAACGCACCAAACTTAGATTTGGCAACACTGGGGCCAACTTTCTTTTTTGTTGTTTACTTTTCTGATTCGAAATTTTTGTTAAATAAAAGAAATTCTTTGCTGTTAAATTTAAGTAGTGATAAGAGAATAACCATTTATCCAGCCATCCAGTGATAACAGTTTTGGCTGACTAGTTCAAGGCTAAAGAGAATTTCCATTCCTAAAGTTAATCTGCAAGAGACGACCAAGAGTCCTTGTATCATGTAGTTCTTGAGGGTTTCCCATCTGACAGGTATCAAAAATCAGTCACAATCTATCATTAGCATTACTTAATTCCTTTATGGCTGTGTAACAGAACCACAGGAAAAAATCTGTAGTAAATTTGCCAAGTGTTTTATATCCATACCAAGAGCAACATTGCTATAAAACTTTACCTAACAAGATAATGGAGATTTTTTTAGTACATGTAGTCCCAAGTGCATAGTCTGTTGTTAATGAACAGATTAAATAAATCCACTTTGTACACAATCAAATATCTAATGACCATGCTTAATCAGGCTGTCAGTGACTATGCACTCCATACATTGTCTTTCATCAAAACTGATTTAACACGTACACATAACTGGTGTAGCAAATGAGTTTACAGGGAATGAACTGGTAGAACAACCATTCCATCCCACTAAATAACCAGATATAGTGGTGCCCCAATTGCACACACTGCAAATGGTTCCTTTTGTGTATGTGTTATAGAAGAGGTGTCTGAGGCTCTAAACATCAACAATCAACTACTGTCTGAAAAATTACAAGTGCTATTACCCACTAGGATTACACAACTATGTTTCCTAGCTGCACAACCTCATTGCATAGTTGTTGCAGTGTAAACTGCAGAAGTTATCAATTTCTTCAAGTAGATTTGTAGACAATAATCAGAATTCTACTATCTTGATGACTGTGAAATATTTATGGTACCTACCACTTCTACCAGCCATGTCAGTCCAAAAGACACTAACAAAAATCATTAGCACCCTGAACAACTATAACAGGGTTGGTGTTAAGAAGTGCACATAGCCTTCAAAAGTGGAGGTAAGAGTGCCAAGGCAAAATATTTTCAAACATGAGGATGAAGTTGTCAATGTCAACCCCAAGTAGGTTCCGTATAATAAAAAGTGAAAATAAAAGAAAAGCCAATCATACTGGCCAACCACCCTCAATGTAGCACTCTTAATTATTGCTAGCTCCAATGGCTTGGCTGGATTGTGTATTTGTTAGACTTACTCACAGAGTTACTTTAAAGTGTGTTACTTTGTGTTTAATTAATTCTTCTAAATCTAGAGAACATGTTAAAAAAAAATATCAAAGAATGAGCAGGAAAATATATAAACAAAACTTCTTTTGCAATTGATTATTCTGGAATAAGCTGGAAGGTGTAATAATTAATACTCCATTCACAATTTTATTTAAAGCCAAAATTCATTACTCTCAAGTCAGATCCTTATCAATAGTTTATCATTAAACAATGGCACAATTTTATCTGGGCTAAATAGTTCTATGAATTTTTACTATTATAATTTTTATTGTTATTATACCTATTATTATGTAGTTTGTAAGTAAAATAAATAAATTGAAACAGTTTCAAAGGTATGTTTACAGAGGCATTCAACCATTGAAAAATAAAATATGCACTCATAACTCTTGAATAAATTTCTGCAATATATACCCAAGTCTTCTGTTATCGTATCAATAGGAAAGTTCTGACTTTATTCTTATCATTATTATTCATAAGACAAAAAAATAAGATATGATATGGTAGTTTGGTAGTACAAAAAAAAAAAAAAAAAAAATACATATTATTAGTTTCTAGTGTAAAAATAGTTTATGGTATCTTGAGTGAATTATTCTGCTGGTCCTAGTTAACATGTTTGGCACTTCTTAACATGGTTAACATGGTTTTAATAGCACATTTTTTTTCATATTTAAAAAAGTAATTAAGTTTTATTTGATTATTGTGTTTCAGAACATGAACAATGTGAAATAAATAAGGAACATTTTTCAATTTCTCGTCCTGATTCATCAATAGCCCAGGTAGTGACTATTTTTTTCTTATTAACTAGTAGTTCTGTAAACACAGATTCTCTTATTGAGCATAAGGTCATCAGGACCTTTCATTTAATACGCTACTCAATGGGTTCCAATAAAAAGAAAAATATATCAATAGGACCACTTTTGTTTCCTTTAAGCTGTCCCTTTTTATATTTTTGACCACACTGTGGCCCCTTGAACTTTCATGATCACTAATCCACTAATAAAATAAAATAATCATTTTTAACCACTCTACAAATGGGACATTGTCAACGTTTAATTTAAAAACTTGTAAAACAATGGACCCTTCTCAAACTAGTCTTGTCCTGGTAGCTCAGTGGTCAAGGCATCTGACTGGTAATCCAGAGGTGGTGGGTTCAAAACCCGGCTGGGACATGATGAGTTATCCTCCCATTTTGGATCATGAACCCATAATAATACCTCATGGGCTTACTGCTGGAATATTGAAACTCATTAGACTTAATTAGGAGTATAAATAAGGTGATATTATTATTATTATTAAAATAATTAACCTTTAAAATGAAGGAGAAATAACATACCCATATGAATTTACTTAAAAGTTGTTGTAACCAGCTTGGCAACAGCTGGGGGGAGTGATGGTCTCCAGTCAACAACAAACTTCTAATAAGTGATAACCCTAAATATATTTGCACAAGAAAATAATAAATATCATTATTATAAAGTATGATTTTATTTGAATTTCAGGAAATGAGTGAAGACACTGAAACGTTCAGTAGCCGAAGTGATGAAGATTACAACACTTCTTCAGGCATATCCGAGATTGAGACCAATAGCCCAAGACACCATCACACAGAGCTGACAAGCTACCAGCCAGACTTGAGCTTTGAACCTTGTAAGTTATCAGAGGCTAGATTACCCTTGTGGATCTGGTTTTGATACTTGGTTATAACAATTTGTTACTATCAAGTATCAGAAATAAGATAAGAGCTATTTATTTGTGTTATTATGTTACAATTTTTAGTGGGTAGCATCAACATTACAAGAACTAATGCTAATGCTTCATAATCTCTAACCAACCATCATATTCCAATATCAATCTCGTAATGCCGGCACTGGTCGATGTCCACTCTACAACTACCTAAATGGTCCTCACGAGGCTAGGGTAGGCCCCAACATTCAAAGTATAGAGTCGTAAAATTTCAACCCTGCTGGCATTCGAACTTGGGTCATCTGAATTGCAAGACAAGCATGCTACCACTAGGTATGTCATGTTACTGCTAGTAGGTAACTATGTTAGGCTGACCATTGACCATGCATGGAACAATATCTGTCCAATACAAACAGATTGCATCAATTAACCCTTGCATTTATGGCAGGAAATTGTGGTTTTAGATTCAGATTTCTAGATCTGTACAGTTGTACAAATAAATTGAACAGATTTATTGTGCAACACAGCACATTTTTTTTTTATTATTATAGAACATACTTTTTTTCAAATATAGATTATCTCCATCTTCTGTTATGTGTTGATTTTTTTTCTTGTTCTTCTTAGTATTGGTCCAACAGATTTATTGTTGCATGCCTTGCTAAAAGACTACAAACAGAAAACCGATTAGCCGACCCTAATAAGCAAGGCTAGCTTGCACAGCTTGCACTTCTTCAAGGGTTTAATGGCTTATAAAGAAAAAGCCCAAGTTCTAGCAATGCGATGATCGATTGCACATAGAAAGTATGTGCATCATAACAAACCAACTTTCCAACAAAAGTTGGATAGAGATCATTACTTCCTTAACTGTTGCCAAATGTTTTTTATATATGTATTTCAGTACCCGTACCTGCAGAATACAGAGAAAAAGAAAGAGAACTCAAACAGATCATTTGTGAGAATAGACAGGTCACCTTAGAAGAATTACAGGAATATGCTAAGTCGCCGGGAGGTTTTATCACAGGTAAAATTTAGTTTTACTAACTTTAAATCTGATAGTTACCTTAAAGAGTTCTTGTGCATGAACTCTGAAGTGGGATCTGTTCAGTTTGATCAACTAGTTATTTTCATCAACAGTTTGCCTTTCAGTTTTTATATTACTAATAATAATAATAACACTCCTAAGTGGAAGGTAATAACTGGGCGGTAATCAGAAGACTCATTAGTTAATAATAATAACACTCTTAAGTGTTAGGTAACCACCAGGCGAGGTTAATGCTCAAAGCATTTTCTACCACCTAACCCTCAGAGTCTTGTTCACAAACTCAAATTAATTAGGAAAAATTCATGCACTGGTGGGATTCGAACCAACGGATCCCTACGCTACCTGGATTACCAGACAAGCGCATGAACCACTTGACCACCAATGCACATACTGGTACTATTTTTATCTTTCTTGTATTATCTTAATTACATCTTGTCCTCGGATGTTTTTTGGAATTTTATGTGTTGGGATATTTTCTTATAAAATCTATAAGGTACTTGAAATTTTGATGTTGACTTTTTTTTCAATTTGAGCAGGACTTGCCGGCTCGTGCCTGACTCAAAAGCCTAAATATTTTATTGGGTGGTATAAATATTTTTTTTGGGTGAGATTCCATCACTTTCTTTTCTATAGGATAAGGAAAGTAAAAAGAAGCAATTGCTTGTGAGTAAAAGCAAAAGGTCTGAAGGAAAAGGCAGAAGAAAAAGCATTTGCTTATCTTCGTATTCAGAACCATGGCAGAGTGAGTTAGCGCGCTAGGCATTGCACGCATGGTGACCTGGGTTCGATTCCCAGCGGGGCAGGAATTTTTCTGATCTGTACTTGAATGTTCAGGGTCCACTCATACCTCGTGAGGAAAAGTGAGTAGTTACTATGAGTAACGAATAGTGGCGGCATTACCAGAGTAAAAAGAAATTAATGTAATAGAATTTGAAAAGTACAGGAGGCTCTTAGTAATGCTGCGCTACCCACAAAAATTGTGAAGAGGCCTTGTGCTTCACCACAAATAAAATCATACATACATACAATTTCGCCAAGATGAGTAGCTTTTGCTTCTTTTTATGAATGCGGCCCGGCCCATTGGATCTGTTCAGAGTGTTCAATCATTTCATTTTAGAACCGACCTCAGTAGCTCGATCAATACTTGTAACCTGGAGGTTGGTGGTTCAAGTCCCGGTTTCACCGTAGATTTAGTAGAGCGAGTTTGAGTAGTTGTGATATCACGAAAGTGATTAACACAAATATGATGACTTTCATTTCATTTCAGATGACATCCGGCAAGAGCTGTGGCATCGACTGTTGGAAATAGACTTGAGTAAGCAGTGTGAGAACTCTAGTCGGACCGATTTGCTCTCCCATTCCGAGTACTCTCAGGTAGTTTTGGATGTGAATAGATCGCTCAAGCGGTTCCCTCCCGGCATTCCTATAGAGCAAAGACTGGCGCTCCAGGATCAGCTTACACTGCTCATTCTGAAGGTGATACGCGCCTACCCTAACCTGCGATACTACCAGGTGTGTGAACGAATCTTTTTTTCTTCTTCTTGAAATAATTTATAGCCTGGTCGATACTCGACTGATGGGTCCCAGCTCATGTAGATTTAGCGTCACGTGATCAATTTAGAGCTCTGTGATTGGTGGAAATTGATCACGAGACGCTAAAGACAAAGATTTCAGAGGTCGTGGGTTCGAAACCCAGCCGGGACATGACAAGTTATTCTCCTATTTGTGATTTTTACCACGTAATAATATGTCTTGGGCTTACTGCTTTGGCTTTTTTTTACAATTTTTATAGATATTTATTATACAACAAAGGTTTATAACATCTGTTAAAAACTATCAAAAATTACAGAAAATACAGGAAAAGAATATATCTACATTAAATAAGATCAAAATTGAAATAATTTAAAATAACAATAAAAAATTATGCTAAATCATCACCCGTAGTTAACAATATAAAAAATTCTATATCTTAGTAAATAGTTTTATATCTTTGAAAAAATTAACGGTTTTTAAAATCTGATCTTCATCATCACATAAATTATTTTCTAAATTAACTTTACACCTCCACTTTCTTCTCTCAACTTTAAAAACTGGACATTCTATCAAAATATGTTTTATAGTTATATAGCCGAGTTTATCACAACTCCACCAATCACTGATTCGCCAACCACCCTCGAATCTCGAGGGTTCACGAATCCACCAATCGGGTTTTATCACGAAAATTCAAGCTCGAGTTCGCGAATCATGATTGGCGTTACGGCAACATCGCAATTGTACGAAAACTCTCATAAAAGCCTCTGATTTTTCGAAAATTGCGATGTTGTTTTGTTAACTTTTTACATTTTGAATGCTAACATTTCTGAAAGCATTTTGAACGTTTTTTTTTGTGTTGTTCACATGGTCATTTCATAAGTTTCATATTGATCAATGATCATTTTGTGTGACTTGGGTTCAATTCTCAGCAGGGCAAGATATAATAAATTACCTTATGAGTAAGAATGCTGTTTCAATGTGACTATCAGGGATGGAATTATGGTCAAAATAAGATATTGGGACAGATGGTGATCTCGGAAATTTTTCTGCCCTATGTCCACTGTATTTCCATCACGTTTTCATTAATGTTGTGTACTAGAATTATAATTATAGTTCTCATACCTAGCTGTTTAAGAATTCTAAATATTATCAAACACCTCGGCCGAGGTGTGAAGAACGCCAATACAAAGAAAGAGACAGCCCGGCAGAGTGTAAGGTTACGGAAAACATAGTTCCCATGCATTTCATGTACTTTCAGCCAGCGAGGTTTTCAGCAGGAGTTTGTACATACTGGTGTGGAGAGATGATATAGGACCTGCACTCATACCCAGAGTCACCAAGAAGTTTTAGTACATGTGTTTTAAAGTCTAAGGGCGGAATTAATAGACGTTTTTGTAATACCTCTGTGGCGCTAAGTCACGGATTGCGTACTGTGTAAGATAGGGAAAACCGACACTTACCAACGACTTAAGTTATTGATGTTGTCTATTAATTACGCCCTAAATCTTGTAGGAACTGAGATTCGGACAAATTCAGAATGTTCCCAAATGAGCTTTTATCTTCCTGGGATTAGCTCGTTTTCAGGAAATATCATATAGACTTAGAAATTCAAATTGTGGTGAAGCACAAGCAGAAAAAGCACAGGTGAAGCACAGAGCAGAAAAATTCCTGCCCCGCTGGGGATGTGCTAAGTTCTCGGCCTTTTGGTTAAGATGTAATATCACAAAAATAAGTATTAATTAATTAATTTTAATAGCAATCGCGTGATAATGGCCAGTTTAAAAAAATTTCAAGTATTTTTTTAGGAATAATTCAAATTTATTTCAGTCTTTATTACAAAACTTTTATAAACTTAGCACATCAGGATAAGATGACAGGTTTATGAAGAACAAGGAGAAGGATAATTAAATAATGGGCAAAAAAATAAAGATGTCATGAAGATAAACAAGTATTTGAATTTTGAAAAAGATAAACATTTTTTTTTTTTTTAAAGATGAGTGTTTCAGTCGTTTTTATTTCGTAGCCATGAAACAGGAGCTACTGTAGACGCTTGTGGTCTGTGTTGTAGCCTACCCATCCCGTAGTGTGCCTCCCCTCCGATGGGCGAGAAGTGACACAATACTTCCCAATTAGGTGCTGGGTCAACACGAGCGCACCGGAAGGTATCCCTTACAAACAATTGTAACCAAATTAAGAATACAAATTTTTGTCGGCACGGGGGATCGAACCCGGGACCTTCCGCATGGCAAGCGAGTGCTTAACCACTGAGCTAATCGCGCGCTCTTTAAAAAAAAATGTTTACGATTTAAAAATTCCAAAGGAGAAATTCCATAGTATTTTCAATATTTTTTTCTCTTTGGGAAGCCAATCGGTCCTCGAATCACTGATTCGTGAATCAAGGTTACTTCCTCAAATTGAGTGCTCCGAATCACCTGCGAATCAGAGATTGGAGATGATAAAACCCGATTCGTCGAGCCAATCCGGAGTTCGAGCGAATCCGGGGTGAATCTTGGATGATAAAATCGGCTATTAAAGTAGTGCGACAGTTATTACATAAAGGGGGTTCTTCTCGCTTAAAAAGATGTTTATGTGTCAGTAATGTATGACCAATTCTCAGTCTGCAGACAACGATTTCATCTATTCTATTATAAATATAGGAAGACTTCCATGCTTTTACATCTTTTTTTATTTTCCACAGCTTGTTATATTGGTGAATTTCCGAAATTCAATTATTTTTCCATTCTTGATGAAGTTTTTTCTTATTCGCCTCTAATAGATCATCAAAAAAAAATTCTTTGTATAGAATGGGATTTGTAGGGTTCTTGGCAGCTTTATCGACCTTTTCATTTTCTGATATTCCACAATGGCTAGGAATCCACAAAAAATGTACCGAAATATTTTGTTCTGATAGTTCTTTGATTTTCAACAGTAAATTTTGTATGATGCCGTTATTAGTGAAAACATTTTTAATTGCAAGTAAAGAACTTTTAGAATCCGAACAAATGACAACGTCTAAGAAGTTTAATTGTTCAGCCACAGCCAAAGTAAGAACATGATCAATAGCTTGATGAATGGCAGTTAGCTCTGCTGTAAAAATACTTGAAATATTATTGATCTGGCAAGCTTTGATATAATTTTCACATGAAAAAGCAAAACCAGTATAAGAAATTGATTTTGATCCGTCTGTAAAAACAAACAAACTTCTTCCACACCTTTTATTTTTAAATTCTTTAAATAAAATTTGTGCTTCATAGGGTAAAATGGATTTTTTACTCTCATCACATAACATTTGGACTAGAGGGACAGAAACTGTCCACGGGGTATAATCTTGAGGTGACAAGGTAATGTTACAGGTAATGGTGGGATCATTCAAATAAAATATTTTTTTCATTCTTTCTCTTATTGGCATTGGATATTTATCATTTAAGATTGTGAAATTTGTATTGTATTTCGGTGATACTAGAAAATGGCAAGGATTATTTTTCTGTGATAGTATTTTTGAAACAAAATTAGCCAATAGGATATATCGTCTTGTTTCTAGTGGTGCCTGTCCACTCTCTACATAGAGGCTTTGTACAGGTGAAGTTCTGAGAGCTGGTTATAATACGAATACAGGAATGGTATACAGTGTCCAAACCTCTTAATACATGCGGTTTTGCCGAACCAAATATTATTGACCCATATTCTATCTATCTATCTTTTATTAGATTAGAGTGGTGCATGTCAACATCTATGGTCATACACACCACGACCCATATTCTAATATGGGTCTTACAAAGGCATTAAATAATTTTAAAAGACAAAATCTTCCTACTCCCCAGTTTTTATTGTTAATGATTTTAAGAATATTCATAGCCTTTAAAAACATCTTATTTTTGTTAATTCAATATGTTTCTTAAAATTCCACTTGGAATCTAAATTAAGACCAAGCCATTTAATGCTAGTAGAAAATATGACTTTTTTATTACCAAAATCTAAATCTGGTGTGGGTGTAAAGTTTTTCTTTGTGAAAATTATACCCTGAGTTTTTTCATATGAAAATTTCAAACCGTTTGTTTTCGACCACTTGGAAATATTATTTAAGGCACTCTGGAGTAAATCTTGTATTACTGACATGTTATTTGGCTTTAATGGCGCTAACAACTTGGGAATAATAGGACTTTAATAGTCTTAATCGGGTAGTATAAATAAGGCGATATTATTATTATTATTATAAATCCACATGAGCTGGGACCCAACAGTCGAGTCTCGACCCGGCCATAAAAGTTAATGTTAAAGTATGATTTCTTTGTCGTGAAGCATAAGGTCTCTTCACATTTTTTGTGCATTGCGCAGCATTACTAAGAGCCTCCTTTACTTTTCCAAATCATTTTACAGTACCTATCCTTTTTACTCTGGTAATGCCACCACTGGTCGTTACTCATAAGTAGTAAGGTTACAAGCGTAGTTTTTTGAGGATTTTGAAGAACAAACTAAATTTGCTCAACACACAATTTTTATTTTATTTTCTTTTTACAAATATACGTGTTCAACCCATGTGTAACGAATTCCATAGAAGGGTAATTTTTTGAGAATGTGAATTCCATAGAAACGTAGTTTTTTGAGGATGCTTATACAAAACTGATTTTTTTTCTCAAAAAAGAAAGAAAAAGAGTTGGTTTGAAAATCAAAAGAGTGAAGTTGTTTTCATTTGGTTTTCAAGTAAAAATGAACTTTATTTACAGGTAAATATATTCTCAAATGAAGAGGTGAAGTAGAGTAAGTAGAATATACCCTTGTTTATACTGCTGAGGTAAGACTGGAAAGTCCCTTTACCCCAGCAGTGAAACAGTCAAATTAACTATTGGAAATTAACAAATTAAGTCAAAATAACTAAGTCAAATTCCATGTTCTATCTGTAAATTTTAATAAACATCATTAGTTATTTCGCATCAAACACCTAGAAAAGTTTATTAATTGGACATATATACCTACGCCACTGATAATTACAAATTCATAAACATTATAACAGCAGTAAAAGATAAAAAAAAAAAAAAAAAAATATATACATAATATATGTCCTAACCAAAGGGCAGGCTTATTGCATTTGGCAATCTCTTTTCCCTATCCACTCAGTTATGGTTCTACATTTCCCAGGGTTTACCATTTGCAAGTTTTAAAGGGGAATTCTATTAAGGGATGTTTTTATGAACAATAATAAATTACTCCATGCTAAAAATGCTGATATATAATCTCATAGAAAAAAATCATCAAACGTAGAGGTAATAACGTTCTAGTCAAATATCTTGGGTTTGGAGATGAAGAGAACCAATGGCTACCAAGGGAGAAGACCAGTGTCTCACTAGAGGACTATAAACAGAGAACAGACTAGCCAACCCTTACAAGCCAGGCGAGCTTGCAGTTTCCTAAGGGTTTAATGGCTTATAAAAAAAGTCCAAGTCCTCATGATGGTTGATCGCACATAGAAATATGTGGTTCAAGACTCCCCCCTCCAGCTGTATCCAAGCTGGCTACAACAACAACACCATTTCAGAAGTGGAATAAGAAATAATATTAAGTAATAAATAAATAAACCTTTATTTGGAATAAATCACAAAACAAATTAGTTAAATGTTCAGAAATTATTTTAAACATACGAAGCAACAATAAAAATAAAAAAACTTAGTAATACAACGTGAAAATATTGTATTTTTGAATTATTATTATTATTATCTTTGGTTTGGAGATGAAGACATCCAATAGCTACCAATTTCAGAAGTGGAATAAGAAATAATATTAAGTAATAAATAAATAAACCTTTATTTGCAATAAATCACAAATTAATTAAATATACAGATAAATGAATTTAAACATACAATACAACAATAAAAATAAAAAACTTAGTAATACAACGTGAAAATATTGTTTTTTTTAAATTAATATTATAATTTTTTTGTTTGTTTGGTAAATACATATTTATATATAAAAAAAATACAAGTTGTGGATTATTTAGAGATCCTGACTATCAACTCAAACCCTAGATTGAACAGAATGAACCTTCCGGTGCGCTCGTGTTGACCCAGCACCTAATGGGGAAGTATTGTGTCACTTCTCGCCCATCGGAGGGGAGGCATACTACGGGATGGGTAGGCTACAACACAGACCATAAGCGTCTACAGTAGCTCCTGTTTCATGGCTACGAAATAAAAACGGCTGTGAAACACTCATCTTTAAAAAAAAAAAAAAAAAAAAATGTACTACGGAGTAAAATAAAAGTTAGAAACAAGTAGAAAAAAAATCAAATTTAATGTACTGTTGAAATAATTCATCATTCACTATGTGAGGAGGAAATTTAACATAGTATGATATCTCAACAGCTCCGAAGAACAATGTTTTAATAGCAAACTTACTGGAAGGAAATAAATATCACTATCACATTAATCACATAAAGAAAATAATCCACCTCGACCGATCTTATCAACTGCATTTTTGATATATTCTGAAGAGTGTTTTGGAATATCATTTTCAACCAACTTTTAAGAACTTTCCCTTTCAAGGTACATACTAAAAATTTCTGGCGGGAAATCCCCTCAGTTTAGATTTGAGTGATTTTCAATTTGGACAGTTTATGAGTTCTATATTGTAACATTTTTTTTTTTTTTTTTTTTTTTTTACAAAACAATCAACAATAACAATACATATAACAATAAACTAAAAAAACTTATAAAGAACATTATTAATTAAAGAACATTATTGATTTTTATTTACAATTGTTTTGTAATCCGGGGCGAAGGAATGTAATAAGTTAATAACAATACGAATAAATTAAACAATAAATTATAAACAATAAATAAATTTAAAAAAAAACTTAAAATATGTACAAAAAATAAAGAACATTATTAATTTTTATTTACAATTATTTTGTAATCCGGGCGAAGGAATGTAATAACAATACAAATAACAATAAATTAAAAAAAAAAAAAAAAAACTTAAAAAATATGTACAAAAAATATAAAGAACATTATTAATTTTTATTTACATTTTTTTTTTTGTAATCCGGGGCGCAGGAATGTAATAAAAATACAAATAACAATAAATTAAATAAGAAACTTAAAAAAATATGTACAAAAAAATAAAGAACATTATTAATTTTATTTACAATATTGTTTTGTAATCCAGGGCTGTTGCTTTTTCATGACCCTTCACCAAGATTTCTTTGGCTTCATGAGTTTTTATTGGTTTTTATTTATTTATTTAAGATGAGTGTTTCACAGCCTTTTTTATATTTGGTAGCCATGTAACAGGAGCTACTGTAGACGCTTGTTTTCTGTGATGCGTTTGATCGTTTTGATTTGATTATATTCGACGAATCCATCATCCCAATCTACGTGATGTACATTTTTAGTGAGAAACTGAGCCTCATGTCTTCTATAGGGACTTAATTGGTCAAAATGAAAAGGTGGTTTGAATATAAATTGTTCAATTGTATCACTGTATAGTTTACTAAATGTTTTTTTAGATGCCAGTAAGAGGCAAATATTCATATTGATTAATGTAGATAATAACTAGGAGTACTTAGTTTTTATTCTTTTAATATTTATTAAACATAAAACATTTTATCTAAACACTTTAAAATGAGTTCTTTATTACAATCACCACGAAAAAATTAGAGGTCCACATATCTTCCATTTTTTTAATAACACAAAAAAATTAAAGCAAATTTATAATGGAGTAAAAGTGGTAGACAAGTTAAAACATGAACAAGAAAAGGAGATACTCCAGACAATGCTTATGAAGTACTAGTGATGATAATTATAATGTCTGCTTCTATTTTATGTGAACCCCTATTCTATTTTGTAATGTCCATGTGCTAACGTATGCAATGCACTCTATCAGAAAGCAAATAACGCTTGTCATCAAAAGGAGACAATGCAATTTTGTTCACTGTTTTCATTCGTAATAAGTGGTTTTTTGTTTTAATTGTTTCAAATTTAACACGAGTAATGTTCTCATTAAGAAGAGAATTTCTATATGTAGCAAAAATCATTTCATTTAAACAAGTATAAGGAATACCTTTGCCTACATTTTTGTTATTTTTGTTTTTGATTATAAAAGAATAATACATTTTAGCTTTCAAACCTCGGTGACACATCTTTGAATTTTCCCAAAACGATTTTGTTGTATTTGTTGTACAAGTAGTGAGATGAAGGGTAGATTGATGTGTCTAATGTTTCTGATATATTTTTTTAACAGCACAAAGAAAAGTTGAAAACTGCCACTAAGCAAATTTAAGATGAAATAAAAGCGGTGGAATATAAACAACAAGACGAGACACTCCAAGTAATGCTTATGAAGTATGATATCATGTCTTCTTCTATTTATATGTGAACCCCTCTAATCTATTTTGTAATGTCCATATGCTAACGTATGCACTCATATCAGAAAGCAATAACACTTGTCATCAAAAGTAATGTTCATCTGATAAGAAGTATAGAGGGTTGACACAAACAGCAGTTGAGCTTCTTTTACTCCTATGGTTTCCACTACTGATGGTGTTATGCACTGAGAATTAAAAAAGTACTGTCAAGAATCGCATATTTACATAGTGAAAAATCACAAAAATCATTTTTGAGAGTGAAAAATTGGGTTAAAACCCAAAGCCAATTCTCAATAATTAGAGCTGTTAGAGTTGCGCTGGTAGTCAAGTGGTTAATGCGCTAGTCTGGTAATCCAGGTAACGTAGGGATCCGTTGGTTCGAATCCCACCCAGTGCATGAATTTTTCCTCATTAATTTGAGTTTGTGACCACATGATAATAAGACTCTGAGGGTTAGGTGGTAGAGAATCGAACATTAATATTGCCTGGCGGTTACCTTTCACTGAAGAAATGCTATTATTATATTGAAGTCACCGTGGCCGAGTGAGTTAGCGCGCTAGGCATTGCGCGCACGGTGACCTGGGTTCGATCCCCAGCGGGGCAGGATTTTTTCTGCTCTGTTCTTGGGTGTTCGGGGTCCACTCATGCCTCGTGAGGAAAAATGAGTAGCTGCTTTAATGTAAGCAGCAACTAGTGGCGAAATTACAGGCAAAAATAAGATATTAGGATATTTAAAGATATGGAAAAAGTCCTAAAATTCTGCGCTACCCACTAAAAATTGTGATATAATAACAAAAAGAAAAGTCTGTCCCGGATCACAAAAAGAAAAATCGGTCCCGGTAGCTCAGTGGTAAAGGCGGCGCTCTGTGAATCCAGAGGTCGTGGGTTCGAAACCCAGCCGGGACATGACAGGTTATCTTGTAATGAGAAAGCTACAGGCTTATACCTCGCCCCTTGGTTCACTACATATTCTATTGTGTTCTTTTTTTTTCATGTCCCATTTTGTGGAATGTATATCATGTAGTTGACCAATAAAGTGTTAAATAATAATAATAATAATATCTTCCTATTTGGGATTTTTACTACATAATAATATGTCTTGAGCTTACTGCTGGAATAGTGGAACTTTAATCTTTATCGGGCAGTTCTTCTTTTTTTTTTTTTTAAGTGGGGTTTAACGTCGCTTTCAACTGCCATGGTCATATCACGACGGGGGTTTTACCCTCCATTCGCAGGAAACTCACAAACCTGCTACTCACATTGACCTCACCCAGCCTGAGTGGGGCCGGGAAAAGCCAGCGTCACGAGAATTAGAATTTTATCTTCTTTTACTCTGTCTTATTCCGCTTAAGCAGAGTCGACGTTGTTCAACCTCATGGTTGAGGTTGGTTGGTTTTAGCACATTTTTTACTTCTTGATGCTCTTCCTAACGCCAACGATTCTATTTGATTTAACGTCCTGAATTAGGACGGGGGGGGGGGGGTTTCACCCTCCATTCGCTGGGAATCGTACCAGCTACCCACATTAACCTCACCCAGCCTGTGTAGAGCCGGAAATGCCAGCCTCACATGTACGGAGAGGGAACAGAATTTTCTGTGTGAAAAATCTGCTCCGACCGGGGATCGAACTCCGGATCTCTGGACTACAGGACGTAGTCACAACCGTTACGCCACGGAGGCTGGATAAAAATAAGGCGATATTATTACTATATGACTCGCCTCTCCTCCGCAGGGCTATCACGATGTCGCCATCACTTTCCTCCTGGTGGTGGGGGAGATGAAAGCCTTCAGGATCCTGGAAGTCCTCTCCAACCATCACCTGAGCGAGAACATGGGACTCACGCTAGACGAGACGTCCTATGTGCTCAACTTTCTGTTCCCCCTAGTCAATAAGCGAAGTCCCAGCCTCTGTGAATTCTTAGAAAGGTATTATAATAGTATTTATTATGCATTAAACCTCCTATATGCTCAACTTCCTCTTCCCCCTAGTCAATAAGCGAAGTCCCAGCCTCTGTGAATTCTTAGAAAGGTATAATAATAGTATTTATTATGCATTAAACCTCCTATGTGCTCAACTTTCTGTTCCCCCTAGTCAATAAGCGAAGTCCCAGCCTCTGTGAATTCTTAGAAAGGTATAATAATAGTATTTATTATGCATTAAACCTCCTATGTGCTCAACTTTCTGTTCCCCCTAGTCAATAAGCGAAGTCCCAGCCTCTGTGAATTCTTAGAAAGGTATGCTCAACTTTCTGTTCCCCCTAGTCAATAAGCGAAGTCCCGGCCTCTGTGAATTCTTAGAAAGGTATGCTCAACTTTCTGTTCCCCCTAGTCAATAAGCGAAGTCCCGGCCTCTGTGAATTCTTAGAAAGGTATAATAATAGTATTTATTATAGCATTAAACCTCCTATGTGCTCAACTTTCTGTTCCCCCTAGTCAATAAGCGAAGTCCCAGCCTCTGTGAATTCTTAGAAAGGTATGCTCAACTTCCTGTTCCCCCTAGTCAATAAGCGAAGTCCCAGCCTCTGTGAATTCTTAGAAAGGTATTATAATAGTATTTATTATGCATTAAACCTCCTATGTCCTCAACTTTCTGTTCCCCCTAGTCAATAAGCGAAGTCCCAGCCTCTGTGAATTCTTAGAAAGGTATTATAATAGTATTTATTATGCATTAAACCTCCTATGTCCTCAACTTTCTGTTCCCCCTAGTCAATAAGCGAAGTCCCAGCCTCTGTGAATTCTTAGAAAGGTATTATAATAGTATTTATTATGCATTAAACCTCCTATGTCCTCAACTTTCTGTTCCCCCTAGTCAATAAGCGAAGTCCCAGCCTCTGTGAATTCTTAGAAAGGTATGCTCAACTTTCTGTTCCCCCTAGTCAATAAGCGAAGTCCCAGCCTCTGTGAATTCTTAGAAAGGTATGCTCAACTTTCTGTTCCCCCTAGTCAATAAGCGAAGTCCCAGCCTCTGTGAATTCTTAGAAAGGTATATATATATATATATATATATATATCTCTCCCTTGCTTTTATCCCATATTAGCTTATGTTGCTTTTGGGGTCGGCATTGTTCAACCTCATGGTTGAGGTTTGTAGGGTGGAGCACGTTTTTCTTTATGGCTGGATGCCCTTCCTAACTCCAACGATTCTATTTGGTTTTAACGTCCTGATCTGGACGGGGGTGTGAGCCTCCATTCGCCGGGAAATCGTACCAGCTACCCACATTAACCTCACCCAGCCTGGGTAGGGCCGGAAATGCCAGCCTCACGTGTTTGGAGGGAACAGAATTTTCTTCGAAAAGTCTGCTCCAACCGGGGATCGAACTCGGGATCTCTGGACTACCGGCAGGTATAATAATAATAATTATTATGCATTAAATAGTAATAGTTGGGTTGGGTAGAAGAGATTGCCACAGGCAATAACCCCGCCCTTTAGGTAGGACTTTAGCTTCTTTCTCTTTTTTTGTTCTTGTTTCTTTGCTGAATCTATTTAATTTTTCTTTATAATTTCAGTGTATTTTACTGTATATATTTTTGTTCTACCTAATAAAGCTTAATATAATAATAGTATGAACTACCCGGTAAACAGGTGTATATTTACAGACCAAGCCCTATATCAAGCTCACCGGGAGGGGAGCGCTCGTCAAGTAGCGCCAGCCAACCGGCCTATACGAACACGAAACAGAGTTTATATGTATTTTGTTTTATTGCTTTCGCGCACTTCCCGCTAACTTTTATCAAATTTTATTTTATATTCGTATAAACATGTAACAAGATTACAAATACATAATATAAGTGCAAAACCAATGCAAAACTTAAAATATTTGTCAAAATTATAAGATCTAGGTGTATCATAGGTAAAATAAAAAACTGGAAAAGACAAAAAATATAGAAGCATGGGAATTCATGCTCAAAGCATTGCTACCCCCTAAACCTCAGAGTCTTATTATTATGTGGTTACAAACTCAAATTAATGAGGAAAAATTCATTCATTGGGTGGGATTAGAACCAACGGATCCCTACAATACCTAGATTACCAGACTAGCGCTTTAACAACTTGACTACTAGTTCACTGTTCTAATTGAGCAGTATAAATTAAGTGATATAATTATTACTATCGTTATGTTGGGTTGGGTGGAAGAGATTGCCACACGCAATAACCCCGCCCTTTAGGTAGGACATTAGCTTTATTCTCTCTTTTTTTTCTTTGTTCGATCTATATTTGTCTTTATAATTTCTTTGTATTGTGCTATAAATATTGTACTTTGTCTATACCTATATATATTACAGTTTATTTAAAATACAAACGATGCTGCGTAACTTTTGTCAGGTTGCTATAACACAGCATAATCATCAATACTACTGTACATTTTTTTTTTTTAAATATAATAATAATAATAATAATATGTTCCAGGTCGTCTGTAGGCACCATGTTCTGTTTGCCCTGGTACCTCACCTGGTTCAGTCATAACTTGAATCGCTACTCCGACGTGGTGAGGCTATACGACTACTTCCTAGCCTCCCCTAAGCTGTTACCTATCTACCTCATATCCATCATCGTGCTCTATAGGGAAGCCGAAATCCTGGAGACGAGCTGCGAAATGCCCAGTGTCCACTGTCTTCTGTCTCAGGTAATTGTCTCTACTCAGGCTGGGTGAGGTTGGGTGGTTGGTGAAGTTCCCAACAAGTGTGTGGGGTATATATCCATCATCGTGCTCTATAGGGAAGTCGAAATCCTGAAGACCAGCTGCGAAATGCCCAGTGTCCATTGTCTTCTGTCTCAGGTAAGTGTCTCTACTCAGGCTGGGTGAGGTTGGGTGGTTGGTGAAGTTCCCAACAAGTGTGTGGGGTATACAATATACATCCATCATCGTGCTCTATAGGGAAGCCGAAATTCTGGAGACCAGCTGCGAAATGCCCAGTGTCCATTGTCTTCTGTCTCAGGTAATTGTCTCTACTCAGGCTGGGTGAGGTTGGGTGGTTGGTGAAGTTCCCAACCAGTGTGTGAGGTATATATCCACCATCGTGCTCTATAGGGAAGGTGAAATACTGGAGACTAGCTGCGAAATGCCCAGTGTCCATTGTCTTCTGTCTCAGGTAATTGTCTCTACTCAGGCTGGGCGAGGTTGGGTGGTTGGTGAAGCCAACAAGTGTGTGTGGGTAGTGGGGTATATTTCCATCATCATTCTCTATAGGGAAGCCGAAATCCTGGAGACGAGCTGCGAAATGCCCAGTGTCCATTGTCTTCTGTCTCAGGTAATTGTCTCTACTCAGGCTGGGCGAGGTTGGGTGGTTGGTGAAGTTCCCAACAAGTGTGTGTGGTAGTGGGGTATATCTCCATCATCATGCTTTTACAGGAAAGTCAAAATCCTGGAGACCAGCTGCGAAATGCCCAGTGTCCATTGTCTTCTGTCTCAGGTAATTGTCTCCACACAGGCTGGTTGAGGTTGGGTGGTTGGTGAAGTTCCCAACAAGTGTGTGGGGTATATCTCCATCATCGTGCTCTATAGGGAAGCCGAAATCCTGGAGACCAGCTGCGAAATGCCCAGTGTCCACTGTCTTCTGTCTCAGGTAATTGTCTCTACTCAGGCTGGGTGAGGTTGGGTGGTTGGTGAAGTTCCCAACAAGTGTGTGGGGTATATATCCATCATCGTGCTCTATAGGGAAGCCGAAATCCTGGAGATCAGCTGCGAAATGCCCAGTGTCCATTGGCTTCTGTCTCAGGTAATTGTCTCTACTCAGGCTGGGTGAGGTTGGGTGGTTCTAACAAGTGTGCGGTGTATATCCATCATCGTGCTCTATAGGGAAGCCGAAATCCTGGAGACCAGCTGCGAAATGCCCAGTGTCCATTGTCTTCTGTCTCAGGTAATTGTCTCTACTCAGGCTGGGTGAGGTTGGTGAAGCCATCAAGTGTGTGTGGTAGTGGGTTATATCTCCATCATCGTGCTCTACAGGGAAGCCGAAATCCTGGAGACCAGCTTCGAAATGCCCAGTGTCCATTGTCTTCTGTCTCAGGTAATTGTCTCTACTCAGGCTGGGCGAGGTTGAGTGGTTGTTGAAGTTCCCAACAAGTGTGTGTGGTAGTGGGGTATATATCCACCATCGTGCTCTATAGGGAAGGTGAAATACTGGAGACTAGCTGCGAAATGCCCAGTGTCCACTGTCTTCTGTCTCAGGTAATTGTCCCTACTCAGGCTGGGTGAGGTAGGGTGGTTGGTGAAGTTCCCAACAAGTGTGTGTGGTAGTGGGGTATATCTTAATCATCATGCTTTTACAGGAAAGTCGAAATCCTGGAGACCAGCTGCGAAATGCCCAGTGTCCACTGTCTTCTGTCTCAGGTAATTGTCTCTACTCAGGCTGGGTGAGGTTGGGTGGTTCTAACAAGTGTGCGGTGTATATCCATCATCGTGCCCTTATAGGGAAGCCGAAATCCTGGAGACTAGCTGCGAAATGCCCAGTGTCCATTGTTTTCTGTCTCAGGTAATTGTCTCTACTCAGGCTGGGTGAGGTTGGGTGGTTCTAACAAGTGTGCGGTGTATATCCATCATCGTGCTCTATAGGGAAGCCGAAATCCTCGAGACCAGCTGCGAAATGCCCAGTGTCCATTGTCTTCTGTCTCAGGTAATTGTCTCTACTCAGGCTGGGTGAGGTTGGGTTTTTGGTGAAGTTCCCAACAAGTGTGTGTGGTAGTGGGGTATATCTTAATCATCGTGCTCTATAGGGAAGCCGAAATCCTCGAGACCAGCTGCGAAATGCCTAGTGTCCATTGTCTTCTGTCTCAGGTAATTGTCTCTACTCAGGCTGGGTGAGGTTGGGTGGTTCTAACAAGTGTGCGGTGTATATCCATCATCGTGCCCTTATAGGGAAGCCGAAATCTTGGAAACCAGCTGCGAAATGCCCAGTGTCCATTATCTTCTGTCTCAGGTAATTGTCTCTACTCAGGCTGGGCGAGGTTATAATAATAATAATATCGCCTTATTTATACTTATCGATTAGGACTATTAAGTCCCATTATTCCAGCAGTAAGCCCAAGACGTATTATTATGTGGTAAAAATCCCAAATGTGAGGATAACTTGTCTTGTTCCGTCTGGGTTTCGAACCCGCGACCTCTGGAATCTCTGGATTCACAGAGTGCCGCCTTTACCACTGAGCTACCGGGACAGACGAGCTACCGAGGTTGGTGAAGCCAAGTGGCTTTTTTTCTTCAAATTATTTCCATCTTATATCTGCCTATAAATCCGCCACTTGTGGCTGCTCACATTGAAACAGGCACTCATTAACTCATTTATCTTATTTCTGTCTATAAATCCGCCACTGGTCGCTGCTCACATTAAAGCAGACACTCATTTTTTTCTGCTATAAACCCGCCACTGGTCGCTGCTCACATTGAAGCAAGCACTCATTAACTCATCTGTCTCATTTCTGCTATAAATCCGCCACTGGTCGCTGCTGACATTAAAGCAGACACTCATTAACTCATTTGTCTTATTTCTGCTATAAATCGGCCACTGGTCGCTGCTCACATTAAAGCAGACACTCATTTTTTTCTGCTATAAACCCGCCACTTGTCGCTGCTCACATTGAAGCAAGCAGACACTCATTAACTCACTTGTGATTTCAGCTCCCAGAAGACTTACCATTCGACAATCTACTTCAAGATGCCACAGATCTGTACAGAGAATTCCCTCCCGACGATCAACTCAAACGCGAGGTGGACGAACGAATGTTAAGAGAGTAAGTAGATTTTAAAAAAGTTTTTTATATATATATATATTTGTTAATATATATAGTCTGGCTGGGGGACTATAAACAGGGAGTAGACCAGCAGTCTGGCTGGGGGACTATAAACAGGGAGTAGTCCAGCAGTCTGGCTGGGGGACTATAAACAGGGAGTAGACCAGCATTGGCTTGGTTCTGGGGGCCCTTGTCAATTATTAGCCTCCTTGTAAAGACAGTGGTAGAAGTGCTGAGTCATTTCTCCACTGTCTGGCTACCATCGTTCACGATGACACTACCCTATGATGATATGATGATATAAAGTCATCATATTTGTGTTAATCACTTTCGTGATATCACAACTACTCAAACTCGCTTTACAAATCCACGCTGATACCGGGACTTGAACCACCGACCTCCAGGTTACAATTCCGCCGCCTTATCGATTAAGCTACTAAGGTCGGGAGTAAGTAGATTTTCAGCAAGTGATAGGAGCTTGTGGTTCGAAACCCAGCCTGGAAAATGACAAGTTATCCTTCCATTTGTGGTTTTGACCACATAATAATACATCTTGGGCTTACTGCTGAAATAATGGGGCTCATTAGTCCTAGTTACTATTATTTTAATTTCATACTGAATGCGATTAATTTCGCTATAAATTTAGTGTGAATTTTTTTGTTGTTACAAACTGTTGCCAATATTAGGACTAATGCCTAATCATAATCAGGCAGTATAAATAAGGCGATATTAATATTGATAATAACACCAACAACAACACTCTTTAGTGGAAGGTAACCACCAGGCGAGGTTAATGTTCAAAAGCATTTTCTACCACCTAACTCTCAGAGTCTTATTTATTTTTTAAATATTTTTTATAGATTTTTATTATACAACAAAGGTTTATAACATCAGAGTATTATTATGTGGTCACAAACTCAAATTAATGACGGAAAAATTCATGCACTGGGTGGGATTCGAACTAACGGATCCCTGCACTACCTGGATTACCAGACTAGCGCGGTGACTTGCCACCAGTGCACAGTCTACCAGTTTTTTTTTTCGATTTTGGCCAGCTAGGACTACGGAAAACGATAAAGCACTCATTTTTTCTTTCTGACCAATATTTTCTCATTCTTTCCCCATGTTGTTTCTTCCTCACTTCTGTCCAGGGGGCTCCTGTTTTCTTCATCTCCCTTTCTTTGTACCCTTAAAATGTTTTCTAGCCAGGCACGCGCCGGTATGGCAGCATAAAGTCCTGCTAGAATTTTAAACATCAAAATTTCAAGTCAAAATTCTAGGAAGACGTGACATCCAAAGAAGGTGTTTCAAGGACAAGCTCAATAAGCAGATGAGTGGAGAAAAACTGATTTTTTTTTTTAAATTAATAAAAGGCAAAAATGTTTGCGAAATAATATAATAATAAAAATGTTTTCACCCTCTGTCTGAAATCTGCTCTGTCCAAAAATTTCTTCTCCCGATATTCCCATTGCCGCAAGAGCTTTCTTAGTCTATTAGTATTATTATATACATTTTCTCATTTATTTAAATGGTACATAGATTTATCTATGGGTTAATATAGCAAACATAGATTTGTTAATAATAATTAGAGGTTTCTGAAACATCTTCATAAGCTGCAGAGAGGACAAACATAGCTTCGTGATAGTTGTAGTGAGCACAAAATGGGGCGGGACTTTCTTCGCTAGGTGCTTATATTATTATTATTATTATTATTTCAGGGCGGAAAAGCGACGCGAGGAGATGGAGGAGATCGCGCGGCGGCGTCAGCTCCTCGCCGCCGCCCGGCTGTCTCGCGCCAAGGCTGCCGGCTCCCTGCGGCACCGGCTCTTCCAGTGGGTGCCCGCCTGGGTGCCGGTGTGGCTGGGTCCCACCACCCGCTTCGGACTGGTGTTCTGGACCGCTAGCCTGGCGGTGGGTCTCTACGCGATCATGCGGGTGTCCGACACTCATCCCGGCCTTCTTCCTCTTTATCAAAGGTAATTGATGTATTTTATTATAATTATTTTTTTTATTTTTCAGGAAGGGCGGGGTAAAATCTTTTAAAGACATCTAGGTCTTAGCCTGGGGTGTCAAAGGTAATTGAGGTACCTATTTTTATTATTTTTATTTTTTTAAGAAAGGGCGGGGGAATATGTTTTAAAGACACCCAGGTCTTAGCCTGGGGTGTGGGATTTCCACCCACTAAAAACCCACCTTTCCTGATAGCATACTGCACTTGGAACCAAAATATTTTCATTACTTCAAGTGCAGTGCTAATAGGGCCTACCGATCCCGTTGTAGGGCTCTCCCATCTCTCTCTTTTATACGTATGATATTTTTATTATTATTATTTTATTAACAGGACATAGGTTCAAAAAAATAATAAATACAAATTTGACAGCAATAAAAACAAGAAAAAAATAAACAACATGTTTAAAATATATACAAATGTCCTAACTAAAGGGCGGGGTTATTGCCTATGACAATAAGAGATTGACTTTTTGTTTTCTCCTTCTTTCTTCTTCTTCTTCTTCTTCAAACAAACTCTTCTAACGCCACAATTTGTAAGTCAGTTTTCTGTTTGTAGTCCTCTAGCGATATAGACTCGGACCGTTGTGTTGGCGTATCTAGAGCATAGGTCAACCCCGGTACGTCGCAGAATAATCTAACCGTGTTGTTAAATGTAGGCGGAGTTCCGAAAATCGTCTAGGTGCAGGCACTAGGGTCCAGGGTCTAGGCCCAGGGTTCTTGTTGTGGCCGCCTGCTTAGTGCGCGGCCACCACGGAGTCCCGAAAATTGTCTCTATCAAGCTGTAGATAACAGGGTCTAGGATCGAGGGTTCTCGTTGTGGCCGCCTACTTAGAAGTAAAATTAAATGGATCCTAGGTATCTGGGCCGAAAGTTTCAGCGGTTAAGGAAGAGAGAATGAACTGAGAGTGAAATGATCTCCATGTATAGGGCTTGGCCCGTAAATATACACCTGTTTAACAGGTATTATTATTATGTTTTTATATTTTGATTCAATAATATAAAATGTTCCAGCGTAGTTTTAGTAAAGCGAGTATGAGTAGTTGTAACATCACGAAGTTGATTAACACAAATATGATAACTTAACTTAACTTATATAAATTCAATATTTATACATTTTTTTTTCTTCTTTTCTGCAGGCTTGTAAACCTGTGGACCCAATGGTTCGCATGGCAGTCGAATCTACTCCACCTTCTGGTCAACAATACGGACTCTGATGTTTTGGAGTCCGTGAGCAATGTGATAGGATCTGTGATGAGCGGGAATCTCACGGATCGTACCAAGGAAGACTAAACTACTGACTGATTCGGATCGCTCTATTGAACCAGATAAAACTGACTAAAAGGTGTTGGTTCATCTCTAATATGTACTCAAGTCAGTAAGCAATGTGATAAGATTTAGACAGGAATGTCACTGATGATAGCAAAGAAAACCAAACTACTGGCTGATTCGGATCGCTCTATTGAACCAGATAAAACTGACTTATGGTGTTGGTTCATCTCTATGTTCTGAAGTCGGTGAGTCATGTATAGGATCTATGATGAAGAGGAATGTCACTGATGATACCAAGGAAAACTAAAGCACTGACTGATTTGTAATGGATTCGGATCACTCAATTGAACCATACAAAACTGACTTGCGGTGTTGGTTCATCTCTAATATGTACTCAAATCAGTAAGCAATGTGATAGGATCTGTGATGAACAGGAATGTCACTGATGATAGCAAGGGAAGCTAAACTACTGACTGATTTGTAATGGATTCGGATCACTCAATTGAACCATACAAAACTGACTTGCGGTGTTGGTTCATCTCTAATATGTACTCAAGTCAGTAAGCAATGTGATAAGATCTAGACAGGAATGTCACTGATGATAACAAGGAAAACTGATCTACTGACTGATTCGGATCGCTCTATTGAACCAGATAAAACTGACTTATGGTGTTGGTTCATCTCTAATATGTACTCAAGTCAGTAAGCAATGTGATAGGATCTAGACAGGAATGTCACTGATGATAGCAAAGAAAACCAAACTACTGGCTGATTCGGATCGCTCAATTGAACCAGATAAAACTGACTTATGGTGTTGGTTCATCTCTAATATGTACTCAAGTCATTAAGCAATGTGATAGGATCTAGACAGGAATGTCACTGATGATAGCAAAGAAAACCAAACTACTGGCTGATTCGGATCGCTCAATTGAACCAGATAAAACTGACTTATGGTGTTGGTTTATCTCTATGTTCTGAAGTCGGTGAGTCATGTGTAGGATCTATGATGAAGAGGAATGTCACTGATGATATCAAGGAAAACTAAACTACTGATTGATTCGGATCGCTCAATTGAACCAGATAAAACTGACTTATGGTGTTGGTTCATCCCTATGGTTTGAAGTCGGTGAGTCATGTATAGGATCTATGATGAAGAGGAATGTCACTGATGATATCAAGGAAAACTAAACTACTGACTGATTTGTACTGGATTCGGATCACTCTAGTGAACTAGATTTAGTTCATCATAGTCTATTAAACTGAATTGAGGAGTTAGTTCATCTCGATGCTCTAAAGTCAGTGTGTAATGTAGTAGGATCTGTGATGAACAGGAAAATCACTGATGGTACTAAGGAAAGCTAAACTACTGACTGATTTGTACTGGATTCGGATCGCTCTTTTGAACTAGATTCAATAATGGTACACATTAGTCCTTGATATTATTATTTTAATGGGAACTGAATCCGATTTTGTGTATTAATTTCGCCATAAATTTACTGTTAAAAAATAATTTTCGAACTATTGCCAATATTGGTCCTAAATCATCCTACAGTTCGTAGATAAATTTATTATACCTCCTCTGATTACTTTCCTTCGAAATTCGGGTAAAATATCTACCAGGAGTGGGGAAACTGTAAAGCATGTAGCAAGTTCTTGGTAGTCAAGTGGTTAACGCGCTAGTCTGGTAACCCAGGTAGCGTAAGAATCCGTTGGTTCGAATCCCACCCAGTGCATGAATTTTTCCTCATTAATTTGATTTTGTGACCACATAGTAATAAGACTAATAAGACTCTGTGGTGGTAGAAAATGCTTTGACCATTAACGTCGCCTGGTGGTTACCTTCCACTAAAGAGTGTTGTTATTATTATTCTTTGCTTTGTTCCTTGATCTGAACCAATATAATCCGGGGTCTGGCTGTGTCGTCCAGAAGTCATACAAAAAAAAAATGTACCGTGTACAATTTGTACATGTACCATCTTGAATAGCACGGTCTTCAATTCAATTCAATTCATATAAATAAAATAGGAATTGAATTGAAGATCTTGCTGGTACAGATTACTGAATGCATTTTTTTCCACTATATTTTTTTACTCTATGTCTGAGGTATGATTCTCAGGCATGTCGAATTTTAGTAAGGCGTGTTTGAGTTAAAACATCACTCTTGTGACTGTCAAA
This sequence comes from Bactericera cockerelli, assembly GCA_024516035.1. Taxonomy (NCBI): domain Eukaryota; kingdom Metazoa; phylum Arthropoda; class Insecta; order Hemiptera; family Triozidae; genus Bactericera; species Bactericera cockerelli. The sequence goes on along the minus strand of CM044956.1, from coordinate 4,602,447 downwards.
TTTGATGGGCCCTTTTTTCTATTCGAGCTAAAATTGCCCCATACTTGTAGCAAGTAAATTTCTGTAATTAAAATCTAAATATCAGACTAATATTATCATGTACACAATTATTAAGATCCAAATACACTTCAATAAATTTCAACAACAACAAAAAATAATCCAAATATCTACCAATAAAGTTGTCACCGTGGCCGAGTGAGTTAGCGCGCTAGGCATTGCACGCACGGTGACCTGGCGTCGATCCCCAGCGGGGCAGGATTTTTTCTGCTCTGTACTTGGGTGTTTGAGGTCCATTCATATCTCGTGAGGAAAAAATGAGTAGCTGCTTTGATGTTAGCAGCGACAAGTGGCGGAATTATAGGCAAAAATAAGATATTAGGATATTAAAGATACGGAAAAGTCCTATAATTCTGCGCTACCCACTAAAAAATTGTGATATAATAACACAAAGAAATACATTATTATTATAATAATATCTTACAGTAATAATCATATTAAAAAAAAGTAAGGGCCAATTTGATAGACAGTTTTGTAAATTGTAATACCTTTGTGGAGCAAGTCTAGATTTTGCGTATTGTCTTAGGGCAAGATTAAGACAAATTCTGTATCCCAAGTCATTGCTAAGCGTCGCTTTTCCCTATCTTACACAGTAGGCAACTACGCAATCCGTGACTTAGAGCCACAGAGGTATTACAAAAACGTCCATTAATTTCGCCCTTAATCCTGTTTCATAGTTCGGCTCTTATAGAATTTCAATTGAAACAGCCAAAACCTGTTTAGCACATTCATTCTTTAGCATCTATGTTTTTATCTTTTTTCTAGTCTAATATGATTTTAATATAAAGCGTCCAACAATTTCCTATTTTTATGTATTTTGCTATGTTTAGAATCGTAGCCAAAACATTCCTTCAAAATCTCTTATTTTTGACAATATTAATTTATGTCTGATCCCAATTAGGAAACTATTTTATCAATTTGTATTATACTTCGTTACCCTAAATATAATAATGTATAGTTTTAAAAATATATAACACGAAAGAAATTATGAAAGTATTATACATAATATTTACGAAAATGTGTTTTTTTTATTTTATTTTTCGCAATGTTTGTTAACTTTGCAGATTTCGCAATTTTAGGAATGAATCAGATTAAATTTCTGTTTTTTTTTTGTTTATCATGGATATTGAAATTATAAAAAAAAAAATCAATATCCATAAAAAAAGTATCTGTAAATCCACTGGATTTGTGCGTACGGTGTCTGTGTGTGTTGTGTGTGGATGGGTGGGTGTGTTTGTTATGTGTGGGTGGGTGTGGTTTGTGTGTGAGGTGTATGTGTGTTTGATGGGCTGTCGAAAAGGCGGCGGCGGGTGAAACCCGCTTGTTGTCAATAAATTTCAAGTATTTTCTGCTACATACTACTATTCTAAAAAAAACCAAATTGAGACATTCAGTTTTTCACCCATTCAGTTGGTACATCCTTGCCAGCCTCCGTGGCGTAACGGTTGTGACTACTGTCCGTAGTCCAGATATCCTGAGTTCGATCCCCGGTCGGAGCAGATTTTTCACACAGAAAATTCCCTCCGTACATATGAGGCTGGCATTTCCGGCCCTACCCAGGCTGGGTGAGGGTAGCTGGTACGATTCCCAGCGAATGGAGGGTGAAACCCCCGTCCTAATTCAGGACGTTAAATCAAATACAATCGTTGGCGTTAGGAAGGGCATCCAGCCGTAAAAAATGTGCCAAAATCAACCAACCTGAACCATGAGGTGAAACAACATAGACCCTGCTTAACCCTTTGACGCCGAGCGTGTTGTTTTCGACACAGGTACTTTGAGATTCAATAATTGAATGGGTGAGTAGAAGAACCAGGAATGTCAAAAATCGATTTTTTTTTTCTTCGTAGAATAAGAAAGAATGTACTCTTTTCTATCATCTCTGTGAATATGAAGGAGAAATACCCCTTAAAAGTATAATTTTTTTCGATTTTAAAGTGGGGGAAGCGGAAAAAAAATCTGATGTAAATTAAGGAATGTAACAAAATCACTGACCACTTTTGCTAGCGGTATAAGTACCTAGTTGTGAGAATCTTGTCGAATAACAAGGAATGTAAAATTTAATTTTATTATACTCATTAGCATCAGGAAAGCAAAAATAACACAAATCCTATTTCTGCTTTCCTGAAAAGTCGATTTTTGACATTCCTGGTTCTTCTACTCACCCATTCAATTATTCTCTAGAATACAGTATCATTATCGTTTCAGTGTGAAACAGTTCCTTGACTTCTTATCTTCAAATCCGTCCAGCGCGATTTTTGAAATGTTTTGTTTACATTTCTAAATTTTCATTTGTTGCTGAGATTTCGAGAGTGCATCATCGCATGGAGTTTTACCGACTTTGATAAGTTATTTCTTGTGTTTCCTGGTCGATTATTTTACTGAAAAAATTAATAGAGGTAGCTAATATGCTTATTAACATATATTTTTAAAGAAAATTGTAAAAATTAATTGGTAGGTAGCTGCTTTTGTCCAATTTTCTGCCGTGTCAAAAACGACACATCCGGTATTAAAAGAACGTTTTTTCCAAAGAAATAATTTTACTGTTTTTTCCTGATTTCTTCTGATTTTAGATTGATTATTGAGTCAAATCTAGGAAAATGAGTGACAATATACCACTACGCAGCTAATGCTAGACCCAGCCCTCCTATTGTAGCTCCCATTCCTATCAGAAGTACAGCTAGTGCTAGACCCAGCCCTCCTATTGTAGCTCCCATTCCTATCACAACTGCAGCTAGTGCTAGACCCAGCCCTCCTATATTGTAGCTCACATTCCTATCACAAGTGCAGCTAGTGCTAGACCCAGCCCTCCTAATTGTAGCTCCCATTCCTATCACAACTGCAGCTAGTGCCAGACCAAGCACTCCTATTGTAGCTCCCATTCCTATCACAACTGCAGCTAGTGCTAGACCCAGCCCACCTATTTTAGCTCCCATTCCTATCACAACTGCAGCTAGTGCTAAACTTAGCCCACCTATTGTAGCGCCCATTCCCATTCCCATCATCACTAACGTTCTCCTTAAAATACTCGTTTTAAACTCACTAAATAATCGTCATTTTATACTTTTTTAACAAAATCAGTTTTTTTCTACATTCTTGTTCCTTTAAAGCCCGGTGTGTCGTTTTCGACACGGATTCATAACTTTTTACCGGTAAAAGCTAGAAAGCTGAAACCAACGCCAAAAGTCTTAGAAAACTATCAGGATGAAAAAAAAAGTTGGTTGCGATTTTTTTCCCCCGGCCAAATTAATTCCGGCGTCAAAGGGTTAAGCGGGATAAGACAGAGTAAAAGAAGAAGAAGAGTCGATACATCCTGCATGACATCAATGTCGCTTTAGACAACAACAAACTTTTCCGAAGAACTGAAAGTAAATGGGTCAAAAATTCAACTCGCTTCTTTGATTTTTTTCTTTTATTACATTTCATTTTTATATTTCACACATTATTTGGGCGATTTACACAGGTTTCCTTTCAAGTTACAAATACATTAATTCAGATGTGTCTAAAGTTCTAAAAAATAACTTTTGAAATTTTAAGAAAAAATACATTTGAGAAATAAATTTTGAAAAGCTCTACAGGTGGGTGAAAAGAAGAAGTTGAAGCCAAATATTTGTTTTTTTACTTGGGTTTAAAGCCGCTCTGAATTACATGGTGAAATCAGGACGAGGGTTTAACCTACCATTCACTGGACTAACAGCCCAGCTACTCAAATAAACGTTCACTAATCCTCCGCGTTGCTTAACTTCAGTGTTCAGATGAGAATTGGTGTATTCAATATGACATCTTCGCTGTCGAAACCAAATATTTCTTGTCCAAGACTAGGGGATAGATTAATTTATGCTTCCAAGTTTAGTGTAACAAAATGAGCTATATTTATCCAAATTTATATGGTAACCAAAACTATCATGTAGGTATCTAATTGATAAATATTATCGGTAGTTAATTTAGCAAAGGAACAATTTTGCAGGTAGCCATATCTTCAATACAAACTACGCGAGTTACGTATTATAAAAACCACGTATTATACGTATTAAACATGATGGATATTCAGACCTATTACCTGCTGATGAGAGCAAATAAGCTCGAAACAGCTGTCCAGGTATGTTCTGATATTCATGTATGTACATCTAATACAACTTTTCACTTTTCTGTTTATACTGATGAGTTTTTTTGTATGTTACAATGATGTTATTTTATACACAGGCAATTTTTGTTGCCATGACCTGGAAAAGAACCTTGGATAATCTGATGTAGAGTCTACTATTGTAACCACAAGGCCTTAGTACTGTTTTAGAAGATCCAAATGTTTTTTTGTTTTCTCTGTTTTTCATGAACTTGAGCTAGAAGAATTATTCCAACTAAGGGCGAAATTAATAGATTTGACCAAACGGATTTTCGATAAACCTCACGGAATCTTGGACTTTTCTTTGGGATAGAAGTGTTAAAACCTATACTATGCGCGGAATAAATAGACGTTTTGTAATATCTCTGTGGCGCTAAGTGACGTATTGTGTACTATCTAAGACAGGGAAAATCGATGCTAAGCAATGACTTAAATTATCGATTTCGTCTATTCATTTCGCCCTAAATCTTAATGAAATTTTGTGGAGAACCATTTCAAGCTGGACTGGTTTCATTATTTGTCCTAAACACAAAACTAAAACGTCCTTTTGTTCCAGAAATTAAGTGGCATTTCACTTTATTCGATAACTAGGAGTGGTACTACAAAATTTCTTTAATTTAATTTGATACAAAATTCCTTCCAAGAACCATTAGGAATTCTTTGTAGTACTAGTAGTCAAGTGGTTAACGCGCTAGTCTGGTAATCCAGGTAGCGTAGGGATCCGTTGGTTCAAATCCCACCCAGTACAAGAATTTTTCCTCATTCATTTGAGGTTGTGACCACATAATAATAAGACTCTGAGGGTTAGGTGGTAGAAAATGCTTTGAGCATTAACCTCGCCTGGTGGTTATCTTCCACTAAAGAGTGTTATTATTATTATTGGGAATTCTTTGTAGTAGGAAAAATATAACACGAGACATTTTTTTATACTGCCCAGTCAGGACTAAAAAAGAATCAATATTCCAGCAACTGTGTTTAGTCTAAACATATGAAATGAGTTCAGAAATAAAGTGGCAATACAAAATCCCTTCCACAAATTAGTGGCACTACAGAATCTCTTTTAGAAATTAGTGGTACTGACTAAATTATCCCTTTCGGAAAAAGTGGAACTACATAAATAGGACTGATGATACTCAAGTATCTGAAAATTACTCCAGTAAAAAAAAAAAATACTCCAGTAGTGGAAAAATTATGAGTAATTTTCAATTGGGTACTCGATACATTTTTTGTTTAAAGATGAGTGTTTCTCAGCCTTTTTTATTTTGTAGCCATGAAACAGGAGCTGCTGTAGACGCTTGTGGTCTGTGTTGTAGCTTGCCCATCCCGTAGTATGTCTCCCCTCTGATGGACGAGAGGTGACACAATACTTCCCATTCAGGTGCTGGGTCAACACGAGCGCACCGGAAGGTATCCCTTACAAACAACTGTAACATAATTGTCTATTTTGTATTTTAATTTTTACCATTATTTGTTTGTGTATATGTTCTTCTAATAAAGAGTTTTATAATATCAATAATAATTTAGAATACAATTTCTTTGTCGGCTCGGGGGATCGAACCCGGTACCTTCCGCATGGCAAGCGAGGGCTCAACCACTGAGCTAAAAAAGGCAAAAAATATTTTGGTTCCAGAGTAATTGTAGTAGTAGTATTTATTTTATTGATAGAGCACCAAGTTCTTCAAGTTCTTTTAACTGAAGACGGCTATTCTAGCCTATATCTTGGTATTATTTGCTCTCTCATTCGCAGGAAACTTATAAACCTACTTCCGACATTGACCTCACCCAGCCTGGGTTGGGCTGGAATGCCAGCATCACGAAGTCTTCACCTCGCTGGAGGTTGCTTAACTTCGGTGATCCTACGAGAACTGGTGCATTCAACGCGCCATCGACGCTGGCTGCGAGTAATTGTAATCGAGTAATAAAATTGATATACTGGTGTATTCAAAGACACTGGCTTATTGTTTCCTTAATGAAAGATTGAAAATTAAGAAGTTTGTTTCTTATCCATGGGAAAAATACCGTTACCGCTATCAGAGCCTTACCACCAGTAGCTTAGGTGTTTGAGTACTCGAATAATTTTCTGTTTGATACTCAAGTAATTTTCACTACTTAAGTACTCAAGTAATTTTCACTACTTGAATACTCGAATAATTTTCTGTTTGATACTCAAGTAATTTTCACTACTTAAGTACTCGAATAATTTTCTGTTTGATACTGAAGTAATTTTCACTACTTAAGTACTCGAATAATTTTCTGTTTGATACTGAAGTAATTTTCACTACTTAAGTACTCGAATAATTTTCTGTTTGATACTGAAGTAATTTTCACTACTTAAGTACTCGAATAATTTTCTGTTTGATACTCAAGTAATTTTCACTATTTGAGTACTCAAGTAATTTTCACTACTTGAGTACTGAAGTAATTTTCTTTTTGATATTCAAGTAACTTTCACTACTTGAGTATTCAAGTAATTTTCTTTTTGATACTTGAGTAATGTTCACTACTTGAGTACTCAAGTAATTTTCTGTCTGATACTCAAGTACTCAAATCATCAGTCCTATACACATAATCCCTCCAGAAATTCAGTGGTAATACACGGTTAAAATCCTGGGAGCCCGAGATCACAACTCCAGTTTATTGCGCACAATTACAATGTGGGGCCAGATGCGCGAGCCTCTCCTAGTCCTGAGTACTGGAAGGCATGTTGGCAGCCCTGACTTGGGGTTGAGCCCACTCCACAAAGTCATCGATGAGCACTGGCCACGCCCCTTCCTCATCGTAATTGCTCATCTCTTCATTTGTAGCCGTGGCAAAGTCCAGCAGCAGGTTCCACGTGTCTTTGGGTATTGAACGCTTGTGGTGTTCCTGAGAAGAAATGATGATAAAAGTAGTTTAGAGAAAAAAGTCATCATTCATCATCATATTTGTATTTCGTGATATCACAAAAATTATAACTACATTACTTTCAATTTTTATATTTCACTTGTGTAGTAAAATGGATTTTAATTAATAAATAAACCTTCAATGATAATGATTAAATAGGCAAAAATATATACTTACCGTTAAATATGTACACCATAGATGTAAAAATTTAAACCGTCCTTGCAAAACAATATTCCAATAGGTGACTGCCATATCCAAGTCCAAACCTTTTTGACCTGGGTTTTTGGCGTAGTTGAAAGTAAATTGGTAGAAATCTTTGAACTTTAAAGTGTCTTTTAGTTCTGCTTCCAGAGAAGGTAGTCTCATTTTTAATTTTTCTATACTATCACAACTGAAAAGTAAACAAGCACAAATTATAATAAAATATTATTATCCAAACACAAAAACTCTAAAATATATGGAAAAAAGAGTGATTGATTATAACCATGTTTACACACTTTAGTAATATTAAACATGTATAGTTTGGGAGTTCATGTTTCTTGCTTCATGGAGTCTTTAAATACATTCAAGAAACATTGGCATCTTTTCCCCAAGATAAAACCCATTATTGAATTTTATAAATTATACCTGTGAGACTTTCATCATCATAGTGTGGCTCATCGTGAACAATGGTAGCATGACAGTGGAGAAATGACTCAACACTTTTATTACTGTCTTTACAAGGAGGCTAATAATTGACAATGGCCCCCAGAACTAAGCCAATGCTGGTCTACTCCCTGTTTATAGTCCCCCAGCCAGACTTTTGAGACTTTGTATGAAAAAAAAAAGTATTCTAAATCTAATAGAAAAAGAAGAAAAAAATATCTCACTAGTTTTTTGTGATGTGAATTAGGTATTCAAGAATATATGTAAATCATCCTATAATCTAGATTCTAAAGCATCTAATATCTAGTCCTTGTTTGACATCAGAAGAAACTTACCCTAATTCTAACATTCCATTCATGAATTCATCCCTGGAGAATTCACATTGTGCGGCAGCTTTGAATTTCCAAGCAATGATTAGAACTAGTTTAGATTCAGGACTAAGATTTAGATCATCCAAGAACTTCATTATACCTTCCACTAGAATTTTGTCAGGTTCAGAAGCATCTAAAAAAACATGGGAATCTTTAACTCAGTTTCAGTAATAAATGAAAATACCTGTAAGAAGTATTATCCTGCACAGAAAGATATTGTAGAAGGAGAGTGAAAAAAATAAGTAAATATGTAAAAAAAAAAATCTGCAAAAAAGGTCAGCATATGTGCAGTAACTCATTCCGCCATGGTGACTACTACTGAAAGACCTTCTCTAACAAAAATAAATAAATATTAGATTAATATCTTGAGATTTTCAAGACCCACAATAGTGTGGAATACTGATCAATCCATCTACCATGTAGGAAACAGAACATCTTCATTTTTGAAAGAAATATTTCCATTGAATGTGTACCTAGTACTTGAATTATGTTTTATTCTCACCTTTGTATTTAGAATACAAGCTTTCTAACTTTTTCCGGTCTACTCTGGAGTTTTGTTCTTTATAGTAAGCATTGGGGTTCTGAAAATAATTATCAGATGCTATTTCCAACTTCCAATCATTTTGTTGCAGACAGTTGATGGCTGTTAACTCTCCTGTTTGAGTAAAGGATATGAATCTCTTAACTTTATCCTTTTGAGAAGATTTTAATTTATGCTGAAACAGATGGAAATAAATACATGTAGGATTTACCATGAAGCTGTCTTCAATGTAAGAAAACTAAAGAGAATTGACTGATGAGTATGGTAAGAATACTAGAGGTATGTACCCTCTATTCTAATATAGTATTAGTCCTCATTTAATAAAAGATAATATGAGGTGAACAGTGAGAGTGTGTTTATCAATCAGATTAAACAGAATGATAATCCTAATCAACTGATTTTTGAAACCATTGATAGGATGCATCTTTGATGGGTTGTATCAATGGGCTGTAACAAGGCCAATTTTGCTTCTTCACTATTTAATCCAGCAAAAATAGGTAAAGATTATATTGCAAGGTTAATACTGAAATTAGCCTAGGAAGAGTATTATAGACTGGGTTACGTAGTGATTACATGACCCATTCTAACCCTGTGAGCTTATTTTCACTTTGCCAAACTTATACTTTTCATCTACCAAGCTCTTCTACTCAGTTCAACAAAAAATATCTTTCTTAATGCAAATTAGAGAAATTTACTGAAATAATAATGCAAAGAGAAACAGTAAATATGCTCTGGGATCCCTTTGTTCAAATATTTTTAATTTTAAGGCTGAATCATTTCCTTACATCATTTTAAACATTCAGTGATTTTTGTGAACAATTCATAAAAATTGTTCCAGAAATGGCAATGTTTGGTATTGCAGGTGGACCAAGAAGAACTTACCATTTTCAGCTAATGGCCTGAGAGACCCTGTTGTTTTGAGTTCAAGTTAAAATGACATCAAAGAAGTGGTTCTTGGTAGGAATATGTTGCTAGGGATAAGCTCCCCTCAGAAAACACTTTTTACACAGCCCTAGGTGTCAAGTGTCTGGCCAGCTCCTAATTTTCTGATAGGTATAGTTTAAAGAATGTCGTAATAACTTAACTTCACAGCTATCAACAGAGCAAATTCGATGGTGTATATATTTTTGGCTAAAGGTAACTGCTAATTCGCTTTTGACAAGAAGAAAATTAGAAAAACCAAATTCCACAAAATTATGAAAGAAAATTACAAATAATTTATTTTCTATTTTGTCTAAAGCTACGCTGAACATGTGAGGTATTAGTAGGCGGCCTGTGAAATTATTGCCTCATAATGCTAGCAACATGCAAGAACCCATAGTATCCTAAGCCGCATTCAGATATATTTATACGGCCTCCGAGTACTAAAAATCAAAAAAATTAATGAAAAATATGACCTTTTGTGCTCGTTGTAGAAAACACATCATCAGTGGCGTAGTAGATGACTTTAAAGTGAAGGCTCGTATTCGGGCTACAAAATTATCTTCCATTAGTCATTTGGGACTACAAGAACCTTTTGACTTGACCTGAAATTTTTTTTATAAATGATAAATCACTCTTGTTTCTATGTTTTTCAGCCAAAAAAGAATATTATCTAATGTTTGTCCAAGTAAAAACAGACGAAACTTGAGAATGGTTTTTTTGTTTTTTGAAGAATTTGTGAACGGAGCTTTCAACTAGTGCTATGTACATGCAAATACCGCGTATTTTGAATTTTTAACCGTTTGTAATTTACGAAATTTGTTATTTTCGTTTTGGACTTCTATCTTTAAAAAATCAACAGATTTTACCTTTACATTACCTTTGATCTAGGCCCCTTTTCTCTTTTTGAACAATTTGACTTTAGATGAAAAAAGGAATTCCCAGGCTCTGGCAAATACCACATTTTCAACAACGTTTCATCAAATCACTGAACAGAAGAATCCCAATTCCCAATCATTCTGTGAACAGATTTTCTTTGGATACACACTGTTTTTGGTTCCAGTGGGATTAGAATTTAGAAGTTAAATCTGAGAAAATATTTTACTCAATTTGCTGATAATTCACTGGCAATCACTCACACATTTTATAGGAGTTCCGGAAGCCACTGATTAAGATCATTAGTACCAAGCTACCAAGTAGGATGGCTGAAAGAATGAAATTAGCCGAGTTAACTTATCTCATAGAACTATTTGGATTCTCGCCCTTGACTGTACAACTGGAGCGTAAGTTGAATTTAACTGTATATTTATTATAGGTATCAGTATGTAGAGATGGGTAATACAGAGTATTTCATAGAATCAGTACTTCAGTAATTGATTACATAAAAGTACCGAGTATTTACCCAATTTCTTTTGTACTTGGTTTTTTAGGTTCTAAGAGTGTATGTAAATGGATTCGAGTGAGTACTCAAGAACCGAGTCAATTTGAGCACAAGCCAGTACCCAGTTATTACCTAGGTATCTAACAAATACAAGTAAAATACTTCGTTCTTGTACCATTATAATTCAAAGTATGCAGTAACAAAACAAAGTTCTCAAATGCAATTACTTTTTTCATTTAATTGATTACTCTATAATACTCTATAATGGTACATACTAATTACTCTCAAGAACTGGTACTTTATGAATAAACTTGTACCCATCTCTATCAACTTGGTTGTCAACCAGTTTATGTGTTGGTCTTGTTAGCCTGCTCATATGGTAATGCATTGCTTTAAATCCCTCTGAGTATATGAATTTCTCTTTGTACCTATCATGGAGAATTTCAAAAAAATAAAAAAAATAATGGCATCAAATCAACTGCTGGTTAAAATGGACCGTCCTTCTTGGTAGTGTAAATATGTTGCTTGTTATCATAATCATAGTCAAACAGAATATACTAGGTAGGTATTTATAATCAATAATAGTAGCTTGGAAATGGCTTAACTGTAAAATTAGGAATATTTGTAGTTATTTTCCACTTTAGGCATTTAAAACAAAAAAAGAATGCAACATATACACACAAGATCTGAGTAGACTTGATCTCTACTTAGGGGTGCTATTATAGGCAAATCTCAAACTCGATGTGAGAAAATAAAATTGCATTTTTTTACATATTGAAAATTCTTGCTGTATGACCTTTTTTCTGAGAACAGAGAAAACTTGGCAAAAAGTGACTGAATATGTACCTATGTGACTATAATGAATTATTTTGCCCATCACTTACAGTTGAAAGGAAGCTATCTTCACAGCTTCAGTCTAACATTAAAATGCTACAGAAGAAGCTGAGTGCAAAGTGTAAAGATGATGTGCAAAAAGAAACTCTACAGAAGTGTTTGCAAGAATTGAAAGATGTGTTTCAGAACAAATCCAAAAAAATCTTAGAAGAGTTCAATGTAAGTTTTTTATGCCTATTTAATTACCTCAACAGCACACAGGGCTGTCATGTGGTTTGTTGACACCCAAGTCTAGGGGATAGTACTTTGTCACTGGGAAGGAAATTTGATGTTGGATATTGCAGATACCAACACAGCTGTATCGGTGTTCTTGAAATCTTAAATTATACCACAAACACATTGAATATATAATTTTCATTTTAACATGGTGTTGCACCCAAGGTTAGGGTTGGGACATCAACATCGATGTTTTAAAAACATCGATACATCGGAACGAAAACATCGATGTTAACATCGATGTTTTTTTTCCCGATGTTCGATGTTAACATCGATGTTTTTTTCTCGATGTTCGATGTTTTTGTTAGGTGGGCGCGCTGCTTCTGCTAAATGTTAAAAAGTTGCCAAAAATGCCAAAATGCGGCTAGCTTCTACCTTCATAAAAGATTACAATGTTGCTTAAAGGGAGATAAAGTAGAGAAAATTCTCTTTCTTAAATCAAAAGTTGATTAGATATTAAGGACTTTTTCTGAAAGTCTCTTTGGTGTCCACAGCCTAAACAAATTACCTGGCCAGGACTCAAACCTGAGACCTCTGGGTCAGTATAACTATAAAAAAAGGAACGGACTCAAATATCTGGCAAATAGATTAGAATTTCAAGAACCGGTAGAAGACGTGTTTGATATAACTGAACTAAATTTTAATTTTTTAACATTATCAGGGGCATTTGCAGGGGGTTAATTTTAAAAACTTAAATGAGACTGCCCATATTGCATTTTTGAAAAGCTGATTTAATTTAAAGAACTGTACATGTTTAAAAAAAAAAAAAAAAAAAAAATCAAGGCCAAAGTTATAGGGTTTGAATACTTTTTTTTTAAACTCAAGTAAACTTGTTAGAGAAAGGATCTTCCTGTTTCAGAATTATTTTAACACAGCATAATATGAGTCTGACTCCTTCATTTTGACTCCATCCAGGAGTATTTTATTGTCTATGACTTGACAAAGCTGTTGGTGTTTCAGTTCAACATCCTAATACAGGGTACAAATATAATAATTATTTAAATAAAAGATGTTATTGTTTCTTTTTTTTTTGCAAATACCACTTGGTTTTTTTTTTCTCTCTCTTGTATCTAACTATTCAAGTCTCAGGAATTAATAATGATTATAAAGAGAGGAATCTTTAGTGTAAGTAACCAGTTACCACCCAAAAGGGTAACGGTTCAACTCACTCGAAGGCATTTTCAACTACTTACTACGTCACTATAAGAGCTCTTAGTATGCATGTATTAAAATATAAAGTCGATGTTATTATCCGATACTATCGAACATCGATGTTTTTGTTTCGATGTATCGAGTTTTCGATATATCGTATTCTCAAAACATCGATGTATCGAACATCGATGTTTTTGTTTCGATGTCCCAACCCTACCCAAGGTAACTACCCCAGTTGCTCCACCCATGCAACAATCCTGACAGCACAACTTGTAAATTTGCTATTATATACTTTTATTATAAAAGATATATTAGGTATATTCCAATCTATCTAAATAGCAGAAGTTTCCTATTCTAATACTAAAGTCCAACAATAACAGATACTTTCTCCCACCAAATTAAAATATATTTAAATGAATATTTTGAGATTTAGAAATGTAAAAAAAATAAATTTTGATAACTCTATCATACAAAATACTAGTTTTGAAATTATAAAAAAAAAACAGAACAAGCATGTATTGCAGAAGAGCTACCTATTAAATAGGTAATATCTGTAAGAAGTTGTGAGAAATATCATTTTACATTATGGTACGTAAAATTAACTAAACATTTTGATTTCCATACATTCAGAGCTCAGTCATTTCAGAGATGTTCAAAATTCCACCTCATGTTTTATTCCCGGAAGATGAAGTGCACAGGGATCTCCCTGATGATACCTTTAGTAATGAGGATGCAGAAAATAAGCTGAAAGAAGTAAGTACCCAAACTTTGAAAACAGAAATAATAGTTAGGTAAGAATAAGAAATTGACTGCATTTGATGCAAAATATTCTACCACAAATTTTTAAAATAAACACCATCACTTATGGTAAAGGTGAAATAATAATAAATTTAATCTCGAAATAATTTGAAGATGGAAAACTTTTAGCTTTTTTTATTTTATGATTTATTTTCAGTAAAACAAAAAAAGCCATGTGTTTTCTATCTTCGCATTATTTCAATGATTATTCGTTTTAAGAAGAGTTGTGTATAATTAAAATTTTTTCCTGAGAACTTGTCTATTTCATTGTAATAATTTTAACAATAATTATTTTGTTACTTACCTATTATTTTTGTTATATACTTAATAAATTTTTGTAATATTTTTTTTTTTTTTTTTTTTTTTTTATGAAAATTACACCTCAGTAGAAGAAATTACATGAAGTTTAATAAAAATACAGGGTAGGAGTAACTTTTTTCAGACTTTTTTTTGTATATTTTTGTACCTAGGTATAATAATAACAATTTAATACCTCATTTGCAGACACAAATACTCATAGCTGTGGCCAAAGAAGAGTTGAACGTCCTGAAAGAAATCGAAAGTGCCACACAAGATGTGAGTGAGTGTCGACACTTCATTGAGTCTCTCAGCGCTAACACAACAGATGTTGAGAAGGATATTCAATATGTGAAATAGATACAACTCATGCTGAGAAGTCAACACTAGGTATTTTTTGGATTGGAAAAGAAAGTACCATGTTTTTACTGGACTATATGTAAATTTTATACCTCGACGATTTACTAATAAGTAAATCCCTTTGTGCTAATACATCAGTTTTTCATAAAAAAAAAACGCCCGACTTAAAGCTAAGAAATAAATGTGTACATAATAAAATGAAAAAAAATATATTGCTAAAAAAGCTAACTCTGTTTAATTTCAATCTTAGCGTACCGCACAATGTAGAAGTAGAAGAGTGTAAATATGATTTTTTTTTCTTTCAAGATTCCATGATATTTTACATTTTCATGTGCTCTCTCTGTCTTCAATCTAGAAGTCGCGGATTCGAAATCCAGCCAAGACTTGACAAGTTATCCTCACATTTGGCATTTTGATCACATACTAATTAGTCTTAAGTCTTGCACCTATTCCCTGCTGCGATAGTAGGACTAATACTGTTTCAAAATATGGCCTTTAATGTTGTCCCTGATCGTCACTTATATAAAATCACCACACTCAGCTGAGTTTGTAGAGGTCTACGATCTATAATTTAATTATTGTTTTATTTACATTTAAATAAATATACCATTTCAATTTTTTTTCTCACGAGGTTTGAGTGGACTGCGGAATTCCAAAGTGGAAAATAATCTACCTAGCTGAGATTCGAACTTTTATTTCTATAAAATATTGAAGATAAGATACTTAACCGCAGTGTTTAAGTAGACTTAGGTCCGTATTATGAAACAGGATTAGTAAATCTAAGCCGACCCTGACGGATAGGTATTCTGAAATAAGATTTTCCGTCACGAAGGCTGGCCACAGCTCCGTTAATTTATTTATTTATTATACAATAAACGGATTACAAAAGATCCTTTTCTAACTATTTTACATTAAATTGGTTCCCCAGCCAATGAAATTGTAATTTTATTACTCTATCTTATTTTAATATTATAAATCTCACGATAGAAGTAATATACAGCTACAAAGCCCGGCTTGGATATGAATGATCTCTACAGTTGTTGTCAAGTTGAAAGTTGGGGATAGTGTCCACTCACCATCAAAGGGTGGCGTCATCGTGAACGATGGTAGCCGGACAGTGGAGGAATGACTCAGCACTTCTACCACTGTCTTTACAAGGAGGCTAAGAATTGACAAGGGCCCCCAGAACCAAGCCAATGCTGGTCTACTCCCTGTTTTGTGTTTCATAATGCGCGGGCCCTACTCTTCAAAGTTTACTTTTGGAACCATTACTTCCATTTACTTTAATGTAAAAAATAATGATATTTTTTTCATTCCAAATCCGTTTTTAAATGTTTTAAGACTTTCAAGAAGCAGAAAAAAAAGAAAGAAAAAAAAAAAAGATTCGTTTAATTATAATTCTATTATCTTTTTTTCCTCTCATTGCTCTAATCCTGCCCAATTATATTTTAGAGGGTTTTTTTTTACCCATTGAGTTATTTATAGTAATAATAAAGTAATGCTAATAATATCGCCTTATTTATACTGCCCGATTAGGACTAATGAGTCCCATTATTCCAGCAGTAAGCCCCAGAAGTATTATTATGTGGTCAAATTCCCGAATGGGACAGTAACTTGTCGTGTCCCAGCTGGGTTTTGAGCCCGCGACCTCTGGATTACCAGTCAGACGGCTTGACCACCGAGCTACCGGGACAGATATACAGAGTGAACGAGAATTCCCGGAACAGAATCTTTTTAACGGCTTGTTAAGCGACATCCAGCGAGGTTAAGACTTGGATGGGTGACCATTCAAATTCTAATTCTCGTGACGCTGGCTTTTCCCGGCCCCACTCAGGCTGGGTGAGGTCAATGTGAGTAGCAGGTTTGTGAGTTTCCTGCGAATGGAGGGTAAAACCCCCGTCGTGATATGACCATGGCAGTTGAAAGCGACGTTAAACCCCACTTAAAAAAGAAAAAAGAAATCAACATAAAATCAAGCTTTTGCGGGAAAAGTCCTTCCAGAAACTTTAGTGCTTATAAACTTGATTCGGAAAAATTTATATTTCAAAACTTTTTTTTTTTAAGTGGGGTTTAACGTCGCTTTCAACTGCCATGGTCATATCACGACGGGGGTTTTACCCTCCATTCGCAGGAAACTCACAAACCTGCTACTCACATTGACCTCACCCAGCCTGAGTGGGGCCGGGAAAAGCCAGCGTCACGAGAATTAGAATTTGAATGGTCACCCATCCAAGTCTTAACCTCGCTGGATGTCGCTTAACTTCGGTGTTCTGAAGGGAACCGGTGTATTCAACATGCCATCGACGCTGGCTTTCAAAACTTTGTTTTCATCAAATTAAATTAAATTTAAATTGACTAATAATTGTACACTCAAGTCTTGATGAAGGTGAAATTATTGAAGCACCATTTCAATTATTTTATTTTACAGGGTTAAGTAGTGTATGAACCTACCTACCAATGAAAATATTTAGTAGACCCCGTGGCCAAGTGAGTTAGAGCGCTAACCATTGCATAGACGGTGACCTGGGTTCGATCCCCAGCGGGGCAGGATTTTTTTTTGCTCTGTACTTGGGTGTTTGGGATCTACTCATACCTCGTGAAGAAAAATGAGTAGCTACTTTAATGTTAGCAGCGACCAGTGGCGGAATTATAGGCAAAAATAAGATATTGGGATATTAAAGATATGGAAAATTCCTATTATTCTGCGCTACCCACTAAAATTGTGATATCATAACAGACTTGAATTAAAGATAAAGACTTGAATTTTTACGTGATGTTGTAATGCAAAAGATTGTCCATTTTTCGGCACATTTGAAATTCTTACAATGTGTCCCAAAAGTAATGAAACAGGCATCAATTCTCGATTTTTAAAAGGAACGCTCAATTTTTTATTTGATATTCGAAATCTACGTTGAATTCTAGTCATAATTGAACCTTCACTCGATATTTTGATCAAAAGGATCTTCGATCAACCGAGCAGAATCATGCACTTTTCTTTTCTGCTAAAACCTGGAGTGTGATACGTCAAATCAGTGTACTTTTTCATGTTCAATCACTTGGTGGAATTGGTTTTTCCAAATTTTACACGGTGGGTCCTACAGCACCGTGCTCTAGCGAGATTCTCGGAGGACATGATAATAATAACACTCTTTAGTGGAAGGTAACCACCAGGCGAGGTTAATGCTCAAAGCATTTTCTACCACCTAACCCTCAGAGTCTTATTATTATGTGGTCACAAACTCAAATTATTGAGGAAAAATTCATGCACTGGGTGGAATTCGAACCAACGGATCCCTACGCTACCTGGATTACCAGACTAGCGCTTTAACCACTTGACCATCAGTGCACTTAGCAGTGGACAACAGTTTATTACGAGCTGTGTGAACAGACGTGTAAAATATGGAAAAACCAAAGCTACTACGTCATTTAGCATAAAAAACTACACTGATTTGATGGATCATGATCTAGGTTTTAACACATCTATCCCAAAGAAAAGTCCATGATTAAAAAAAAAGATGAGTGTTTTATAGCCTTTTATATTTCGTAGCCATGAAACAGGAGCTACTGTAGACGCTTGTGGTCTGTGTTGTAGCCTGCTCATCCCGTAATATGCCTCCCCTCTGATGGGCGAGAAGTGACACAATACTTCCCAATCAGGTGCTGGGTTAACACGAGCGCACCGGAAGGTATCCCTTACAAACAATTGTAACCAAATTAAGAAAACAAATTTTTGTCGGCACGGGGGATCGAACCCGGGACCTTCCGCATGGCAAGCGAGTGCTTAACCACTGAGCTAACCTGATTTGAGTTATTCAGGTCGCCGGTTTTACCCTCCATTCGCCACGAACTGTACCAGCTACCCATATCAACCACGCCCAGCCTGAGTTGGATCGGAAATACCAGTCTCACGTGTTCGGACGGAACAGAATTTCTGTTAGAAAATGCTGCCCAACCCGGGATCGAACTGGGGATCTCTGAACTACGGGCAGAAGTCACAAACCTTATACTCGTACTTACTTACTAGAACTGAACTTTGAAAACTCGACAGTATTATAAAATTATATCAAGCAGTCATTTAAAACCAAATGTACTTACCTTACTTAAAAATGTACCATTTCCAAGTTTCCAACCACACATTTCCTCTGTTAAACCTTGGGAAAAAAAGGGAAAAAATACCTGGGTAGAAAGATAACAATAAAAGAAGAGTAAACTTGATTAAATAAATAAAAGCAAGAAAAGTCGATTTTAAATTTAAAGGATTTTAACCTGATTGAAAAGTAACAGCTTCTACAGTTTTCTATCAGGGGCAAGTTTGAGAAAATCGCGGGTTTCTTTTTTTTAGTCTAAGGTGGGTCGCTTTCATCTATGGTCATATCACGACGGGTGTGTTACCCTCCATTCGCTGGAAACTCACAAACCAGCTACTCAAATTAACCTCACCCAGCCTCAGAAGGGCCAGGAATAGCCAGCATCACGGGGGTTCGAATTTAAATGGTCACCCATCAAAGTCCTAACCTCGCTGGACGTTGCTTAACTTTAGTGACAGAACGAGAACTGGTGTATTCAACGTGATTTTTCACTTCCGATAGTATCTAATCTTAGATATCGGAAGTTTTGTGTTCGTTTTTGTAAAAAAAATATAATATTTTTTTAACACTTTTTCCTTTTTAAAGGTTTATATCTCGTGAACCGTAAACCCAATTTTAATGAAATTTTAAATGTTAGTGCGTATTAGTATTTCACATAGAACTTCTTTTAAAAAAAAATGAATGTATTTTCGATAATTGGAGATTTTTTTATCGCCAAGTTTATACGACTCGAACCATACACGAGGAAGTACTCTGTCCATAGTTGGCATTTTACATTTTTAAAGTAAAATTGAGTAGTTTTAAAAAATAACTACAATGACGATTAGGCAAGAGCACTCCTTATCCTAGCTTTTCCAGCGGATGGAATATGGTGCGCTGTGATTGGTGGGGATTCCAGTAGTTGCGATATCACGAAAGTGACTAACAAAAATAATTATGATAACTTTTGGTTGAGCAAAAACAGAAGAGATTGAAAAAAAAAAAAAAATGGGTATCGAAGAGCCTTCAAAGGACCCAGAGGAAAGTACCTGGTCTAGATTTCGACTGCTCAGTACTTTAACAAACAGAGATGAACAAAACTTTAAAACTTGCTTAAGATTTTTTTTTCCTTTTTATATTTTAATTCTTTTTTTATTCTATTCTATTCCCCCTGCTGTAGAGTCGGATTTACTTCCTCAATTCTAAAAAGGAAGTGATGTAAGAAAGTTCATGACCAGTAGACCGTTCTGGAAGCACTCTCATAATCCCCTAATCTCCAATTCAACTGTCACACAACGCACTCTGATTGATTAATGTGTTCAAATTAACCAATCAGAGTGCGTTGTGTGAGAGTTGAAAGTGAGATTTAAAAAAAAAGGTAAGTATGCCCCGGAACCGCTTTCGCATTACTTCAGAGCACTTTACCTTTACATCCATGCCATTCCGGAAACGGAAAATTTCGATCAAAAATTTCCGCTCCGGCCGGGAATCGAACCCGCAACCTCTGGGTCAGTAACCAATGCTCTTAACCACTGAGCCACGAAGGTCGGCTGAAGGGGAGATTATGAGAGGGTTTCTGGAACGGGGTACA
Source organism: Bactericera cockerelli (assembly GCA_024516035.1). Taxonomy (NCBI): domain Eukaryota; kingdom Metazoa; phylum Arthropoda; class Insecta; order Hemiptera; family Triozidae; genus Bactericera; species Bactericera cockerelli. Next base: position 4,582,153 of record CM044956.1, on the reverse strand, counting down.
GGTCTAAATACCCATGCTCACGTAATATAATGTCAATTGATTAATTTCGACCAATCACAGAGCTCTAAAGTGATCACGTGACCTTACATCTACATAAGTTTTCCTGGGGCTAATCTGGCTATGTGAGGTTAATGTGGGTAGTTAAAATCAAATAGAATGAATGGACATGAAAGCAGCCTAGACAATGGATCTGCGCGCACTAATGATCCTCTCACCACCGTGATTTAGGTATCTATTATATTTATGAGCTTGGACCTAGGAGGGTCATTTCGACCCGGCTGCCACCCCTTGCGTAATAGATTAAAAAAAGACAGATAGGAATTATTGCCTCCGGCCATCTCTTATTTTATTATTATTATATTATGCTTTATGAGGTAAGACAAAGTAAAATATATACAGTAAAATACAATGAAATTATAAATAAAAAATAAATAGATTGAACAAAGAAACAAGAACAAAAAAGAGAATAAAGCTAATGTCCTATCTATAGGGCGGAGTTATTGCCTGCGGCATTCTCTTCCCCAGATCGAAGATTTCCTGACGAAACATTGTGCTTGGCGGGCAGGAATTGTATTTTCTTTTCCCTCTTAAACTTTTAATGCATTTCAGAGTCAATCCTTTTTTTCTCTCCCTCTCTCCCTTCCTCTTGGAATTCAATTGCTCAAAAGCTTTCTGAAATTAACTTCATATTATTTCCTTCTATTCGACCTTCTCTATTGCCTTTCTGAATGTATCCTTAAGCAAAAATATCCGGGTTTATCTTTGCCTCGGGGTTCTCATGATTGCTGTTGAGGTTTTCCGTGGTGAAGAGGAGGGCTGCTACAGTTATAATTGGATTCTGGAAGTCTATTATTATTATGAAACGTCGCTTTATTAGAAGAACATTTTTTTTTTTTTTTTTTTTTTTTTTTTTTATTAAGATATGCAACATTACATATAATAAAGGAATTAAATGTAACAATACTAGCATAAATATACATATAGGTTTTGTTAATCGATACAATAGGATAATAATTTTCATAAAACTAATTCTTATAATTAAGTACATAAAGGTAAATATGTATAGATTGATAAATTCTATGTACCTATTTAAAATGTATTAACGGATATTTCATTTTTGAATTAGGCTCTGCTATTGAGGGTTCAGAAAATCTGTGAAATCGTTGTAGTTTAACGAAAAATCAGGTTTTATGTCCAAGTTATTGAATGTCTTCATGGACGATGTGATGGGGGATTTTGGTGAAATATTGTTTTGTATGTCAAAGAATAAGTTTCTTTGTCTCAGGCCTGGTCGAGGAACTTTGAAGGAGATCTTTGAAAGAATTTGTGGTGCGTCAATGTTATTATTTATTATTTTGTAAAGAAATTTCATTTTTTCTAGTTCTCTTCGATCTTCCAGCTTAAGCAGGTCAAGGTTTTCAATAAGAAGCGAGTAAGAGATTTGCTCTGGATATGTCGGATAAAAATTATTTACTTTTTTGAATAGATATCTAGCAAATTTAGCTTGTATATTTTCGATTGTTTTTGAATGATTTTTTTGACTAGGAGACCATATCAGTGAGGCGTATTCAACTTTTGATCGAACTAAAGATAAATACAGAACTCGAATAGCATCAATATCATCGATTTGTTTGCAATATCGAATAATAATACCCAAGTTTCTGTAGGCCGTGGTTGCAATTTGTTCTATATGTGGTATGAAGGAGAAGTTTGATTGGTATAACACACCAAGGTCTTTGAAAGATTTTGTAGTTTCCACGGGTTGATTATTTATGGTGTATGTGCTTGCGATGCGTTTTTCTTTAGTACTATAAGAAATTTGTTTACACTTAAGTGGATGGAAATTTAATCCAATTGTTGTTAGCCAATCAGATACAGCATCTATGTCACGTTGAAGAAGGTAGCAGTCTTCAGGCGAGTTAATAGCTTTGTAAATTTTGAAGTCGTCAGCATAAAGGCTGTAGTGAGAATATTTAATATGATTTCTAATATCGTCATAAGTCATTATAAATAAAAGGCTAGATATTTTTGACCCCTGAGCTACTCCAGAGTTAGGTGTGATTGTAACTTCTCCGATTTTTAGTTTGCGGTCTCTTAGGTATGATTTGAAGAAAGATAAAGATGGTCTGGAAAAACCTAGAGTATTCATTTTTCTGAGTATGGCATCATGATTAAGTCGGTCAAATGCTTTTTCAACGTCGGTATATAGTACGTCGATTTGTTTACGTTCAATATTTTCAGCTATAAAGTGAGAAAACTCTACCAAGTTTGTAACAGTAGAACGTGCTTTAATGAACCCGTGTTGATGAATGCTTACATGATTGAATATGAAAACTGATAAGGTATCATAAATTATTCCTTCGAAGATTTTAGCGAAAGCATTAATATTTGAAATAGGACGCTGGTCCTCTATATTATCGGAACTTTTTTTAGGAATAGGAGTGACGACAGCTTCTTTTAGTTTGGATGGAAAGACAGATTTATCTAATGAGCGGTTAAAAAGAATCATAAGAGGTCGTACGAATCCATTTGGAATTTTTTTGATAAACCCGGGTAGAATTCCGTCTGGGCCTGCTGGTTTTTTATATTCAATTTGATTGATTTGAAACAAAATATCGGACTCTCTAACCTTTGGCAAAGAGAAAAAGTCACTCGAGATACTAGGTGGAAGGTTAAAGATATTATAAGTGCATGAGTCAGGAGCAAAAGATGTCTGAAGATGTTCAGCGAAAGCTTGTGAAATCTCTTTAGGAGAAGAGATTATTTTATCTTTATATTTATATTGTTTTAATTTTCCAGGCTCTTTTTTTTGTTTAATGAATTTCCAAAAATATTTACTATCTGTTTTAAGCTGTTTTACAGAGTTTTGGATGAAGGTTTTATAATCAGTTTTAATTTGCTTCTTTACTGTACGTCTCAGTTCTGAGTATTTGTTTGATTGTTCGATATTTTTATTTTTTGTTTTACGTAAACGTTCTTTGCGGTTAAAATTTCTTTTAGTTGTGTGAGACCACCATAATGGAAATTTATGTATTTTGGGTATAGAAGTGAGAGGAATGTGGTCTTTAAAAACGTTATTCAGTCTTGTGTATATCTGGTCAAGAATATTGTTAGGATCATCAAGATATTTTAGATCATCCCATTGTATTTTCTCTAATTCTAGTTTTAACATAGGTTCTATACAAACAAATAATGGTAAAAATTAAAATACAAAATTGACAAATTAATATAAACAGGAAAAAAAAAACAAAATATATACAATTATACATATGTCCTAACTAAAGGGCGGGGTTTTTGCCTCTGGCAATCTCTTCCACCCAACCCTTATAGTCTATGAACTGGTGGACTTGTATTCAGGAGGTGGTTCAAGTCCAAAGTTAAGCATAAACTTAGTATAGTATAGTAGTGCTTTATTTAGACTATCGGCTCGAGACAAGAAGTCCCATTACTCAAACAGTTTTTGTTTGATTAGCAGATCAGATTAGTAAAGCGAGTTTGATTAGTTGCGATACTGTGATCAACAAAAATATAATAACTTTTTTATGTTTATCGGTAGTTTCTACGTTTGTAATAACACGACGGGGACTTCAGCCTCCGTTCGCTGAAAACTCTTAAATCAGTTACTCAAATCAACCTCACCCAGCCTGTGTGGGTCCGGGAATAGCCAGCGTCGGCGAAAAATTTGAATGATCACTCATCCAAGTTCTAGCCTCGCTGAACGTTGCTTAACTTCAGTGACTGAATGAGAACTGGTGCATTGATGTATACTTACGTATGTTTCTTTTTGTTTAATTTTATAATCTAATCTGTCAAAAAACCTCGAAAAGTTAAGTTAGTTATCATATTTGTGTTAATCACAATCGTGTTATTACAATTACTCAAATATATATTTGCTTATCTCGAGACTTGAACCACCGATCAAGCTACTGTGTTCTGTGTTCGGTCGACGACAGTATAAGAAAACATGTTAGGAAGCAGGTGGTCAAATAGAAAGCCATATCCGTACTCAGAAATGGATTCGAAATCCACGGGGGAGTTTTAAGTGTCGAAAGCTTTTATTGCCTCACTAAAGAGACTCGTACATTGTATACTTGGACATTGCGTTCATATCGTACCTAGTTTAATGACCTTAATTAAATCAAGTTTGAAATTGACTCTCTCGCTATGGGGTATGGAATCCATCATTCCGAAAGAAGTTTGCTTTTACAGATAACCCTAATGTTAAGTTTTCGAGTTACGTTTTTAGAGAAAAAGTTTTTAGATTTTTGTATTTTTTGTTGTTTTTTAAAGTCGCTTTCATAGCACAACGGTTGTGTTATCCCATTCACAGGAAACTCACAAACCTGCTACACACATTAACCTTACCTAGCCTGGGTTGGGCCGGAATGCCAGCATCACGGAGTCTTCACCTCGCTGGACGTTGCTTAATTCTGGTGATCCTACGAGAAGCGGTGCAATCTACGCACCATTGACTGCCAGCGTCAATGGCGCGTTGAATGTTGAAATCGCGTTTTTAGTTTTTGTTTACATTTTACATAATTATTATTAAAAATTAATCGAGTTATTTAAAAAATTGTGGCCAAGTGGGTTGGATTTTTTTTGCTCTGTAGGTACTTGGATGGCCGGGGCATACCTCGTGAGGAAAAATGAGTAGCTGCTTTGATGTGAGCAGCGACCAGTGGCAGAATTTTAGGCAAATACAGATACATAGCTAATACTAGGATTATAAAGATACGGAAAAGTACTTTAATTCTGCGCTACCCACTAAAATTGTGATATTAATAACACAAAAGAATTTAAATGCCCAAGAATTTAAATTTAAATTTAAACGAACTATGCCCAAGAAAAGGAACGTGAGCTCAGATCAAACCCATCTAGATTTTGGTCTTACGTTAAAAACAAAGACCAAATGTCAGGACTACCTTCTGTAATGTCATATGAGGGTGAAACAGCCAGCGATGGTCAACATATAGCTAATTTTTTTGGAAAACATCTTTCTTCAGTTTACTCTAAAGAAAAAATAGTACCTCCTGAATTTACCTTTCCAAAAACATTAACCACGCCCCTTTCCAAAATAACTATCTCAGAATCTGAAATCTTAGGAGTTTTAAAAAAATTGAAAAATGATTCATCCAGCGGCCCCGACAATGTACCGCCCACTGTCCTAAAGCAATGCGCCTCTGCTTTAGTCTTACCCCTCTTAATACTTTTTAACTGGTCCCTATCTGTAGGTGTCTACCCCGACATTTGGAAATCATCTTTCGTAATACCCATCCATAAAAGTGGCCCAAAAATAGACGTAAAAAACTATCGCCCCATCAGTAAACTCTCAGCCATACCAAAACTTCTCGAACTACTTGTTTATAAACAAATATCACCTATTTTAGGATCATTACTATCTGACCATCAACACGGCTTTATGAATAAAAGATCAACCACAACAAACTTATTATCTTTTACAAATCATGTAACTGAGATTATAAACAGGGGCACTCAATTCGACATGGTCGCAACAGATTACTCAAAGGCGTTTGATAAGATTAACGTTAATATCCTTTGTGCCAAACTTAAGAGCTACGACGTACATGACCCTTTACTATCTTGGTTTCATACTTACTTTGCCAATAGATCCCAAACTATCAAATATAAAACGAACCAAAATAGTGGAGGTGATTGTACATGTTCTCAACTTGATTCTGTAGCTTCAGTCTATTTTTCCGACGCATTTGAGGTTCTGTCAGGGTGTCCACAGGGTGGTCATTTGTCTGGACTTGCGTTTAACCTCTACATAAACGACATCGAACAATACCTATCAACACCTTACTGGCTCTTTGCTGATGACAAGCGTACTGGCCTTGAAGTGCGCAATGCTCAAGATGCTCATGCTCTGCAAATGTCATTGGATGCTATTTATCAGTGGTGTCTTGTAAATAAAATGGAACTTAATATTAGTAAGTGCAAAATAATTTCATTTCATAAGAATAAAGATCCTTTATGTTTTCAATACTCCCTTAATAATGTGCCACTTGAGAGAGAGATCGCCACAAAAGATCTTGGAGTGTCCATGAACAACGAACTTTGTTTCAATGAGCACTACAATCTTATCACTAAGAAAGCCTTTAAAATACTAGGTTTCATAAACAGAAATTCAAAAGAATTTAAAGACCCCACTACTTACAAAATCATGTATTATACTTTCATTATAAAATTCACATCCCCTTAATTGAATCCGTTCAGCGTGCATTTTTAAGATCTCTAGCTTTCAAACAAAAAACAGCTATCCTGAATCACAATTACATAGATATTATGAAACTCAATAACATTGACACACTAGAACACAGGAGATCCGTTAACGATATGGTATTATTATTCAAAATACTTAATGGCAAAACCCATCTACCAGACTTTTTAAACAATTTACATTTTAGAATTAATAATAAATCGACTAGAAACAAAGCTCTATTCATGGAAAAATTTTGCACTAAAAACTATACATTCCATCAACCCATAAATAGACTCATGAGACTCTATAATATAGCCTGTGATCTGGACCCATCCCTCGACTTATTTTGTGATAGCATGAGCAACTTCAAGAGCAAGATCCTCCAGTTAAAAAATCTATCCTCCCTTTAACCTCTGTAAACATCATAGACCTTTCCACTCCACTCCAGTCCACAACAGTTTTTTACTAGAAAAGAGATGGAAAATCGAAGAAATACAATGTAATACAACATTTTTTATTAACATTTTTACCTTAAGTAGTTGCCAAAGGATATTTCCTTAGCTTCTGCGAATGGGGTTGGACCCCGTAAATTCGTAAAAATAAAAAAAAATTAAAACCAAATAGAATCAACAGGTCACAATAGATCTAATAGAGGTCGGTGTGATAATTCGGGCTTCACTTGAGGAACTCCAACCAGTCTAATAATGAACCCCATACGAAAATACATAGCTGACAAATCCATACCCAAGAACAAATAAATAAATGTTTTTCTTTGTGTTATTATATAACTTTTTAGTGAGTAGCGCAAAATTATAGGACTTCTCCGTATCTTTAATATCCCAATATCTTATTTTTACCTATAATTCCGCCATTGGTTGCTGCTAACATTAAAGCACCTACTCATTTTTCCTCACGAGGTATGGCATTTTTCCTCATGAGTGGACCCCGAACACTCAAGTACAGAGCAGAAAAAATTCTGCCCCGCTGGTGATCGAACCCAGGTCACCGTGCGTGCAATGCCTCACTCTGCCACGGTGACTACATGAGTATAAACACATAGTATAAACATATCTACACCACCAAGTCCCAGCTATCGAGCAAGGCTTTCCCAACTATGAGATCGGGAGAATGGGATTTGGTGTACCCACTAAAAACAACCCCTCGTTGAACCGAGGCAGATATAATAATATTTCATCCATGGGTATAGCGTGATGAAATGTCACAAAAGTCCACTATGTATAATAATAATAGAGGACAAATTCCTTTCTCAAATATCCCACGAGGGAAATGCTCCTATTTTATCCCTTTTTCATTTAATTTTTCTCCCACTTTCATTTTTTTTCCCTCTTTCTTTCCCTCCTCTCTTGAGTCTGCTGTATCGAAAATACATCCCTCATTGCGTTAATGAATTTTCCTTATATCTTGGTCTCCCGAGATTCGAGTAGCCTGATGAATTTTTTTCATTATAAACCAAACAGCTTTCTATGAGAGAAAATAATGAAGTTTTCGATAGTCGAAGTTTTCGATGTAGGTATATTACTTCCGATAAATTTCTAATATTAGAAATCGGAAGTATTGTGTTCGTTTTTGTAAGAAAAAAATATTTTTTTGCTCCAATTTCAATTTTTTGTTAATATACAGGGTGTCCCACCAAAGTTGGAAACCTCAAATTACTCGGCCCCTGAAAGAGTTTTTGAAAAATAAAAAATCCTAGGGTACATGTCTTAATTATTATGATAGTTTAAGAGAATTTCTACAGGGTGGCCCATGCGACGATATCAGTTAAAACACCATAACTTTTTAATTTCATTAAAAAGTGAATTTTTTCTTGCACATTTAGTTTTTCTATTTAATTTTACGTCTCTTTGACTGCTAATATACACTGTGTTACAAAAAAATTATGTCTCACCCTGTACAACACTTTAGTTTTGTTTTTCGATATGACTAACAAAAAATGTGTAAAATCAGGCGACAATTAATGATCCCAAATAAAAAATTAAAAAAACTCGGTTTTAAAAAAAATCAAGTCATTATTTCACTTGTGAACCACCCTGTATAAAATTTTTTGATGCCAATTAAAAGTGCGTGTATTAATTAAACAAACACTCTCTATTCTTGTTATCGAAAAAATTAAACGAACTTGAGTTATTTGAGATTTAGAAAAAAAATTGGTCGAAAGAAAACCACCCTGTATGTAAAATTTTTGTTAAAAAAAGTATTTAGAAACCATTTAAAAGTAAAATTATCTAATAAAATTCAGGTTGATCTATTTAAAAATCGAAAGTTGACACCTAATTTCTGACTTTTGAACCACCCTGTATAAAAAAAATTCATGACTGAAACCGCATAGTTAGGACATGTACCTTAAGATTTTTTATTTTTCAAAAACTCTTTCAGGGGCCGAGTAATTTGAGGTGTCCAACTTTGGTGGGACACCCTGTATATCTGGACATTTCATAACCTTCTGAGCAACTTTGATTTTGTGTCTCTCTGTCGCTCTGTTAAATACATTCGCAACGTAGGAAAAATAGCATTTTACCATATTTATAAAACATAATTGAAGAAAATCGGTTTAGCAGTTTTGGAGATACAAGTGATTTGATATAAAATCTCAAAATTCCCACGTGTATACTAAATACTTAGTTATATTCTATCAATTCTAAATACTTAGTTATATTCTAATCTAAACTAATATTTCTACTTAATAATTAAGTAAAACAAAAAAAGCCAACTGTTTTCTATCTTCAAATTATTTGGAAATATAAAACGTTGCTATAATATGTCTAGTTTAGACGGCAAGCTTAATACCTACTGCAAATTTCAGGCAAGATGAGATGTACACTAGGTATTGTACAGTCGAACCTATTATTATTATTATTAAACATGTTAGATCAAGTTTTATTTACAATAAAGTACATAGAATATTTACATAGAAATTGAAATTAATAAAACAAAACTTGATCAAGGGCGGTGCTAATGCCAACGGCATTCTCTTCCTAGTTATAAGGGTTGGGTGGAAGCTACAACACAGAACAAGTGTTTACAGTAGCTCCTGTTTCATTGGTACGAAATAAAAGAGGCTGTGAAACACTCATCTTGAAAATAAAAATTCCTGCCCCGCTGGGAATCGAACCCATGCGTACAATGCCTAGCGCGCTAACTCACTCTGCCACGGTGACTACTGATTTGATCATGCAGTTGAAAGCGATGTTAAATTTTTGTTTAAAAAAACGCTTGCATACGAGTCTGCAACCATTTCGACATTTTCATCTTTACTATTCAAGGTCCAAAACCCAACTGACCAAATTTCGTATTGTGCGCATGACACACACTTTCCCTCTTCTCTTAGGGTTGCAATATCGAAACGAAAATATCGATATTAGGTATATCGATAATATCGAAACCATAATATCGATATCCGATATTAGAAGACTTCTCTCCCTTTACAATTCGATATTTCGTTACATAATATCGTTACATAATTTCGTTACATAATTTCGTCACATAATTTTGGTTATGTGCCAGAGCAAAGACATGAAAATGTCAAAAAAATGGAACTTGAGGAGAACGAAAATTTTTGATAATGATATCAGAGTTTTGTGAAGTTAAATGAAAACATTCAAGAACAAATTCTAGTTTATAAAAGTAAAACTTTATTTTATTAAATGTAAAATAAAATTTACAACAGATTTTTCTACCTCAAGAAGTTTACGTGGTATCTGCAGATACCCGAAAAAATCTTCAATTATCTACCGTAAGGCAAGGGGTTATGATAGATCTATGTCCTTTCGCGACTCACTTTTTTAAAGCTTTTGCTACTTAAGGCTCTTTGAAAATTTCGCGATGCAGTTTGTTCAAGTTTTTTGATACTTACATCTCTGTTAAGATTGCCGAGTAATGTGGGAACATGTCTATAGTCACCTCTTACTGAATGAAACATTGGTACGCCGTAATCTGCCACCCATCTTTTTGCCGTTTCCAGGTCAAATGTTTTTTTTTCTTCAGCTAGTTCTTCTTCAGTCTCGTCATCCTGCAAAAAAATTGATTTGTTCGTGTGAGATTTACTTCCTAAAAAACTCAAAGCGCAACATCAAACGAATGGAGGGTAAAACCTACGTCGTAATATGACCATGCAGTTGAAAGCGACGTAAAACCCAAATTGCAAAAAAAAAAAAAAAAAAAACGCAACATGAAAAGTTGGAATTTGTATAATAGATGATTTTTACTTTTTTTCAATACTTTTATTTTGTTAAAATATATGTATTACATCTTCATAAATAATGCTATAGGTATAATAAAAAAAAAATAACTTTGACCCAAAACCATCTTTACTGAACTCTACCAGTGAAGTGGACTGATGACTTTTCTAAGAAGTATCAACCTCCTTCACCTCATGTAGACCTTTTTTTTTTTTTTTTTTTTTTTTTTTTTTTTTTTTTTTTTTTTTTTTTTAAGGTAGTTGTGCCCCGGAACCGCTTTCGCATTACTTCAGGGCACAATACCTTTACATCCATGCCATTCCGGAAACGGAAAAACTCGGTCAGAATTTTCCGCTCCGGCCGGGATTCGAACCCGCAACCTCCGGGTCAGCAACCAATGCTTTTAACCACTGAGCCACGGAGATGTAGACCTTGAGAGGATCGACACGAATGACCATACAATAATTGGTTAAAGTGCCTAATAGGAAAAAAAAATGAAACATTAAAAACATGGCAAGTTTAAGTTGCTCATGATGCAAAGCATGTGTGAGGCCACACAACAGCGATAAAAAAATGAATGTCTGTCGTGAAATGTTGAAAAAGGCCAAAAGTCTGCACAAACTGGTAGTGGACACACCAGATTCCTAAAAAAGTGGTTTTCTATAGTGCATCCCTATAGAAGTGGTTTTTGCTTTTTTATAGTGGTTGAGTGGAAGAGCTCACATGTGAGAACTCTGCCACTTTAAAGAAAGCCGAAAAAATGTACGTATCTACTACCTACAATAACAGGTTTGAACGTTTTTGTGGACCACCCTGTATACATGAAAAGAATACTCAAGGCATTATCACCACCGTATATCAGGCTTTGTTTTTTATTATTATTATTACACCTCTATGCATTGTACCTATGTGTATAATTATAAATAAAGATATTTTTAAGTGAATATTTATTCAAAAAGAGACAGGTCTGTAACACTCAGAATCCTTGCCTAAATAGAGTTTGATCCAAATGATAAAAATCGTCAGTTACAATTGAAAATACTCGGACGACGAAATCACAATGGAATATTTTCGATTGTAATATTGACGAGTTCTATCAGCCTTAGAATTTTGGTCTCGTAATTTAGATTCACCCTGTATATTGGTCCCAATGCCAGGAAAACTTACCAGGATCATTTCGCCATCCAGTGGGTTCTCTATGGGATAAGATTCAGCACTAAACAAGTCGATATATCTTCCACCATATTCAGGCTGAGGGGAAAAAATGAGCTTTATGTGAGTGCGTGTTTCATCTCAGTCATGTTTAAACTAAAACACACATGTGATTTGGAAAAAAACACGAAACACTTATTTCTTTTTGAGGTGTTTTCAAATACCCACCTCTCCTTTAGGTGTTTTACGACAGTATTTAGGTATTATTTGGGAACGCAGAGTAACGTAATGTATTTTGTTGCGAACGAAGTGAGAATGGTTTGGTTTAACTCGATCGACCATAATTTTGTCCCTGCGCCAGACCATGTTTCGGACTGCGCATGCGTATACAGTGTGTATCATTATTACAAGATGAAACATTTCGAGCTGTTTAAACCCACCTTGTATATTTTCTTCCTCATTTTCAAAGCGGTGACAAAATAAAATAAAATTGAAACCTTTTTTTTTCGGGGTCGGTCATCGAGCATCCAACAAGTCTAACATCTCAAATATCCTCTTTACCCCTTGGCCGTAGAAAACTTTATTTTGTATTGCGGTAGGTAATGATTTCCTTTTTGAAGCAACAAGAATGTACAATTACCTACAGCATGGTAAATCTCGAATATTCGCAAAATTTCGAAATAGGGGAAATATTAGGGCCGTAAGCCCGTATCATCCAAAGTACAGAGTAGAACTTTTTCTACCCAGCTGGTGTTCGAACCCAGGTCATGCTACGTATAAGCCACGCCCCTTGCTCACGGTCATTACAAAAAAGCGAATATTAGGAGTTCAGAACTTACTTTACGGATTTCATCATCAATGGCTTCTCTGATTCGGGCAAGAAGACGGTCCAATTTTATTGTCTTCACACATGACGGGGCCACCGGGTTCCACAAATTAGAAAAGCTGAAACCTGTTTTATTTTCCTGAAAAAAAGAAAAAAAAAAAAAGAAACCCCAATTATATAGAACATAATTACAAACAAGATTTCACAGCTCAATGGCATGGCGGTTGCCTAGGATATGAAGAATCACGAGTTTAAACTTAATAAAACAAATACAATACTTGTGATATCCATAGGTATAATTGAAAATAGTGAACTTAAAGTAAGACTCAAACAAAATATGGACAAGGATCAATCAAATTTCGGAAGGGCTGTCAACAGGATATTTGCAGAGTTTATAGATTATGGAAAGGCGTTTGACACGGTTGAAGTGACTGGAAGCAGCACTGGTGTGTATGAGAGTGACGAAAACATTGGAATAGGTAGGAATCCCGTAGGTAATCCTTGTTATCTTCACCCAGTCTAAGTGGGGCCAAAATTTTCTTTGCAATTTTCAGTTTGCAACCATTAGAGGCTAGAATTATTTTTTATATTTCTGGAGTACTCGTATGTACTTGTTGATACAAGCAAGAAATATTATGCTGCTGTTGTTTTAGCGACGTCAGTTTCCTAACAAAAATTCAGTTCCCTCCAAACACGTGAGGCTGGCATTTCCGGCCTAACCCAGGCTGGGTGAGTTTAATGTGGAGAGTTGGTACGGAGGTAAAGCCGCTGTCCTGTGTAGTCAGAACGTTAAAAACAAAAAGAAACAAATAGTTCTGGTTCCAGAAATCTCCCTTTCAACCGTCACACAACGCGCTCTGATTATTGCGCTCAAATTAACCAACCAGAGTGCTTTGTGTGACGGTTAAAAGGGAAATTTAGGAATTATGAGGGTGAGATGGGAGTGCCATCATTGAACGACTTCTCCCTCATGTCATTTTCATTAACTTCTTCAATCAATTTACTAATTACAATTGTATTTGTGATGTTATATTGTAGATTGTAAATAAACAAATTAAAAAAAGAGAGTGAGAGTGCTTTGGTTGAAAAGAAGATTAAGGGATTATGAGAGCGAGACAGGTACAAAATATGACCAACATGGCCATACTCAAATTGAGGAAAGCGGCAGAAGATTAATAAGACAAATGAACCTTGTAAACTTTCAATTTTCCAACATGCTGTATTCTATGGTATTGTATATCCCGTTCATTTTGGACAAGCAAGGAGCAGACCGCAAGTAGAATGGGGAAGAGGCAGTCCTGGTAGCTCAGTGGTCTGGTAATCCAAAGGTCGCGGGTAGAAACCCAGCCCGGACAAGACAAGTTATCCTCAAATTTTGGATTTTGAAAAAGACACAGAATACACACTGGATAATAACACCAATTAAGGGGGGAATAGTCAAAAACAGGAGCCGCTCCCCCAAATAAAGCTAGATAAACCTTATCTAGCAACAGTAAAGTTGCAATTATTTGCTACAGAGTTCATGTCTTAAGCTTACTGCTGGACTAATGGTACTCATATTTTAATCGAACACTATAAATATAATCATAGAGTGGCGTCATCGTGAACGATGGTAGCCAGACAGTGGAGGAATGACTCAGCACAGTCTTTACAAGGAGGCTAATAATTGACAAGGGCCCCCAGAATTATGCCAATGCTGGTCTACTCCCTGTTTATAGTCCCCCAGCCAGACTTATAATCATTATTTTTGTGGAATTCTTTTTATATAATAATATAAAAAAAACCTACTATAAAACCAGAAGCTGATCTCATGGCCAGCTGTGCTTGTTCTAAAACACTGGGTCCTCGAGCAGCGGGGTCTGAACTTTCAGATTCATTGGTATTAGATCGTGGCCCAAATAGTGTATGAGCTAGACCGGCCGATATCGAAGTGGTGATTATAGTTCTAAAAATACCCGTCGCAGGGCCTGCAAAATACAGCCCTGCAAGACAAACGCTGAAAAAAATACGCATTCCCTTTGCTCGATACTAAAAAAAAATTAAACACTAAACACCGATTTTGATCACTTGAAAGAAGAAAATGAGTCTGCACAACTCTGAAATCAACATTGAATGGTGTTATGAGCGTATGAGCGGTAAGGCTTGCAGCAAATAATTATGTATAATTTAATTAGGTTCTGAGACAAGCTTATATACTTTTTTTATATATTTTTTTTCAAGCTTACATACTGCCGACGCGACGTGAAATAAGTGGTGTGATCATCACACGACTTTCTATTCCGACAGCAAGTAAGTGTTGTGATCATCACACGACTTTCTATTCTGACAGCAAGTAAGTGGTGTGATGATCACACGACTTTCTATTCCGACAGTAAGTAAGTGGTCTGATGATCACACGACTTTCTATTCCAACAGCAAGTAAGTGGTGTGATCCTTACACGACTTTCTATTAAGACAGCAAGTAAGTATGTGATCATCACACGACTTTCTATTCCGACAGCAAGTAGGTAAGTCTTGTGATCATCACACGATTTTCTATATACATACAGGCGTCCAAGTTTTTTTTATAGAAATTTTGAGAATCAATTCTAGGGGACACTCTTAAACCCGAATTATGGAACAGGATTTTTTGTTAATCTTAGTGGACACTATACCTTAACATTCATCTGGACAACATCTGTAGATGTCATATCTAATTATCAAAGCTGGGCTTTGTAGCTGTATAAATATGTGGCGTAAAGGGGCTGTGGCCAGCTCCTTTACGCTGGTTTTAAAAATCTATCGGTCAACTGATAAAATCCAAGGGTCGGATTGGATTTACTAATCCTGTTTCATAATACTGCCCTAAAACTAAAATAATCTCAGATCAATTATCAAAAAATGGCGTCGAATGCAAATAGGTACAAAATTTTAAGTTCTAGGTATTTCCTTGGGAAATTTACTCAATAATCATAGTACCTTTCTTTAGTAATTTTGTTTTTATTTTTTATTTTTAATATTCATATTTTTTTTTCTCTATTTCTTTTGTACCAAATTATTGTCAGTTATTGCTGGGGATTATCATTGTAGGTAGTAATAGTTGCAGCCTCATCTCCAGTGTAGACATTAGACATATGTGTATACAAAAATTTATAATACAGACATGAGAACCATTTTCACTTTTTTTCATCAAGTGCAAGTTTATTTTTCAGGTGAAAACTCTTTATTCAAGTGATTTTTTTTTTCATTTTTAGAAAAAAAATACCTAAAATTATTTTAGTCTTGGAATGTCTCGTGGAGTTTATTCTAAAATTTTCAAAAAATAAAACTCGGACACCCTGTATATCTAAACAATAATTATTATTTTTCTATAATAAATAAAGACCTACTATATGATCAGAAGCTGATTTCATAAACGACTGCGCCACATCCAGCATACTAGGACCTCGCTCAGTGGCGGAGGCGGTGGGGCTCTCAGATGCATTCGATGCTGGCGCCAATAGTGAATGAGCTATACTAGCAAGTGCCCCAGCAGTGAGCATAGTTTTAATAACACCCGGTCTTGAAGACCCCTTCTTACGGCCTGCAAAAGTGCCTGAAACTAACAGTGCTACAAGACAAACTTTCCAAAATATACGCATTGTTTCGGTCAATGTTAAAAAAAAATCAACACGAAACACCCTTGATGATCGATTGAAAAAAGAAAATGAGATTACACAACTCTGAGATCTACTTTGGATGCTATTATGAGTTAATTGAGCGGGAATGGGTCTCAGCAACTAGGTATTATTTTGTCCAAGAGAAGTTTATATAGGTACTGCCGACACCAGAATAGTGGTGGGATCAACGGCTTTCTATTTCAACTCTGTGTATGTGATGTGATCATCACACGACTTTCTATCACAAATTGAGGATTTTTTTTATTTTTAAACATGCTCCTGTAGGGAAATTGCAAAAAAATAATAAATAAAAAATATCAAAAACTAATAAAACAACTATTAAAACATGTTTTTTTGATGAGTTGGTTGACTTGTTTTACAGATAGTAAAATAAATATTCGTCCATCAGAGGGTAAGCAGGATGGGTAGGCTACAACACAGAAAAAAAACAGGTCCTTTAATATGTAGTTATTGTAATTTTATTTAGCTTTAATAAATTGTAATTGATAAGAACTCTTTGGTTGTATGGACAAAAAAAACATGTCTAAAACTGTTCGCCTCCGTTAAAAAGTGATGCCGTTGAAGGAAATCTGACAGTTATTGAAGGTAATTCAATTCTTTTTATGGTAACCAGTGGCGGTTGGTATTACGAGCAAGTAATTAATGTTACTTAGACAAATGTGATTAGGAGTCAAGTAATTCTGAGGTACCCACTAAAAGATTAACATAAGGTAATGGGTAAAACACAAAGAAACAGTATTTATGCATATTGCATTATTGCATACATACGTGTATTTCAGATTTTGTATAAAAATATAGATGAAAATCGTGTGTAAAATCTCACCATTAAAGATGATGATTTTTTATAAAAATTGAAATCAACCGTTGATTATACAGGGTCTACCAAAAACAAGAGCCACTCAAAATATCTAGAGAAAATTTTGAAAAATACGTACTTCACAAAAGGCTTTGTTACCTATGATTTTTTTGTCCCGCGTTCTACAGGACAATGATTTTTTTTTTTTTGCAAACAGATGACATTTTTTATTTCTTTTACTTATTTTTCTTATGGTCTGGCTAATTTTGCAATAATTTATTGTAGGTAATAGGCAAAAAAGATATGTATAATTGGACATGTGACTACGTTCGCGGGGCTAACAAATTTTGTATTAATCTGATTTCCAAGTAATATTACAATATCTTATTTGTCATTTGAACTTTTTTACTATATCATCTGATTGGCTGTATGGAATGGCCTTTCCTACCAATGCCTAAAAAAAAAAATATCATCTGAGGTTTTCCGATCGAACTATTGTGGACAATTAAAAATATACACCCGTCGTGATATGACCATGCAGTTGAAAGCAACGTTGAACCCAAGTTCAGAAAAAAGAAAATACATACATATTATGTAGGTATTATAATAATAATAATACTCTTTAGTGGAAGGTAACCACCAGGCGAGGTTAATGCTCAAAGCATTTTCTACCTTCAGAGTCTTATTATTATGTGTCACAAACTCAAATTAATGAGGAAAAATTCGTGCACTGGGTGGGATTCGAACCAACGGATTCCTACGCTACCTGGATTACCAGACTAGCGCGTTAACCACTTGACTACCAGTGCACTAGGTATTCATTACGAGTCGGCCATGCCTCGATAAACTCACACCCCCCACAAGCCTGGCCACAACATAATATACTCATATACTGTATACCTACTCATCCAAATGAATATTGTATTATATTGGATTGAGAAGAAAAAATGCAAATACCAGTCCATTTCTCGGGATTATTTCTTTGTGCCACTCGCATTTGAAACAATGGGGCCAAGAAGCCAAAGAATTCGTAAAGGATGTTGTCATAAGACTGTATGAGTCATCAGGAGAGAAAAGGTCAAATTCCTTTTTGAAACAGAGGATTTCTCTGTGTATCCAGAGATGAAATGCAGCAGCTGTGATGGGCACAGTGCCTCGTTCCTCAGACTTGGAAAGCATTTTTTATTATCCAGGAGTGTACTTTGTAATAATGGTCTTAAAATATAATTTATATCCTGTTTCATAATTCGGGCCTAAAAATTATATTGGTATTTATTTGTGCCAAGTTTGGTGCTTTTTAAAAAAGTATGAACAATGTTTCCCATACCCACAGGTAAGGGAAGTACAAGAATATCTGTAAACGATAAATAATAAATATCATTATTATTATCAAGACAGGGTAAATATACCGAACGGTATATAAAGTAAATACACAGATATGTACAGAACAATTTATTTTTTCAAAATTTCAATATCGGGTCGGAAAACTTCACGGTAACATTTTGAATAAAATATGCTGGTTAATGCTTTCTAACTGACCTCAGTAGCTCAATTGATAAGTCAGCGGACTCGTAACCAGGAGGTTAGGGGTTCGAGTCTTAGCAGCATCGGAAATAATAAGTTCACACAATATACGAGTAATATGATAAACATACATTAGTCTGGCTGGGGAACTATAAACAGGGAGTAGAAAATAGCATTGGCTTGGTTCTGGGGGTCCTTGTCAATTATTAGCCTCCTTGTAAAGACAGTGGTAGAAGCGCTGAGTCATTCCTCCACTTTCGGCTACCATCGTTCACGATGACGCCACCCTATGATGATGATGAAACATATATTCAAAATATACGCCTATTATACTTCATCTTCTTCTGCTCAAACCGGGAGTCGAACTCAGGATCTCTGGACTACGGGCAGTACTTACGACCGTTACGCCACGGAGGCTGGCCTAATATTTTTCATACTGCCGATTGAATATAAAGAGAATTTGATGTTATTATTATGTATTAGTCAATGTCTCAATTAAATGAGGAAAAATTCATGCATTGGCTGGGATTCGAACCTTCGGATCCCTATGCTACCGGGATCACCAGACTAGCACCTTAACCACTTGAACACCAATAATGTTCATAGAATGTAGAAGTATTGTTTTGATAGTCGGAGTCAGTCGGTTGATGGTGAATTTTTGAATAAAATACCCAAGTCGTAAGATCAAGGGGCACAATAGAAGAATGGACAGAAATTTCACAAGATCGTCAATTAGGGAAGAAGATGATTAACGGAGGTTTCGGGCCCTCGCGGCCTGCTAGAACACAACAGAAAGTAAGTAAGTTAGATCTTATTACATATAATTATGTAAATTTATTTAAAATGTAAGGTACAAAAAACAATAATAAAATTACAGATAGTAACTCAGCTGAGGGTAGAGCCGAAAGCATACTTGCTGCATTCCCCCTCTGTATCGCCAGGCTGAGACGCCGTTTCAAATATATATTATATGTATAATAAATAAATTATACAATTTTTTATTTATTGCTATGGACTCTTTAACCTTAAAATCAGTGAGTGAAGATTTTAAAAATTGACATATCCATTGTAATTTATATAATAAATAAATATAATATTTATATAATAGAGAAAAGAAAATTATTACATGAAATGAAACTACGCCACAAAACAAGAGGACTGTATCGCCTTACTGAGGGATAGTAGCATTAGATATGTGTTACCTATTAAAACAATTATGTACAATTATTAATGCAAATAAATTACAAATTACAAATCACCCTGTAAATACAATCAAGTGTTTGAAATTCAGACGTGTACGTCTGGTTCCAATTACCTGGTTAGTCATTTGCTGTGTGTCGCGAATCTTCAGGCAACAATTGCTGCTCATTATAAATAGTTAAATGCGTCATATTATATGGCTGATGAGCAACCGCCTACGGTAATTAGACTTCATTAGCACTATCCTCCAATGTCAACTTGCAAGAATTAACGCCGAAGTTTCGTGATAAATAAATATTCAAGTCTGTTTTTTCTCGGAAAACGACGAGTCAAATGCGCCATTTCTCATAATTACTTGTACACTTGTCTGTCCTGCTAGCTCAGTGGTAAAGGCGGCACTCTGTGAATCCAGAGGTTCCAGAGGTCGTGGGTTCGAAACCCAGCTGGGACATGACAAGTTATCATCCCATTTGGGATTTTTACCACATAATATTTAATACGTCTTGATCTTACTGCTGGAATAATGGGACTTAATAGTCTTAATCGGGCAGTTTAAATAAGGCGATATTATTATTATAATATAATTATTACACTCGACTTCAAGGAAAATGGCACACGTGGAGGATTTTTTTTTCTTTCACAGTACATTTTTGGCTTTCTTTTTCAAGGAACATCCAGCTTTTTGTGAAGTCTTGTGTACCATCAGCGGATCTCTTTGTTGCGTCTCAGGAAGGCCTGTGGGTCCATGTACCACAGGTTAAGAACCTCTAAGTTAGAGATAGAAAGAAAGGATAAATTTAATATGAAAAAGAGAGAGGTACTAAATCCGAGAGAGAAAGAGAAAGAAGATATAGGGAAAAAATTAGACGTTGAACCAAAAAACAAGGTTTGGAAATAGAAGGCAAGTTCAGAGAGAGAGGGAGAGAGAAAGAATAAGAGAGGGATAGTGGACCAAAAGAGAAGGAGAGAGAGAAGAGAAATAGAAAAAGGAAATAGAGAGAGGGATGAAGAGAGAAATAAAATGAAAAGAGAGGGGTAAGATAATAGGGGTAAGAAAATGAGAGGAGAGAGAGAAACAGAGAGCAAAGAGACGGGGAAAAAGAGATAATAGAAAAAAAGAGAAGGAGAGAGAAAGATAGAGACAAAATGAGAGGAAGAAAGAGAGAGAGAAAAAGAGTGGGAGAGAAATTGAAGAAGAGAGAGAGAAAGAGAAAGAAAGAGAGAGAAAAAAGAGAGAGAGAGAGAAAGAGAAGAAAGAAAAGAGGGGAGAAAGAGAGAGAAAAAGAGAGGGAGAGACAGAGAAATAGAGAAGGAGTGAAAAAAGAGAAGAAGAGAGAGAGATATAGGTGTATAGATCTAAAAAGAAAGGGAGAGAGACAAAGAGGGAGAAGGGAATTTGGAGAGGGATAATTTCATCCGGGTGCAATATTAATTAATCCCTCGGTGAATTTATGGTGTCACATTGTCCTGCACGGCTGAGTTCGATCCCCGATTCAGCACTTTTTAGTTCCCACCGCCGAAAACCCCTTCACAGAACGTGTGGCTTGTGAATTCTTGCTGACTACAGGGTGTGTCCTACTGTCAAACATGATAGGTAGGTGTCTTATAAATAGTTATCATATTTGTGTTGATCTGAATAGCGATATCACAAATAGTCATTATTATTATTATAGTATGCTTTATTAGGTAAGACAAAAATTTATACAGTAAAATACAATGAAATTATAGAGAAAAAATAAATAGATTGAACAAAGAAACAAGAACAAAAAAGAGAATGGAGTTAATGTCCTACCTAAAGGGCGGGGTTATTGCCTGTGGCAATTTCTTCCACCCAATAATCAAACTCACTTTACTGAATTTCTGCTCATCTTGGCACTTGAACCTCCGACCTTCAGATTAGAAGTCCGCCGCCTTATCGATCAAGCTACTGAGGTTTGGGGTGTATTACATATAAATATAAAGGATTAAGTGGAAAACAAAAGGAAAATTAATATATCACTGACCATGCGGAAGGTTCGAATCCCAGACACGACAAAATAAATTGTATTCAACATTTTTTTGTTTCAGTTGTTTTTTTTTATTTAAAATTTTAGGTTTAACGTCGCTTTAAACTGTATGGTCATATAAAGAAGGGGATTTTTACCTTCCATTCAATGAGAACTCACACACCAGCCTCAAATCAACCTGACCCACCCTAATTGGGCATCACGGAACCCCCGTGATGCTCAATTATAGGCTTTAAATGGTCACCCACCAAAGTTCTAGCCTTGCTGAACGTTGCTTAACTTCAGTGACTGAATGAGAACTTGTATATTCAACGTGACATCGACGCTGGCTTTTTTTTGATGGGGACTCAAACCACCGACCTCCAGGTTAAAAGTACGCTCCCTCATCATTCGAGATACTGATTTGGGAGTTTATTTTTGGGGTTTAACGCCGCTTTCAACTGCATGGTCATATCACGACGGAGTTGTTACCCTCCATTCGCAGGAAACTCACACACCTGCTACCCATATTAACCTCACCCAGCCCGGGTTGGGCCGGTGTGCCAGAATCACGAAGTCTTCACATCGCTGGACCGGTGCATTCCGTGCATTCAATCGACGCTGGCCACTTAGAAGTTTTAACCATCCTGTATTGTGAAGAAAAAGCGAAAACTAATTAAACTTTTTCTTTA
This sequence comes from Bactericera cockerelli, assembly GCA_024516035.1. NCBI lineage: Eukaryota > Metazoa > Arthropoda > Insecta > Hemiptera > Triozidae > Bactericera > Bactericera cockerelli. The sequence goes on along the minus strand of CM044956.1, from coordinate 4,559,897 downwards.
TTTTGTATGTAAATAAAGTTTCTAGAATTGGGGAGGGAGCAGCCTTTGCGTCAGATTTGGGATAAGTAAGTTATCTGTAGCCAACCTGAATGTATAATAGGTAGACACTTTACAGGGTCACCAAAAGTAATGTTGCTAATTTTTAATAATAATAATAATCTTTAGTAAAAGGTAACAACTTGGTTAGGCCTCAGAGCATTTTTTTTGGCAGTGGACCAAAATAAGTCCATACAGCCACTTTTTATTTTTGAAATTCAGTACTGATTAAAAAACAGGGTACAATTTCAATAGTTACACATAGGACTTAAAAAGAAATGTGAAAAAGCTGAACATACAATAAAGAATGAAATAATAATAATAAAAATCTTTAGTGGAAGGTAACCACCTGGTTAGGTTAATCCTCAGAGCATTTTCTTTCACACCTAACCCTCGTTCTCACTCTCATAATCTCCTATTAAACCATCACTCATCGCACTTAGTTATTATTATTATCTGACCTAGTAGCAGGGTTTTCATTGAAACCCTAACAATTAACACTGCGACCTAATTAGATCTATTGTGACCAGTTTATTCTATTTGGTTTTAACGTCCTGATTGAGATAGATAGTCAGGGCGGGGGTTTTACACTCCATTCGCTGGGAATCAAACGAGCTACCCAAGTTAACCTTATCCAGCCTGGGTAGGGCCGGAAATACCAGCTTCACATGTTTGGAGGGAACAGAATTTTCTTCAAAAAGTCTGCTCCAACCGGGGATCGAACTCGGGATCTCTGGACTACGGGCAGTAGTCACAACCATTACGCCACGGAGTTAATACTTAGTTAATTTGAACGCAATAACCAATGGGAGTGCTTTGCATGACGGTGAGAGTATGAGAGTGTTGTCTGTAGTAATGAGGTCCATATGTCGAAATAGAAGAGATGACATGTTTGTAATGTAATAAATTGTAAAATACAAAACCATTTCTACAAAACATCCTAAAGTAACCATCATAAAGTTTTGGGTGGAAGAGATTACCAAAGGCAATAACCCCGCCCTTTAGTAAGGACATGTACGAGTATATATTTATTTATTTATTTTCTCCATTTTTTAGGTTTTACTTCCGAGAAATTTCTAATATTAGAAATCGGAAGTATTGTGTTCGTTTTTGTAAAAAAAAATATTTTTTTGCTCCGATTTCAATTTTTTTCATATTTCTGGACGTTTCATAACCTCCTGAGCAAATTTGGTTTTGTGTCTGTCTGTCGGTCCGTCGGTCTGTCGGTCTGTCGGTCTGTCGGTCTGTCTGTCGGTCTGTTAAAACGATTCCTTGTAACGCGCAAATCTCGGAAACTACTCTACCGATTTTGATGAAATTTTGCACACATCTAGGAGACATTCTGCAGATGGTCCCATTTTAAATTCATCGAATTCGTACTAGCGGTTCTTGGTGAAAGAGACCATGCGCCTGACCACTAACTTTTTACTTAAACGCTGATATCTCGTGAACGGTACACTCGATTTTGATGAAATTTTGTATGGTTATGAATATTATTATTTTACATAGGCTTTTTATATTTATTTTTAAATTAATTATGATTTGACTCTGATATTTAAGAAAATCCGAAATTTTGGACAAAGAAGTCAAAAAATAAGGACCACGACTTGCCGATACAGAATTTTTTGTAGAATCTAGAATGTATAAAAAACAATATTCTACCATATAAAACAAATTTGAAGAAAATCGGTTGAGCCGTTTTAGAGATACAAGTAATTTTCTAAAAAAATCTCAAATTTGGCACGTGTTTACAATGTGAAGCAATCACGAGGAAGTATTGTGTCCATAATTGGCAGTGTTTTTTTTTTGTTCTTTTCTTATATTGTATAATTATTATCAATTTGTAGTTATCTGTTTATATATATGTCCTTATTAATAAAGTGTAAAATAATAATAATAATAACCATTCCTATGTCAAAAGATAATTGTTTAGTACTGTGTCTTACTGTTTGTTGGTAAATAAAGTTCAATTTCTCTCTCTCTCTCTCTAGTAAACTATGAGTTATGGAACTAGGTTGACCCAGCACCTAAATGGGAAGTATTGTGTCACTTCTCGTCCATCAGAGGGGAGGCATACTACAGGATGAGCAGGCTACAACACAGACCACAAGCGTCTACAGTAGCTCCTGTTTCATGGCTGCGAAATAAAAAAGGCTGTGAAACAACACTCAACTTAAAAAAAAAAAAAAAATGAGTCACAACTACATGAACATAATTATGTATTAGCAATGGATTGTATAGTTGTTGTTTTTCTGTTAAGTGCCTACCTAGATCCGTTGTTCTCTCAGTGGTTGAAGATTATGTAGCTTCTCAGTGGTTGAAGATTATGTAGCTTCTCAGTGGTGGAAGATTATGTAGCTTCTCAGTGGTTGAAGATTATGTTTGTAGTTTCTCAGTGGTTGAAGATTATGTAGCTTCTCAGTGGTTGAAGATTATCCTACTAGGTGGGATTCGAACCAACGGATCCCTACGCTAACTGGATTACCAGACTAGCGCGTTAAACACTTGATAGTCATAATCGCTTTTTTTACTCTCAAAATCCTCGAATTTTCCTTTCAAATGTTGAACAACACACTCTGATTGGGGTTTTCAACGAAACTTCACGGTTGAAAGGGACATTTCGCGAGTGATAGTAATTTCTGGAATGAGAAGACCCAGGAAACAAAGCTTACAATACAGTATCTAATCAATACAATACCTGCTGATGAGAGCAAATAAGCTCGAAACAGCTGTCCAGGTATGTTGTGATATTCATGTACATCTAGTACAACTTCTCACTTTTCTGTTTATACTGATTATACTGAATCGTCTCTCGAGCTCTGGTCTCCTCTTCTTCGTATTGCCTTCTGCAATACTCGTATTTTCTAAAAAAAATACCTCTAAAAAAGTATTTTAGGCCGCCTACCGTGACAAACATTGCTACGACCGCCTGCAAGCGCAACTAGTTTCTAGAACAGACACGAAGGTATTCTCAAACCCTGAATTCCTCACTGAACCTCTAAAAAAGTATTAAACGAAGGTTGGCGATCATTATGCCAGTTGAATTTTCAACACTTGATTGAAATGTGTTAAATGTTGAAGTTCCAAAAATGAGCATACCTATTCATTTTATTTTTTCAACCTGGCTCTAAACGGAGTGTGGTGATCATAATGCCAGTTGAATTTTCAACATTTGATTCAAATGTGTTAAAATGTTGAAGTTCCAAAAAAGTGCATACCTATTCATTTTATTTTTTCAACCTGGCTCTAGACGGAGTTTGGTGATCATAATGCCAGTTGAATTTTCAACAATTGATTCAAATGTGTTAAAATGTTGAAGTTCCAAAAAAGTGCATACGCTTTGTTTAAGCGCATCTTTTGACTATAATATGTTGAGCCTCGGATAATTGAGTCCCGAGTTATATCAAATTCTTGCTTATGGAAGGTGGTACAGGTTTTTCTATCTACTTCCTTGTTTTCAATGAAGGCAATTTTGATTTTTTTTTTAAAATCTACAGATACATCCCTAATACATTGTCTCTATCTTAATTAAATTATGACTAAAATTATAATTATAAAAAAAATATGACTAATTATTGTGCAATTATGGTAGATAGATTCGTTAAAGTTATCAAAATCGTTATTTGGATACCCAGTATAAAAATAAATATAAATCTAATATAGGTATGTACAATATTGTACATGATACAGTTATCAGCTTTTTCATCTGATATTTCATCGTTTCATCTTCTCATCAAGTTGGTGGCGACTTCACGTTTTGATGGGATCTTCATGCAAATTTTGATACCCATCGAACTTTTTTAATTACATAGATTTTTCTACTTTTTATTTTTTTTTTACCGTACCAATTATTCAACACTATGAATGTACCCATGAAATACACAAGACCTGTTTGACTGCTGGAATAAAGGGACTTTTCAGTCTTACCTCGGCAGTATAAACAAGGTAGGTATATTCTATTCTATTCAATAATTTTCGACATTTATTTTTCAACCCTCATACATTTTTACACGGAGACATTTTAATTTTTACACGTGTGGTGTATTTGTGTGTGTCTGTGGTATGTGTGTGTTGTGTGATTGAGTGTGTGGTCTGAGTATGTGGTCTGTGTTTGTGGGGTGTGTTTTTGGTGTGGTGTGGTGTGGTGTGGTGTGTGTGTCTGTTGGGCTGGCGAAGCGGCGGGTGTAACCCGCTAGTTTACTAATGTTTGAATAAAAATGTCTTTAATTTGTACTAGAAAGTCGTGTGATGGTCACACCACTTACTCGGTGTCGGGAAAAAAAACCTGTGTGATGATCGCACCACTTGCGTTTGCAGTATTTAAGCTTGTCTCAGATCAAACTAGTACATGATTATTTGCTGCAAGCCTTACCGCTAATAATACCATCCAGAGTAGATTTCACAGTTGTGTAGATTTTTTTTTCAGAGTTGTGCACACTTTTTTTCTTCTTTCAAGTGATCAAAAAGGGCGTCAAAGTGTAGATTTTTTTTTAGTATCGACCAAAACGATGCGTATTTTTTTCAGCGTTTGTCTTGTAGGGCTGTATTTAGCAGTCCCTGCGTCCGGGTTTTTAAAAGAATAATCTCTGCCGGAGTAACTGCCGGTCTAGCTCATACACTATTTTCAGGAAATGATGAATCTGCAAATCCAACTCCCCCCGCCCGTGGACCGAGTCTTTTAGACAAAGCACAATCGGTTATGAGATTAGCTTCTGGTGGTCTAGTAGGTTTTACTTTAAAATAAGATATATATATGATATATATAGATAACAATCCTACAATAATTGTATCGCCTTATTTATACTGTGCGAAAATTCCAGGTAGTGTGCAACACTAGGTATTATTGATTGTTCACTAGGTATTATTGATTTTCCTCATTAGCTGCCCCCCCCCCTAGCCAAAATTCTGGCTACGCAAATGTTCTCTGCCACTTTAACCCACCTTCAATTAATTGAGCCAATAAAAAAAAAAAAAACACTGCCAATTATGGACACAATACTTCCTTGTGATTGTTTCACATTGTATACACGTGTCAATTTTTGAGATTTTATACTGAATCACTTGTATATCGAAAACCGCTTAACCGATTTTCTTCAAATTTTTTTATATGTTAGAATACCATTTTTTCTACATTTTAGATTCCACAAAATATTCTGTATCGGCAAGTCGTGGTTCTTATTTTTTTTCTTTTTTGTCAATTTTTTTTGGATTTTCTTAAATATCAGAGTTAAATTATAATTTATTAAAAAATATATATAAATAGCCTATGTAAAATGATAATATCCATATACATACAAAATTTCATCAAAATCGGGTGTACCGTTCACGAGATGTAAGCGTTTAAGTAAAAAGTTAGTGGTCAGGCGCATGGTCTCTTTCACCCAGAATCGCTAGTAGGAATTTGATGAATTTGAAATGGGACCATCTACAGAATGACTCCTATATGTGCAAAATTTCATCAAAATCCGTTGAGTAGTTTTTGAGATTTGCGCGTTACAAGGAATCGTTTTAACAGACCGACGGATCGACAGACCGACAGACGGACACAAAACCAAAGTTGCTCAGGAGGTTATGAAACGTCCATAAAAATGAAATTTTTTTTTACAAAAACAAACACAATACTTCCGATTTCTAATATTAGAAATTTCTCGGAAGTAATAGATGCAGGTGCAAGTGATGCATTACCTAATTGTATCACTATTATTGAAGGCAAAACTGCTTTGCAAAATTTTTGGCATTGGTTTTTGTAAAAATTAAACAAAAACAGTACGAAGCTCAAAACATTTTTTTGTGATAATCATCTTGATTAGTTTAAAAAGGGAAAAATTGAAATCTATATCTATAATTGAATTGAATGTATTTATTTGTAATATTATGTTACAAAGGGTCTATATCTATAAAAGAAAGCTGTCTGTATGTATGTGTGTATGGAAGTTCTTTGTACAAATCCACACCGTTTGACCGAGAAACCGAGAATTTTGCACAGAGGTCCGTTTGGATCAGGGAATTGTTCTAGGCTTATATCTTCCTAAGGTTAAGCTGCAATGACTAAGGAAAGCAATTGGATGGGTGACAAACACACACACAGACACACACATCTTTAAGTCCACAGGGATAGTTTCCTCTGAAACTCCACAGTATAATTAATAGTGCGACCTAATAAGATCTATTGTCTGTCCCGGTAGCTTAGTGGTAAAGGCAGTACGACCTCTGGACCTCTCTTTCAAGACAAGACTCTTGCCGACCTTTAGAATTTAGAGATTTCAGAGGTCACAGGTTTGAAACCCAGCCGAGATATGACAAGTTATCCTCCCATTTGGGATTTTCAAATTTATTTTATTGTAATATGATTTTACAAAAAATTGGAATTTTTGGGATTTTTACCACATAATGTTTTACCACATTGTGTGTGGGTGATGTGTGTGTGTGTTTGATGGGCTGGCGAAGCAGCGGGTGTAACCCGCTAGTTATTAGGTTTTAAAATCGTGATTCTTCATACTCTAAGCCACCACCATTGCCATATCATTGAGTTGCAAAAGCTCGTTTGTGTTTATGGTCAGTATAGTTGGGGTCTCTTTTTTCAGGAAAGTGCATCTGGTATCAGCGTTTCTAAATATTTCGAACCCGCTGACCCGTCATGTGTGAAGACAATATATTTGGACCGTCTGATGGACCAAATCAAAGACACCATTGAAGATGAAATCCGTAAAGTAAGCTCTGAATATTCACTTCTGGTAATGACCTTGGGCAAGGGGCGTGGCTCATACGAAGCATGACCTGGGTTCGAACCCCGGCTGGGTAGAAAAAGTTCTACTCTGTACTTTGTAAACATTAGGGCTTACGGCCCTAATAATTCCCCTGTTTCTAAAATTTGCAAACCCTGATGTAGGTTGCTTTGACTTGGACATTTTCGTTCCTTCAAAACGAAATAACCACCTATAGCAATTCAAAATGAAGGTTTCTATTTGAAAAGACCATATTCGGGATGTTAAAATTATTGTATTCTTTGTGACCGACCCTGATTTGAAGCCTTTGAAAATGATAGTTTGCATTTTTTGATTTATTCATTAATCGTATCCTAGGATCTTCCTCGGCACAAAATTTGGAGTTTCTATGACTACGGTAAATAGCCCATAACTTTAATAAGTCAATCAGTAAGTTGGTCGCAAAACATGTGCTTTTCAAACTAATTTTTAATAGTTCAACTCAGAACTTTGAAATTACATCCAAATGTTCCACATGAATTTGATGTTTCAAGTTTTACGGAACAACAATAAGAGGAAGAAAATATTATACAAGGTGGGTTTAAACAGCTCGAAATATCTTGTAATAATGATACACACTGTTTTATACGCATGCGCAGTCCGGAACATGGTCTGGCGCAGGGACAAAATTAATAATGTGATCGAGTAAAACCAAACTATACTTACTATTTACCTACTTCGTTCGCAACCAAATACATTACGTCACTCTGCGTTCCCAAATAAATACCTAAATCTTGTTGTGAAATACCTAAAAGGTGTTTGAAAACACCTCAATAAAAATACGTGTTTGGTTGTTTTTCTCGCAATGAGATGGGTGTTTTCGTTTAAACATGGCTGAGATGAAACACCCACTCACATAAAGCTCATTTTTTCCCCCTCAGCCTGAATATGGTGGAAGATATGTCGAAATATTTAGTGATGAACCTTATGATGTCATAGAGAACCCACTGGATAGCGATGCTCTGGTAAGTTTTCCTGACATTGGGACCAATATACAGGGTGAATCTAAATAAAGAGACCAACATTCCAGGGCTGATAGAACTCGTCCATTTAAATCTAAAATATTCTATAGTGATTTCGTCGGAAATACTTTTGTCAGCCTGACAATTAGTAGTCAAGTGGTAAACGGGTTAGGAGGTAGAAACCTTCCACTAAAGAGTATCATTATGTCTTCTTCTTTCACTTTGTCTTTTCACAAACCTCTTCCGCATGGTTCAGCTTGGCTGGACAGTACTGGACACTAATCATGTATTTATATTCACCTTAGTAGCTCAATGCTTGTATTTATATTCACCTTAGTAGCTCAATGCTTGTATTTAATATTCACCTTAGTAGCTCAAGTGTAAACTTAGTAAAGGTTATATTCACCTTAGTAGCTCAATGCTTGTATTTATATTCACCTTAGTAGTCTTTTTCACAACCTGCTTGTATTTATATTCACCTTAGTAGCTCAATGCTTCATGTATTTATATTCACCTTAGTAGCTCAATGCTTGTATTTATATTCACCTTAGTAGCTCAATGCTTGTATTTATATTCACCTTAGTAGCTCAATGCTTGTATTTATATTCACCTTAGTAGCTCAATGCTTGTATTTATATTCACCTTAGTAGCCAATGCTCGATAAGTGCTGCGGCGTGCCACCTGGAGGTCAGAGGTTCGAAACCCTGCACAGCACAGAACTATAAACTATAAATTTTTATATACTTTTTGTATATATTTTTATACAAAAAATATATAAGAAAAAATTAATTAATTATGAGCATAATGTAAAATAGGTAATTTTTATTTTGTTACTACCTATTTTGCCACCTAGGCTAAAACTATAGTATATTTTTAAACCCTTATGTTTGTAAATTTCTTTACATGACTAACTCTTCAATAAAGGCTATTTTATATATAAAATTATTTAATTTAAAATTTATTCTTAATAAAATTGTTTTGTATAAAAAGTACTTATGTAGTGTAGAAAAAAAAAACAAAAGCTTTGTGTTATTGTGTCATCATAGTTGTGTGGTTGTGCCTAACACAAATATGATAGCTAAATCCATAACCTTTTTGTTCACAGCATGATGAGGAAGGGAATGAGGAATCTTATGAAGAAGTAAGTATCTTTATTTATTTTCATATACATTTGAATTCCTAATACATCTCCATGAAGTACTGTTGTTGTACTTTTCGGAAGATGTAAGTATTTTCCATCACATTATGAAAATAAAAAATATTAACCAGAGGGCTGGATCCTTTTGCTTATGAAACGTTTATCTTTCATATTTCTAAATATGAAAAAATTGAAATCGAGCAAAAAAATTTTTTTTACGAACACAATATTTTTAATTATAATATTAGAAATTTATCGGCAGTAAATAGCCTGAAAAAAAAAAAAAAAAAAAACGGAGAGAGATAGGATAAAATGCTCCATTGATTCCCATGGCCGTATATCAACCCACCCCTAACGGGTGTCAACGTTTTCAAGACCACCCTGTATAGCTTAAGTTTTTTGATTTAACTTATATATTTTCTCTCAAATGCCATTGTGTTTTTTTTTTTTTTTTTTTTTTTTTTTTTTTTTAAATGTGAGTGTTTCACAGCCTTTTTTATTTCGTAGCCATGAAACAGGAGCTACTGTAGACGCTTGTGGTCTGTGTTGTAGCCTGCCCATCCCGTAGTATGCCTCCCCTCTGATGGGCGAGAAGTGACACAATACCTCCCATTTAGGTGCCGGGTCAACACGAGCGCACCGGAAGGTATCCCTTACAAACAACTGTACCAAATTATGAATACAAATTTTTGTCGGCGCGGGGATACGAACCCGGGATCTTCCGCATGGCAAGCGAGTGCTTAACCACTGAGCTATTCGTGCGCTCTGTGACACTACTAGCACGCGTACGGCAGAGTTTTGGCTTTTATTATTATTATTAAACTCTTTATTAGATGAACATAATAAATTATTGTATAGAAACAAATAATGGTAAAAATTAAAATACAAAATTGACAATATAAATATAACAAGAAAAAAATAAACAAAATAATCAAAATATATATGTCCTAACTAAAGGGCGGGGTTATTGCCTATGGCAATCTCTTCCACATAACTAGTACAATACAATATCTAACTTTTTGTTTAGACTAATGTTGCGTTTTTAGTTTTTTATGAAGACGAAAAGCCTCACACAGACTTATCAATTTTTTTCTTCTTTTTTGCAGGGTAACGGGACTGAAGAAGAAGGTCCAAATTTTAAATTTGATATGGAAAAGGCAAAAGTAGTTTTGTTTGATTACTTCATACCTATGGCAAGACTTTCAAAATTTGATATTACGCAGTTGCCTGTGCTATACAATTCTTATCAAAGAGACTTCGGTAACAAAAACTCTGAACAAACTGAGACGCAAGAGGAAATATCTCCATCATAACATGCCCTAAATAAAAAAATAAATATATAAATAAATAAACCTTTATTTGGAACATAAATATTACATACATCAAAATTATTACATGCATAAGAACAACTGGTTCCAATTCAGCTTAATTGCTGAGGTACTAATGCCCTACGGGAGATAATTGAACGTCTGGAATAACGGCGTATGTTATAAAAATTGGAAATATGTTTTTTTGGGGTTTAGAGCCCCTGTAATGTGTTCTTCCGGCTGGTGTGAGAAAAAAAAAATGAAAAAAATCCTTCATGGTGTAAAATAAAAAAGAGAGGGGGAAACAGCTGATTTTTCAAACTCTCAAGGGCGTATGTCAGTACCAGTTAAACCTCGAGTGTCGTTTCTTTGTGTTATTATTTGTCTTTGTTTTCCTTATTGTTGCTTATATTTACTTTGGAATAACGGCGTATGTAAAATAATAAATAAAAAATGTGTGAAATATCAAGTTACTTTCATATTTAAACCCTTCTCCTGAAAAGTTGTAAAAATTAACATATATATACGCCCTTATTCCAGCACCTATTCAATTGAAGATTTTTACAGGTATCTACAGATACCACGTAAACTTCTTGAGGTAAAATCTTGTTTGTAATCGATTATGTTTAAACTTTAAAATCAATAAAGTATTATATTTAAGAACTAGAATATCTTCCTAAATATTTCATGTAACATAACAAAATCCTTAACAGTAGAGTTTTTCATTGCTTGATAGTAACACTATTTAGTGGAAGTTTACCACCAGGTGAGGTTAATGGTTAAAGAATTTTCTACCACTTAACCTTCAGAGTCTTATTATTATGTGGTCACATTCTCAAAAAATGATTATGTTTGTGGTTACATTCGATTAAACGATCCCTACGCTACCTGGATTACCAGACGAGCGCGTTTACCACTTGACTACCAGTCCACTTCTCCTCAAGTTCTGTGAAGCTTCAAGGGTCAAAGCTACTATCAAATTGAATCCTTGCCTTGCCCCACATATGGCGATTAGATAATCATAGAAAAGTGAGAGTATCTGGGACCATGTTAGCATGTCACCCTTGACTCGGAGGTTGGGGGTTCACTTCCCTGTCCAGGTAAAATTAACAGGTTCACGAGACCAGTAACACTCCTCACAGAATTCATGTCACTTCGAAGTATTCCTTAGGAGAGAGCCACAAATATTGAAAAAAAAACTAAAATAAATAAACATTATTATTATTACTCATTTTTCCTCGGTGTTAATTAACTTTAGTGACCTGAGACCATCACACGGGCACTTTCTCAGGTTCGACGGAATTGTGGACCCCCCCCCCCCACACACACAAACACACACACACACAAACACACACACCCACACACACACTAGTGTAAGTTTCTAACTTCGCAGGTTCTAATCCTGAAAACATAAGCTCGTTACCGGAAGATTTAACTTTGCGGGTTCGTATTATGTACGTTCACATTTCTCCACAGTTCTGTGTTGGTATTATATACACAGTTCTCCATAGTATTTGAGAATTTAGAAGGGTATTATATCCGTATCTAAATGTTCGGTTTTATTATTATTATTTAAATCTTTATTAATTGGACATATATTCAACACAGATAATTACAAATTAATATACAATATAATATAAGAGAAGTAAAAACAGAAAAAAATAAAGAAGAAATGAATAAATATATACATAATAATATATGTCCTAACTAAAGGGCGGGGTTATTGCCAAACAATCTCTTCCACCCAACCCTTATATGTGTGGGAGGTGAAGTATGTGAAGTAGGTCATGTGAAGGTATACCCAAACTTAGCTAGCGTCGCGTCGATGGCACGACTAATACACCAGTTCTCATTCAGTCACTGAAGTTTAGCAACGTCTAGCAAGGTTAGGACCTGGATGGGTTGACATTCAAATTCGAACTCTCGTGATGCTGGGGCTATTCCCGGCCCCACTCAGGCTGGGTTAGGTTAATGTGAGTAGCTGGTTTGTGAGTTTCCAGCGTTATATGAGGTCGATGTGGAGGGTATGACCATGCCGTTGAAAGAGACGTTAAACCCGAATTAAGACAATGCATACAAAAACAATTGTACCTATTATAGTTATAATTATTATTATGTAATACTTTATTGGCAAACCGCATCAATATTGCAACGTAGGACATGAAATATAAAAGAATCGTACCAGCTACCCACATTAACCTCACCTAGCCTGAGTATGGCCGGAATTTGCCAGCCTCACATGTTCGGAGGGAACAGAAGTTTCTGTGCGAAAAGTCTGCTCCAACCGGGAATCGAACTCAGGATCTCTGGACTACGGGCAGTAGTCACAACCGTTACACCACGGAGGCTGGCTAAAAGACAATAGAGTGACTAGAGTAAAAGACAATAGAGTGACTAGTTTACTAAGGACGAGGTTAAAGTGGCCTGTGGCTGTGGCTTCCACTGAACCCCATAATTGTAATATCAATAATTTATCTCAGAAGCCAAATAAAAATGGCTTAGGATGGTCCTTTGTAAATAAAAAGAAAATGAAAAATAAAACAAAGGATTTATTATTATTATACATAATAAATAAGTTTCTTAATTTTTTTTATAATATTTGTGTTAATCAAAATCGTAATTTCACCGTTGCAGTTATATTTTTAACGAACTTGGGACTTGAACCGCCGACCTTCAGGTTACTAGTCTACCGACTTATCAATCAATCTACTGTGGTCAGTTTAATAAATAATATTAATTTAAAACCACGATATAAAAGGCATGCTTGGAAATTTAACTCAATAATTTCATAAAATATTTAAAACTATTCACAGTATTTACTTTCAACTTTTTACCAACTTGCAATAAAGTTCAAGGGCAGATTTATTACAGTTTCAAGGTTACACGTGTGAAATTTATGCACACAGAATAGAAACTACAACTCTAGAATAAATTATTATCATATGGGGAGATAAAAAAAAAACTCATATATCTACCCGCCCAAAATGAACATTCCTATGCCAATGTTAAATTACTATATTAATTGTACAATGACCCAATCACGTAAACTTAAACCTTGGTATAATTTAACATGGTCGAGTTATTTAGCTGCGATGAAAATGAAGCTATCTACTGGATTCAATGCCTAGAAAAGATTTTTTTTTTTAATAAGGAAGTTCATGAAAGCAATCTGTATTTTGCGTGTAATGCATACTGCATACTTAATAAATACCAGGCGCTCATACAAATAGTTTGTTAACATAAATATTATAAAAATCATATCCAGAAAATTTCAGCTCGAAGCCTTGAAGCCAGAATTATGAATCAGGCTTAGATTTAATCTTAGTGGGGACTCTAGTGGGTATTTCAACTAATCACAGCACACTAAAACAGCAGGGTGTTTTAGAGGTATGTGCACTGGTAGTCTGCTAATCCAGGTAGTGTAGGGATCCGTTGTTTCGAATCCCACCCAGTGCATGAATTTTTCCTCATTAATTTGAGTTTGTGGCCACATAATAATAAGACTCTGAAGGGTTATTAGGTGGTAGAAAATGCTTCGAGCATTAACCTTGCCTGGTGGTTACCTTCCATTAAGGAGTTTTGTTATTATTTTAAGTGTTCAATAAGATGATATCCAAGCCTGTTTCACAATCCGGCCCTTAATTTCATGGACATATTTTTTTTAAATGTATTAAGTAGTTGTAATATCACGATTGTGATTAACACAAAGCAATCTCTTCCATCTCTTCCATTGGGTGGAAGAGATTGCCATAGGCAATAACCCCGCCCTTTTAGTTAGGACATAGTTTATATTGATTTTTCTATTCTTTTTCCTTTTTATTGTAAATATTGTTTTTGTTTCCATTTTTTCATTGTCATAATAATTATTTGTATAGTACATATATGTCTTCTTATATCTAATAAAGTTTTTAATAATAATAATAACTTGAAATACTAAATATATTAAACCTATAGGTACATAACACATCTGTATTTTTACACTAATTATGCCAATATGGCATGAGTGGAGCATACAGAGAGAGGTACACAGACGTAGAGAGAGAAGAGAGAGAGAGAGAGAGAGAGAAAGCTGCAACCCTGTTAAAACTTTGGGTGAACTTTAGCAACTTAAAAGTTCACGACGGCACTTGAGAAGCTTTCAGTAATTAATGATTTGAACTTAAGGACGTCGGGTGGTTAATCCCTAGCATTAGTACCTGAAATCCGCATGCATTCAGAGACAGTCGATTTCATTAGAGTAAAATACAAATGGAAACCATGTACGGGTGTTGTGTTGTGTTGTGTTGTAATGTATTGTATCGTAATACATAGCTCGTGAGGAAAAATGAGTAGCTGTTTTGATGTGAGAAGTGACCAGTGTCGGAATTAGCGGAAAAGGTGCGGAATTATAGCGGAAAAGGCAAGAAAAAATCCTGTAGATAATACTGTTACTCAAAACAAATTATTTTATAATACAAGGACTACCAATTTTCTTCGAGACCCAAGACAGTTAAAAAGCAAAGTTACTATTATTATATGCAACATACTCGGGAGGAAATATGAGTGACTTCTTTGATGTTAAGCAGCGACCAGTGGCGGAGTTATAGGCAAAAATTAAACAAGATATTGTATATTTTGTAATTTGTAATTTATTTGCATTACCTAATAATTGAGGGCTCTAGTATCAAAGACGGCTCTCTCCAAAAAAATTGAAAATGAGGTTGTGGTACCCCTGGAATCTCTTTTTAAAGTCGCATAGACTGAAAAAAACATTACATCTCAAAACCTACTCTCTCCCATAGTAATTCCGTTGTAAAATATGCGTTCATTTACAAACTGTTCTCTCTCCACATTCAAATAAATTGATTAAAGGGTTATCGTTCAATATGTTTTTTGCCCATCCTGTAAAATTAGAAAAAGTGGAGAGAGCCGGTTTTGATACTAGAGCCCTCAATTGTACATAATAGGTAAAGTTTATTTAATGCTACCACCCTACACTCAGGGGACACAGTCCTCTTGTCTTGTGGGGTAGTTTCATTTCTTATTATAGTTTTCTTTTATCTCTAACTCATTGTCGTTTAATTTAAGCGGTAAAATCCTAATATTATGACAGAACAGCAAAACGAAAAAAACATTGTTCTTTATTATCAACTGGGCTGTATGGAATGGCCTTGCCAAACAATGCAAAAAAAAAAAAAAAAATATCAACATACATAAAATAATTATTATTATTAACATACTGCCAAGACAAGACCCATAATTCCCTGGCGGGATTAAACGTGTTAATCTCGACATTTTGTCAGACTCGAAAGTTGTTTCTCAACTTTCCTTTTGTACCCTCTTCAAAAAGTCGTAATTGTTATAATGACGGTTGCAAATTTAATGTTTAAAACAACAAGGGTTGGAGTATGTTATTCTTCTGTTATTATTATTATTCATCACATCATCAACATATACAGGGTGAATCTATACTACGTGACCAAAATTCTAGGGCTGATATTAGAACTCGTTTGAAATGCTTCACTTTTTCGGAAAAAAATACTTTTTTCACCAAAAAAATACTTTTTTTTTCACGAAAAAAATTGTAAATTTACCTTCGTTTGTTTAGCTTTGCAATAGTAAATAATCGAATTTAGTGATTCGGTCACAAATGCTTCATTCTATCGGAAAGTTTACACGAAAAAATGAAAATTTCGCCTCCGTTCAGCATCGATTTTTAAAGCTCGAAAAAGAGTGATTAGCTGCTTCAATGTTAGCAGCGATCAGTGGCGGAATAATAGGCAAAAATAAGATATTGGGAATATTAGAGATACGGAAAGTCCTATAATTCTGCGCTACCGACTAAAATTGTGATATAATAACACATAACACATGTATCACACGTAATGTATCACACGGTTCCGGGATCTCTTACGTCTTCTGAGGATAGGTTTTTAGTGGGTAAAATCCCACACCCAGGGAGTGAGGTGGCTGGGTGTCTTTAGAAGATTTTCCTGTCCTCAATTAAAAAATAAATAAATAAAAAAATAACACAAAAAACACATTATTAATTATTATTATTTTAACAATTATCTCTGTTTATTTTGGTACGCTTGAAACGTTGTTGTCTCGTTCTTTATTCAAGAGTTTTCTCCGAGTGTGTTCAGTGTGTTGTTTCTCATCAAAGTGGATTATTAGAAAGGTGAAAAGACAGGATTCATTCTAGCAATTAGTATTATTAACTGACCTCAATAGCTTGATCAATAAGGCAGCGGACTTGTAACCTGGAGGTCGGTGGTTCAAGTCCCGGTTTCAGCATAGATTTAGTAAAGCAAGTTTGAGTAGTTGTGATATCACGAAAGCGATTAACACATAACTTTTAAACTTTATTTTAAATTAGTATTATTATTAGAAAACCAGCCAGGACATGGTAAGTTATTCTTCCATTTGGGATTTTTACCACATAATAATAAGTCTTGGGCTTACTGCTGGAATAATCGGACTTGATAGTCCTAATGGGACAGTTTAAATAAGGCGATATTATTATTGTTATTAGGAAATTCTTTTTAATATAGACATATTTGTGTACAAATAATATTAGTTTTTAACAATCAATAATCACACCTGGGAAAAACCTGATTGATTGCGATATTGGGAGAGAGAGAGGGAGAGAGGAAGAGAGAAAGAGAGAGAGAGGGAGAGAGAAAGAGAAAGAGGGAGAGAGAGAGACAGAAAAACAGAGAGAGAGAGAAAGAGAGAGAGAGGGAGAAAGAGAGAGAAAGAAAGAAAGAGAGAGAGAGAGAAAAAGAGGGGGAGAAAGAAAGAAGAGAGAGAGACAGAAAGAGGGGGAGACAGAGAGAGAGAAAGAGGTTATATTGTGTTCACTTCGTCCCCTATCTACCAGGAGTGGGGAAACTGTAAAGCATGTATAGCAAGTTCTTGGTAGTCAAGTGGTTAACGCGCTATTCTGGTAATCCAGGTAGCGTGGGGATCCGTTGTTTCGAGTCTCAAAAATGAGAGGAGAGATAGACGGGTAGAGAAAAAAAGAGGGAGTGGGGGCTGAAATAGAAATACGAACAAGAAATATACAGAAGAAAAGGAGGGAACATTTCCTTTCAGGGGGAGATATCTCTACAATAGTAAGGAAATAATAAGAAAATCTAGAAAAGTAAACTTTAAGACATTACCGGAGTGAAAAGGTCTTGAAATATTAATTTCACTCATCTCGTATTCTTCGGACTGAAGGCTAAATTTGAAAATGAAAATTAGGATTCTGTTTCTTTCCAGAATATGCGCAGAAAAATGCGCCGTGAGCCAGCGTCGATAGCACGTTGAATACACCAGTCAAAAAGATAGAGCTGATATTTGTGTTATTATGTTAGAATTTTTACTTGGTATTACCATCGAAATTACGAGAACTAATGCTTATGCATCATATCTCCAACCAACCATCATATTCCAATATCAATCTCGTAATGCCGCCACTGGTCGTTGCCATGCCCACTCTACAACTACTCCAAACTGTCCTCACGAGGTAGGGTAGGACCCGACATCCAAAGTACAGAGCCGAAAAAATTCGAACCCGCCAGGATTCGAACCCGAGTCACTTGAAGTGCAATCCGAGCGTGCTACCGCTAGGCCAAGGTGACTACACCAGTTCTCATTCTGTCACTGAAATCAACCCTTATCTTGGCAGAGAATTTCAATTTTTAATTTATCATTTATTTTTTTAAATAGTAAAAGAGGATGGTAATTGGATGGTTGGATGGAAGAGCTCCATCCTGTCACTTTAAATAAAGCGTAAAAAATAAATTAAATGTTCTGTGGAAGAAAAAATGCTTTAGGATTAATATTGGGCCAATAGATTAAAAAAAACCTGATGGTATCCATATGGACACATTGCCAAGATAAAGGATTTAAGAAACGTCCAGCGAGGCTAGGACTTGGATGGGTGACCATTCAAATTCGAACCCTCGTGATACTGGCTATTTTGAACCCTCGGGAAGGGTGAAGTTAATTTGTGTGGTAGGTTTGTGAGTTTTCTACGAATGGAGGGTAAAACCCCGTCGTTTATGACTATGCAGTTAAAAATGACCTTAAACTCTAAAAAAAAAAAAAATTGGCTTCAACAAAAACTTTACCCAACTGGTCACAGAGTAGCCTCCGGAAATGACAGAACAGTATGAGCAAACAAAAAAAAAGTTCATCGGATGATGTTTGAGTTCACAGATATTTAGGGAAAATCAGATCTCCACAGATAGCAGGAAATGGTAGCAACTTCGTGCAATAAATTTCTGACAAACACTACTTATAAGACCCTAAGGCGATTTCAAGTTTGGCAGATTTAAAGTAGAGGAAGAGGAGACAGATATAGGTATAGAGAGAAAGAGAGAGAGAGAAAGGGGAGAGATAGTGGAGAGAGAGGAAGTGGAGAGAGGATGAGGAGGGAGAAAGAGAGAGAGAAAGAGAGAGAGAGAAAGGGGAGAGATAGTGGAGAGAGAGGAAGTGGAGAGAGGATGAGGAGGGAGAAAGAGAGAGAGAAAAAGAGAGAGAGAGAAAGGGAGAGATAGTGGAGAGAGAGGAAGTGGAGAGAGGATGAGGAGGGAGAAGAGAGAGAGAAAGAGAGAGAGAGAAAGGGGAGAGATAGTGGAGAGAGAGGAAGTGGAGAGAGATGAGAGGGAGAAAGAGAGAGAGAAAAGAGAGAGAGAAAGGGAGAGATAGTGGAGAGAGAGGAAGTGGAGAGGGATGAGGAGGGAGAAAGAGAGAGAGAAAGAGAGAGAGAGAAAGGGGAGAGATAGTGGAGAGAGAGGAAGTGGAGAGAGGATGAGGAGGGAGAAAGAGAGAGAGAAAGGGGAGAGATAGTGGAGAGAGAGGAAGTGGAGAGAGGATGAGGAGGGAGAAAAGAGAGAGAAAAAGAGAGAGAGAGAAAGGGGAGAGATAGTGGAGAGAGAGGAAGTGGAGAGAGGATGAGGAGGGAGAAAGAGAGAGAGAAAGAGAGAGAGAGAAAGGGGAGAGATAGTGGAGAGAGAGGAAGTGGAGAGAGGATGAGAGGGAGAAAGAGAGAGAGAAAGAGAGAGAGAGAAAGGGGAGAGATAGTGGAGAGAGAGGAAGTGGAGAGAGGATGAGGAGGGAGAAAGAGAGAGAGAAAGGAGGAGAGATAGTGGAGAGAGAGAAGGGAGAGAGATGAGGAGGAGAAAGAGAGAGAGAAGAGGAGAGAAGGGGAGAGATAGGGAAGAGAGAGGAAGGGAGAGAGGATGAGAGGGGAAAGAGGAGAGAAAGAGAGAGAGAGAAAGGGGAGAGAAGTGGAGAGAGAGGAAGTGAGAGAGAGGAGGGGAAGAGAGGGGAGAAAAGAGAAGAGAAAGGGGAGAGATAGGAGGAGAGAGGGAGAGGGAGGAGGAGGGAGGAAGGGGGAGAAAGAGAGAGAGGAGAAGGGGAGGATGGGAGGAGAGAAGGGAGGGAAGGGAGGAGAAAGAGAGAGGAAGAGAGAGAGAGAAGAGAGAGGAGGGAGAGGAGAGGGAAGGGAGAGGTGAGGAGAGGAAAGAAAGGGAGATGTGGGAGAGAGAGGAGGAGAGAGGAGAAGGGAGAAAGAGAGAGGAAGGGAGGATGTGGAGAGAGAGGAAGTGGAGAGAGGAGAGAGGGAGAAAGGAGAGAGAAAGAGAGAGAGAGAAAGGGGAAGATAGTGGAGAGAGAGGAGTGGAGAGAGGATGAGGAGGGAGAAAGAGAGAGAGAAGAGAGAGAGAAAGGGAGAGATAGTGGAGAGAGAGGAAGTGGAGAGGGATGAGAGGAGAAAGAGAGGAGAAAGGAGGAGGAAGTGAGAGAGGATGAGAAGGAGAGAGGAGAAGAAAGGAGGAGAGAGGAAGTGGAGAGAGGATGAGGAGAGGAGAGAAGGAGAGAGAGAAAGGGGAGAGATAGTGGAGAGAGAGGAAGTGGAGAGAGGATGAGGAGGGAGAAAGAGAGAGAGAAAGAGAGAGAGAGAAAGGGAGAGATAGTGGAGAGAGAGGAAGTGGAGAGAGGATGAGGGGAGAAAGAGGAGGAAAGAGAGAGAGAAGAGAGAGAGAGAGGAAGGGGAGGGAGAGAGAGAGAGAGAGAGATGAAAGAGGAAATAGTGAAGGGAGACAGAGGAAGATAGAGAGAAAGAGCGAAATATAGAGGACAGAGAGAAGAAGGGGGGGAGGGAGATGGAAGAGGTTAAAGAGCAAGAAGTTATAGAGATATATGAGAATATAGATGAAGAGATTTTTTTTTTTTAATTTGCATAATTTCATTATTTGCATGAAACATTTTTAATCCATTATCATGAACACCTGCTAAGGTAAGTCTACATTATTTGGAGGTGAGCTCTCCTCTAAATTAAAAAAAATACTACAATAGTTTTACAAAAGTGCATTTTTTTTTACAGTAGATAAGTAGATATACATAAACTTGTCGGGTTGGCTAGTCTGTTCTCTGTTTATAATCCTCTAGCAAGACGATGGTCTTCTCCCTGTTTAACTGCAAGCTAGCCTATGGCTTGTCTAGCCTGTTCTCTGTTTATAGTCTTCTAGCAAGACACTGGTCTTCTCCCTGTTTAACTGCAAGCTAGCCTGGCTTGTCGGGTTGGCTACTCTGTTCTCTGTTTATAGTCTTCTAGCAAGACACTGGTCTTCTCCCTGTTTAACTGCAAGCTAGCCTGGCTTGTTAGGGTTGGCTAGTCTGTTCTCTGTTTATAGTCCTCTAGCGAGACGCTGGTCTTCGCCCTGTTTAACTGCAAGCTAGCCTGGCTTCTCGGGTTGGCTACTCTGTTCTCTGTTTATAGTCTTCTAGCAAGACACTGGTCTTCTCCCTGTTTAACTGCAAGCTAGCCTGGCTTGTCGGGTTGGCTACTCTGTTCTCTGTTTATAGTCTTCTAGCAAGACACTGGTCTTCTCCCTGTTTAACTGCAAGCTAGCCTGGCTTGTTAGGGTTGGCTAGTCTGTTCTCTGTTTATAGTCCTCTAGCGAGACGCTGGTCTTCGCCCTGTTTAACTGCAAGCTAGCCTGGCTTCTCGGGTTGGCTACTCTGTTCTCTGTTTATAGTCTTCTAGCAACACGCTGGTCTTCTCCCTGTTTAACTGCAAGCTAGCCTGGCTTCTCGGGTTGGCTACTCTGTTCTCTGTTTATAGTCTTCTAGCAACACGCTGGTCTTCTCCCTGTTTAACTGCAAGCTAGCCTGGCTTGTTAGGGTTGGCTAGTCTGTTCTCTGTTTATAGTCTTCTAGCAACACGCTGGTCTTCTCCCTGTTTAACTGCAAGCTAGCCTGGCTTCTCGGGTTGGCTACTCTGTTCTCTGTTTATAGTCTTCTAGCAACACGCTGGTCTTCTCCCTGTTTAACTGCAAGCTAGCCTGGCTTCTCGGGTTGGCTACTCTGTTCTCTGTTTATAGTCTTCTAGCAACACGCTGGTCTTCTCCCTGTTTAACTGCAAGCTAGCCTGGCTTGTTAGGGTTGGCTAGTCTGTTCTCTGTTTATAGTCTTCTAGCAACACGCTGGTCTTCTCCCTGTTTAACTGCAAGCTAGCCTGGCTTCTCGGGTTGGCTACTCTGTTCTCTGTTTATAGTCTTCTAGCAACACGCTGGTCTTCTCCCTGTTTAACTGCAAGCTAGCCTGGCTTCTCGGGTTGGCTACTCTGTTCTCTGTTTATAGTCTTCTAGCAACACGCTGGTCTTCTCCCTGTTTAACTGCAAGCTAGCCTGGCTTGTTAGGGTTGGCTAGTCTGTTCTCTGTTTATAGTCCTCTAGCAACACGCTGGTCTTCTCCCTGTTTAACTGCAAGCTAGCCTGGCTTCTCGGGTTGGCTACTCTGTTCTCTGTTTATAGTCTTCTAGCAAGACACTGGTCTTCTCCCTGTTTAACTGCAAGCTAGCCTGGCTTGTCGGGTTGGCTACTCTGTTCTCTGTTTATAGTCTTCTAGCAAGACACTGGTCTTCTCCCTGTTTAACTGCAAGCTAGCCTGGCTTGTTAGGGTTGGCTAGTCTGTTCTCTGTTTATAGTCCTCTAGCGAGACGCTGGTCTTCGCCCTGTTTAACTGCAAGCTAGCCTGGCTTCTCGGGTTGGCTACTCTGTTCTCTGTTTATAGTCTTCTAGCAAGACACTGGTCTTCTCCCTGTTTAACTGCAAGCTAGCCTGGCTTGTCGGGTTGGCTACTCTGTTCTCTGTTTATAGTCTTCTAGCAAGACACTGGTCTTCTCCCTG
Source organism: Bactericera cockerelli (assembly GCA_024516035.1). Taxonomy (NCBI): domain Eukaryota; kingdom Metazoa; phylum Arthropoda; class Insecta; order Hemiptera; family Triozidae; genus Bactericera; species Bactericera cockerelli. Next base: position 4,537,526 of record CM044956.1, on the reverse strand, counting down.
TTTAACTGCAAGCTAGCCTGGCTTGTTAGGGTTGGCTAGTCTGTTCTCTGTTTATAGTCCTCTAGCGAGACGCTGGTCTTCGCCCTGTTTAACTGCAAGCTAGCCTGGCTTCTCGGGTTGGCTACTCTGTTCTCTGTTTATAGTCTTCTAGCAACACGCTGGTCTTCTCCCTGTTTAACTGCAAGCTAGCCTGGCTTCTCGGGTTGGCTACTCTGTTCTCTGTTTATAGTCTTCTAGCAACACGCTGGTCTTCTCCCTGTTTAACTGCAAGCTAGCCTGGCTTGTTAGGGTTGGCTAGTCTGTTCTCTGTTTATAGTCTTCTAGCAACACGCTGGTCTTCTCCCTGTTTAACTGCAAGCTAGCCTGGCTTCTCGGGTTGGCTACTCTGTTCTCTGTTTATAGTCTTCTAGCAACACGCTGGTCTTCTCCCTGTTTAACTGCAAGCTAGCCTGGCTTCTCGGGTTGGCTACTCTGTTCTCTGTTTATAGTCTTCTAGCAACACGCTGGTCTTCTCCCTGTTTAACTGCAAGCTAGCCTGGCTTGTTAGGGTTGGCTAGTCTGTTCTCTGTTTATAGTCCTCTAGCAACACGCTGGTCTTCTCCCTGTTTAACTGCAAGCTAGCCTGGCTTCTCGGGTTGGCTAGTCTGTTCTCTGTTTATAGTCTTCTAGCAACACGCTGGTCTTCTCCCTGTTTAACTGCAAGCTAGCCTGGCTTGTTAGGGTTGGCTAGTCTGTTCTCTGTTTATAGTCTTCTAGCGAGAAGCTCGTCTTCTCCCTGTTTAACGTCATCCTAGAGCCAGACTTGGCCACGGTGACATGACATTCATGCGATGTTAAAAAAAACCAACATTTTTTTCACTTCCCGTCGCTTTCTTCAAGGAAGCTTACCCAGCTAAGGAGTCTATAAACTTTGAACAAGTTTCCCCATAATTTCACATAAAGTGTACTCTCTCCCTCGTTGTATGGAGGCAAGTAATTCTTATTCTTCCCCCTCCTTGCTTTCTCGTGGCGTTCGCCAACGACTGAGTTTTGTCACTGATTATTATTATAATTATTATTAAGAAACACTTTATTAGATTTAAGAAGACATATTATGTACATTTGTACAATAAAAATAATTCTTATAACAAATAAAAATGGAAACAATATATAGAATAAAAAGGAAAAAGAATAGAAAAATAAATATGGTATAGTAGTGCTTTATTTAGACTGTCGGCTCGAGACAAGGACTTCCATTATGCTACATAAACATATGGCCTAAGTCCTAACTAAAGGGCCGGATTAGTGCCTATGGCAATCTCTTCTGCCCAACTGATGGCCGTATTATGAAGCGGGACGAAGGGCAAAATTAATAGACGTTTTTGTAATACCTCTGTGGCGCTAAGTCTCGGATTTCGTACTGTGTTAGAGGGGGAAAATCGATGCTAAATAAACTTAAGTTAATGATTTTGTCTATCAATTTCGCCCTAAATATCTAGGGATTGTTCATCCGAGCCACAATCACAAACAGGTGATATAAATACGCTGTGATTGGTTGAAATGCCCACCAGAGGTCATGTTAAAGGATAGTGGAGGAATAGTTAATCTATTCCTGTTTCATAATTCGAACCTTGGGCCCGAGTTACGACAAAGATAAGCCTTAAGCCGAAGATTCAACTAATCACACAGTGCACATAGTGCACTGTGTGATTAGTTTATTTCTTAGAACTTCATTCCACCTAATGATCGATTTTTACCTAAATAAAAATGCTGCGAAGTATTTGTTGAATATATTACTGAGAAAATTATCTTTTCTTAGAAATTTTCTACAAAATATTCTTATTTTTTCCAAACATTTTTCCTAGATCTGGAAGGCGAGAGAGCCACGTGCTTTCTCTTCAGGTGGGGAAAAATAAAGTCCACGACAAAAATGTGCTAATTTTAAACGAAAAAAAAGTTCGCGCCGTTATAAGTTAGAAGCAGTAACGGTAAAGTATATTCTTAAATGAGAAGCACCATTTGTGCCGCAATAAATCAGCGCGGAAAGGAAGCAATTCGGAAAATTTGTATGCTTTAAGACTCTCCTAATTGCTCGGTTGGGCCATTGGAGAGCGTTTTTTTTTTTTTTTTTTTTTAATTCATAGTTGTTCGAAATTTTTGCCCCAATGGGGTTCAGCAGCTATTTTTAATTGATTAATGAGGGCAATTAAGGTGAGAACCTAATTTTTACAGGATTTAACACGTTTGTAGCCCCGCATGTTTGACAGTGGATTTTTTAGATTGAGGCTTTATCAGGTTTGAGTCCTGCTGTTGAATATAGAGAAGTGTTATTCACTGTGTTGTATGACACTGAAATCTTGTAGTTTTCTTAAAAGGGGTTTTAATTTTTTTATTAAGAATAATTTCAATTAAAGCCTCACGAGGCTGAATCGCTCCAGAAAGAAAATCAGTTCGAATATCACTCCCACCCTTAGTGCTCAAACAACGGAGCCCTAGACCCTGGGGTAGACCCGGTATCACGCAGAATAGTCTAACCATGTTAAAATGTAAGCGATCTCAACGTAGCTACGGAGTCCGGAAAATCGTCTATATGTACATAGGTGTAGGGAAAAGGATCTAGGGTCCAGGGTATAGTGTCTAGGGTCCTCGTTGTGACCTACTACGTAGAATACCTATCTCAGTGGTAAAGGCGTCACTCTGTGAATCCAGAGATTGCAGAGGTCGCGGGTTTGGTATTTTTACCAAATAATAACACGTCTTGGGTTTACTGCTGGAATAATGGGACTTTATAGTCCTAATAGGGCAGTATAAATAAGGCGGTATTATGTATTAATACTATTATATCTCTGTATCTCCCCCCCAAAAACCCTCTTTTTGATTATTTCTTCTTATCGATCCTTCTCTCTCTTATTCCATCTCTTTCTCTCTATTCACCTCACTTTTTTTCTCTCTCCAAATCCCTCTCCTTCTCTCCTCCTCTTCCTCTTCTGTCTTTTTCCTTTCCCTCTCTACCTTCTCTATTGTTTGTCTCTTCCCCTTATTATTATTTTCTCCCTCTCCTTTACCTTTTTCCCATTTCTCTGTCTATCTCTCTTTCTCTCTGTCTCTCTCTCTCTCTCTCTTCCCCCAAAATGGTCCTCTTTTTAATTATTTCCCCTTGTCGATCCTTCTCTTTGAATCCTTCTGTCTTATCCTCTCTTTCTCGCTCTTCTACTTCTTTCCTTTCCATTCTCCCCTTACGGTTTTTTTTTGTCTCTTTTACTTTTTCTTCCCTCTCAGCCCCTCCTCTCTCTGCTCCCCCTTATCTCTCCCTCTGCTCCCCCTTATCTCTCTCTCTCTGTGCTCCCCCTTATCTCACTCTCTTCTCCCCTTATCTCTCTCTCTTCTCCCCCTTATCTCTCTCTCTTCTCCCCCTTATCTCTCTCTTTGCTCCCCCTTATCTGTCTCTCTGCTCCCCCTTATCTCTATCTCTGCTCCCCCTTAACTCTCTCTCTTTCTGCTCCCCCTTATCTTTCTCTCCTTCTCTCTCTGCTTTCTTCCTTTCCATTTTTCCACCTCTCTCTATCTCTCTTTCTAATTTTCTTTCCCGATTCTTCCCCTCAGAAGAAAATAACATACACCTAACACGTATACAGATGTTACCTCCCAAATTACCAATTCAAGGAGCGTACGTCAGGTCTTCTCCTTTTTTTTTACAACTTTGTTCAAGATTAGCGCGAAGAAATGGAAAACTTCAAAATGTGAAATGTCAGTCTCCTCCGTTTCTCTTTTCATCAGGTTCCTCCTCTTTCTCTTCTTCTTCCTCTTCTCTTTTTTTTCTTCTCCTCTCTTTTCTTCTGCAATTTTTGCTTATTTTTTTCTTTTCTTCCTCTTTTTTCTCTTTTATTTTATTTTTTCTCTTATTTTTCCTTTCTCTCTCTTCTTTTCATCACCTTGCTCTTTTTTCTCTTCTCCAAATTTTTCTTTTTTTTCTTTTCTTCCTATTTTTTCTCTTTTATTTTATTCTTCTCTTATTTTTACTTTCTCTCTCTTCTTTTCATCAGGTTGCTCTTCTTTCTCTTCTCCATTTTTTTTGCTTTTTTTTCTTTTCTTCCTATTTTTTCTCTTTTATTTTTCATCTCTTCTTTTATTTTCTTTCCTCCCTTTTCTTTTCATCAGCTTCCTCCTCTTTCTCTTCTTTTTTCTTCTCCAATTTTTTGCTTTTTTTTCTCTTTTATTTCATCTCTTCTCTTATTTTTCCTTTCTCGCTCTTCTTTTCATCAGCTTCCTCTTCTCTTCTTTTTTCTTCCCTATTCCAATTTTTTCTTCTTTTTTTCTTTTCTTTCTATTTTTTTCCCCTTTATTTTATCTCTTTTCCTTTCTCCCTCTTGTTTTGATCAGCTTCCTCCTTTTTCTCTTCCTCTTCTATTCTTTTTTCTTCTCTTCTCAATTTTTTTGCTTCTTTTCCTCTTTTCTTCCTATTTTTTCTCTTTTATTTTATGTCTTCTCTTATTTTTTCTTTCTCCCCCTTCTCTTCATCAGCTTTCTCTTCTTTCTCTTCGCTTCTTTACTTCTTCTCTTATTTTTCTTTTCTCCCACTACTTTTCACTAGCTTTCTCTTCTTTTTTCTTTTCTCTTTTTACCCCTAATTTTCTCACGTCCTTCTCTTCTTTTTCTACCCTTCTCTCTCTCTCTCTCTCTCTCTTTTCTCTCTTTTACTAGTAACTTTAGCATAGCGGTAGTATGTTCAGTTGTTCAGCTTACACTTCAGGTGGTCCGAGTTCGAATCCTGGCGGGGTAGGAATTCTTTCTGCTCTATACTTTGGATGTCGGGATTACCCTAGTCTACTGAGGACAATTGGGGTATTTGTAGAGTGGACAGTGATCAGTGGCGGCATTACGAGATTGATAATGAAATATGGTGGTTGGTTGGATTATTTATTTTTATTTTCCGTGTCCTCTTTCATTCCTCGGTCAAATTTTGTACTTCCAATACTCTGAAACATTTAGGGTTTTTTCGTTTGCCTGAAGTAGATCATCCAATGTGCAGGGGTTTTCTAGTTGACCACATACTAGAAGGTGCTCATGTGTTTGGGCTTCCTTTGGAATAGAGATTAGACTAAATTTGAGAAGATCAGGAAGAGAGGTGGTGGAAGGATTGAGTGACTGAGTCACTATGTGAAGACGCCATTGCTGCTGAAGGAGAGCAATGGCTCCTTCCGTGTCTTCAGGATATATATATTATTAATTTTGCATATTGTACCTACATGTATGTAGTGTCGAATCGGAGTGTAAAATTCTGTAATATTTCTGAATTATGTTCTCGTAATGTCGAAAAAAGATAATAGAAATATAATTAAACGAATTGTTTTTTTCGTCTTCTTCTTGGAAGTCTTAAACATGTAATAAGGGAACTTGGAATAACCGCGAATTTTCGTATTACGATAGAATCAGATAAAAAATGATCAGAATTAAAGAAGTAGACCGTAAACCATCTTGCTTTTCGACCCCATAACGGCCGCAAGTTCCTGCCGTGAAAGGGCTGCCCCACCCTGGTCCCCAATTCTGAACAAAATTCTCATTCAAGTACACGACTTGAATAATTATTTCTTTCCTCCTTAGTTTTTCGCACTTTTTCTTTTCGAACTTAAAAAAAAAGTTCATTATTATTTGTCAAATGTACTTTATGAGACTTTTTTAAAAAGAAAATGAGAGAGGGAAGAAAACGTCAATTTCTTTTCCTCGCGTCTCCCCCCCCCCCTCCATACCTGCAAGTATTGCCAGGATTATGCAAAAAAAAAAAAAGACGAAGTCGTTTTAAAGAATCTAATTAGGGAGATGAGAGGAAAAAAAAATATATAAAAAAGGGAAAAAGAAATTAAGTAGGATGACAGGTCGGAATTAGTTCGATCAATTTGTCGGACCTGAAGTTTGATCTTTATCAATGACGTCACTACCACTCCATTTTATCAATGACGTCACTACCACTCCACTCCCCCCAACCCCCGGGGGTCATTTTTAGTTAAATACAAGGTTGGTAGGGTTACAAAGGCAAATAGAAAGTAGTTACAAGGGTTGGGTTTAAGAGATTGCCGTAAATAATAACCCCGCCCTTTAGTTAGCACATATGTATTTATCTATTTCTTTCAATTATTTTGATTATATTGTTTCCATTTTTTCTTTTTTTTTATAATAATTATTTGTACTGTACATATTATATTTGTTTTTTTTTTTTTATCTAATAAAGCATTTAATAATAATAATAATGATAATAATAATATAGATATGTGAACCCCAAACGTCACAGTGTCAATGAACGGACCCAAAACACATAGTCTAAAAATTCCGATTCTCCTGGAATTCGAACCCAGGTCACCATCCGAGCAAGCGTAGTGCGCTATACCACTCGACCACAGTGACTATTAAATGTTGTACATAATAATTTATACTCATACCTTCCATGTCCTAATACCATATATTATCACTGTACGCTCATATTGTATAAAAAGATGTAAGTATATTTTCAATTAAATTAATTTTTACTTTCCTTATCCTAATAAGGAAAGTATTGTATTCGTCGAAAATTTGACCTACCCAGTTTTTCACATTTCAGGACGAATCATAGCCTCAGGATACCAAAAAAGTTGTTTTCAGCCATTGGTCCGTGCGTCTCTGTGTGAACAGGATATCTTGAGAACGGTAAGAGCTAGAGACTTGAAATTTGGTATTTTATACACCAGACAAACCATGAAACTTTTGGTTGAAATCAGCCGCATCCTGAGGCCGCAGGGTCGCTTCTTTGAAGTGTTTAAAGATAGAAAAGTTCTTCTTTTTGGGGATAAGAAAAGTCGTGTGATGTTTACACCAGATTTTTTATAAATTAAATACAGTTTCAGATGATAAACGTCAGTAAATTGGGTGAAAATATTAAAATTTAGTTAAGACTTGAATCTATAGCTCAGTGATTGAAGCTTCTCTTTGAAAGATCCTAATAATATCCTAATCCTAACAACACTCTTTTGAGAAAGGAAACCAACAGGCGAGGTTAATGCTCAAAGCATTTTCTATACCACCTAACCCTCAGAGTCTTATTATTTTGTGGTCACAAACTCAAATTAATGAGAAATGTTCTTGCATTGGATGGGATTCGAACCAACGGACCCCCACGCTACCTGGATTACCAGACTAGCGCGTTAATCACTTGACTACCAGTGCACTATAATACCCATCATGAGAGCTTTTATTCTCAAGAAACTTCATGTCCTTCTCAAATTCCGAAAGAAAGAAATTTAATGAGTTTCAATTTCAATATTTTGAAATGATAATCTAGGAATAAATAGAAAAAATATGCTAAAGTCTGATTTTCTTTCCTCAGTGTAGATTCTCGATGGAGAATTGTTTTTCTGAGCAACCTAATAAAGGGAAAATGGAGATTTTCTAGTGCGCGTTTAGCCCTTTGTTGCTTTCTGGTACAACTTCTCACTTAAAAACAATACACAATCTTATATCTATAAAAGAAAGCTGTCTGTATGTATGTGTGTATGTGTGTATGTATGTATGTTCTTTATACAAATCCACACCGTTTGACCGAGAAACCTGAAATTTTGCACATAGGTCCCTTTGGATCAGGAAATTCTTCTAGGCTAGATTATATCTCCCTGAGGTTAAGCTACAATGAGTAAGGATAAAAATGGATGGGTGACGCAAAAAAAATTCACGTTTTTTTGACATAAATGACATTTTTTCTCGAAATTTGTCGCGACGACCTATCAACTCAAAGCGAGAAAGTTTTAGGCAAAGGTTCGAGCTTTCAATTGACATATCGATCACGAATTTCTGATGAGCCGTTCTTGAGCTACGCCGGGTAAGGTAAAAAAATGGATGGGTAACATGTAAAATATTCACGTTTTTTGACCTAAATGACATTTTTTTCTCGAAATTTGAAGTGACGACCTATCAACTCAGAGCGAGAAAGTTTTAGGCAAGGGTTTAGGCTTTCATTTGACATATTGATCGCGAAATTCTGATGAGCCATTCTTGAGCTACGCCGGGGAAGACCAGAAAATAGATGGGCGACAAAAAATATTCAGGTTTTTTTTCAAACCTAAATGACATTTTGTGTGTGTGTGTGTGTGTGTGTGTGTATGTGTGGTGTGGTGTGGTGTGGTGTGGTGTGGTGTGGGTGTGGTGTGGTGTGGTGTGTGTGTGTGTGGTGTGTGTGTGTTGGTGTTGTGTGGTGTGTGTGTGTGGTGTGTGTGTGGTGTGTGTGTGTGTGTGTGTGTGTGTGTGTGTGTGTGTGTGTGGTGTGTGTGTGTGTGTGTGTGTGTGTGTGTGTGTGGTGTGTGTGGTGTGTGTTTGTGTGTGTGTGGTGTGTGTGTGTGTGTGGTGTGTGTGTGTGTGTGCTTTCTGTGTGTGGTGTGGTGTGTTTGTGTGTGGTGTGTTTGTGTGTGGTGTGTGTGGGTGTGTGTGGTGTGTGCGTGTGTGGTGTGTGTGTGTGTGGTGTGTGTGTGTGTGTGTGTGTGGGTGGGTGTGTGTGCGTGTGCGTTGTGTGTGTTTGATGGGCTGGCGAAGCGGCGGGTGTAACCCGCTAGTCTTATTATAAATATAGGAGAAATTGGATATACATAGGTACTCTTACGTAAAAACCACTCATCAATAATGTGCTAAGTGCCACACAGTTTATTTTGAGATAATATACGTTTTTTATGTCTGGTCATTCCATTCTCACTTACCACAAGCACCATCTGTTGGGATTTTTATTGGAAGGTATTTTTTGTAAGGTCATGGAGCTTAGCACGCTTCACAGAATGTTTTCACATAGAACATTACAAAGAATTAGCACATTCCTCGAAGGACACTAGGGTAAGAAGTTTATTATTATTATTATTTAACAGTGTTGACCCAGCACCTAAATGAGAACTATTGTGTCACTTCTCGCCCATCCGAGGGTAGGCATACTACGGGATGGACAGGCTACAACACAGACCATAAGCGTCTACAGTAGCTCCTGTTTCATGGCTACGAAATAAAAAAGGCTGTGAAACAAACACTCATCTTAAAAAAATGAGGATTCGATTAATCTAATGCAAAACAAGATTGATCTATTCCTGTTTTGCTAATGGGAATTGTGACAGATAACAGCGCATTTATATCAGCTGTTAAGTGATAGTGCTTTGATTAACAAATCCTAGATATTTAGGGTCGAATTATGAAACAGTATTAAATATCTATGATTTGTTACTCCAGGCGACTGATAGAAATGAGCTGTGATTGGTTGAAACTCCCACCACAGGGCGTGTTAAGGGATAGTGTATAAGTATAAGTAGTGCTTTATTTAGACTGTCAGCGCAAGACAGGTAGTCCCATTATGCCAACAGTGTAGGATTAGTTAACCTAATCCTGTTTCATAATTTTAACCTTAGTTGTCTCGCACAGCAGGGAAGAGAGCTCGTGGCTATAGATAATAATAATACTCTTTAGTGGAAAGTAACCACCAGGCGAGGTTAATTCTCAAAGCATTTTCTACCACCTAACCTTCAGAGTCTTATTATTATGTGGTTACAAACTCAAATTAATGAGGAAAAATTCATGCACTGGGTGGGATTCGAATCAACGGATCCCTACGCTACCTGGATTACCAGAGTAGCGCCTTAACCACCAGTGCACATTCTCCGGACCATGTATATTCCCTGGACACCACACGGGAACACCGGGTTAATGCTGAAAGCTGGCGAATGAAACTCCCGGCAACATCTGGTTGTGGCGATGTATAAGTCAGCAGCTTTATTATGTTTGCTGTATATCAAATGGGAAACTCTCATTCTCCTATCTCCTCTTCCTTATAATATATCTCTTTCTTCTCTTAGTATATACCTACTTGGTATACATATTATAATAATAATAACAATCTTTAGTGGAAGGTAACCACCAGGCGAGGTTAATGCTCAAAGCATTTTCTACCATCTAACCCTCAGAGTCTTATTATTACGTGGTCACAAACTCAAATTAGTGAGTTAAAATTTATGCACTGGTTATAAGTCTAGTTATAAGTCCATAGGTAGATTATAAAAAGAGTTATCTCTTTTGTGTTAATCACTTTCGTGATATCATTGTCGATTTACTAAATTTACCCTGAAATCGGAACTTGAACCATCAACCTCCAGGTTGCAAGTCCGCCGCCCTATCGATCAAGCTACTGAGGTCGAGTCATAGGTATAATATAGGTACCCCTTAGGATAGATTTTAGCCCTAATAAACCTCAGGTCCCGTCAAATGGCACGGGAAGGTAATAACTAAATAATTTGATGTTTTCTTTTCGGGCGGTTTTGCCGTCTTTTATCGCTCATCCGACATTTTTTTTACGAGAAAGCTCGAGGTTCAATGAGATGTATTAAAGTTTGTTTTATCACACCCGGAGTACTATTCTTACCCCGCAAAAACCTGCGAGGGGAAAATTGTGCCAAGTAGAAAGAAGTGAACTTGAGGTAACTGCATTATGTATGTATGATTTTATTTGTGGTGAAGCATAAGTCCTCTTTAGCGCAGCATTACTAAGAGCCTCTTGTACTTTTTGAATTCTATTACAATAATTACTTCTCACTTTTCTGTTTTACTTCTCACTTTTCTGTACTGATTAATAGAAAGGATGGCATGGATAGTCAGAACTATTACCTGCTGATGAGAGCAAATAAGCTCAAAACAGCTGTCCAAGTATGTTCTGATTATTCATGTACATCTGATTATTCAATACAACTTCTCAATTTTCTGTTTATACTGATACTGAATTTCTTTTTTACTTTGGTAATGCCGCCAGTGGTCGTTACTCATACAAGTAACTACTTATTTTTCTTCACGAGGTATGAGTGGACCCCGAACATCCAAATACAGAGCAGAAAAATTCCTGCCCCGCTGGGAATCGAACTCAGGTCACCATGCGTTCAATGCACATACAAGTATACATTAAAAAATCTGGTGTGACTCCACATGACTCTCCTTATCACTCAAAAATGAGTCCAATTCCGCCAATTCTGACTCAAGGGTAACAGTTAGCTGTAAATCAGTGTCAAATTCTTAATCAGCATTTCAAATTCATAGGATTTGATATGTCACAACCCCCATCTAGTATGAACAGTAAAAATGTTAGTCCAAGGGAAACTCCCACTTGAGGGCGTGTTAACTAAGCATCAGCATTTTTCATATGTTTTGTAAGTATTTAAGTACTTATGTACTTTTTAGGATACTCTTTTTATTTGGTACCAATTTTTATTTGAAAATTGGTGTGACGAATGGAAAGTAGGTACCTATTTTTATTATTTATTATCAACATTAGTATCTGTTGAGAATGATTTTTTAATGCGAAAGTTGTAAAACAAAATATGGTACCCATTTTAATTATTTATTATCAACATTAGTATCTGTTGAGAATGATTTTTTAATGCGAAAGTTTTTAAACAAAATATGGTAGGACCTATTTTGCTCTTTTATTATCAACATTAGTATCTGTTGAGAATGATTTTTTAATGCGAATCTTTTAAAACAAAATATGGTAGGACCTATTTTTATTATTTATTATCAACATTAGTATCTGTTGAGAATGATTTTTAAAACACAATATGTTACCTATTTTGTTCTCTTTTTTCTTGGCGTCGCCACACGACCTAGCAACACTTCCGTGTCACCCTCCGTCGTGAAAGAGTGCAGTAAAGCGTACGTCGGGAAAATATGAGGCACATAAAAGGGACTTATTGCCGAGGGTCCGTGTTAGCTCTGTAAGAAAACGGAAAGGTCATATTAAGCTTGGTCCCGTGGGATTAGTCATGTCCAAAAAACAGGATGAAGTAGAGGAGGAGAAGGAGAAGAGGAGGAGGAGGAGGAAGAGGAGGAGGAGGAGGAAGAAAGGAGGAGGAGGGGTGGGGGAGGTGGAAAGCAAAGGGAAAAAAGGAGTGGGAAAAAAAACAGTGAGGGGGATTTTATTCTTTTTCAAACTCTTGCACGCCCCTCCTTTTTTTGGGAACTTATATCTTTATGGAGAGCACGTTGGGTTTCAGGATGAAATATGGCTTTTGTTTCACCTGGAGCGGAGAGAGATAATGATTGGTCATTAGGAAGTGTGACTCTTTGGCCATGGATGACTTTTCAAGATTAATAACTTGACTTTGCCATTTCACTAATATACCTTCTATTGACTTCAAAACACTTTCTAGTCACGGGGTTCCCGTAGGATCATCGAAGTTGAGCAATTATAATAATACTCTTTAGTGGAAGGTTACCACCAGGCCAGGTAAATGCTCAAAGCATTTTCTACCACCTAACCCTCAGAGTCTTATTATTATGTGGTCACAAACTCAAATTAATTAGGAAAAATTCATGCACTGGGTGGGATTCGAACCAACGGATCCCTACGCTACCTGGATTACCAGACTAGCGCCTTAACCAATTGACTAGACCAGTGCATCGCGTCCAGCAACGTCCAGCGGATGAAGACTTCGTGATGCTGGCATTCCGGCCCAACCTAGGCTGGGTTAGGTTAACAAGAATTGCAGAAATTTTACGTTCCAGTGAACAAATCTCTCACAAGAATTTGATGTTAAGAATATTTTTTCTTTTCTTTTTTTTTAACTAAATATTACTGGCAAATTATAACAAGAATTTGATGTTAAAATTCTTACAAAAAACTAAATATAAGTGTCAAATTTTGGTCAAAGAAAGTGAATCATACAAACCTTCTATATAATTATGAAGATTTAAAATAGACCAGTAAAAAAAAAAAAAAAAAAAAAAAAAAAATGAAAAAAATCACCCAAGTCTACGAGGACTACTATTAAAAAATTTCAGTCCTTTTAAATTTTGAGTAAAATAGAGATTATGTTGTTGTAGCAACATTCTCATTGAAATCGGACATCATCATCTTCAACATAGTATTAAAAGACTAGAAGAATCACTAAATAGAAAAATAGATAATACTCATAATACTCTTTAGTGGAAGGTAACCACCAGGTGTGGTTATTACTCAAAGCATTTTGTACCAACTAACCCTCAGAGTTTTATTAATATGTGGCTACAAATTTAAATTAATGAGGAAAATTGCATGCACTTGGTGGGATTCGAACCAATGGATCTCTCCGCTACCTGGATTAACAGACTAGCGCCTTAACCATTTGACTAGACCAGTGCACGGTATAGAAGTCAACAGACATCAAATCAAGGAAGAGAATGCCGTAGGCATTATCACCACCCTTGATCAGGCTTTGTTTATATTTATTTCTAAATTGTTACCATGTACATTGTACATTGTATATAAAATATGTAAATAAAGCTTGATCCAAATGTTTATAAATAAATAAAATAAAAATTCAATGATTACACATGAAAATCCAAATCACTATACTTTAGCTAAATTCTGGAGTAAATAATTCAAAATTCGGGCACTTGAACTATTAAGGTCTATTTTTCTTTATTTTTTTCCTTGGGTTTTACGTCCCTTTCAACAGCTGGGTCATCTCGAGACGGGGGTTTTACATCAGTTATGTTTCATCATCATAGGGTGGCGTCATCGTGAACGAGGGTAGCCAGACAGTGGAGTAATGACTCAGCACTTCTACCACTGTCTTTACAAGGAGGCTAATAATTGATAAGGGCCCCCAGAACCAAGCCAATGCTGGTCTCCTCCCTGTTTATAGTCCCCCGACCAGACTGCTGGTCTACTCCCTGTTTATAGTCCTCCAGCCAGACTTATGTTTGTCGTTATGTTTAAATTTTAATAATTGGTGACTTTATGCGTCCATTCGCTTGAAAATTTACATACCAGCTACACTGCCGGGATTCGATTCAGACTACTGAGAGTGTAAGTCTAGGATACTATTATCGTTACTTTTGCTATTATTGTTACAACGCAAATGTAACGATAATAGCAAAAGTACAGAATAAATATAATAATAAATAAATAAATGTGTTTACATGTTTGTGGTACTACCTATATCACATTATTTTCGTGGGTATTATTATTATCATTACACTTGCATTGGTAGTGGTTAACGCGCTAGTCTTGTAAACCAGGTAGTAGGGTACTATTGGTTCGAATCCCACCCAGTGCATGAATTTTTCCTCATTAATTTGAGTTTGTGACCACATAATAATAAGACTCTGAGGGTTAGGTGGTAGAAAATGCTTTGAGAATTAACCTCGCCTGGTGGTTACCTTCCACTTAAGAGTATTATTATTATATTTGATAAGAAGACATATGTACAATACAAATAATTATTATAACAAGGAAAAAGTGGAAACAATATATACAATAAAAAAGAAAAAGAATAGAAAAATATATAAAAACTTATGTCCTAAAGGACGGGGTTATTGCCTATGGAAATATAGGAATTTTCGTATCTTTAATAGCCCAATATCTTATTTTTGCATATAATTCCACGACTATTGATCACTACTCAAAATGAAGCAGCTACTGATTTTTCCTCACGGTGGCTACAGTCCACACAGTACTGAATTTTTTTTATATAATATTATATTTGTGTTCATAAAAAGAATAATATAGCCTTATTTATACTACTCGATTAAGACTATTAAAGTGCCATCATACCAGCAGTAAGCCCAAGACATAATATTATTATGTGGTAAAAATCCCATATGGGATGATAAATTGTTATGTCCCGGCTGAGTTTCGAAACCATGACATCTGGATTCACAGAGTGCCGCCTTTACCACTGAGCTACGTGTTAATCACTTTTGTCATATATCAAACTCAAGTTTTACTAAATCCACGCTGAAACCGGGATTTAAACCAACGAACTCCAGGTTACAAGTCCGCCGCCTTATGGATCAAGCTACTGAGGTTGGTTTACAATAACACAGTACTGAATAACAACAGTAAAGAACAACCTTGAAAGCGGATATATCTCTAGAACAATGTATTTCTAGAACATTTCTCCTGAGTCAGCAAACTCTGCAATTCAGCATAGAGCATTTCAAGCAGCACAGTTTCCCAAGGGCCAAACGATTGCGTTTTCCGCAGCGTCAGCAAATCTGAAACCGGAGCCAAGTGTTGGGAATGGATTTTTAAGTCTTCCATTATGATTTTTTATATCCGTTATGAGTTATTTCAGACATATTGCAGCAATGCTTTTGTCCTATATGTCAGTCAGTATAAGTATAAAATGAGAAGATGTACTTACATAAATCTTGTGTCGCATCCTTGGGACGTTTATAACATGTATAATGTTTTCTTGTGATTAATATCTTTGATGTGACTTTCTCGGAGTGACTTTTACTGACTTTTAACTGCTGAGGTCATAAAAGAGAGAGAAAGAGATAGAGAGAGAGATATGGGAGAGAAATTTTAGAAAATGCGGTAACAACATTGATAGGTACAAAAGAATGGTACAGTAGGTACAAATCGTATGAAATTTCAGAGTAAAGACAATTCATGTTGCCATTCAGGAGTCTAAAATATGAAAAAGAAAAATGTTTGAAGAAGAAAGTCTAATGGAAAATAATGAACAGATAAAGGCGGTGAACTTAAGAGAAGAAATAAAATTAGTGAAAGAGAGTAAGAGAAATAAAAAAATGAGAAGAGAAAGATAGTAAGATCACATAAATTTAGTGTAATGAAACTTAATGAAGAGACAAAGGAGGAGAATTTAAGAGAAGAAATATAAAATTAGCAAAAGAGAATAAGAGAAATAAAGAAAAGGATAAGAGAAAGATAGTGAGAACACATAAATTTAGTGTAATGAAACTTAATGATGAGATAAAGAAGGAGAACTTAAGAGAAGAAATATAAAATTAGCGAAAGAGAATAAGAGAAATAAAGAAAAGGATAAGAGAAAGATGTTGAGAACACAGTCATGAAGTATGGTAGTTGATGGAGAAAGAGAGAGAGAAATAAATACAAAAGAAAGAAATAAATTAAGAGAGAGATATACAAAAGGAAGAAATAAATTGAGAGAGAGAGATACAAAAGGAAGTAACAAATTGAGAGAGAGAGATAAATAAAAAAGAAAAAATAAATACAGAAGAAGATAGAGGGAGAGAGAAATACAAAAGGAAGAAATAATTTAAAAGAGAGAGATACAAAAAGAAGAAAGAAATAGAGAGAGAGAGAGAGATACAAAAGGAAGAAATAATATAAGAGAGAGAGAAATACAAAAGGAAGAAATAATTTAAGAGAGAGAGAAATACAAAAGGAAGAAATAATTTAAGAGAGAGATACAAAAGGAAGAATTAAAATAGAGAGAGAGAGATACAAAAAGAAGAAAGAGAGAGAGAGAGAGAGATACAAAAAGAAGAAAGAGAGAGAGAGAGAGAGATAAATAAAAAGGAAAAAATAAATACAGAAAAAGATAGAGGGAGAGAGAAATACAAAAGGAATAAATAAATTGAGAGAGAGAGAGAGAGAGAGAGATACAAAAAGAAGAAAGAGAGAGAGAGATAAATAAAAAGGAAAAAATAAATACAGAAAAAGATAGAGGGAGAGAGAAATACAAAAGGAATAAATAAATTGAGAGAGAGATAGAGGAGGACAGAGAGTTTTCCAATGATGCTTTGTAACTATTATTATCATTATGTAACATTCCATTATTGGGCACGTGATGAGAGAGCTGATAAGGTAAATAAGGCAAAAAAGAAAGAAAAAATAAATAAAATAGAAAGGTCTTTGTAAAGAATACGTTCTACCTATTAGGTATATAAAAAGGTATATAAAAATGTCGATACAATAAATACCAGCAAAATATCTGCGTATATACAAAAGTTCTCATTTATATACAAGGTGTCTAGGTTTTTTTTTATATAGAAAATTTCAATATCAATTCTAGAAGACACTCTAAGACTAAAATAGTCTTAGATAAATTTTCGAAAAATGCCGTTGAATAAAGATATGAAAAAATATAACTCGGTTTTGAATGCAAACAGGTACAAAATGTTAGGTGTTAGGTATTTACTTGGGAAATTTACTCAGTAAGCATAATAATCAAAGATATCAGAAGCATTTTCACTACTTTTAAACAAGTACAACTATATTTTTCAGATGCAAACGTCTTTTTCAAGTGCATTTTTATTTTCATTTGTCGAAAAATTATCTAAGAATATTTTAGTCTGTCTCTAATGTCTCCTGGAGTTGATTTTGAAATTTTCTATAAAAAAAAACTTGAACACCTCGTTAACATAGATACAAGGTATGTTCTTTTTATGTAAGTTTTATTATTATGCTCGTATTCTTTAATTAGGCTTTCAATTTCAGTAATTGAAATATTAAAATTTCAGTAGGGGAGATATTAAAAGGGTTTCAAATGCTGACTTCAGAGTATTTTTTAGACCAAAATTAAGAGCGAAATTAATAGAAAAAGTGAGATTTTAGGTCATGAACTTAGCTTTAGTTTTTCTTCCATCCAAGACAATACGCGAATTTAATTTAATTTAATTTATTTTATTCACGGGCTTTTAACCCAATATACAATATTACAATAGAAATACAATAATACATAAAAAATATAAAATAACTAATTATAAACAAAAAT
Organism: Bactericera cockerelli; assembly: GCA_024516035.1. Classification (NCBI taxonomy): domain Eukaryota; kingdom Metazoa; phylum Arthropoda; class Insecta; order Hemiptera; family Triozidae; genus Bactericera; species Bactericera cockerelli. Next base: position 4,520,043 of record CM044956.1, on the reverse strand, counting down.
AATAATATAAAATATGTCTAAACTAAAGCTAAATCTAGACTTGGCTCCACAGAGGTATTTAAATGTCTTAAGTAAAGGTGTATTTTCTTCAATGGCATACAGGAAGTTCCATCGACACTGGTATCCACGGCATACCGTGTTTGGATGTACCAAATCGACTTCATTTTATAAGGGGATTCCATCAACCCTTATTATGTCGATTTTATGCTCATGACTTAGGTGCCTTTACCTTCTTTTTCGATTTCCAACAATTCAAATTTGAATTTTTATGGAAATTGGTAAAAAATTAATTCCCTCAACTCGAATTTCATCGCTCTGATCGCTCTTAATGTTACTTCCGTTACTCATCTTACTCTTCCTCCTCCTCCTAATATTTTTTTCCTCCTCCTTTTACTCTTTGTCCTCCCCCTCCTTCTCACTTTCTCATCGTATTCTTAATATTTTTTCTCCTCCTCCTGCTAATACACTTTCTTCCCCCTCCTCCTCATTCTTCTTCACTTTCTCATACTTTTTTTTTTTTTTTTTTTTTTTAAGTGGGGTTTAACGTCGCTTTCAACTGCCATGGTCATATCACGACGGGGGTTTTACCCTCCATTCGCAGGAAACTCACAAACCTGCTACTCACATTGACCTCACCCAGCCTGAGTGGGGCCGGGAAACTTTCTTCTCCTCCTTTTCTTCTTTATCTTTATTTCCTCCTTATTGTATTACTCTGATTCCTCCTTCTCCTCCTCCTTCTTCTTCACTTTCTCATAGTATTCCTAATATTTTTTCTCCTCCTCCTGCTTATACTCTTTCTCTTCCTCCTTCTTCTACTCTTCTCTTCCTTTACTTCCTTCTCTATGTATCCTCCTTCTTGTATTACTTTGAGTATTATTCCTAATGCTCTTTCTACTTTTCCTCTACTTTCTTTTATTCTTTTTAGTCTCCTATATATCCTCCTCCTCTTCCTTTTTTACGCCTCTGTATTTTCCGCTCTTTCTCCACCTACTATTTTTCCCCTCCTATTTCCATTGTGAAATTAGAAAACTAACAAAGAAAAAAATTCGAGATGACATAAATAAATACAAAGAAGATATAATAAATAGAATTATGGATACAACAGGCTCTACAAAACGAATCAGGAATGAAATATCAAACACGAGAAATACATGGATTAACAAAATACAGAAAGAAGATAAAAATGTTACATATAATCGAGAAGAAATAGTAGAGGAAATAACAAAGTACTATGAGAAACTGTACGAATTAGAAGAACACACTGAAGAAATAGAGGAACCAGAAGACCAAGAAATGGAAAATAAGGAGTTTTACGAAAAATTTAGTATATGAGAAGATGAAGTATATAAAACAATAAAGGAACTGAAGAAAGAAAAAACACCCGGAGAAGATGGCATAACAAACGATTTATTAATATATGGAAAAGATACTTTATGTCCAATTCTTCAAAAATTATTCAACAGAATCTTGTATGAAGGCATAGTACCAGAACAGTGGACACTGAGTAAAATAATATTGATCTATAAAAAAGGACCCCGAGAAGATATAAATAACTATCGCCCTATCAGCTTGTCAGCAACTATGTATAAAATATTTGCAAAAATTATTCAAAATAGAATTAGAAATAAAATAGTTGAAAACCAGCCACAAGAACAAGCTGGATTTAGGAGTGGATTCTCAACAATGGACAATTTGCAAACAATAAATCAACTACTAGAAAAAAAGCAGAGAATACCAGATAGAACTTTCATATGCAATAATTGACTACTCTAAAGCTTTCGACAGTATCTTTCAGAAGAGCATTTGGGAAGGATTAAAAATGATACAAGTTGAAAACATTTATATCCGTATTTTAAAAAAATTATACAAAAGCCGAGCCTACATAGCCCTAGATAAGAATGGGAGAAAGTTCAACATAAGACGAGGTACAAAACAAGGTTGCCCTCTTTCAGCAGAAATTTTTAATACTGTATTAGAATTAATATTCCGAAACATAAACTGGGAACACTATGGAATATCAATAAATGGGGAAAAACTTACAAACTTGAGATTTGCAGATGATGTGATACTTATAGGAAAAAATATAAACGAATTAAAAGAAATGATAATAAAACTTAGAGATGAAAGCAAAAAACATGGACTGATGATAAATTCAAACAAAACAAAAATACTTACCAAAACAGAGGAAACCCAGATAGAAATCAACAGAGAGATAATTAAAAAAGTCAATGATTGTATATATTTAGGCCAAACTATTTCTTGCGAAAATGTTATGAAAAAAGAAATAGAAAGAAGAATTAAAATAGGTTGGAATAAATACTGGTGCATGAAAAAAATATTTAAAAGTATGAAAATTAATGATAAAACAAAAACGAAAGCACTTAAAATGTGTATCTACCCAGCAATTTTATATGGTTGTCAAACTTGGGCCTTAACAAAGAAAGACCTGAAGAAACTGGATGCTACACAATATAAAATGTTCAGAAGCATGTTAGGCATCCGAAAATTTGATAAAATTAGCAATAAAAAAATAAGCAACAAAATGAAAATGGATGATCTGAGTAAGGAAGCAACAAAACTAAAATGGAGATGGTGCGGACATGTGGCAAGAATGGACAGCAGAAGATGGGCAAAAAAACTAACAGAATGGATCCCACGATCAAACAAAAGAGCAAGAGGCAGGAAACACATCAGATGGTACGATGAGTTTAAGAAGAACATTGGTCCCGAATGGCAATACATTGCAAGAGATAGACAACAATGGGAGCTAGTAGTTAAAGAAATGTCAAAATGATGTAAAATTCAAGCATGTACTGTAAGAACAAGCAGAATGAGATGTAAATATATACATATATGTATATGTGTACATCTGTACATATATATATAAATAATATTAATAATGAGAAGAAAAAAAAACAGAAAGAGAGAAAAGTGAAATAGAGAAAAGGTGAAAAAGACTCCCTTTATTTCAGAAAAAGAGAGCAAGACAAGGAGAGAGAGTTAAAAGTTAAAGGTTGAAAGTTAAAAGTATAAAAAAACAAAAAAAATCTAAGGAAAAACAGTACATGCTTGTATTGTATTATATTATATTGCACTTCATATTCTGAATTGTATTTTTCTTTGTGTTGTATTGTAACCTCAGAGTTGACTCAATAATATCAATAAACATTTGCAGTTCATCTGTAAATAAATGCCCTTGCCCAAATTGGGTGATTTTGGGGCTTATTATTATTATTATTATTATTTCCATCACCCTATTTCAATCCTATTTCTTTAGATGGGCAGATCCGGCAGATGAAATCCAGAAAGATGCACGTGAAGCCAATATAAATCTCAGTAGCTATGATAAAAGAAACCAATGGAAGAGGCAAATTGGTCAGGCAATGGACCGACTTCGGTTTGATAAGCCCCGCCAGTAAGTAAGTATTTCCATCACTTCCTTTCTCTTCTTTTCGCGCCCCCTTTTTATTTTCTTCTTATTTCTATCTCCTATTTTTTCTTCTTCCACTCCTCTCTCCTTATCTCCTCCTTCTTTCTCCTCTTCCGTCGTTTATTTTAACTTCTCATGTTTATTCTCTCAATCGTTCTCCACCCCGACCTCTTTTTTTTTCTCATTATTTTCTCTCTCTCCTGTTCTTAAAAGCAATAACCATTCATGCCTGCTTCCTATTTTACCTTAATATTTAATTTTTCAATTTTCTCAGATCAACCCATTAAAAAATATCTTGATAGAGCTAAAAATAAAGAGGAGAGAGAAAAAAAAGAAATCAGAAAATTTAATGCGTTTCCATAAGGAAATGAAATATTTAAAGACACGAGTCGGCGAAAGTCGGATTGAGATAGTTTTTTTTTATCGTTGAACCGTCGGATTTTTGTTATGATATTTTTTTATAATTAGCACTCGTAAATTTTAATGTTTTGAAAGTATAGATAATATCAAATAATTCTTATAAAAGAAACGATAAAAGATTAGATTTACCTTATTTAATTTGACGTGAATGTATCACTTGAAAATAGAAAAAATACACTGCCAATTATTGACACAATTTTTCCTCGTGATTGGTTCACATTTTTTTTTTTTTTTAACTAAATAACTTGTTTTTAACTAAAACACTTGTATCTCTCCGAAAAGAGCGGAAAAACTAGGATAGAATTTTCCGCTCCGGCCGGTATTCGAACCCACAACCTCCGAGTCAGTAGTCAATGCTCTTAGGCACTGTGCCACGGAGGTTGGCATGACCTCGTGTGCCGACAGATTTACTGGTTATATTATTATCTATTGACGATTACTTAATAATAAAATTATACAGTTAATAATCATGTAAATACTAAAAGCTGGTCCCACACAGGTGTGAATTAGGTCTATCTAAAATTCTCATTAATATCAAACAACTGGTAATATACCTGACTAATTAGTGAACATTTCCAAATATCAGATAGAATTATTTTCCTTTTGTTTTTCAAGTTCACATTTTATTTCCGAGAAATTTCTAATATTAGAAATCGGAAGTACCTATTGTGTTCGTTTTTCTTAAAATAAATATTTTTTTATTTTGATTACATTTTTTTCTGTCGGTCTGTTAAATGCATTCCTTGTAAAGCGCAAATCTCATAAACTAATGAATGGGTTTCGACGAAATTTTGTACACATAAAGCAGACGTATTGTAGATGGTCCCATTTTAAAGAGATAAATAGGAATACAGAAGAGGAAGGTAAATTTAGGAGGGAGAAAAGAGAAGGAGAGAGAGATAGAAAATAGAAGACAGGTAGGAAGATGGAAGAATTTAGGAGGGAGAAAAGAGAAGGAGAGAGAGAGAGAATATAGAAAATAGGAAGACAGGTAGGAATTGGAGGGAGAAAAGAGAAGGAGAGAGAGAGAAGAGAGAGAGAGATAGAAAATAGGAAGACAGGTAGGAAGATGGAAGAATTTAGGGGTAAAAAGAGAAGGAGAGAGATACAGAGATAGAAAATACGAAGACATGTTAAGAAGTCAGAAGATTGGAGGAAAAGTGAATTTAGGAGGGAAAAAAGAGAAGGATAGAGAGAGAAGAGAGAGATAGAAAAATAGGAAGACAGGTAGGAAAGAATGGAGGAACTTAGGAGGAGAAAAGAGAAGGAGATGAGAAGAGAGAGATAGAAAATAGGAAGACAGGTAGGAAGATGGAAGAATTTAGGAGGAGAAAAAACAGGACCATCCGAGCTGGAGCTGAATTTCATGAAACATTCAGTCGGTAATAAAAGTACGGGATAAGAAATGAGAAAGAGAGAGACGATGAGCTTGCAGTCATTCGGTGCCACTGAGTAAAGTATCATAATCACTGGTTCGTTATAACACAAACTACCAAAACTCGCTTTATAACATAAAATAAAAATAATAGAAAATCTTGAAGGGAAATAGTTTTATAAGTAAAGCTATTAGTATAAACGAACTATAAACGCTAAAACTATAAATTAATAAACGCTGAAACCGGGACTTGAACCACCGACCTCCAGGTTACAAGTTCGCCGCTTAGTCGATCCAGCTACTGAGGTCGGTTGCTGCTGTAGTACTGTGCTTTTTAGGGTTTTGTTCATACGAAGAAAAAACTCTTTAAACGAGCCCTTTTCCGTACGCCGAATGTCACACGTCATAACTCTTGAACGGTATAATATTTTAATTTGGGTTTAAAGTTGCTTTCAACTGCACGGTCATATTATCATGACGCTGGTGTTGCACTCCAATCCAGGAAACGCACAAACCTATTACCCATATTAACCTCACCCAGCCTGGGTTGGGCCAGAAGCCATCAAGAATCAAGAAGCCATTAAGAATCTTGCGGGATGTTGCTTAACTTCGGTGATTCTAAGAGAACCGGTGCATTCAATGCGCCGTCAACGCTGGTGCTAATACTGAGCTTAGAGTTCGAGTAACAGTGTTGAAATCGAAATATGAAATTCTTCTTTTCACTTAGTAGTCAGCCACACCCAAGACCCTATACCCCAGACCCTATACCCAAGACTCTAGTCCCTACACTTGGATATAGATAATTTTCGGGACTCCATAGAAGCCGCTCACATTCAAAGCATTGTTAGATTATTTTAAGGTGATATAGGAGTACCCTAGGGTCTTTAGGGTCTCGGGTTCCGTTGTGTTTGCGCACTTTTTCACTCACGGCAGCATCATCAAGATGAGGACATTTGAGGAGTGAAGAGGCCAATTCACTCTGGAAGGACGTTAGGTATTATGCTTGCAAAGTTTCAATTATTCACACGCAAGATCTCCCTCTCTCTCTCTTCTCCTCTCTCTCTCTCTCTCTTCTCTCTCTCTCTTCTCTTCTCTTTATCTCTCTCTTCCTTTCTCTCTTCTCTCTCTCACTTCTCTTTCTCCTCTTCTCCCCCTCTTCCTTTCCATCTATCTCCCCCCTCTCTTGCATATCTCTACTCTCCTCCCTCCCTCTCCTCTTCCTATCTTCCCTCTCTCTCACCTTCTCTCTCTACTCTCTCTCTCTCACTCTCTTTCTTCATATCTCAATCATCTCTACTCTCTCTCCTCTCCTTCTCTTGTCATATCTCTCTCTCTCTCCCTCCCTCTCCCTCATCTCCCTCCCTCTCTCCCTCTCTTCTTCTCCCTCTTCAATCTTTCTTCTTCTTCTCAATCATCTTTCTCCCAGTATCTCTCTCTTCCTCCTTCTCACTCCTCCCTACTCCTCTCTTGTTCATTTCCTTATCTTTTAGATATGTTTGTATCATAAAGGGTAGTTTTATTTTAGATTAGATGAGGAGTGAGAGAGAGGGAGATGGAGAACAAGACTAGAGAGAGAATAATAGATAGAGATGGGCTCGTGTTGATCCAGCACCCAAATGAAAATTTTTGTGTCACTTCTCGCCTATCAGAGGGGAGGCATACTACGGGATGGGCAAGCTCAACTGAGACCACAAGCGTCTACAGTAGCTCTTGTTTCATGACTACGAAATAAAAAATGTTGTGAAGCACTCATCTTTAAAGGACTATGAACAGAGAGCAGACCAGTGAACCCAAACAAGCAGAGTCTAGCTTGCAGTTCCCCAAGGTTTACATCGTTCATAAAGGAATAGCCCAAGTTCTCATGATGGTTGATCACATACTAATCATACTTAGAAATATGTTCTTCAAAACAAGCCATCTTTTCAAGTAAAGTTGGAATGAGACCATCACTCCCCCAGCCTAGCCAAGCTTGGGGAGTGATTTCAAAAACAACAATGATAAGAAAAGCAAAAAAACGCTCAGGAGGTTATGAAATGTCCAGAAATATGAAAAAAATTGAAATCGGAGCAAAAAATATTATTATTTAACAAAAACGACCACACTACTTCCGATTTCTAATATTAGAAATTCATCGGAAGTAAAACATACCTTGTCGAACCCCGATACATACGAATAATTCATTTCGTAAGAGAGGGTATCTTCGAAGCACAGATGTAATTGATTTTCCACGAACAGATATCTTGAAGAAGTAATCATTGATGTATAGGAAGAAGCAATCTGAAGCGAGTCTACCCCACCTAATGAATAAATTTCGAAGCCAGTGTAGCGTGCTGAAACATCTGTCAGTGACTGATGTTCAATTTGGAGAAAACAGTAGTTTGGAGAAAGAGAATGGCCTCCCTACACCATCCATCCATCCATCCTGGAGTAAGAGGAGTATGGCCTCTTTCTTCCATTGTTGAGGGAAGTCGGGGAGCAGAAAACAGTAGTTAGGAGAAAGAGAATGGCCCCCCAACACCATCCATCCATCCTTTCTTAATTTAGAGGAGTATTGCACCTTTCTTCCATTGTTGAGAAAAGTCGGGGGCAGAAAACAGCAGTTCGGAGGACAATGCCCACCCTTCCCCTCCTTCTATTTATCTTTGAGTGAGAGAGAGGGGATGGAGAAGAATGAGTAGTAGAATGAAGGAAATTGTGTTATAGTTGAGGGGATAGGGAGGAGGGAGGGAGGGGGGGGGGGGGTGAGCAGAAAACAGTAGCTTGGAGGAGGAAGAGGAGTAGAAGAATAAATTCTTTTCCCCGTCGAACCTTAGGAGATGGAGGAGAAAGAGTAAAAATGAGGAGTTTGAGGAGGAATGATGGCTTCTTCTACAGTTGTTATTATATTCGTGTTAATCATCGTGATATCACAACTACTCAAACCCCCTTCACTAAATTTTTGCTTGGAACTTGAACCACCGACCACCGGATTGCAAGTCCACCGCTTTATTAATCAAGCTACTAAGTTTGGTTTCTGATCCCAGGAGAAGAATAAGGAGGCGGAGGTGGATGAGGATGAGAAGAAGGAGGAGGGGGAGAAGAAGAAGGAGAAGGAAGAGGTAGAGGAAGATGATGAGAAGAAGGAGAAGCAGAAAGATGGGGAGAAAGAGGAGGAGAAGGAGGAGGAGGAGAAGTAGAAGGAGGAGAAAGAAGAGGTGGAGGAGATACAGGTCGACGAAAGGAAGCAGTAAATACATGAAAAGTAGAAGGAGGAGGAGAAGTAGATACAGGAGGAAGGAATAAGAAAAGGCATTCAATCGGTGTAATTGTCGTTGATGGAATCAATTTGTTATTCCACCTCCCTCTCCAAGGCCTTCTCCACCTCCAAACAAGAGATTCTCTTCTCCACATTTCCAGTCAAAGTTTTCCCCGGAAATTTTCCGCCTTTCACTCGCGCCCATCTCGGAACCCCTGTCTTCATATTAATCAAAAATCAGACCCATCAATTGGGTGAATCTGGAAGGAAAACAATCTCTGAGATTCAATCGAGGTGAACGACCTCTTGTTGTTGCTTGCGTGGAGATTTGGCAGTCAAATTTTTTTTTTTTTTTGATTGTTTAGTGAAAATCGATAGGAACGTTATTTTATTTCGGAAGATAGCTGAACAGTTTTTTTTTTTTTTTTTTTTTTTTTTTTTTTTCAATTTACGGAGTTAAGACTCCATTGTATACGCATGAAAAAATAAAAATCTGAAAACTAAGCAAGTCTTTTCCAATTTTTTATTTATTTTTATTATATTCATTCATTTATTTATTTACAAGACAATGTTTTTTTATGTGGTACCTATCCCTTGGGATCTAACCCAGCAGTTCTATTCCAATGAAGGACCAACAATTGTACACCCTTTCACTATCCTTCACATTCCATTCTTTACCACTCATTCATCACTCGCCACCCCCATTCCTCCCTTCACACATCACCTTTCCTCCCCTCCATCAACTCTCCTCACAATCCTTTCCTCACCCATCCATCACCTCTCCTCACAATCCTCTCCTCACCCATCCATCACCTCTCCTCACAATCCTTTCCTCACCCATCCATCACCTCTCCTCACAATCCTTTCCTCACCCATCCATCACCTCTCCTCACAATCCTTTCCTCACCCATCCATCACCTCTCCTCACAATCCTCTCCTCACCCATCCATCACCTCTCCTCACAATCCTTTCCTCACCCATCCATCACCCCCATCAAAAGAGAAGGGGGTGGAGAATTTAAATATTATTGTTTACCTTTTAAATCTTCTCCCTGTCCTGGGGGTCGTGGAGAATTTAATGTGGTGTAAAATTACTTGTAAGTTACGCCCTAGCTTATCTGTAGCATCATTTCGAGGATGTTATTTATTTCCTCAGGCTGCTGTTTTAATCCTTTGAAGGTGCTTCTTGGAATTTTTAATTTGGGATTTAGTTTTTTACTTCCTATTACCTGAAATTAACTGATGATAACTTTAACTTTTTTAAGTTAAGTTAAAAAGTTATCATATTTGTGTTCATCACTTTCGTGTTGTCACAACTACTCAAACTCGCTTTACTAAATTTACGCTGAAACCATCTTGAACCACCGACCTCCAGGTTACAAGTCCGCCGCTTTATCGATCAAGCTATTGAAGTCGGTAGCTTGTTCCTGAAATTGTTAAGTTTCTGAAATTGGGCCGGTCCTGCAAAACCTCTACCTATTAAGGATTGGGTGGAAGAGATTGCCACAGGAAATAACCCCGCCCTTTAATTAGGACATTTATGTATATATTTTGTTTATTTTTTTCCTGTTTTATATTAATATTGTCAATTTTGTATTTTAATTTTTTAATTGTATATATTACTAGCCGTTTGCCCGTGCTTTGCAAAGGGACTAAATTTCAAATTTACTAAGGCATGGCCGTACTGCTGGACAGCAATGCCTTTTTGAACATTTTATAATTTTTCTGGACAAAGCGATAATGGTTTTGGGGGGGTCAATTCTGAGACATTTTTCGCTATCTCTTACCGTTTTGGCTAAACAACTCCGGACAAACAAACAAACAAACATAGGTAGGTAGGTAGGTAGGTAGGTAGTCCTTTTTTCTGTTTTATATATAGAGATGTATGTTCTTCTAATTAAGAGTTTCATAATTATATTAATAATAATATACCCAAATACTTATCTCTTTCCCCTCTCCCTCTACATCTCTCTCTCTCTCCTTCTACCTAGATATGTCCCTCTACCTACAAACTGCTGCAAGATTCTTCCTAATAATATCATTGGGGACTCGTAAACAGGAAAGCGTCGTCTAATTGGGACGGCCCCATTTTATCGAGAAAAAAAAATGAAGCATACAGGGTGCACTAGAACTATTGCTTGATGAATAGTATTTTTTAGTATACAGTGTGACCGACCTCAGAAGCTTGATCGATAAGGCGGCAGACTTGTAATCTGGAGTTCGGTGGTTCAAGTCCCGGTTTCAGCGTGAATTTGGTAAAGCTAGTTTGAGTAGTTGTGATATCACGAAAGTGACTATCACTAATATGATTATTACCTCCTGATAACTTTTCTTTCTATAGTATAAAGTGTGACTCAATCGCTGGGGACTTATAAAAAGAAAAAAAAATCACTGACTATTGCTTGCTCTGTCATTCTATAAGAGTTCGAAATTCGCGTCATGATTTGAATATGTAGTTGAAAGAGACGTTAACCCCCCCCCCCAACCCCCCCCCCCCCCCAATAAATTAATATCGAGAGGCACATTAAGTGCAGAAGGCATCTCCACTAAAGTTATTGTGCACATTGCATAACCAATTTGAGATATGCGGCGTCAAATGTGATTTAAAAACGTTCAACCAAAAAAAAAAAAAAAAAAGATTTTATGTGCCCATCTTATGGACACGAAACTATTTGAATATCTGGTTTCATGATTATAATCTGCCACCCGGTACAATATCAGAGATAGCTATGTGCGTAAGCAGGCGGCAGACGAAGAAATATTCTTGAACCCAGAAAAGTGATATCAAATTTTGTCATTTTTTCCCTCATACCTACTTTTTTTTTCGTGAAAAGATTTTTTTACGACAATCCCGTCTACGGACAAGTTCAGTCTAGACAAACAATTCAAATTGTCTCCTCTATTTCATCAGCCCCTCCTCTCATTCTTCTTCTTCCTCTTCCTCTTCTCTTCTTATTATTATTCTTCTTTCTTTTCTATTTTTCCTCCTCCTGTTCTTTTGTCTCCTCCCTTTTCCCTTTTCACCCCATCTCCTCAGTAGTCACCGTGGCAGAGTGAGTTAGCACGAGATTTTCGATTGATCTGAAATTTACTATAGTTCCTAATGGCAGTGTGTAGCAGGTTTTAAGCTTGAACTTTTTCACATCCAAATCTAAAAATAAGTCGTTTTTCATCAGCTCTTGTTCTTTTTTCTTATTTTTTTCTTTATTTCTTTTTTCTCTCTAATGATTGCTGGATAATTCGCTCACTACTCTTACATAATTTATCTTTATTGTGTCTCTCCTGTTCTCATTCTGAATCCAATATTGCTCAACCTTCCCCTTTGACATCTTTCTCCGAACTCAATTTGCGTTGTTCCATTTTCTTCTTTATTCTTCTTTTTCTTCTGATCTTTCTTCTTCTTTTTTGTTCGATGTTTTTTTAAATTAAATTCCACTGTCTTTCGTTGACAAATGGTTTACTATGCTGATAACATGTTTGTGGGTTGAAAAGTGTACTATCTTTCAAAAAGTATTCTGCCAAAACTAGGTAAACTGTATATTTGTATAATTTGTGGTTTTTTATGTTGAAGAAATACATAATTATGTTTAAAACGCTATAGTAACTGATAATACACCAGTTCCCATTCAGTCACTGAAGTTAAGCAACGTCCAGTGAGTAGCAAGGCTATGACTTGGATAGGTGACCATTTAAATTCGAACCTTCGTGATGCTGGCTATGGTTTAACTTGAGTGACTAGTATGTGAGTTTCCAGCGAATGGATATTAAAACTCCAGGTAAGCCAGCGTCGATGGCATGTTGAATACACCGGTTCCCTTCAGAACACCGAAGTTAAGCGACATCCAGCGAGGTTAAGACTTGGATGGGTGACCATTCAAATTCTAATTCTCGTGACGCTGGCTTTTCCCGGCCCCACTCAGGCTGGGTGAGGTCAATGTGAGTAGCAGGTTTGTGAGTTTCCTGCGAATGGAGGGTAAAACCCCCGTCGTGATATGACTATGGCAGTTGAAAGCGACGTTAAACCCCACTTAAAAAAAAAAAAAAAAAAAAAAAACTCCAGGCGGTCGTGATATGCAGTTGAAAGTGACATTGAACTCCCCAAAACATAGGTTCTTTGTGCGTTAATATTTCCATCTACATGTAAGTTCAATACCCTTCATTATTAATAATATCATGTTTTATATATTTCTTTTGTAATACTAAAATATTATTATTTTATTTCCATCATAATAGTATCATACTTGTGTTATTTGAACTACTTGGAATTTGATTCTATTATTTTGAACCTACTCGAAGCACCGACCTTCAAACAATCGGTCCATCGCCTTATCGAACAAGCTACTTCATAGGGTGGCGTCATCTTGTACAATGGTAGCCAGACAGTGGAGGAATGAATAAGCACTTCTACCAAGTCACTGTCTTTACAAGGAAGCTAAGAATTGACAAGGGCCCCCAGAACCAAGACAATACTGGTCTACTCCCTGTTTATAGTCCCCCAGACAGACTGCTGGTCTACTTCCTGTTTAAAATCCCCCAGCCAGAGTGCTGGTCTCCTCCTTGTTTCTAGTCCCCCGGCCAGACTACTGGTCTACTGCCTGTTTATAGTCCCCCAGCCAGGTCTACTCCTTGTTTCTAGTCCCCTGGCCAGACTGCTGGTATACTCCCTGTTTTAAAGTCCCCCAGCCAGACAAGCTACTTAGGTGAGTATTTTTGATAGCATAGAATAATGCTTTCTTTTTTTTTCGGCACAAGATATTAATATAAGTGTAGAATGACTCCTGATATCTTCTACTTTCATTCCACCTGATAACACATTGTTCTGTTATTATGTATTTCTTTCTCGACAAAATCAGAGCTTTTTGTCAGACCTTTAAGTCTTTGGGCCAAATTAAGTTATCATTTTTGTGTTAATCACAATCGTAGTTGTTGATAATTATCAACTCCTCAAACTCGCTTTAGCTGGGGACTTTTTTGGCCCTTTTTCGATTTTTACCACAAAATTCCACTACTGAACTCAAATATATTTTCTCAACAAACCGACCTGAGTAGCTTGATCGATCAGGCGGCGGACTTGTAACCTGGAGGTCGATGGTTCAAGTCCCGGTTTCAGGTAAGATTTAGTAAAGCGAGTTGTAGTAGTTGTGATATCACGAAAGTGATTAACACATGTATGATAACTTTAAAAAACTTAACTTTTTAAAAAAACTTTTTTATTTTCTCAACAACTCTACAAAATTTCAAGAGCCCTGCTTTTTTCAATAAAAATAGAAAAAATCGTTTTCAATTTTCACCAAAACGGCCCCATTTTGGTCCCGAGTGGCCTAATTCCACCCAAGAACTATGGTTAAAATTCTAGCACCCCAATGAACATGTATACAATGAACATCATCAATTTTGAATAATCCGGTCGGGAGTTATCGCGGAACAGACAGACAAACGAAAGCCAAATCGTCCAGTGTGCAAGGTAAAACAGAACCTCACTTAGTGAAGTCGTTTCGGTCCCTCACTGTGTTCGGTTAATAATAATAAAAGCTAATTCTAAATTTCGACCCTCAACTGGTGTAGTGAAAGGCGTGTTCCTACTCATCATTGATGAACAAAATTTCTCTATGTTGTGCTTTTTTCCACTCGTCTGCTGATCCAAGTCAATCTCGCATTGTTTATTTAAGAAATTCTGCTGCTCTTGTGCTGATTGAACCCGTTTTCTTCTTGATTTCATTTTCAGTGGCGACAATTGGAGCAGAGAAAATCAAAATTTCTATTTTTCTATTTATTTGATTTTGATCATATTGCCTTAACTAATAAAAAGATAATAATAACAAATAAGATAATTGATTTGATTTGATGTTATTCTTTATTTAATACAATTTTGAATTACATTATATGACACCTCCTAAGAGAATTTTACCTTGTTGTGGCTTTAGTAATGATCAGATTTAAAGGGTCACTGAGGTAAGGAGACACTAATTTGATCTTTTGACGGACTAAGATCATAATGTATCACAGAATTATAGGTAATTAACCATACGCAGTGGGAAAGCGAAGCGACCTCACCAAGTGTGGTTCTCTTTTAATTTGGGTAATGGAGGATTGAGCTTTCGTTTGTCTATTTGTCTTTTTGTCTATTTGTCTGTTCGTCTGTCTGTCTGTCTGGTGTGTTCCACGTGCAGTTGACTCTGTGGAAGTGTGATTGAAAAAATAAAAGATAGTACCAACTTCAGAGATCCCACGAAATATCAACCTCTATAGTTTGATCGATAAGGCGGCGAACTTTTAACCTGGAGATCGGTGGTTCAAGTCCCGGTTTCAGCATGGATTTAGTAAAGCGTGTTCCAGTAGTTGTGATATAACAAAAGTGATTAATACAAATATGAAAACTAATACAATTTTTTTTACTACGTAATTTCTATTTTGTTGAACAAGATTTCGGCTTCATTTGTATGTTTTGTAATTTGCAAGTTGTAAAATAAAACAAACTTTTCATTTACAATAATAACGCATTGGTTTTGTAACCTACAGATTAATGTTCTTCCCACGAACACTATAAAATACTCAGGATATCATCAAGCTCCCTCTCTCTCTCTCTCTCACTCTCTCTCTCTCTCTTCTTCTTCTTCCTCTTTGCATCCTTTCTAACTCTTTTATCCTCCTTCACTTCATCTCTCCCACTCTCATTCTCTCCATCTCTCTTTCTCTACCTATTTCTTTTTCGTCTATTTTTTTCCCTTCTAAGTTAATTTTCTAAGTTCTCTCCATCTTTCTTTCTCTCCATCTCTCTTTCCTTCTCTCTCTCTCTATCTATCTCCCTCAAATTTCTCTACCTCTCTCTCTCTTTCTCTCCATCTTTCTTTCTCTCCATCTCTCTTTCTCTCCATCTCTCTTTCTCTCCATATCATTTCTCTCCATCTCTCATTCTCTCCATCTCTCATTCTCTCCATCTCTCATTCTCTCCATCTCTCTTTCTCTCCATCTCTCATTCTCTCCATCTCTCTTTCTCTACCTATTTCTTTTTCGTCTATTTTTTCCCCTTCTAATTTAATTTTCGCTTAGGAATTAATTCCATTGTATAAATTATTGATTTAAAATAAAGTTCTATATTCAATTCTAACTCCTCTCTTTTTTTTCTTTCTCTCTCTCTCTATTTACTTTCTCTCTCACTCCTTCTCTTTGTTTCTCTCTCCCTTATCTATTTCTCTCTATCTGTCTCTTGTGTTCACTTTTATCTCTCTCTCTTTCTCTTCATCTCTCTCTCTCTCTCTCGCTTTCCCTTTCTCCCTATCTCTTTCTTTTATTTTTTATCCTTCTCCTTCTATAGGCGACTCTATGCCGCCAAAGCGAAGCGACAGTCTGAATATTTCCTTCTTTTTCATTATCTGCTTAGCTTGTGTGCTCTTATTTTAAGGGGCACATAAATAAGTCAACTTCCCCTCGCCTGTCCTCTCTCTCCCTACTCTGTCCTATTTATATTTCTCCCTCGCCTGTCCTCTCTCTCTCTCTCTCTCCACTTTCTTTCTTTTCTCTCTTCCTCTCCCTTTTCTCTCTAATTGTTTGACTCTGTCTAGTTATTTTTTTTCCTCTTTATCCCTATTCTTTGCTCTAAATTCTTCTTTTTCTAATTCTGTCTCTCTCACACCCACTATCTCCCCATTTTCTTCTATTTCTTTTTCTCCTTTCCTTTCTTTCTCTCTTTTTCTTTCTTTCTTCTATATCTCTCTTTGTATCCCTTTTCTCTCTAATTGATTGACTCTTTCTTTTTATTTCTTTTTTTCTCTCTATCTTCTCTCTTTCTCCCTCTACTTTCTTTTTTACTTTCTATTACCTACAAGGTATGGAAAATATTGTTTTCGGTGGTTTTTTTCTCTGTCTAATTGTTGCTCTCTCTCTCTCTCTCCACACACACACAAACATAGTACTAGGTAATTAATTTTTGAAAAATATTAATAAAAACATAAGATTTGGCATATTTTCAGTAAATTGCCTTACAAAACCCATTTGAGTTTTCTTTTGAAAATGCCTACC
The DNA here is from genome assembly GCA_024516035.1 of Bactericera cockerelli. Taxonomy (NCBI): domain Eukaryota; kingdom Metazoa; phylum Arthropoda; class Insecta; order Hemiptera; family Triozidae; genus Bactericera; species Bactericera cockerelli. The sequence goes on along the minus strand of CM044956.1, from coordinate 4,503,565 downwards.
TACCTCAAAAACTGCCTAGCTTAGGAAAGTGATAAACCCTCATTTTCTTCAAACACACCTACTCAAAGAAATGTATTCCGAGAATTTCTGCTATGATTTACGATGAGGTGAGAAAGTGTGAGGGAGAGAGAGGGAGGAAAGGAAAAGGAGGGAGAGACAGAGAGAGAGAGAGAGAGATCTGAAAAAAGCCATAAATTATCTCTGTAGAGCCAAAAAAAGTTATGTCTGAAGGAAAACGGGCGGAAATTCTGGGTAATTTTTACGCTTTAAGGAAACTTAGAGCGTTAATGCGGCATTACTCATTCAGCTACTGCCTGTTTGTTGTGGAGGTGTAGAGTGGAGTGGAGGTGTAGAGAGGAGTGGAGGTGTAGAGAGGAGTGGAGGTGTAGAGAGGAGTGGAGGTGTAGAGAGGAGTGGAGGTGTAGAGAGGAGTGGGGTGTAGAGAGGAGTGGAGGTGTAGAGAGGAGTGGAGGTGTAGAGAGGAGTGGAGGTGTAGAGAGGAGTGGAGGTGTAGAGAGGATGTGGAGGTGTAGAGAGAGTGGAGGTGTAGAGAGGAGTGGAGTGTAGAGAGAGTGGAGTGTAGAGAGGAGTGGAGGTGTAGAGAGGAGTGGAGGTGTAGAGAGAGTGGAGGTGTAGAGAGGAGTGGAGGTGTAGAGAGGAGTGGAGGTGTAGAGAGGATTGGAGGTGTAGAGAGGAGTGGAGGTGTAGAGAGGAGTGGAGGTGTAGAGAGGAGTGGAGGTGTAGAGAGGAGTGGAGGTGTAGAGAGGAGTGGAGGTTAGAGAGAAGTGGGGTGTAGAGAGGATGGGGTGTAGAGAGGAGTGGAGGTGTAGAGAGGAGTGGAGGTGTAGAGAGGAGTGGAGGTGTAGAGAGGAGTGGAGGTGTAGAGAGGAGTGGAGGTGTAGAGAGGAGTGGAGGTGTAGAGAGGAGTGGAGGTGTAGGAGAGTGGAGTGTAGGAGGATGGAGGTGTAGAGAGGAGTGGAGGTGTAGAGAGGAGTGGAGGTGTAGAGAGGAGTGGAGGTGTAGAGAGAGTGGAGGTGTGAGAGGAGTGGAGGTGTAGAGAGGTAGTGGAGGATGGGGTGTAGAGAGGAGTGGAGGTGTAGAGAGGAGTGGAGGTGTAGAGAGGAGTGGAGGTGTAGAGAGGAGTGGAGGTGTAGAGAGAGGTGTGGAGGGTGGTTAGAGAGAGTGGAGGTGTAGAGAGGAGTGGAGGTGTAGAGAGGAGTGGAGGTGTAGAGAGGAGTGGAGGTGTAGAGAGGAGTGGGGTGTAGAGAGAGTGGAGGTGTAGAGAGGAGTGGAGGTGTAGAGAGGAGTGAGGTGTAGAGGTGGAGTGGAGGTTGTAGAGAGGAGTGGAGGTGTAGAGAGGAGTGGAGGTGTAGAGAGAGTGGAGGTGTAGAGAGGGGGGGTGTAGAGAAGAGTGGAGTGTAGAGAGGGTGGAGGTGTAGAGAGGAGTGGAGGTGTAGAGAGGAGTGGAGGTGTAGAGAGGAGTGGAGGTGTAGAGAGGAGTGGAGGGTAGAGAGGAGTGGAGGTGTAGAGAGGATGGAGGTGTAGAGTGGAGTGGAGGTGTAGAGAGGAGTGGAGTGTAGGAGGAGTGGAGGTGTAGAGAGGAGGAGGTAGTAGAAGAGTGGAGGTTAGAAGGTGTGTAGAGAGAGTGAGTGTAGAGAGGAGTGGAGGTGTAGAAGGAGTGGAGGTGTAAGAGATGGAAGAGTGGAGGTAGAGAGATGGAGTGTAGAGAGTGAGTGGAGGTGTTAGAGAGGAGTGGAGGTGTAGAGAGGATGGAGGTGTAGAGATGGAGTGAGAGGAGTGATGTAAGAGGAGTGGAGGTGTAGAGATGAGTAGGAGGGGGTGTAGAGTGGAGGAGGAGTGTATTGGAGTGTAGGATTGGTGTAAGAGGTTAGAGAGTGGAGTTAGAGAGGATGGAGGTGTGAGAGGGTGGTGTAGAAGGTGGAGTGTAGAGATGGAGGTGTGAGAGGGTGGAGGTGTAAGGAGATGGAGGTGTAGAGAGAGTGGAGGTGTAGAGAGGAGTGGAGGTGTAAGAGGAGTTGGAGGTGTAGAGAGGAGTGTGAGGTGTAGAGAGGAGTGAGGTAGTGAGAGAGTGGAGTGTAGAGAGGAGTGGAGGTGTAGAAGGAGTGAGGTGTAGAGAGGATGGAGGTGTAGAAGGAGTGGAGGTGTAAGAGTGGAGGTTAGAGAGGAGTGGAGGTGTAGAGGATGGAGGTGTAGAGAGAGTTGGAGTTGTGAGAGAGTGGAGGGTAACAGAGTGGAGTAAAGAATGGTAGTTAGAAGGTATGTGTGTAGAAGAGTTGTAGAGAGGATGAGGTGTAGAGAGGAGTGGAGTGTTAGAAGAGAGTGGAGGTGTAGAATGATGGATGTAGAGAGGATGAGGTGTAGAGAGATGTAGGTGTAGAGGAGTGGAGTTGTAGAGAGTTAGGTGTAGAGTGTGGGGGTTGTAGAGAGTAGTGGATTTAGAGAGAGTGGATGTAGAAGAGTGAGTGTAAGATGGGAGGTGTGAGAGATAGGAGAGAGTGATGAAGAAGAGTGGAGGTGTAGAGAGATGGGTTTGGTAGTGGGGTGTAAGTAAGAAGTTAAGAGAGTGATTAGAGATGATTAGGGAGTTGAGTAGAACGTTAGTTTAGAAGTTGAGTGTAGATGAGTAAGAGTAGAAGATGTGATAGGAGAGAGTGGAGGTAGAGAGGAGTGGAGGTAGGAGAGGAGGAGGTAGAGATGAGGTTGAAAGAAACAAAGAGTGTGAGGTGAATAAGAATGTGTTGTAAGAAGATGATATAGAGAAGAGTGAGGTCCGAAAAGAATAAAAGATTAAGAAGGAGTGAAAGTTGAGTAATAGTTATGAAAGTGGAGAGTAAAAGAAGAACTGATAAGAAGTTGGAGTATGAATGAAAAGAGTGGAGTAGAGAACAGAGAGAGAGAGGCGAGGTGTAGAGGAGGATGGAGAGAGAGAGAGGGAGGGTAGAGAGGAGTGGAGGAGTAGAGAAGAGTGGAGTGAGAGGGGAGAGAGTGAGTGTAGAGAGGAGGGAGGTAGAGGGATGAGTTGTAAAGAAGGAGTGGAGTGTAAGAGATAGAGAGAGGTAGAAGGAGGAATGAGTGTAGAGAGGAGAGGATGACAGAGAGAGGAGGGTAAGGAGAGGAGAGGAGATGAGTGTAGAAAACCAGTGAAAGATAGGGAGAGAGAGTGGAGGTGTAAAGATGGAGGATGTAGAGAGAGTGAAGAGTAGAGAGGAGGGATGTAGTAGATGAGAGTGTAGAGAGAAGGGAGGTGAGAGAAAGAGAGGTGGGGGTAGAGAGGAGTGGAGGTAGAGAGGGAGTGGGGATGTAGAGAGGAGTGAGAGAAAGTGAGGGAGTAGAAGAGGGAGGAGAGAGGAGGTGTAGAGAGGGTGAGGTGTAGAGAGTGTGGAGTGTAGAGGTGGAGGTGTAGAGAGGAGTGGAGGTGTAGAGAGGAGTGGATGTAGAGAGAGTGGAGTGTAGAGAGGAGTGGAGGTGTAGAAGAGTGGAGTTAAGAGATGTGGAGTGAAGAGGAGTGAGTGTAAGAGATGTGGAGGTGTTAGATAGTTTTAGTGTAGATGCAATGAAGAGAGAGTGAATTTAGAGAAGAGTAAGTAGAGGGGGATGTGGAACATTGGAGTGTAGAAAGTATAAAGATTTAGAGAGATTATTTAGACATTGGGTGTAAGAGATGAGTTTAGAGTAATGAGGTGTTGAAGGATAGGTAGATAGAGAAAGTGAGTGTAGAGATTGCGAGTGTAAGAGAGTGGAGGTTTTAGAGAGGTGGAGGTTTTCGAGAAGTAAAGTTTAGAAAGAGTGGGAGGTTTAAGAGATGGATAAGGAGTGAGTTTAGAAGGAGTTGAAGTAGAGAGATGAGGGTAGAGAGGAGGGAGGTAGAGAGGAGAGGAGAGAGGAGTGGAGGAGAGAGGAGTGGGGGTAAGAGAGTGGGTGAAAGGAGTGGAGGTGTAGAGAGATGGAGTGTAGAAGGAAATAAAGGTGAGAGGTGGAGAGTAGAAGAGGGAAATGGAGTGTTAGAATTGGCACGATGAAAAGTTGGATATGAATGGAGGGAGAGAAAGAGGGAGGTGAGAGAGGAGGAGGTGTAGAGAGGAGAGGGAGAGGGAGTGAGGTGAGAGAGAGGAGAGTAGGGTGATGAGAGAGGAGTGGAGGGAGGGAGGAGGGGGTGTAAAAAGGGAGAGAGGTGTAGAAGGGAGGGGAGGTGTAGAGAGGAGATGGAGGTGAGAGGAGGGAGGGTAGAGAGAGAGGGAGGGTAGAAAGTGAAGTGTAGAGGGGAGGAGGTGAGAGTGGGTGGAGGTGTGATGAGAGGGAGGTGAGGAAGTGAGGAGAGGGGGAGGGAGATGAGTGAGTTAGAGAGAGAAAAAGGGAAAAAGGGAGAGAAAAGAAGAGGGAGATGGGGAGAGAGAGGGAGATAAGGAGAGAAAGGGAGAGGGAAATAGAGAGAGAGAGAGGTAGAGAAATTTGAGGGAGATAGACAGAGAGAGAGAGAGAAGGAAAGAGAGTGAGAGAGGAGAGAGAGAGAGAGTGGAGGGGAGGAGGGAGAGAGAGAGAAATGAATTGTACAGGGAGAAAGCAAGTACCTTCACTGCATTATTAGAAAAAGTAAATTTATGGTAGTTTTTTTATGTTAGAATTGGTGAACACTTTCTGTATTGGAGTGTAGTGGTATGAAACATTGTGCTCACCTCAACACCCACGATTTCTGTTTCTTCTGGAAATACTCAGAATTTCATGTCCTCGCTTACGATGCGGAAGGAACCGGGTTCAAACCACCGAGCCGACAAAAAATTGTATTTAATTGTAAAAATTGTATGAAATTGTAAAATATTGTTTGAAATACCTTCCAGTGCGCTTATGTTGACCCAAGCACCTAACTGGCTAGCACTGTGTTACTTCTCGCCCATCAAAAGGGAGGCATACTACGGGGCATATAAATGTCAAAGTCAGTGACTGACTGATCACTGACTGATCATCGCTCTACAGCCCAAACCGTAAGTCCTAGGAAGCTGAAATTTGGTAGGTAGCTTTGTCTTATAGTCTAGATGTGCAATAAGACGGGATTTTTCGAAATTCCCACTACAACACCTGCCATTGGCGAAAAAGGATTTTTTGCTTTCACGGCCATGCCTCGGCCCGCAAAGCGGGCGACAGCCTGCTTGTGTTTAAATAAAAGAAAGACAGAGGAAAACCAAGAATGAGAAAGTGAAAATATAAAGACTGAAGAGAGTGAGTGAGAGAGAGAGAGAGAGAGAGTGATAGAATGAGAAATAGAGAGACAGAGAGCTAGGAAAAATAGAATGAGAGAGAGAGAGGACGAGAAAAAGATAGCGAGGGAGAGAGAGAGAGAGAGAGAACAGAAGACGAGAAAGAGAGGAAGAGAATGAAAAAAGAATATAAAATTAAAGCTAGGAAATAAAGGAGAACCATCGGTAAAGGCAATAAAGTTCATCCATAGTAATATAGGACCAAGGAAGTAAGGAAAAACACAATACGCGCGCCATATTGAATTAATGGCGGGCATTCCCGAATTCCGTATTTCAGGGGAAGGCACAGGAGGGAGAGAAAGGAAAAAATCTGGTGTAAACATCACACGACTTTCCTTATCTCCCAAAAAGGAGTCGAATTCCGCCACTGGTGACTGAACGGTAACAGATAACTAAAAATCAATGCCAAATTCGTGATCAGCACTTCAAAATCATTTAATTTGATATGTCACAACCCCCATCTAGGATGAATAATAAAAAAGTTAGTCCAATCGGGTCCCCCTACAATACCGGTAAATTGGGGCCGGTTTCCAAAAAGTTAAAGATATCAAAAAAATGATCTGAGTGAACCCCTATTATTTTTTTAATCTGAGAAAATGTTGTTCTCGAACTTTTTTTGTATCTTTAACTAATTCAAAGAAGCGGTGCTTGCGGCCAATATTTGCGGCCCTGCGGCCGCAGAATGCGGCCGATTTCAACCAAAAGTTTCATGGTTCGTCTGGTGTATAAAATTAATTACCATACCAAATTTCAAGTCTCTAGCTCTTACCGTTCTTGAGATATCCTGTTCACACACACACACAGACACACAGACACACAGACAGACACACAGACAGACGCACGGACCAATGGCTGAAAACCACTTTTTTGGTATCCTGAGGCTATGATTCGTCCAGAAATGTGAAAAGCTGGGTAGGTCAAATTTTCGACGAATACAATACTTTCCTTATTATAGGATAAGGAAAGTAAAAATAGGACAGAGAGGAGAGAGGAAGATAATTAGAGAGAGAGAAAAAAGTGAAAGTGAAATAAAGGAGAGAGAAGGGGGGGAGAACAGGAGAGGTATTAAAGAGTGGGAAAATATACGAGAGATAGAAGGGAGAGGGAGAATATGTGATTGAGGAGAGAGGGGGAGAGAGAAGAGGAAGGGAGAGAGAGAATAGGAGAGAGAGGAGGGAGTGGAGGGAGGAGGAAAATAGGATAGAGGGGAGGGAGGGGAGGGAGGGGGAGAATAGGAGAGAGAAAGAAGGGAGGGAGGAATACGGGAGAAATATATGGGAGAAGGAGAATAGGAGAGAGAAAAAGCAAGGGAAGGGGGAGGGGGAGAATAAAATTGAATGCAGGGATTGGAGAATTAGATAGAGAGGAGGGAGGGGAGAATTAGATAGAGAGGAGGGAGGGGAGAATTAGATAGAGAGGAGGGAGGGGAGAATTAGATAGAGAGGAGGGAGGGGAGAATTAGATAGAGAGGAGGGAGGGGAGAATTAGATAGAGAGGAGGGAGGGGAGAATTAGATAGAGAGGAGGGAGGGGAGAATTAGATAGAGAGGAGGGAGGGGAGAATTAGATAGAGAGGAGGGAGGGGAGAATTAGATAGAGAGGAGGGAGGGGAGAATTAGATAGAGAGGAGGGAGGGGAGAATTAGATAGAGAGGAGGGAGGGGAGAATTAGATAGAGAGGAGGGAGGGGGATGACTATAGCTAAGTATAGGTACATCATCAACTTCATTGGCAGTATGGTCAGTGGGCTAGACTTTAAATCAGGATGCTTCCGTTCGATTCCTGTTAAGACAAAATATTTAGCAGATTTATGGAGCTGCCGGTAGAGCTACAGGTCCTCATGGAATTGTGAAACGAATCCTTTTCAAAAAGTACACTAGTAAGGGCCGAATGATGAAACAGGATTAGATTTAATCCATGAACATGAAAGAAATGAGAAAGATAAGAAAATATGGAGAAAAAAATAAAGAAAGAAGAATAAAAAATGCATGGTAAATACTTTCGTGTACTTTTGATGTTATTGAGTTCATTTTTCACTCCAGGAAACTACACTCAACATTCCAACTAATATCGCTGACACACTAGATATTACATCCCTTCAGACATAGCAAAATACATTGACAACATAAATATCTTCAGACATAGCATCCCTGACATAGCTATGAAACACCACGGCCAAGGTGTGAAGAACGCCTTATACAAAGAAAGAGACATACCGACCTCAGGAGCTTGATCGATAAGGCAGCGAACTTGTAATCTGGAGGTCGGCGATTCAAGTTCACCGAAATTTTAGTAGAGCGAGTTCGAGTGATTCACATAAATATGATAACTTACATTTAAGCTGTTATTGCTGCTGAGTACCTTTTTTTTGTTGAAAAAAAAAATGAGTGTTTCACAGCTTTTTTTATTTTGTAGACATGAAATTAACCTTAACCATTCTCAGATTTCTTTGTAGCTCGATTGATAAGGCAAAGGTCTCGCTAACTTGGAAGTCAGTGTTTCGAATCCCAATTTCGGTCATTTTTTAAAAGTCCTGCAGTTTGTGTAATTACATCACGATTGCGTTTATAACATATATGTATACCTGAATTACCTTTTCTATAAGCAGTACAGTACAGTATAAGCACCCTGTTAAAAATTAAGACCTTAGCAAAGTTGAAAGCAAAATTGAAATTTTAAAAACTGACAAAGCAATTTTGTGGTTCGAGTTCTGACCATTTTTTCAAGTTTCTCCTATAACCAGTGCCGGATTACCCATATGGCGGATTTGGCAGATGCCAAGGGCCCCGCGCTTTAGGGGGCCCGCGCTTGAGCAGCTTACACTAGATATTATGAGTTTTTTGAAAAGCTTACACTAGGTACTTTTGGTTAATGAGTAAGAAGAAGAAGAAATAAAAGTGAAATCACACACTCACAGCAAAGTACATAAATTGAAAGAAAAGCGCGGGGCTCCCTATTATTATCTATTCCTTGAATAAACAATGATCAACCACATAGACATTAGCGGATTACCTACCAACATGTCAGATTTGGTAGATGCCAAGTTCCCCGCGATTTTGGGGGCCCCCGCGTTTCGGGCAGCTTACATAAATTATAAGTGTTTTTGAATGACCTTTAACTTGGTTTTTCTGGATTTTAATATTAAATAAAATCACAGCCAGTTGAGCAAAATAGTGACCACATATATGAAAAGAGGTAGATCTCTATACGTTTTGCCTGCGGCTCTTTATATAATATAATATAATAACTCGTATTTGAAAAGAATAATATTGACAAAGGATGTGATTATCGCCTTAGTCTGCCATCAAACCCAATGCCATCTGAGTGCTCAGTGATCGGCTTTATCGACATCTTAACCAATGATCTTCATTGTAGTTGCCTGCGGCGCTTATAATTAATTTTTCAAGATATCTTTTTGTATTTATTTTCCGGGTACTTTACCCCATAACTTTGCAAAAATTTCGCCTGCGGCGCCGTCAAAATTACTTATCTTGATGGTTTGGATTGTTTTTCAAGACATGCGAGAAAAAAATCTTTGGGCATTTTCGAAGTGTCTTTTGATTGCTTGGAATTAATTTGAAAAGTTACCTTTCAAAAAAGTAGCATTCAATACTAGCGATAAAATCTTCATAGTAATGGATGATCTACTTTCTACACATCTTACCTAATGACATCTTTCTACACATATTCTTTTCATAATACATATTTAGATATGCCTACTATTATTCGGGAAAAATGTTGCCTTCGGTGTTATAAACGTCGTTTTGGATACTATTATGGATTGGTGCTCAGGACACTTGGCTTCGATTTCAAGGTTCTAAAAATAGTATTTTAGAATAAACTCAGTACAATTTTGGGGCCCCGCGCCTTGAAATTGCCAAGGGCCCCGCGCAGCCTTAATCCGGCACTGCCTATAACAACATCCTGTCTCTCGCCCTCTCTCTTTCTATCCTCTCTTTTCTCTCTTTCCTCCCCCCCTCCCTCATTCTAAGCCATCATGGAGAAAATATGAAAAACCCAACATCTTCAACCAATTTAATGGCATCGTAATATTTTTTACACACTTTTTTCACGACATTTTTCTTTTATGGATTTCTCGGCGCCAATATTTTACCACTATATTACCAAACCTTATTGGTCTTGTATTTCCCTATTGTGAAATGTGGTTCCATATTGTGTAATTTATTTACGAGGACGTAATCGGAAAAAAGGGTAACGGTATTTACATTCCATACACTTAGGACCGAATTATGAAACAGGATTTTTTTGTTTGGTTTAACGTCGCTTTCAACTGCATGATCATATTCGCTGGAAACTCACAAAGCAGCTTCTCAAATTGACCTCACCCAGCTAAAGAGGAGCCGGGAATAGCCAGCATCACTAGGGTTCGAATTAGAATGGTCACCCACCCGGGTCCTAGCCTCGCTGGACATTGCTTAACTTCAGTGACTGAATGAGAACACGTGACATCAACGCTGACTTAACAAGTTTTTTATTTTGTAGTAAAAATCTCAACAGTAAAAAAATATATCAAGCTCATATGAGAACGGCCAGCGTCGATGGAGCGTTGAATGCAACTGTTCTCGTAGGATAACCGAAGTTAAACAACGTCCAGCCAGGTGAAGACTTCGTGATGCTGGCACTCCGGCACAACGGAGGCTGGGTGAGGTTAATGTGGGTAGCAACTTTGTGAATTTCCTACGAATGGAGGGTAACACCCCCGTCTCGAGATGAACTAGCTGTTGAAAGAACGTAAAACCCCAGTCAACATAAATAACTATGAGAACGCCTGAAAATTCGAGCTCACTCAGCAAGTTATGCAATATGACATACACGCAATAAATTAAATATTTTCCATTCCAATTGGAAGCTGACTAGTGATCGCGTAAAAGCTCTATCTAGAACGCAGAAAAAAAGGATGGGGTATTTATGTTGCTAGATGGGGTATTTTTTCTAATTTAACAATAAGTTCGTTTAGCGGGGACTGGCAGACGCCTTTTATTATGCAAGACGCCTTTATCAATGCCAAAATAATGTACACAACGTCCAAGCCATGCCGTTGTGACCAGTGCCGGGGCGTCAGGGAGGATCGGAGGAATAATAATAATATTATCACCTTATTTATTGTAAAAATATTCTTTAGTGGAAGGTAACCACCAGGAGAGGTTCATGCTGAAAGCATTTTCTACCACATAACCCTCAGAGTCTTAATATTATGTTATTATACTTCAATTAATGAGGAAAAATTCATGCAACGGATCCCTGAATTAAAAGACGAACGTCGTAACCACTTGACTACCAATGCACGGTAAAAAATGCACAATGCATTTACACTGCCAGATTAGTACCAATGAGTCCCGTTATTCCAGCAGTGTGCCCAAGACGTATTACTATGTGGTCAAAATCCCAAATGGGAGTATAACTTTATTTATTTATTATATATAAAAAAAAATAAATAAACTTGTCATGTCCTGCCTGGGTTTCGAACCTGCGACCACTGGTTACCAGACAGACGCCTTGACCACTGAGCTGTCGGGACAGTAACTTTAGAGTCTCTGGGATCATAACAGTTACCATAGCAATAGGTTTAAGGAGAAGAATGCCCTCCTAGGCGGGCCAGGGGGTCCGTCCATGGCACGTTGAATGCACCGGTTCTCCTAGGATCACCGAAGTTAAACAACGGCCAGCGAGGTGAAGATTTCGTGATGCTGGCACTCCGGCGCAACCCAGGTTTGTGAGTTTCCTATAATTCTACAGGAAATCAACTAGCGAAACCCCATCTGTTTCAGCCGATTTCCTTAGCAGTACAAAGAAGCAATGCAGGATGCGTCTTTGGGACTTCTCCAGCAGGAAATCCCTGTTGAAACATATGTAGATACATAGTCAGAGAATTTCTGATAATTCTGCACCTATGATAAGAAAAACATGAGCATTGGTAGTCAAAAGTTTAACGCTGTCTGGTAATCCAGGTAGTGTAGGGATCCGTTGTTTCGAAACACACCCAGTGCATGACTTGTTCCTCATTAATTTGAGCTTGTGACCACATAATAATAAGACTCTAAAGGTGAGGTGGTAGAAAATGCTTTGATCATTAACCTCGCCTTGTGTACACATTCCACTAAAGAGTATTATTATAAAGTTTTGTAAACATATTGTATGTTTGTAATATCCTCTACTATAATATATCCTGACATTGCAATACACTGCAATGGCAGGATTTTTTCGGCTCTGTACTTGGGTATTCGGGGTCCACTCATATCTCGTGAGGAAAAATGAGTAGCTGCTTTAATGTTAGCAGCGACCAGTGGCGGAATTATAGGCTAAAATAAAATATTGGGATATTAAAAATATGGAAAAGTCCTATAATTCTGAGCTACCCACTAAAATTGTGATATTATAACACAAAGAAACACATTTAATTATTTCAGCACACGGCACTGGCTGTTTTCGGTACGAAAGCAGCATTATTTCCAAATGTAGCCAATATGTCTTTATTGAGGCTATTAAGGCAACGATGGGGGGGAATTTCTGGAGCGAGCATTTTAAATTAGTGCCCTCTGCAGATATTCGTTTTCCTATTAGGGTTTTAATAAAACGCTCGACGGAGAATTTCGGAGGAGCAATTTGAATCTTGCGCTGATGGTATCTTGAACGGCGATCTCTCTGGGATCTTTTGTTTTGTATCTTTATTGCATGAAGAAGAGGACGAGGAGAAGGAAGAGAAGAACAAAGTGGAGGAGAAGGAGGAGAAAGAGGAGTAGGAGAAGAAGAGGAGAAAGAGTATGAGGAAGGTAAATAAAAGGTAGAAGAAGTGAAGGAAGAGAAAGAGGAGGAGAAGGTAGAGAAAAAAGAATATTCGGAGGTGGAAGAGGAGAAGAAAGAGGACGATGAGGAGGAATAGGAGGAGAAAGAAAAGGAAGAAGAGAGAGAGAGAGAGAGAAAGAGTAGTAAGAATAATGTGTGGAAGGGGTTGCAGCAAGAACATTACAGATGCTTTAGAGAATAGAAATCTCAGAATTGAAGATGTCAGATCAGCTGTTCAAAACCGAATCCAATGGAGAGCTCTTTGCCAACTCCGACCCCAATGGTAGAAGGGGACGACAAAGTATGAAATTTTACTGTAAATAGTTAAATGAAAAACCGAGCTACGCTCACCCAGCTTGAGTGGGGCCGGAAATAGCCAGCGAGGTTTCGAATTTGGAAGGTTGAAAAACCTTATTAATTGAACATGTTATTAATTTATATTTGGCATCCTAACGTGGATTTATTATTGAAACACTTATATAAATTCGAATCCTAGATTAAAATTTATATTCGTATTTTAATAATAAAATCCTCATTAATTTTAAGACAGTGTTGTCCAATGTTTGGAAACCAAGAGCAGGGGTTCAATAGCCTAACGCTACGACGGCTACGATGATACACTGACACAAAAGCTGTTGTAGAAAGTCAGGTACGTAAGAAGAAACAGGAGAATACAAAATAATAATGGCAATGGCGGATGAAAATTTCCAAGAAAATTAAGACCCTGTTGGTTGGTGGGGCTTATTCTCTTCAGTACTGTTTGGGTTGTGGTTAATTTATAAAAATGAATTATTTATATAAATAGTATTAATCTAAACTGAATGGCCTATAGAAATAATAATAATAACGCTCTTTAATGGAAGGCAACTGGCGAGTTTAATGCTCAGAGCATTTTCTACCACCCAACCCTCAGGCTTAACATGTGGTTACAAACTGAAATCAATGAGGGAAAATTAATGCACTGAGTAGGATTCAAACCAATGGATCCCTACCTGGATTACCAAACCCCGTCCGAGATTCGAACCCACAACCTTTGAACCAAAATCCAGAGGTGCTTCCTCTGTGGTTGGCTTTCTTAAGACGTCGATAGCACAGAAGAGGACATCCACAATGTGAAAGCTTGGAACTAATTAAAAGTGTCAAAACAGAGAAATTATGACTGGGAAGCTTAAATTTTAAAAACTTGGGGGATTTTAATTTGCTAATGATGATAATAATAATATCTAATTGTTCACTTCCACCGCATTGATTGTCTTCTTAAATTTTTTTTTCAACTTAATTTCTTTTGTTTTGTTTTGTGCATTTCTTTTAAATTATCTTTCTTTCTTTTCCTTCCTCTTTCTTAATTTCTTTTGCTATCTTTTCCTTAATTTTTTTTCTTAATTTCTTTTGTTTTGTTTTTCTTCATTTACATATTTTACTTGTGCATTTTTTTAAATTCTCTTTTTTAGTTTCTTTTCCTTCCATTTTTTCAATTTCTTTTGCTATCTTTTCATTATTTTTTTTTCTTAATTTATTTTGTATTCTTTTCCTTAATTTCTTTGGCTTTCTTTTTGTAATCTCTTTCTTAATCTTTCTTGCTATCTTTTTCTTAATTTCTCTTGCATTCTCTTTTTCAATTTATTTTACTTTCTCTATTGCATTTCTTTTGCTATCTTATCCTTAATTTCTCTTGCTCAATTTCTCTTTGCTTTCTCTTTCTCAATTTATATTGCTTTCCCTTTCTTAATGTATTTCATTTTCTTTTTCTGGTATTTTTTTCAATCCACTGTCCTCTTTATTTCGAGTCAGCTGACGCGCCGTCAAACCACTGAGTTTGTAAAATCTAAATATTTATAACATTCTATTCGTATTTGAAGAGTTTCTCTGGATTTTCTTCTTAGAAAAAAAAGTAGATAAGATTTCTTCACTAACGTAAAAACTTCTCGGCAAAAGTACCTACCCAGTGAAATTTCTTGTACTTTAAAATGGGCTTCGTAGGCATACCCAAGGAAAAAAAGAGGCATTTGAGAACAACGTAAAAAAAATTGAACTTTGTAAAGAGTTTCAAAAAGTGAACATTTAAAGTTGGAGGCAAGAACATGGTAATTCACTTATGCAGGAAGAATAGCGATGGCGGGAGAGGTGAACAGGATTGCATCTTAACATGGAGGTCGGAAGTGTAGTCCGGGATGATATGAAGTTGTTCTGGGATATAAAAGTAACTACCTGTTTTACCCGTGCTTCGCTACGATTATTTTGAACCAGAAAATCCCGATATCTTGAAAATGGTAATAGACATTTTAATTGAGATAATTTTCTAGGTAGTTTTATGGTGGTTCAGGGGGTGGGGAGGAACTCTCATGAAAATTTCAATATCTGTTACCGTTTGGGCTGTGGTATTATAAACAGACAACCCTTAAGAGGACATAGTCCGATTTGAGTTTTATACATAGAGATAATTCCGTGTCCGTGAGATATTCACAGATACCTCTATCACAGCGTTGAAAGGACGCCCAGATCCAATGTCCAAAAGACTCTTTTCATATCCATTAATTCTATTTGGTTTCAACGTCATGTTTTTGAGTTATACAAGACCCCTCGTGTTAACCTAAATTTGCTGAAAATCGTGCCAGCTACCCACATTAACCTCACCCCGACTGGGTTGGGTCGGAAGAGCGACCGCCTGACGTGTTTTTTACTCGGGACTCACTGAAGGAAAAGAAATTTTTGCGAGAAATTTTTTCCCAACTGGGAAATCGAACTTGGGATCTCTGAACCATGGACAGTCACCTACGTTACGCCACGAAGGTGCTATCCCTTCTACGCGTCTCTCAAGGCTGCGTCTAGGGCCGGGTCTGACGCTGCGTCTGGGAACCCAGAAAGCCAGACTTGCGTCTCGCAACACATCGGGCAAAGTCACCAATTTGCTTGTGATTTATACAAGTTGTCAAACTTATCAGCTATCAAAACCACGCTATTAAAATCAAACATTCTTGGAACTTGAACCACCAACCTGCAAATGCCGAATTATAAAACAAGACAAAAGTTAAGATATGCTGAACTGTCCCTAATTTGGGCTGTTAGTGCGCTGTGATTGGTTGAAACTCCGACTTGGGGTTGTGTCTGACTTATCTTAACTTAAATCGTGTTTCTTTATTTGGCCCTAATTGTCGAATTAAGAAACAGGATTAAGTATCTAGGATTTGTTAATCCAAGCCATACTATCACTCGACATCTCTATATATAAAACAGAAAAAAGGACTACCTACCTATGTTTGTTTGTTTGTTTGTTTGTTTGTTTGTCCGGAGTTGTTTAGCCAAAACGGTAAGAGATAGCGAAAAATGTCTCAGAATTGACCCCCCCAAAACCATTATCGCTTTGTCCAGAAAAATTATAAAAAGTTCAAAAAGGCATTGCTGTCCAGCAGTACGGCCATGCCTTAGTAAATTTGAAATTTAGTCCCGTTGCAAAGCACGGGCAAACGGCTAGTCTGATATAAATGCGCTGTGATTGGTTGAAATTGCCACCAGAGGGTGTGTTAAGGGATATGTAGTGTAGGATTAGTAAATCAAATCCTGTTTCATCATTTGGCCCTGAGATTCCACTTCCTCAAAGATGGAGCTACTTAAGCCAGTTTTCGCCCGTACTAAACTTTCGTAAGCGAGGAACCTGAACCTTGAAAAAAAAACTACAACTTTTTTTCCCGGATAAAAAATAAGAAAGTTTCAATCAGAAATTTTGTCCCGAGGCCTCTCTTGTTCAAACTTTGAATATTGAATAAAAATTATAAAACAGAGCGTGAAGGGGTGTCGAACACTATTACAGGCAATCTGTCGCTTTTTTGTTTTTAAGGCATGGCCGAAGTATTTTTTTAGACTTTCAACGACCAAGTAAGAGTCTAACTAATGAACTAATCGAACTACGCTACAAGATATCGAGATAGTGTATTGATCCGTTTCAAATCCCACCCAGTACATGAATTTTTTCTCATTTATTTGAGTTTGTGACCACATAATAATAAGACTCTGAAGGTCAGGTGGTAAAAATGCTTTGAGCATTAACCTCGCCTGGTGGTTACCTTCCACTAAAGAGCGTTATTATATTATTATTATTATAGACATTTCCACGACAGATGCATAATGCAGCTATGCAATTACTTATGCAGGTCTATGCAATAAATAATAGAGGTAGCAATTTCATTCCCTCAGTAGTACGACATTAGAAAAGCAAGAAAGGGTAAGAATCGCGAAAAATTATGAAAAGTAATATAATCAGAAGGAATACTATAATTGCATTAGTAAAGAGACGTTTAGCGAAAAGGTAAAAAAAAACTATATACTTACATAATAATGATATTGAATTACCTAGTAATTATATGTATATTTTGTAATTATATTTTTTTTGCGTCGCTATCAACTGCATGGTCATATCACGACGGGGGTTTTACCCTCCATTCGCAGGAAACTCATGTACGTAAAAAATGCATAAAATTATAGGTAGTAGTGTTTTTTTTAAGAATTATTATAATTAATAGACATTAGACATTCAGTCGAAGTAATAGAGAAATATTAAATTGTTCTGGATAGCAGCTTTGCTGCAGTATTTGAAACACTAGCAGAATCACAGAACTTTGTTACTGCAATGGTTTTTAACCCATCTCATTTGGGGTTAAGCTTATTGGATACCTGAATCTTGCCCGGGCCAGGTTAAAAGATAAAAGAGTAGTTCCCGTCTATATGTCTTCCATTTGAAATACATAATTCAGTTAGCAAATTATATGTAAATAATAGAAATCTATCTTATTATTTCCATGAGGGTTTAACGTCACTTTCATCTGCATAATGATCATATCACGACGGGAGTTTTACCCTCCAATCGCTACGAGGACGGATTATTTAGGGGTACACCCTTCATTAAGTAGGTAATACCTAGTGGCAACTAGCAACTTACTAGATATTAGCCAACCTAGGTTAATGGGTACCTAAACATTAATTATTTTTTTTATTCAATATATTTATATTATCTTGATCTGAAAATTAAATTATAATATTGGAAAAAAAATAATTTAAATATTATTTATCATAGATACTTATCTGCACCTGGTTTGTGAGTGCATTACATGCATTCTGATTAGGAAAACAATTATTCATTTCCCAGAAAGAAAGAAAAAGATTCATTTTGCATAGGGTGCAAAATGCAAGGCGCAATGCAAAAAAAAAAAAAAAAAAAAATGCACAAATGAACAAAGGGGAGAAAAGCGCCGTCTTTTTTTATGCATTCCGGAAATGCATAAACTATTTGACGAAGTTTTTCTCTAATGAGTTGTACTTAAATAATTATTATTCCAGTAATGCCTCTGGACTAGTGACTAAGCTTATTGTTTATTTAATGTTGGCAGCAACCAGTGGCGGAATTATAGGCAAAAATAAGATAATGGGATATTAAAGATACGGAAAAGTCTTATAATACTGCGCTACCCACTAAAATTCTGATATAATAACACAAAGAAACAGATTATTATTATTTCAGTTGAGGAGCATACGTGCAAAAATGAACATCTCCGGAAATATGAATTTTCAGTATGAAGGAAAAACTGATATTATTAAAAGTAAAACAATATAGAAACAAGTATGGATCTGTTCAGATTTGATTGAAACTGTCGTTTTGAAAGCGCAATTACTATGAGATGTGTTCGAGTAAGGTCGTTTATTGTTTAATTGACATGACCTGAAAATAACCTCTAGCCTCTTCTGCTGCAGCATCTTTACTATAATTATAATTGCTTCTTATTAATGTATTTAATTTTATCCAAATTTTTAATACAAATTGAACAATTTATAAATATTTATAACAATTTATAAATGTATCTATCTTAGTATCTATATATCCACCTATGTAATGATGGTAGTATTGTAGGCGTACCTACAACAAGAATATTTACAAATAAATAAATGTAAAGAGCCTCTTACTCAACTCAACCAGAAATAAAATGAGACGTAACATTTTAACATGATTGCGTTGTACCATACAGCCGTGATGACATACCCAAACAAGAAAGAGAGAGATAAAAAGAGAGATAAAAAGAGAGAGAAGAAGCGAGAGAGAGTAAGAAGCGAGAGAGAGAGAGAGAGATAGAGAGAGAGTAAGAAGCGAGAGAGAGAGAGAGAGAGAGAGAGAGAGAGAGTAAGAAAACGCGATAAAAGAAAAAAGAGAGAAAATTGGAGGAGAAGAATCAGGAATCAGGGATTACAAAGGAGGGTGAGATAAGGGGAGGAAAATAGCGGGGGAAAAGAGACAGACAGAGTGAGGGAAAAAAAACGGGAAAAGAGAGAGAGGGAAAGAAAAAGATAGAGAGAGAGAGAGCCAGAAGAAGGAAGGAGAGTAAGATAGGGAAAAATGAAAAAAGATAGGAAGGGAGTAAGGTAGGAAATAGGAGGAATTGGAACAATAAAAGGGACTGAGAGAGAAGAGAAAGAGAAGGAGAAAGAGAAAGAGAGAGAAAGAGAAGGAGAAGGAGAGAGGAGGGAGAAAGAGAAGGGAAGGAAGCAGAGACAAAGATAAAGGAAAAAGAGGGAGAAAAGTAAAGAGAGATCTAGGAGGGAAAGAGAGAGGAGGAAAAGAAAGGAGAGAGAGAGAGAGGCAGAGGCACAATAGAATGGAGGATAAGAGAAAGAAAAATAAAAAGACAGAGAGGAAAAGGAAGGAGAAATAGAGAGTGAAAGGGAGAGAAAGAGATGACGAAAAGGACATAGAGAGAGAAAGAGAGAGGGAGAGAAAGAGATGAGGAAAAGGAAATAGAGAGAGGCACAAGAGGAAGGAAAGGAGGAGAAAAAGTTTCCTAATATAAAAAAGTGAGCCGTCTGTGTGGCGCCGAGTCCCGCGTCATGGTGACTGCACGCAAGCTTACGTCACTGTGACCCTTTCACTCCCGGCCTGGACAGGGTTTACCCGTTGTAAATGAAAAATCTTGAAAAGAAACCGGAGGCTCGAAAATGTCTAAAAAAAAGTATATTAATATCGCAGTATAATATAAAAAGTATAATTATAAAAAGTATAATAATAAATATTTGTGCTGCCTAACAATCACAAAGTCAACGCACCATCGACGCTGGCAGAGGACACATTTTTTCTACGAGCTACAAAATTGTAAAGAGGCCATGCATGGCCTTATTGAACTTGGCCTTATTGAACTATGTTAGAAGGAAAAGATAAAGGAACAAGGACTTAGGGGTGAATTATGAAACAGGATTCAATATCGCGGATTTGTTAATCCAAGCCACTATTGCCGGCTGATGTAAATGCTCTGTGATTGCTTGAAATTCCCCCAGATGCCGTGTTGAGGGATAGTGAAGGATTAGTTAACCTAATTATATTTCATAATTCAGGCCTAAAGGCAGGTCCAGAAGTCTTCCTACTTTTTGTTTCATACTTGGTCTCTTCTTCATGGTTGATATAGGTTGGCTCTGGCATGGTTGATATAGCTTGGTTCTGGCATGGTTGAAATAGGTTGATTCTGGTATGGTTGATATAGGTTGGTTCTAGCATAGTTGATATAGGTTGGTTCTAGCATAGTTGATATAGGTTGGTTCTAGCATAGTTGATATAGGTTGGTTCTGGCATGGTTGATATAGGTTTGTCCTAGCATAGTTGATATAGGTTGGTTCTAGCATAGTTGATATAGGTTGGTTCTTGCATAGTTGATATAGGTTTATTCTAGCATAGTTGATATAAGTGGTTCTGGCATGCTTGATAGAGGTTTATTCTAGCATAGTTGATATATGTAGGTTGGTTCTATTAGCATAGTTGATATAGGTTGGTTCTAGCATAGTTGATATAGGTTGGTTTTTTGCATAGTTGATATAGGTTGGTTTTTTGCATAGTTGATATAGGTTGGTTTTTTGCATAGTTGATATAGGTTGGTTCTGGCACTTCTATTTTCACATAGACTGGATACCTCTCCTAACGCAAACCCTGTCAAGGACGCCAAAGATGTGCGTAATGTTTTTTGCGTGGTCTAACATGGCTGGCCCAGGAAATCTTACAACCAGGATAAAATTAACAGGTAAATGCAATAGTCCAATTGTGTGTGTATGCGGTTGTCAAGTGGTTAACGTGCTAGTCTGTTAATCCAAATAGCGTAGGGATCCGTTGGTTCGAATTCCACCCAGTCCATGAATTTTTCCTCATTTTTTTTTAGTTTGTGACTACATAATAATAAGACTCTGAAAGTCAGGTGGTAGAAAATGCTTTGAGTATTAACCTCGCCTGGGGGTTATATCTTCATCTAAAGTGTTTATTATTATAATTATTATTCTATGCACGAAAAAAAACAGTAGATCATATGGAGTGACAGTCCAATTTCATAAATGATTATTAGAAATATTGCCCTTCAAAATATAAGGTAATGGGTATTCTTTACATAAAGCGCCATGGTGATATATTTTGCTGTTTCTGTAGAAGGCCAATATTTTTTTTTTTTTTAGTTTTATTGTTTTACGGCAAAGGGATTTCGATGTTTCGAACTCAACACTACACAATGTGTATGAAATAAAATAGACCTGACGGTGAAAGATTTGGTAGTGGTGTAGGAAAAAGGATACACCTGGCGTGATAGATCTATCAGTGGTGTATCATTGTATCATAAATGATTCAAGTGGCGCTCAATGTGTTCTTGTTAAAAATTCCAAACACTCTGGACTGAAAGGTCTGTTTTCTTATAATGCTGGATTTTCATTTTAACCCTTGCAATTGAAATGTCATAGACTGCTCTTGCCAAGTTTTCTATTTACATAATATATTAGTATGTATTTCAATAAAGTCTGGAAGTAAATAATTAGCCATGTAGATATTAAGTAAATATTTAGAAAGGTCGACAATCGATACCTATCTTGATTTTTTATTAGTATGTATTTCAATAAAGTCTGGAAGTAAATAATTACTTATGTAGATTTTAAGTAAATATTTAGAAAGATAGACAATCGATACTTATCTGGACTTTTTACTTTCCTAGAGAAAGGAAAGTGATGGAATCACCCAAAATTTTCGATAGGGAGTTTTCAGTGCCAAAACACGTTTTAGGGTCTCCAGAGCTTAAATCCAAAGGGTTCGATCCCCAGCGGGACAGGATTTTTCCTGCTCTGTTCTTGGGTGTTCGGGGTCCACTTATACCTCGTGAGGAAAAATGAGTAGCCGCTTTAATGTGAGCAGCGACCAGTGGCGGAATTATAGGCAAAAATAAGATGTTAGGATATTAAAAGATATGGAAAAGTCCTATAATTCTGCGATACCCACTAAAAATTGTGATATAATAACACAAAGAAACACATTTACTTATTTATTAATACTATATTTTCCGTTTACACTGACTGATCATACTGATTTACTTTCAACATAATTATTAAACAAATTTAATCAAGTTTTATTTACAATTTTACATACATTTACAAAAACAAAGTTGAAATTGTTCAACAAAACTTTATCAAAGGATATGCTAATGCCTACGGCATTCTCTTCCACACCAACATACATAATTACATAGGTTTTATTTATCGTAAGGCTTTACTACGCATCTGAAAGTGAGAAGACATAATTATATTAATTATGAAATAAACTTGATCAGGAAATCTGACGTCAGTGATTGTGTGATCGCCAAAATTGTCAGTACTTGTCATGTCAATGCGTTGACCAGGGTGAACCACGAGGTAGCGAACTAACATTTGACCCATTGATACTTACTTAACATACATAATTATTATCCTTTGTCGTTTTTTGTCCATGCGACATGGATGGGTTAAGTCTGAAAAGCGTTATTACGTTATGAGTCAAAATTCGTGGAAAAGAAGAAACTATAAAGACGAGGTGGGTGTCCTTTCTTCCTCGGCAATGAATGTGGCGAGAGCGCGAAACTTCTATTCAATGGTTCAGGGTTCAATACCATTTTCCTGGTAGTTTGTTCGTAGGTCGTTCGATATGTGCACTGGTAGTCAAGTGGTTAAAGCGCTAGTCTGGTAATCCAGGTAGCGTAGGGATCCATTGGTTCGAATTCCACCAAGTGCTTGAATTATATTTGAGCTTGTGACCACATAATAATAAGACTCTGTAAAATAATAATACAAATAAATAAAATCTAATAATAAGACTCTAAGGGTTAGGTGGTAGAAAATGCTTTGAGCATTAACCTCGCCGGGTGGTAACCTTCCACTAAAGAGTGTTATTATTATTCATTTAAAGACGCTTTCAAATGAATGTTCATATCACGATACCAATTTTTTTTGATGGTTCAGGATTCGATATCATTTTTACTTTCTATCACCTATAAGGTAGGTATAGAAAGTATGATTTTCGCTGGTTTTTTTTCTCAGAATAGAGCTAACATTTCTGGGTGTGTGTGTGTGGGTGTATGTGTGGGTGTGTGGAGTATGGGGGTGTGTGGGTGGCTAATGATTGTGCTGAGCATTGTCTTACAAGTTTATTCATACCCGTGCAAATTTGGCATGTAGCTGTAGGGAGTTAAAAGTATGGACCCGGAACAATTTAATGAAAATCCGCCATTTTTTTTTGGTTATATCTAGAAAAAATAAATATTCAAATATCTCGTAAGCCATCAACGTTATCGAAAAAAATCTATGAATTAAAATTGTCTTTAACTGTGATCTTTAACACAATGTACATATTACATTGTGAATATCAATTTCTGTCATTTTTGATATTTTCCCCATAATCCAGTGAGTAAAATATTGTACAATAATTAAATATGTGCAAATATCTCTTTAACGATAACAGATGGATATGGATTTTTTGTGTAAGTATCTTTTTAAATGGTAATTTTACACATAAGTAGATACACTGTACAATATTAATTTGTTGCACGGAGGTTGTAATAACATTGAGAGAAGTATACAAATACAAACAGAGGTAGATACATATATATAGATAAGTATATAGACTATACAATATTTGTATACAGGATAGATACAAAGAGGCAGGAAGAACGGGGTAAGTTGGAACTCTAATCTAGAGAAGAGAAGAAGTAGTCTGGATGCGACACGATAGAGTCTCACGGGACTTTTTGAACTTAAAATTGATTAAGAAAAGTGGGCGGGGAGAAGAGATGAAGGCGGTTGGGAGAGAGGAGGAGAGAGGGAGGAGAGAAAAAGAAGATGTGAAGAGAGAAGAGTGGGCGAAGATGGTGAAGAAGGAGAAGGTGGAAGAACGAGAAGAGAAAAAGAAGTATATGTGATGGTGGTTGGAAGAAGACAGTGTAAAGAGAGAGAGAGAGAGAGAGAGAGAGAGAGGACGCGGGGATAGAGGAGAAGAGAAGGAGGAGAGAAAAAGAGTGGGCGGAGATAGTGAAGGAGGAGGAGAAGATGGAAGAGCAAGAAGAGAAAATGAAGTACAGAAGAGATGGTGGTTGGAAGAAGACATTGTAATGAAAGAGTGAGTGTGAGAGGGAGAGAGAGAGAGAAAGAAAGAGAGAGAGAGAGAGAGAGAAAAGAGAGAGAGAGAGAGGAAAAGAGAGGGAGGAGAGAAAAAGAAGATGGGGAGAGAGAAGAGTGAGCGGAGATAATGAAGAAAGAGGAGGAGAAGGTGGAAGAACAAGAAGAGAAAAAGAAGTATAGAAGAGATGGTGGTTGGAAAGAGACAGTGTGAAAAAAAAGAGTGTGTGTGAGAGGGAGAGTGAGAGGAGGTGGGGAGAGAGGAGGAAAGAGAGGGAGGAGAGAAAAGAAGATGGGGATAGAGAAGAGTGGCCGGAGATAGTGAAGAAGAAGGAGGAGAAGAAGTTGGAAGAACGAGAAGAGAAAATGAAGTATAGAAGAGATGGTGGTTTGAAGAAGACAGTGTATAAGAAAGAGTGTGTGGGAGAGGGAGAGAGAGACGAGGCGGGGAGAGAAGAGAAGAAAGGGAGGAGAGAAAAAGAAGATGGGGAGAGGGAAGAGTGGGCGGAGATAGGTGAAGAAGGAGGAGGAGGAGAGTGGAAGAACGAGAAGAGAAGAAGAAGTATAGAAGAGATATGGCGGTTGGAAGAAGACAGTGTAAAAAAAGAGTGAGTGTGAGAAGGGGAGAGAAAGAGAGGAGGCGGGGAGAGAAGAGAAGAAAGGGAGGAGAGAAAAAGAAGATGGGGGAGAAGATGGAAGAACAAGGAGAGAAAAAGAAGTATAGAGAAGAAAAAGAAGGCGGTTAAAAGAAGACAGTGCAAAAAGAGAGAAAAAGAGAGAAAGAGAGAGAGAGAGAGAGAGAGAGGGAGAGAGAGGGAGAGAGAGGGAGAGAGAGAGAGAGAGAGAGGGAAACAGAGAAAGAGAGAGAGAGGAGGCGGGGATTGAGGAGAAGAGAGGGAGGAGAGAAAAAGAAGATGGGGGAGAAAGTTGAAGAACAAGGAGAGAAAAAGAAGGCGGTTAGAAGAAGAGGGAGAGAGGAGGCGGGTAGGTAAAGAGAGAGAGAGAGAGAGAGAGAGAGAGAGAGAGAGAGAGAGAGAGAGAGAGAGAGGGAGCCAGAAGAGGTTTGGTTTGGACCTAGTATATTTTTTATTATTAAATTTTAAAGTAGCTTTCATCAACATGATCTTATTACGACAGGAATTCTACCCTCCATTCATTGGGAACTTACAAACCAGCTACTCAAAGTAACCTCACCCAGCCTGAGTGGGACCGGGAATAGCCAGCATCACGAGGGTTCGAATTTGAATGGTCACCCATCCAAGTCCAAGACTCGCTGGACGTTGCTTAACTTCAGTGACTGAATGAGAACTGGTGTATTGAACGTGCCGTCGACGCTGGCTGGGGGAGAAGGAAGAAAGTGGCCACTTAGACGAAAATGGGGAAGTAATAGTGAAGACTGAAGACACGGTGTGGTGGGACAAGAGGAAGGGGGTAAGGGGAAGAGGAGAAGAGGAGAAGAGGGGAGCTGAGGAGAGAAGGGAAGAGGAGGAGAGGTGAGGAGAGGAGAGGATAAAAGAGGAGAAGAGGGGAGGAGATACGAAGGAGGGAGTGGAGTGGAGGAGAAGAGTAAGAGTAGGAGGGGAGGGAGAGGAGGAAGAGGAGAGGAGAAGGCGGAGAAGATAGGAGAGGAGAGGAGGAGGGGAAGAGGAGAGGAGAAGGGACAGGACAGGAAAGAGAGGAGGAAGAGAGGAGAGGAAGGGCGGGGAAGGGGAGAGAAGTGGGGAGGAGGAGAAGAAAAAAGGAAGAGGTGGAGGGGAAATGATGGAACTCACGGAAAAAGGTAATAAACACGTAAATAACCTTTAGCCCCACCCTGTCTACACAGAACTTCTTATGTAGGTACTATGTAAATATTTTGTATTATTGTCTGTACATTTGACATATGTATATACTTTTAAGTACATATGATCTTATATATTGCAACATATTTCACTAAGCATATCTACTTCATATTTTGTATTATTGTCGGTACATTTGACATTTGTAGATACTTCTATGTAGGTACATAATTATTATTTTATATATTATGTATTTTATTCTTCTGTATTTCACAAACTTAGGTACATACATAGGTTCTCAACTTCTTTGGTCTTGCAAACAAATAGGCATGACTGATTTTAGCAGTAATCATTGATTTTAAATTTAGGTCCAGTACAAAGTACGGGATCAGTCATCGTGATCAGGCTTGCACGTGCAGTGACCTGGGTTTAATTCCCAGCAGGTTAGGATTTTCAGCTCTGTTTTTGGATATCCGGGGTCACTAATATCTCGTGAGGAAAAATGAGTAGCTGTTTTAATTGCGACCAGTGGCGGAATTACGGCTAAAAAAAGATAATGGGATATTCAAGAATACTAAAATTTCCTATAACTCTTCGCTACGCACTAAAAAAGAACAAGAAACACATTTATTTATATATCGCTTGTCTTCTCTCCCTTTTCTTGTATTCCTCTCTCAATCTCCTTCCATCATTATCTCTCTCTCTCTCTCCCCCATCCTCTAAATCTCTCTCTCCCTCCTATTGTGCTCTGGTAGTCAAGTGATTAACGCGCTAGTCTGGTAATCCAGGTAGCGTAGGGATCCGTTGGTTAGAATCCCACCCAGTGCACGATTTTTTCCTCATTAATTTGAGTTTGTGACCACGTAATAATAAGACTCTAAGGGTTAGGTGTAGAAAATGCTTTGAGCATTAACCTCGCCTGGTGGTTACCTTCCACTAAAGAGTGTTATTATTATTATGTATTATGCCTGTTTTTTACTTACCTCCATTTTTTACTGACCTGCAATCTCTATCTTCCTCTATTTCTCTCTCTCCCTCTCCCTCTTTCTCTCTATCTCTCTTTCTTGCTATTTCTCTATCTTTCTCAATAATACCTTTCTACATCCCATCTCTAATTCTTTCTCTGCCTCTCTCTCTCTCTCTCTTTCTTTCTTTCTTACCCTTCTATCCCTACTTTTTACTTGTATTCTTTCCCTCTATCTCTCTCTCTTTCTATAGTTCTCCCCCCTAATACTTCTACCTCCCATCTCCCTCTCTCTCATTATAAAATCCAAAGATCTTATCAGCACAAAACTTTTCGCCTGCACAAATGCACTTCTAATACTGCAGCTGCACACAATGCACCGTCATTATAACAGCTAACATGCAATCAAAACCGCGCACAGGTAATACCAGTCTGCTTTCTTGCGGGCAGGGTCGTAAAATCAAGGCGACTTTTAATACTAATTATCCCATATTAGCTTATGTTGCTTTTGGGGTCGGCATTGTTCAACCTCATGGTTGAGGTTGGTAGAGAAGTATACAAATACAAACAGAGGTAGATACATATATATAGATAAGTATATAGACTATACAATATTTGTATACAGGATAGATACAAAGAGGCAGGAAGAACGGGGTAAGTTGGAACTCTAATCTAGAGAAGAGAAGAAGTAGTCTGGATGCGACACGATAGAGTCTCACGGGACTTTTTGAACTTAAAATTGATTAAGAAAAGTGGGCGGGGAGAAGAGATGAAGGCGGTTGGGAGAGAGGAGGAGAGAGGGAGGAGAGAAAAAGAAGATGTGAAGAGAGAAGAGTGGGCGAAGATGGTGAAGAAGGAGAAGGTGGAAGAACGAGAAGAGAAAAAGAAGTATATGTGATGGTGGTTGGAAGAAGACAGTGTAAAGAGAGAGAGAGAGAGAGAGAGAGAGAGAGGACGCGGGGATAGAGGAGAAGAGAAGGAGGAGAGAAAAAGAGTGGGCGGAGATAGTGAAGGAGGAGGAGAAGATGGAAGAGCAAGAAGAGAAAATGAAGTACAGAAGAGATGGTGGTTGGAAGAAGACATTGTAATGAAAGAGTGAGTGTGAGAGGGAGAGAGAGAGAGAAAGAAAGAGAGAGAGAGAGAGAGGAAAAGAGAGAGAGAGAGAGGAAAAGAGAGGGAGGAGAGAAAAAGAAGATGGGGAGAGAGAAGAGTGAGCGGAGATAATGAAGAAAGAGGAGGAGAAGGTGGAAGAACAAGAAGAGAAAAAGAAGTATAGAAGAGATGGTGGTTGGAAAGAGACAGTGTGAAAAAAAAGAGTGTGTGTGAGAGGGAGAGTGAGAGGAGGTGGGGAGAGAGGAGGAAAGAGAGGGAGGAGAGAAAAGAAGATGGGGATAGAGAAGAGTGGCCGGAGATAGTGAAGAAGAAGGAGGAGAAGAAGTTGGAAGAACGAGAAGAGAAAATGAAGTATAGAAGAGATGGTGGTTTGAAGAAGACAGTGTATAAGAAAGAGTGTGTGGGAGAGGGAGAGAGAGACGAGGCGGGGAGAGAAGAGAAGAAAGGGAGGAGAGAAAAAGAAGATGGGGAGAGGGAAGAGTGGGCGGAGATAGTGAAGAAGGAGGAGGAGGAGAAGGTGGAAGAACGAGAAGAGAAGAAGAAGTATAGAAGAGATATGGCGGTTGGAAGAAGACAGTGTAAAAAAAGAGTGAGTGTGAGAAGGGGAGAGAAAGAGAGGAGGCGGGGAGAGAAGAGAAGAAAGGGAGGAGAGAAAAAGAAGATGGGGGAGAAGATGGAAGAACAAGGAGAGAAAAAGAAGTATAGAGAAGAAAAAGAAGGCGGTTAAAAGAAGACAGTGCAAAAAGAGAGAAAAAGAGAGAAAGAGAGAGAGAGAGAGAGAGAGAGGGAGAGAGAGGGAGAGAGAGGGAGAGAGAGAGAGAGAGAGAGGGAAACAGAGAAAGAGAGAGAGAGGAGGCGGGGATTGAGGAGAAGAGAGGGAGGAGAGAAAAAGAAGATGGGGGAGAAAGTTGAAGAACAAGGAGAGAAAAAGAAGGCGGTTAGAAGAAGAGGGAGAGAGGAGGCGGGTAGGTAAAGAGAGAGAGAGAGAGAGAGAGAGAGAGAGAGAGAGAGAGAGAGAGAGAGAGAGAGAGAGGGAGCCAGAAGAGGTTTGGTTTGGACCTAGTATATTTTTTATTATTAAATTTTAAAGTAGCTTTCATCAACATGATCTTATTACGACAGGAATTCTACCCTCCATTCATTGGGAACTTACAAACCAGCTACTCAAAGTAACCTCACCCAGCCTGAGTGGGACCGGGAATAGCCAGCATCACGAGGGTTCGAATTTGAATGGTCACCCATCCAAGTCCAAGACTCGCTGGACGTTGCTTAACTTCAGTGACTGAATGAGAACTGGTGTATTGAACGTGCCGTCGACGCTGGCTGGGGGAGAAGGAAGAAAGTGGCCACTTAGACGAAAATGGGGAAGTAATAGTGAAGACTGAAGACACGGTGTGGTGGGACAAGAGGAAGGGGGTAAGGGGAAGAGGAGAAGAGGAGAAGAGGGGAGCTGAGGAGAGAAGGGAAGAGGAGGAGAGGTGAGGAGAGGAGAGGATAAAAGAGGAGAAGAGGGGAGGAAGATACGAAGGAGGGGAGTGGAGTGGAGGAGAAGAGTATAGAGTAGGAGGGGAGGGGAGGAGGAAAGAGGAGAGGAGAAGGGCGGAGGAAGATAGGAGAGGAGAGGAGGAGGGGAAGGGAGGAGGAGAAGAGGACAGGACAGGACAAGATGGGACGAAGAGAGGAGAGGAAGGGCGGGGAAGGGGAGAAGTGGGGAGGAGGAGAAGAAAAAAGGAAGAGGTGGAGGGGAAATGATGGAACTCACGGAAAAAGGTAATAAACACGTAAATAACCTTTAGCCCCACCCTGTCTACACAGAACTTCTTATGTAGGTACTATGTAAATATTTTGTATTATTGTCTGTACATTTGACATATGTATATACTTTTAAGTACATATGATTTTATATATTGCAACATATTTCACTAAGCATATCTACTTCATATTTTGTATTATTGTCGGTACATTTGACATTTGTAGATACTTCTATGTAGGTACATAATTATTATTTTATATATTATGTATTTTATTCTTCTGTATTTCACAAACTTAGGTACATACATAGGTTCTCAACTTCTTTGGTCTTGCAAACAAATAGGCATGACTGATTTTAGCAGTAATCGTTGATTTTAAATTTAGGTCCAGTACAAAGTGATCAGTCACCGTGATCAGGTTTGCACGTGCAGTGACCTGGGTTTAATTCCTAGCAGGTTAGGATTTTCAGCTCTGTTTTTGGATGTCCGGGATCACTAATATCTCGTGAGGAAAATGAGTATCTCTTTTAATTCGAGCAGCGACCACAGGCGGAATTATGGCAAAAAAAACAATGGGATATTCAAATATACTAAAATTTCCTGGAACTCTAGGCTACGCACAAAAAAAAAGAAACACATTTATTTATTTATGGCTTGTCTTCTCTCCTTTTTTTGTGTATTCCTCTTTCAATTTCCTTCCATCTCTCTCTCTCTCTCTCTCTCTCTCTCTCTCTCTCTTTCTTTCTCTCTATCTAGCTCTCTTTCCTGCTATTTCTCTTTCTCTATCTTTCTCTCCTTTATACCTTTCTACCTTCCATCTCCAATTTTCTCTCTCTCTCTCTCTCTCTCTCCCTACGTTTTACTTATATCCTTTCCCTCTATCTTCCTCTCTCTCTCTTTCCGTCTATCTCTCTTTCTATATTTCTCCCCCTCTACCTCCCATCTCCCTCTCTCTCATTATAAAATCCAAAGATCTTATCAGCACAAAACTTTTCGCCTGCACAAATGCACTTCTAATACTGCAGCTGCACACAATGCACCGTCATTATAACAGCTAACATGCAATCAAAACCGCGCACAGGTAATACCAGTCTGCTTTCTTGCGGTCAGGGGCGTAAAATCAAGGCGACTTTTAATAGTAATAATAATAACACTCTTTCATCATCATCATAGGGTGGGGTCATCGTGAAAGATGGTAGCCAGACAGTGGAGGAATGACTCAGCACTTCAACCACTGTCTTTACAAGAAGGCTAATAATTGACAAGGGCCAACAGAACCAAACCAATGCTGGTCTACTCCCTGTTTATAGTCCCCCAGCAAGAACACTCTTCAATGGAAGGCAACCACCAGGCGAGGTTAATGCTCACAGCATTTTCTACCACCTAACCCCGAGAGTCTTATTATTATGTGGTCACAAACTCAAATTAATGAGTAAATATTCATGCACTGGGTGGGATTCGAACCAACGCATCCCTACGAGCGTTTAATCAAGGCGACTTTTATTGAAGGGGTTTACTTTTGAGGCAAATCAATGCGTATAATTAAGTCTAATAGTGCCAGCGTCAATGGCGCGTTGAATCCACCGGTTCTCGTAGGATTACCGAAGTTATAGAGCTTCCAACAAGGTGAAGACTTCGTGATGCTTGCATTCCGGCCCAACCCAGGCTGGGTGAGGTTGATGTGGGTAGCAGTTTTGTAAGTTTCCTGCGAATGGAGGGTACCACCATCATCGTGATATGACCACCAGCATGTAGTTGAAAGCGACGTTAAACCCAAATTAAAAAAAGGCTTATAGTATTATAATTATAAAATGCATATCATTCATAACTTACACTCATAACAGGCATTCAAAATCAAGCGCCAGTATACTTACTACTAATCAGTGCCATTTGCCATATAAATAAGGTGGGCTACGCTGAGGCCAAATAATAAAAGCGATTTATGAAGGGAAAAAGATCGTCCCTGTAATTTTTATACGCATTGTAATTATGAAACTCTTTAGTGGAAGGTACCTTACCATTTTTTATTATTATTTTTTAAAAGTAGTTGTGCCCCGGAACTGCTTTCGCATTACTTCAGAGAACTTTACCTTGACATTAATGCCATTCCGGAAACTTAAAAACTCGGTAGGAATTTTCCTCTCCCGCCGGGATTCGAACCCGCAACCTCCGGGTCAATAACCAAAATGCTCAAGGATTTTGGGTCAAAATTTTAAGGCGAAAAAAATTGGGAACCAGGGACTTAGGGTTTTTTTTGGGTTTTTTAAAATTTTCCCCCCGTGCATGAATTTTTTCCAAATTAAATTTATTTTTTACCAAAATAATAATAAATTCTTTTTTAAAAAAAATTTTTAGCTTAAAATTTTTTGTGTTAAAAACCCCCACTAAAAGAATTCTTAATTTTTCTTTTTCCCCAATTTAATATTTTTTTTTTTTTTTTTTTTTTTAAAAAAAAAAAACATTTTTTTTTTAAAAATTTAAAATTTTTCAATGTTTCGGAAAATTTACATAATTGAAATATTATTTTTCACTCCCGCGCCATTTTGCCGTTAAAACCAAGCAAAAATATTGGAAAAGGAAAAAATTTTGTTTTCCCCTTACCCCTGGGTTTTTTTTTCCCCGGAATTTTTTTTTTCCACCTGAAAAACAAAAATTTAAAAAATTTTTTAGGTACTGGAAGTTTTTAGGGTTTTTAGAAAACCGGGGGATAGGGTAAAATTTGATAAGGGGCGACGCCCGGGGGTGGGGGTACCCTTCTGGGGGTTTTAAAAATTAAATTTGTTTAAAACGGTTTTAGTAGTTTTCCCTATGATTTAATTTTTTTTTAAAAAAATTTTTTATATATTCTCTAATATTTTTTTTAAAGGGTTTTTAAATTTAAATTTTTTGGTGGAATTTCCCCAAAAAAGAGTTTTGGGTTTAATTTTTGGTTTTTTCTTTTTTTTTTCTTTAAAGGTTTACTAAAACCCCCAAAAAACCCCCTGAAAATTAAAATTCTTTTTTTGAAATTTTTTTTTAAAAATTTTTTATCAATTTTTCCAAAAAAGGTTTAAATTTTTGTTTATGGGTTTTTTTCAAGTGGGGAATTTGGGGGCAATTTTTTTTTTTTCTTGGAAAAAGGAACCCTTTTGATTGTGGGGTGAATTTCCTGCCCATCGCGTAGATTCCCCCCTCCGATTTGGGGTTTTGTGAAAAATTTTTCCCCTTTATTTTCTGGGGCCCTTGGGCTGGAAAGGGAAAAAACCTTTCAAAACCCAAAAATTTTAACCAAATTTTAAAAAAATTTTTTTTTTTTTCTTTTGGTTCCCCCGGGTTGGGGGCAATGAAATTTATCAATAATACTAAGCAATTTTGGGTTTTCTTTTTATCTGTAAAAAATTTTGGTTTTTTTTTTAAAAAGGGAAAAATTGGCTATTTCCTTAAAAAATCCCTTCCTTTTCTAAAAATAAAATTTTAAAAATTTTTTACCATCCAAAACCCCTTAAAATTTTTTTAATGTTTTTTTTTTTCTTGGATAGGTTTTTCCCAAAAAAATTTTTCAAGGAAATAATAAAAAAAATTTAATTTTTTGGGAACCCCAAAAATTTTTTTCCGGGGGGTTTGGGAAAAAATCTTCCTTAAAAACTTTTTACCCCTTTTTTTAAATTTTAATGGAAATTTTTTCCCGTTTTTTTTTCACTTGGAAAACAAACCCCCAAAAACTTTCCCCCCTTTTTCCCCCTTTTTTCCTCTGGGCTTGGGGTTGGGGCCCAAACCTCAAAAAAGAAGCCTTTGTGATGGCCGTTTAAAATTCCTGGAAAAAAATTTTAATATTGAAATTATGGAAGTTTGTTGGGTTTTTTTTTTAAAAAAAAAAAAAATTTTTTTTGTTGATTTTTAAAAAATTTTTTTTTTACTTTGGGGGGGAACAGAGGGGGATTTAAAAAGGGTTTTTTAATTTTAACCTTTAAGTTTTTTTTTTTTAAACTTAAATTTGCCCCGGGTTTTGGGATTCGACAAGGAAAATAACCGGGTGCGGGGCGGTTAAATTTTCCCCAAAATTTTGGTTTTTCCCCGTGGGGGGAAACCGCAAAACCCCCCTTTGACCCGTTTTTAAAACCCAAATTTTTTAAAAAAAGAACCCAAAATCCTTTAAATTTTTTGGGTTCCAAATTTTCAAAATTTTCAAAATTTTTTTTTATCAAAGGGAAAGAAAGCTTATTCTGGGATTTTTTTTTCCCAAAAGTTCCCAGGGCTTTGAATTGTTTAAGAGGTGGGTTTTCCCTTTGGGCCCCCACCCCCAATTTACTCCCCCCGGGGTTTTTTCTTGGGAGTTAAACCTCCAGAAAGGGAAAACCATACAATGGGGTCGGCCAAAAACAAATTGAAGAGTTAAAAAACCCAAAATTTTTTCCTGAAATTTTGGCCCTTTTCCCCGTCGCAAGGGGAAAAAATTAAAAAAACTTTAAAAAACCCCTTTAGCAGGATAAAAATTACTGGCATTTAAATGACCTTAAAAAACCCCCAAAAAATTCAAATTTTAAAATTTTTAGATGAAATTCCCAACCAAAACCCTCCCCAAAAAAAGACAGCCTTTTTTTTTAAACATGGAGCACTGTTTTACGGCGAACCAAGTGTGGAAGCGGATAGTGCATTCTTTGAGAACTTGGCATTTGAGTACTCTGAGAAGAATTTGATGATGAAAGATGAAAATCCATGTGGCAACACACACCCGAAAGGATTTACCAACTACTGGAAGAGTACAAAAATTCACCGATACAATAAAGGTAGGTATAATAATGAATTGCAAGTCCGTGAGATAGGCACAGATACCTATATCACGGTGGTAAGAGGATTATATGGACGTCCAGATACAATATCTAGGTTCTTTTCATGTCCAGTGATTACAACGTGAAACCTAACATTTTTTGACTTAAGAAAATCTTCCATCAGCTCCTGATTTCTTCCTGTGGGGCTGCCTGAAGGAAAAAGTCTACACCAATAAACCACGATATCAGAGGAGCTCAAAAACAAAATTCGAGCAGAGATTGAAAAAAATACACTGGCAAACAGTTAAATAAAAAATGCTCTAAAATAAACAAATGATAACATGAGTTCTAGAGTAGACAACTTGACCGACATAACTTTTCACCCTGCGTAAAAATTCTCCATAAAAAATACCGACAGTTGCAATTTATTTTTATGTTTTCTGTCCTGTTGATCAAAATATTAAATATTTACATAGGAAAGGTACTTTTTGACCAGCCTGTATCTATGTAGTAGTGTCAAATCGCCATATCGGTTATTCCTGACAGATTTGAAATTTTGTTTGATTCTCAGTAATGCAAGACTTCAACTACGTTGACACCAACTGCTTTGAACTCAAGTTGGAGCTGAGCTGTTGCAAATATCCTCTCCAGAAGTATCTCCCCTACTACTGGCAAGCCAACTTGAATGCCATGCTCAACTTCATAATGAGCACGCGTCGCGGTGTCTACGGTCTTGTGTTGGACACTCAAGGCAATCCCGTCAAGACAGCTGTCATCCACGTCTGGGGCATGGAAAAAAAACATTTCTGTGACGGATGACGGAGAATACTGGCGGCTGTTACACGACGGATGGTACGATATCTCCGCCATAGCCCCCGGCTATGAAATCAACTCACACCACAAGCATATCCCTGCAGAAAATCCTTATGTTCAACATAACTTTGTTCTGAAAAAGACTTTGAAAAAATCGCCTATATCGAAATACTTATCGACTCTTAAAAACATGACACTTTGCGCCGAATTTTAAAACAGGATTAAAGTTAATCAGATCAACATCTGCATTAATAGCAATAGCAAAATCTGTTGTAGCAGCAATAGCAACAATACGAGAATCTGCTGTAGTAGCAATAGCAACATCTGCTGTAGTAGCAATAGCAACATCTACTGTAATAGCAATAGCAACATCTGCTGTAGTAGCAATAGACACAATACCAGAATCTGCTGTAGTAGCAATAGACACAATACCAGAATCTGCTGTAGTAGCAATAGACACAATACCAGAATCTGCTGTAGTAGCAATAGCAACATCGTTGAAGTAGAAATAGCAACATCAGCATTATCACAATCATCATCAAGCACATGATTACTTATATGGAAAGTTTCTGAGCAGAAAGTTGCGTTCCTTATTGGTGTGTTTTTCCGAAGACTTGATTTAATAGCGATAAGTCTTGTGTACATGGAGTTCTCGAAAGTTGTGCATTCAGTTCAAGGAAGAGATTTGGTGACTCTGAGAACTTTTAAGCTTGGAGCTGACTGAGAGAGTATGAAAAGGCTCTTGGAGTTCCTAATCCAGAAGCTAACTTATGGAAGTTGAAAAGTAGCGTAAGCCATCGTCGATGGCACGTTGAATACACCAGTTCGCATTTAGTCACTGAAGTTAAGAAACGTTAAGCAAAGCTATGGCTTGCATGGGTGACAAATCAAATTCCAAATCTCGTGATCCTGGCTATGCCCGGTTGCCCGGTCCCACTCAGGATGGGTGAGGTTAATTTGAGTAGCTGGTTTGTGAGTTTCCAGCGAATGGAGGGTAGAGCTCCCGTCGTGATAATATGACCATGCAGTTGAAAGCGACGTTAAACCTAAATTACGAAGAAAAAAAAATCATGGAAGTTTCCTCTGGCATTTCACTAAGTCCGCATTAGAAGGATCCTGATTTCAAGAACCGAATATTGTAAAAAAGGATTACATAAAAGATAAACTAGACCATCCCTTAAGTTCGATTTCTAATCAATACAGGCCAAATTATGAAACAGGATTAAATATCTAGGATTTGTTATCCAAGCCCCTATCACTTAACAGCTGATATAAATGCGCTGTGATTGGTTGAAATTGCCTCTAGAGGGAGTGTTAAGGGATGTTGTAGGATAAGTTAATATAATCCGATTTCATAATGCGGGATTGAGTGTGATTGTGGCAATACTATGGATGAGGTAGATATTCGACTCGTTCCTAATCTATTTTGAATTCTGGTCTATAAATTTATATAGCCTATAAGTCTGGCCTTAAAAAATGCAAAAATATATAAAACCCTTTTAGCCCCGGCCCTGATATTCTTGATTTATTTAAAACCTAATGAAGAGCTAGAGCATTTGCAAATAATATTTATCACCACCGTAAAGCTTCCACCTAGATTGTTTGCGAACTTTTCACTTGCTCCAAATTGAAATTTCTTCTCTAATTCAATTATTTGCTAATTATACTAAGTATTTGATGTGCGCCATGGTGTTTTTTGCACTCTCTACTTATTTGCAGAACCGTCTCTCTCTTTTTCTTTCACTATCTCTATCTCTCTTTTATCATTAACTCTTTCTTTCTCTTTTATTTCTTTCACTCTATCACTTTTATCTCTATGTCTGTGTTTCTCACTATGTATCTCTTTCTTTCTCTTTGATATTTTTTCTTTCTTCTATTTCTTTCACTCTATCACTTTTATTTCTATATCTTTGTTTCCCTATGTATCCATCTCTCTCTTTTATTTCTT
This sequence comes from Bactericera cockerelli, assembly GCA_024516035.1. Taxonomy (NCBI): domain Eukaryota; kingdom Metazoa; phylum Arthropoda; class Insecta; order Hemiptera; family Triozidae; genus Bactericera; species Bactericera cockerelli. Next base: position 4,466,957 of record CM044956.1, on the reverse strand, counting down.
TTTCATAAATTTTATTTCTCTCTCTCTCTCTCTCTTTCTATCTCTCTCTCTCACACACTCTCTCTCTCCCTCTCTCATCTCATTTTTTACATTCTCTCTCCAGACCCCTACATTCCTGAGAAGTTTGCATAAGATTAGGAGATAATATTAAGACATATATTATTATTTATTGTATAAATAAAATGAACTGTATTATTCAATTCAATTCTTTTATCTCTCGGTCTCTCTTATCTATCTTTGTCTCTTTTATTTAATTATCTCAGTCTATATCTCTAGAGTCTAGACCATAGTATTCTTTGTTCCATTTACATGATATGTTACTTATGGCCAAGTTAGAGGATAGTTTGCAGTTCAAAACATACAAAATGAGGAACTCAGAAAACGGGATTTAATAATAAACAAAAGGTTTAGTACCAAGATAATTTGGCTGCAAATAAGATATCACTGCATCCATTGGCTAAAAGTTTTTGGATAGGAGTTTTGGAACTTGGCCCTTTTTTCAACGGTAGTTTTTTTGTGGGATATTATTATACAAAGTCGATCAAGTTTCATTTACAGTAAGATTATAAACAGAAAATTTATAATTATAGAAACAAAACAAGATCAAGGGTGGTGCTAAATATGTACAAAGTAAGAAGGACAAAGAAATTAATTTCAACAAAAAAGCTTACAAAAGCAAACTGTACAAAATGTTACAGTAGATTGTCACATAAGCTAAAATAATTTCATTTTTCATAAGAAATAAGGAAAGTAAAAGCGATAAGTTAAAACATACAAGCATGATTTAACACTCAAATTGAAGTTTTGGAATTTGAACATTCAAAAATGATCGGCTTATCATTTTGTAACCGTTTCCTACATTTTCATTCCGTCAGAATAAAGTGAAGAGGATTAGAGAGCGACGATGTTGCTTTGTTTTGGCTGGGAATTTGGAAAGCTGGCGAGAGACACAATGAGGATAAGACAACTGACTGGAAAACATTAGGCGCTCCAACTTTTGAAAAATTATTTTTATTATTATTTTATTATATTATTTCACAAACATTTTGCCTTTTAGATCATTTTTTCTCAACTCATCTCCTTCTTGAGCTTGTCGACTCGTCCTTGAAATTCCTTCTATGCATGTTTAAAACGCAAAATTATTTTGGAAAAAGTGAAAGAAAGTTAAATGTTTTTCAGCATGCTTTTTCAGGGGTCGTTCGGTTTTAGAACAGTGCAAGCGTGTAGCTCAAATAGTTCTTGGAATTGATCATAGATGGCACGGGCCAAGAATGAGGCCATACAGTCAAACCTGGGTATAAAAGAACTGCACATAAATGAAATTTGTATAGTATATATTTTATTTGTTTATAAGACATTGAAATATGTATAAAACATGGTCGCCCTATCAAACTTATGTACTATAAGAGGTTGAACAATGTCGACCACAATTAAATTTAGAAAAGGCAAAGTGAAAAAGAAGTAGATAGAACTGGTCGTTAAAAAAAAACAAACAATTCGAATATTTCTGAACCTGGTTTCATTCTTTTGAGTTTTGACCAATCAGTTATTTACAAAACGAATTAAAAAAATGAGTTATAAAATGTAGACACATTAAACATTTACCAAATTTCGGTTTCAAAATTATCGTGACCTCTTCTAGAAAAGACCACATCACCCGAGCAACCTATGGAAATTTCTAAATGCTACACAAGGATATTGACCACATGTGGAGGTTCATGAGTGAGTAAGGAGAGAGGAGGTTCAACACCACCATCAGGTATTTACTTATTTTTCCAAAAAATAACACTTTTGTGCTTTCGACAACAACAACTGTGCATCGGTAGTCAAGTGGTTAACGCGCTAGTTTGGTAATCCAGGTAGCGTAGGGATCCGTTGGTACGAATACAACCCAGTGCATGAATTTTTCCTCATTAATTTTGAATTTTTGACCACATAATAATAAAACATTGAGGATTAGGTGGTAGAAAATGGTTCGAAAATTAACCTCGCCTGCTGGTTACCTTCCACTAAAGAGTTTTATTATTATTAAAAGCTGATAAAAACTTAGGTAAAATCCTACTCTGGTTTTTCACTTTGGTAAACCTACGCTAACCCCCGAGCTTTCCAACACAGATTAGTGCCGAATTACAAAAGAGAATCAGATTTAACTTTAACTCGGGCTATAGTGCACTATGATTGGTTGAAATCTCCTACTCAGAGCGTGTATGGGACATGGGACAGTCTGTTTTTTTATTTTTAAAGATGAGTGTTTCACAGCCTTTTTTATTTCGTAGCCATGAAACAAGAGCTACTGTAGACGCTTGTGGTCTGTGTTGTAGCCTGATGACCATCCGGTAGTATGCCTCCCCTCTGATGGGCGAGAAGTGACACCATACTTCCCATTTAGGTGCTGGGTCAACACGAGAGCCCCGGAAGGTATCCCCTACAAACAACTGTAACCAAATTTTTAATACAAATTTTTGTCGGCGCGGGGGTTTGAACACGGGACCTTCCGCATGGCAAGCGAGTGCTTAACCACTGAGCTAAAATCAGATTTCATTTTAACTCGGGCTATAGTGCGCTATGATTGGTTGAAACCTCCGACTCGTGTCTGGGACAGTCTGGTTTAGCTTAACTTTAATCCTGTTTCTTAATGTGGCGCATTTTTTAGTATTATTATTATTACCTGTTATGGATTCTTCTTGACCGAAAGAAGTTCTGTTATAGAGCTTTTATCGCCTAATTTCTTTTTATCATTTCAGTATCGAAATCAACTCTTGTGATCTCATGTATACGCAAGTAAAAATAAGAAGAAACTTCAAGAACATGGAACATTGTTGGAAAATTTAAATTTATGTCAGATCGGACATCCTAATTACAACGATCTGATTAGTTAATACCAATTTTGCAGCTCCCAAAGTATATAACTCAAAAAGTCACCATACCTTAATTCGTTTGCATTTAAATTAGTTTATTTTTTTTACAAGAAAACGTAAGTACCTACTCATCAATTAGAATAATAATAATAATTCGAATTCACACATTTGACATATATATTTTACGGCAGTGTGAAAAAATTATTCACTAGTAACACTTACACAATACAGTAAGTAGGTGCCAAGTTTTTGAGAGCCAGCATAAGGTTTTTTATAAGTAAAGTAGGTACTGCCTAGTAATGCTGGCGTATTTTAAATAAGTTAAAAACCAATATGCTAGAGGTTATGATCATAAAATTTCACATGTTTAGTGTTCTGTGGCTTGAAAAACTTGTAAAGAGGGTTCTGTGAGTAAAATAAAAATTACTCTTGTTTACGTCCTATTTTCATGTGGTGGTGGTAGGCTCACTTATACGTTCAGATCTAAATTTCTGGGATCTTCTGCTGTCTTGTGGACTAATATAGAGTACCTACTTTTTATTCATAAAAATTATATTTCATTCAAATTGGAATTTATTGGAAAACTAGGTGTAATGAAATTAAATCGATCTAATCGATCTTAACTAATTCCATTTTTGTTTTCTCTATGTTTCAGATAAAATCAATAAATCAGTTCTACAAGATCAAAATTCTACGTCCCAGCACATATCAAAAAGGTATACAAGATCAAAATTCTACAAATTCTTCATTCATTACAAATTCTTCGTTCATTACAAATTCTGAGTACATTACAAATTCTTCGTTTAATATCAAATTCTTCGTCCATTAAAAATTCTTCGTTCATTACAAATTCTTCGTCCATTACAAATTCTTCGTTGATTACAAATTCTGCGTACATTACAAATTCTTCGTCTTTTATCAAATTCTGCGTCCATTACAATATCTTCGTTCATTACAAATTCTGCGTACATTACAAATTCTTCGTTCATTACAAATTCTGCGTACATCACAAATTTTTCGTCTTTTACATTACAAATTCTTCATTCATTATCAAATTCTTCGTCCATTACAAATTCTTCGTCCATTACAAATTCTTCATCCATTACAAATTCTTCGTCCATTATCAAATTCTTCGTCTATTACAAATTCTTCGTCAATTATCAAATTCTTCGTCAAATACCAAATTATTCAGTTGCAAATTCTTCGTCCATTCTCATATTCTTCGTCCATTACAAATTCTTCGTCTATTACAAATTCTTCGTCCATTACAAATTCTTCTTCCATTATCAAATTTTTCGTCTAATACCAAATTCTTCGTCCATTATCAAATTCTTCGTCCATTACAAATTCTTCTTCTATTATCAAATTTTTCGTCTAATACCAAATTCTTCGTCCATTATCAAATTCTTCGTCCATTACAAATTCTTCGTCTATTACAAATTCTTCGTCCATTACAAATTCTTCGTCAAATACCAAATTATTCAGTTGCAAATTCTTCGTCCATTCTCAAATTCTTCGTCCATTACAAATTCTTCGTCCATTATCAAATTCTTCATCTATTACAAATTCTTCGTCCATTCTCAAATTCTTCGTCCATTAAATATTCTTCCTCTATTACAAATTCTTCGTCCATTACAAATTCTTCATCCATTACAAATTCTTCGTCCATTATCAAATTCTTCGTCTATAACAAATTCTTCGTCAATTATCAAATTCTTCGTCAAATACCAAATTATTCAGTTGCAAATTCTTCGTCCATTCTCAAATTCTTCGTCTATTACAAATTCTTCGTCCATTACAAATTCTTCTTCCATTATCAAATTCTTCGTCCATTACAAATTCTTCGTCTATTACAAATTCTTCCTCCATTACAAATTCTTCGTCAAATACCAAATTATTCAGTTGCAAATTCTTCGTCCATTATCAAATTCTTCGTCTATTACAAATTCTTCGTCCATTACAAATTCTTCGTCAAATACCAAATTATTCAGTTGCAAATTCTTCGTCCATTCTCAAATTCTTCGTCCATTTTCAAATTCTTCGTCTATTACAAATTCTTCGTCCATTCTCAAATTCTTCGTCCATTACAAATTCTTCGTCTATTACAAATTCTTCGTCAATTATCAAATTCTTCGTCAAATACCAAATTATTCAGTTGCAAATTCTTCGTCCATTATCAAATTCTTCGTCTATTACAAATTCTTCGTCCATTACAAATTCTTCTTCCATTATCAAATTCTTCGTCCATTACAAATTCTTCGTCAAATACCAAATTATTCAGTTGCAAATTCTTCGTCCATTATCAAATTCTTCGTCTATTACAAATTCTTCGTCCATTACAAATTCTTCGTCGAATACCAAATTATTCAGTTGCAAATTCTTCGTCCATTCTCAAATTCTTCGTCCATTTTCAAATTCTTCGTCCATTCTCAAATTCTTCGTCTATTACAAATTCTTCGTCCATTACAAATTCTTCTTCCATTATCAAATTCTTCGTCCATTACAAATTCTTCGTCTATTACAAATTCTTCGTCCATTACAAATTCTTCGTCAAATACCAAATTATTCAGTTGCAAATTCTTCGTCCATTATCAAATTCTTCGTCTATTACAAATTCTTCGTCCATTACAAATTCTTCTTCCATTATCAAATTCTTCGTCCATTACAAATTCTTCGTCAAATACCAAATTATTCAGTTGCAAATTCTTCGTCCATTATCAAATTCTTCGTCTATTACAAATTCTTCGTCCATTACAAATTCTTCGTCAAATACCAAATTATTCAGTTGCAAATTCTTCGTCCATTCTCAAATTCTTCGTCCATTTTCAAATTCTTCGTCTATTACAAATTCTTCGTCCATTCTCAAATTCTTCGTCCATTACAAATTCTTCGTCTATTACAAATTCTTCGTCAATTATCAAATTCTTCGTCAAATACCAAACTATTCAGTTGCAAATTCTTCGTCCATTCTCAAATTCTTCGTCCATTACAAATTCTTCGTCTATTACAAATTCTTCGTCAAATACAAAATTATTCAGTTGCAAATTCTTCGTCTATTACAAATTCTTCGTCTAATACCAAATTCTTCGTCCATTCTCAAATTCTTCGTCCATTACAAATTCTTCGTCCATTACAAATTCTTCGTCCATTACAAATTCTTCGTCAATTATCAAATTCTTCGTCAAATACCAAATTATTCAGTTGCAAATTCTTCGTCCATTATCAAATTCTTCGTCTATTACAAATTCTTCGTCCATTCTCAAATTCTTCGTCCATTACAAATTCTTCGTCTATTACAAATTCTTCGTCCATTACAAATTCTTCGTCAATTATCAAATTCTTCGTCAATTATCAAATTCTTCGTCAAATACTAAATTATTCAGTTTCAAATTCTTCGTCCATTCTCAAATTCTTCGTCTATTACAAATTCTTCGTCCATTATCAAATTCTTCGTCTATTACAAATTCTTCGTCTATTCTCAAATTCTTCGTCTATTACAAATTCTTCGTCCATTATCAAATTCTTCGTCTATTACAAATTCTTCGTCTATTACAAATTCTTCGTCCATTATCAAATTCTTCGTCTATTACAAATTCTTCGTCTATTCTCAAATTCTTCGTCTATTACAAATTCTTCGTCCATTCTCAAATTCTTCGTCTAATACCAAATTCTGCGTCCAATACAAATTCTTCGTCTAATACCAAGTTCTTCGTCCATATCAAATTCTTCGTTTACTATCAAATTCTTCGTACATTACAAATTCTTCGTTTAAATCAAATTCTTCGTCCATTATCAATTTCTTGGCTTAATACCAAACTCTTCGTCCATTAAAAATTGTCTTTCTAAATTATTCGTCTTTCCAAATTTTCCGTTCCTGTGATACAAGTTCAAAATTCTACGTTCAAGCGCACATCAAAAGTTTAACAAGTTCAAAAATCTACAGATTAAGTTCAAAATTCTACAATCCAGCACACATCAAGAAACACCCAAAAATTCTGAAGTTCAATTTCAAAATTCTCCATTCAAGATCACATCAATAAGTCTCACGAGCAAAAAATTCAACATTCCAGCGCACAGATAAAAAAATAAAAGGTAAGAAAACTATTGTTTTATTCTTATGGTGACTTTTTGTACTTATTAAAGATAATAAATAATTACAATAATAACATCAGATCGTTGTGTTTAGGATTTCCCTGTGTCAGATTGAATGATTCTAGAATTATGTAATAAATTATGCATAACCATTTTCATGCTATATTTTCGAATGATTTTTATTTGAAATATCTTTTTCATGTTGTACAGCCCTTGACATTTTGTAAGTGTTTTACAGTTTTCAAATGTGTAACAGCTATTAAAAAAATATGTTTTGCTGTGATGTTTTTTTGTATCCAGTCCATGTGTATGCTATACACAAGGAAATTAAATGATGGAGATGCCTTTAGGCCCTGAGTATTATCACCACCCTTGATGAAAATTTATTTAATTTACTTGTTTATAATATATATTTTTTGTAATACACTGCCAATTTTGGTCAAATTTTCTCCCTAAAAAGGAATATAAACTCTTTATGAGAGAAACCTAAAAAGAAAAAAAATCCGCTCCCGATAGCTATCTGAAATCCAAATTCTACTGTGTTCCCATATCTACCAAGAGCTCCTTCAGTTCTCTTATCAAATTTGACTGTAGAATGTTTCTTTTACGAAACAACACGTGTAACTCTACAAAATAGTTTTCACAAATACGTACTTGCTTAAACATAATATATAGTAAGTAAACACTAAAAACATACAGCATCATCAAACCTAAAGAGTAAGTACACCTTGAAAAATAAACCAAAACTTTCAGGAAAAAGTTCTCCCTTGCCGTAAGAGTTCCGAAAAGTAATCAAGAACGGATGTCAGTAAGTAAAAATGTAAATAGAGAAGGGACATAATGCACAAGCCTGGACAAATGGACAATAATGTTGACCCTCTCCCTCCCCTTTCAACCCCCACAATCCCCCCCCCCCCCTTTCAACCTTGTCTACCTGATGTGTTTTGTGACCCTTAGAGAAAAGTTTTCGAAGGGAGGGATAGTAAATTGCACCTAGAACCAGTGGCGGACAAATTGTGGTGCACTTGGGCACGCGATGTCAAAATTTGAGTTTTTTTTTCTCTATAACAGGTCAAACCGACCTCAGTAGCTTGATCGATAAGGCAGCAACCATGTAACCTGAAGGTCGGTGGTTCAAGTTCCGGTTTCAGCGTGGATTTAGTAAAGCGAGTTTGAGTAGTTGTGATATCACGAAAGTGATTAACACTTATGATAACTTTTTTGTATAACAGGTCAAATCGATTTCACGTCTTATAAGGACAGTTGTTATAAAATCAATGTATTAATAGGTATTACAAGCTTGGGTGTGCTATGAGAACTATGTGGAAAAAACCCTTTAAAGTGGGACCAGCCAGCGCCGATGGCACGTTGAATACTTTTCTCAATTGTAGTTAAGCAACGTCCAGCAAGGCATGGGTGACCATTCAAATTCGAAGCCTCGTGTTGCTGGCTGTTTCCGGACCACTCAGACTTGCCGAGGTAATTTGAGCAGCTGATTTTTGAGTTTTCAGCGAATGGAGGATAAAACGCTCGTCGTGATATGACCATGCAGTTGAAAGTGACTTTACACCCTATTTTTTTTTTTTTTTCTTTAAGTCAGAGCTCTCAGTTTTTACGTTGCTGTGCGGCTGAGATGATAGGAGTCTTATCCACCCTATATACTCACAGCAAACAATAGGGAGGTTACTCTGGAGTTATTATTGTGTAAGATGACAGGAGTCTTATCCACCCTGTATACTCACAGCAAACCCTAGGGAGGTTATTCTGAAGTTATTATTGTGTAAGATGACATTAGTCTTATCCACCCTGTATATTCACAGCAAATCCTAGGGAGGTTACTCTGGAGTTATTATTGTGTAAGATCACAGGAGTCTTATCCACCCTGTATACTCACAGCAACCCCTAGAGAGGTTACTCTCGAGTTATTATTGTGTTTTTCCTCACATATTGTGAATACGTATTGGCATAATAAATTCTTATTCAATTTACTGCTGTGGAGACCACAAGGGAAATGAAAAGAAAAACCTTCCTGGAGGTGTTGGAGGTGACAACGTGGAGGTTGATAATAAACTCTTTCCTTTCTCGTCTGTTCAATCTTTTGAGCTTTCGGCAACCTTGTGGGGGAAAAAAAAATGGGTATTACTAATTCGGTGTGGTTTTGCAAAAATGGTATAGTATTATTTTTTTTTGGCCAGCCAGTATTCTCTCTTTCTCTTTGTCTCTTTTTCTTACTTTATCTTTCTTTCTTATCTGTCTCTTTCTGTTTCTCTTTTCTCTTTCTCTTTCTCTTTTTTTCTTTCTCTTATTTCAGGGCACTTCTTTGTATTCATGTCATTCCGGAAACAGAAAATTTCGGTCAGAAATTTCCGCTCCGGCCGGGATTCGATCCATCCTTTCTCTTACACCTCAGATCTATGACCCTGGAACCGCAAAGGCTTCAAATACTAAAATTCCGTCGTATTTGTTACAGAAACTGGCAGATAAAAATAATAAACCTCCCTTCAGACCACAAAAAAAGACACACACCCATTTTCTTTGTCTCTCATACTCTCTCATACACACTCAAAACATATACAATGTAGAAAAGTGACCAGCAGATATGAGAGAGAGACGGAGAAAGATTCAGTGAGAAGGAGAGACAGAGATTGAGAAAGAGAGAGAGAGAGACAGAGAGAGAGAGAGAGAGAGAGAGAGAAAGAGATAGAGATAGAGAGAGGGGGGGAGAGAGAGAGAGAGATAGAGAGAGAAGGGAGAGAGAGAGAGAGAGAGAAAGATTCAGAGACAGAGAGTTAGAGAGAAACAGAGAAATAGAGAGAGAGTTAGAGAATAGAGAGAGAGAGAGAGAGAAGGAGAGAGAGAGAGGTTTAGAAAGCACGAGAGAACAACAAGATGTAAGAAAAAGATAAATGTCGAAAAAATAAACGAAAATATGACATGTTTTGTCAACGAACCCCCCAACCCCCTGACCACCAGTCCCACTGGACAAACAAACCCGCAACCCCTATCCGTACGACGGACGGCCCTTTGTCCGAACCGATGCTATCAGTAAAAAACACAATTACTACAGTTTCTCTTTTGTGTGTGAGATGGAGAGACGGAGGGGGGGGGGAGAGAGAGAGAGAAGAGGGGAGGAGGGAGGAGAGATAGGGGGGGGGAGAGAGGAAGAGTGTGGGGGGGGAGAGGAAGAGTGTGGGGGGGGGGGAGGGGGTGGGAAGAGAGGGGGATACAGCGTGTTCCCAGTGATAAGAGAGTTGAATATACCAAGTGATGATAATAATAATACCGTCTATGAGACAAGCAAGCATACCTATCTCACAGTAGTAAAAGGATTTCAGTCGAATTACTCTTATATTTTACCTACTGGAGAGGTGAATTTGACCAGAAAATCGTTCTCTCATCTCCAGGTTTGGCTGTATATGGAAGCCCAGATCTCATAGGCTAGGCTCCTGCAATGTCGAGACATTCTATGTATAGTCGAACCTGGATATAAGAGAACTCAAGGGTCCGGAATTTTTTTTTTTTAATTCTGCACGAACTGGGGATAGAACTGAGGATCTCTGGAGCAGATCAGTGATTAAAACCAATACACCACAAATGCTGGCCCTATGTAATAGAAAGTATCAGTCTACTCTCAGCTCCCCTTCCAAATTTTGACCGGTGTTTAGTCCACATCACAACCGGCCATCACTTTTCATTATTTCTCTATAGAATTATATCCTCTCAATCACTATGTTCTCCAGATTCGTTCAGCCACAATTATTCATCACTTCTGCTGTCAGGAAGTTGTCCACAACTCCTCAGAATAATGTGAAAGTCATGGTGGCAGGTGCGTGTGGTGGCATTGGACAACCCTTGTCTCTCTTACTGAAGCAATCCCCTCTGGTGGATCATCTCTCCCTGTACGACATTGTACACACTCCTGGAGTAGCTGCAGATTTGAGTCACATTGATTCCAAAGCTCAGGTCAAAGCATACAATGGTGCCGACCAACTTAGAGCTTCACTGGAAGGAGCAGACGTGGTGATGATTTCAGCAGGTGTCCCTCTCAAGCCAGGCATGTTGTCAAGAGATGATCTTTTCAACACCAGTGCTTCCATTGTTCTTGATTGGCATCATTTCCAACCCTCTCAACTCCATGGTCCCCGTAGCAGCTGAGGTGTTGAAGACGCAAGGCGTGTTTGATCCCAAGAGACTGTTTGGTGTCACCACACTGGATGTTGTGAGAGCTAACACCTTCATTGCTGAGGCCAAGGGTTTGAACCCAAAGGATGTGAATGTCCCAGTAATTGGAGGTCATACTGACATCGCCATCATCCCTCTCATATCACAAGCCACTCCCTCCGTGTCATTCCCTGATGAGCAACTAAAAGCTCTGACTGCTAGAATTCAGGAAGCAGGCACGGAAGTAGTGAAGGCCAAGGCAGGAGCAGGCTCCGCCACTCTCTTCATGGCCTATGCCGGGGCCCGCTTTGCATTCTCCCTGATCCGAGGTCTAAACGGTGAGCCTAACGTAATCGAGTGTGCCTACGTCAACTCTGATGTCACGGAAGCCAGCTACTTCTCCACTCCCATCCATCTGGGCAAAAATGGCGTGGAAAAGAACCTGGGTTTCGGAAAGCTCTCAGAATTTGAAAAAGAATTGGTGAAGGCTGCTGTTCCGGAACTGAAGAAGAACATTGCTAAAGGAGAAGAGTTTGTCGCCAAGAGTTAAGCTACGCCCAGTCACTTCACCATCATTATTAGAAGGTCAAAACTTATACGTTATTTACTGATTTACAAGAGTGTAAGAAACCAATGTTATTTATGTTATGAATACATGCACAGTGCTTTCATAAAGTTCCTACACTGGGTGAATTTCGAACCAACGGATCCCTCCGCTACCTGGATTATCAGACTTGCGCGATAACCACTTGACTCCCAGTGCACGTTCTACCTATTTCTCAGAAAAACTCCGACTGTTCCACCCTGTATATTCAGAGCAACGTGGAAAAAGAAGAAAGCCACCGCGGGGACAGTGTCAAAGGCTCATGTCTGATTTAATAATGGACTTCTCGTGTTCCAACCCCCCCGCGCTCTCTTTCCCCAAGCTACCCTACCCCGGCGTTTCGATTTGTATCATTTGGCCCCACAATTTATTCATTTTTAATTTATTTACATATTTTATTATTAAATTCCAGTTTTTTTTCACCCCTTCTGCCTTTCTGACGACGATATCATTGCATTTTTTTTTTGCTGTGAAATGTAGAACAGCGCGTCGCTGGTGTATACTTGAAAGTAACAGTTGCTTCCTCTGATTTCTCTGTGAGAGTGAGTTTGCACTATGCTCTCTCCCTTTTTTATACCCGAAGATCCCCAAGCTTCGTCCCACAAAGCTGACAAAGAATTTCTCACTCTCATGCACCCCAAATCTCCCTTTTTGATTATTTTGGAGTTTTGTTTGTATGTAATTTTAGGGCCGTCCTATGAAACAGGCCTAAGCCGACCCTTAGATTGTATCAGCTGACCAATAGGTATTTTAAAACAAGTGTGTTCAGTCACGAGGGCTGGCCACTGCTCCGTTACGCCACAGAGTTAATATACAGCTACAAAGCCCGTGTTAGATGTGACCTCTACAGTTGTTGTCAAGGTGAAAGTTAAGGGATAGTGTCCACTAAGAATAACTAATCCTGTTTCATAATTCAGCCTTTAAAAGTTTTGGTTCAGGAAGAGATCGAGAAATTACATTTTCCTCTCAAACTTTCGAGTTATCCTGAACAAATATTTTGCTTTTAAGACTTGTTCAATACATTATTGGTTTAATTGTAATGTAAACATAGCATATCAGGGACTATGTTAAGATTTAATTGGGATCTTTTAATACTGAACTTTTGAGGAGCTGGTACTTTTTTCTTGAAGAAGAAGAATAAATAATTTCTATATCGAATTTTAAAAATATGACACCGAAAATATAATAATGAGGTTTGGCGTCTCCACTAACATGACTTTTTTATACATAATAATTTATGTTTGGCGTTTATTTCATGGGTAAGAAATAAAAAAAGTCTACGAAACACTATCTTGAGAAAAAAAATGTAAGTAAATAATAATAATAATAATGCTTTTTTTTTAACACCTGTGTGGCGTTAAGTCTTACAGCCGTATTTAGTTTTTTTTTTAATGTTCTCAATATTTAATATTTCATATAACAAACATGTCATCATTCTTCTCACGACACATGGTGCCTACCAGGCTCGAGGCATTTCCACGCTGGACTGCCAATGACAGTCGTTGGCGTAAGAATGCCCCGGCCCTGGTATCACCACATGTGTGTTGTAACTTGTCTGAAATTGCGTCTACCTTTGTGTTATTATGTCACAATTTTAGTGGGTAGCGCAGAATCATAGGACTTTACCACTTTAATTTACAATATCTTGTATTATTTTTTTTGCCTAAGATTCTGCCACTGGTCGGTGCTTCACATTAAAGCAGCTACTCATTTTTCCTCACGAGGTATGAGTGGACCCCGAACATCCAAGTATAGAGCAGAAAAAATCCTCCCCCGCTGGGAATCGAACCCAGGTCACCATGTGTGCAATGCCTAGCGCGCTAACTCGCTCTGCCACAGTGACTACTAAAAAAAAAAAATGTAAGTATGAATTATTTAAGTGTCCCTGCATTGTGCCACTCAAAATCAACCCATGTCCCAGCCCTGGTCCAATTTTCCAGCCTTCTATTCAGGCACGATCAGAACTTTATTTTCTTTGACAATGAAAATGCCTTTGACTTTCTCCCCTTAATTTTCTCTTGGTCGTATATTCTTTTATACAGCTTTTAATGATGCAAGTCCTATGCATGAAGACTTATTATTATAACAATACAGGGTGTCCCACCAAACTTGGACACCTCAAATTACTCGGCCCCTGAAAGAGTTTTTGAAAAATAAAAAAATCTAGGGTACATGTGCTAATTATGCGGTTTCAGTCATGAAATTTTTTTTATACAGGGTGGTTCAAAAGTCAGAAATTGAGGTGTCAACTTTTGATTTTTAAATGGATTGACCTGAATTTTATTTGATAATTTTACTTCTAAATGGTTCTTAAGTACTTTTTTAAACAAAAATATTACATACAGGGTGGTTTTTTTTCGACCAATTTTTTTTCTAAATCTTGAATAACTCAAGTTCGGTTAATTTTTTCGATAACAAGAATAGAATGTGTTTGTGTAATAAATACACGTTCTTTCAATTGGCATCAAAAAATTTTATACAGGGTGATTCACAAGTGAAATAATGACTTAATTATTTTTAAAATCGAGTTTTTTCAATTTTTTATTTAATATTAATAATTCTCGTCTAATTTTACACATTTTTCGTTAGTCATATCGAAAAACAAAACTAAAGTGTTGTACAGGGTAAGACATAATTTTTTTGTAACACCCTGTATATGGGCAGTCAAAGAGACGCAAAATTCAATATAAAGACTAAATATGCAAGAAAAACTTTGATTTTTGATTAAACTAAAAAGTTATGGTGTTTTAAACTAATATTGTCGCATGGCCCACCCTGTAGATATTTTCTTAAACCATCATATGGGTGGTCGAAACTGTCTAAAATTCAACGAGGAGTCCAAATCTGAAAGAAAAAAAATGAATCCAAAAAGCCATGCTCAATTTTGTGTCTACACCTACCTACTTTTTCTTTCAAGTTTTAAAATCATTCAGTGTGGACCCCAAATTGAAAGTGGCTTCAAATTCGTGTTTTTTACTTGTTTTTCCCACATGATTCGAAGTCTTCGTTGAATTTTATACAACTTAGAGTACCTACATGATAGTTTAAGAAAATATCTACAGGGTGGTCCATGCGACAATATTAGTTAAAACACCATAACTTTTTTGTTTAATTAAAAATCAAAGTTTTTCTTGCATATTTAGTCTTTATATTGAATTTTGCGTCTCTTTGTATGCCCATATGCAGGGTGTTACAAAAAAATTATGTCTCACCCTGTACAACACTTTAGTTTTGTTTTTCGATATGACTAACGAAAAATGTGTAAAATTAGACGAGAATTATTAATCCTAAATAAAAAATTAAAAAAACTCGGTTTTAAAAAAAATCAAGTCATTATTTCACTTGTGAACCACCCTGTATAAAAAATTTTGATGCCAATTGAAAGAACGTGTATTCATTACACAAACACATTCTATTCTTGTTATCGAAAAAATTAACCGAACTTGAGTTATTCAAGATTTAGAAAAAAAATTGGTCGAAAAAAAACCACCCTGTATGTAATATTTTTGTTTAAAAAAGTACTTAAGAACCATTTAGAAGTAAAATTATCAAATAAAATTTAGGTCGATCCATTTAAAAATCGAAAGTTGACACCTCAATTTCTGACTTTTGAACCACCCTGTATAAAAAAAATTTCATGACTGAAACCGCATAATTAGCACATGTACCCTAGATTTTTTTATTTTTCAAAAACTCTTTCAGGGGCCGAGTAATTTGAGGTGTCCAAGTTTGGTGGGACACCCTGTATACAGGGTGGACCAAAAAAAACGTTTACACCCGTTAATGGTAGATTACTGACGACATTTCCAGGCCGGATCTGCAATCCGTTTTTTCGGATTCGCCTTTATAAGTGCACAAAGTGATTTTTTGCAACTTTCCGAAAAAGTCCGACTTTGGCTTATTCTTCAGGTCAGAACTTTTTTCCTGTTTAAGATGAGTTAATTCTGAACAATTCTGCAGAAAGCCAACAAAATTTCGATGTTTCTAGCTACACTACTTTGTTTTTTACGGTTTGGTTTGGCATATTTTTTTGACACCTGAACAGAAAAAAACACACGAAAAAACTTTTTTACTTAATAAAACACTCGACATTTGTCCGAACAAATTTTGGCACAGACACGGGCAAGTTTGATAAAAGTTGGCGGCCGCCCCGAGGATGCTAAAAAATAATTTTATGATTTTTTATCACGTGATCTTCTGGGTAAAATTATTAGATTTTTGCCAAAAACTCTTCAAAAATCCTAAGAGTTTTCTAGCTGTAGACTGTGTAAGGGCGTCTTGTATTGTTTACAAAAATTGTTTACATTGCTTTTTTTGAATACCGCGGTCTCACATGCCTTCATCAGCCAGTTTAGGAAAATTCAAATGATAATTTTCGTGCTTTTCAGATTGTCAGTGGTGTTAGCTAGATGTGGTAGTGCTATTGGTTTTAGTCGCATGACCGAGGTTCAAATCGCGGCGGTCAATATTATTTTAATTATCAAAAAAATCTGATGGAATATTTTATTCAAACCTGTATCTGACCTGGTGTAACACCAACAACTTATGGTTTTTTTGGGGGTAATACCATCTGTAAATTGAGTTATATCAGATATTATTGGTATCACAATACACATAATTATTATTCATGTAAGCCCCTGAGAGACTGCCTTGATAATGTAAGGATGGTTTTTCTTATGCTTCCCTACGAGAGAAAAAAACTAGCGAATTTTCCAAACGAAAATAGAGTTTATGAAATAAATCCAGGTAAATATGTAGGTAGGTTCTTCTATCATAAACAATACTATTTAAATAACAAATATTTACCGATTGCCAACTCTTAATAGAAGTCTTGAAAAAAAACAAGATAATATTTTGTAAAATTAATAAACTTTTGCAGTCTTTATTATGTTTTATACTATTTTGGTATAAACAAAAAGGTATTTAAAAAACATTTTGTGTTAGTATGTTCAATGAGAAACGATTAGAAGCGCACGATTAGCTCAGTGGTAAGCTAGTCACTTGCCATGCGGAAGATCCCACCCCGGTCCGAACGCCAGAGCCAGCAAAAAATTCATGACTACAAAATAAAAAAGTCTGTTGCCATTTTTAATTTAGCCATAGAACACACTATGGATTCTCCTCACACAAATTTTTGGAACCAATGGTGACTTTAGTACCTTAGTTCTAACTCAGAACTGTCCCTTACCTTCTTGCCTCTCTCTCTCTCTCTCTCTCTCTCTCTCTCTCTCTCTCTCTCTCTCTCTCGCTCTCTCTCTCTCTCTCTCTCTCTCTCTCTCTCTCTCTCTCTCTTTCTCTTTCGCCCTCTGCCTCTCTCTCTCTCTCCCTTCTCAATTCCCTAAGAGGAACTGTTGGAAGTGGCGTCCACCTTCCTGGATGCAAAGGTTGAACCTCTTCATTATGTTCTGTCGAATGTTGCGGAAGATTCTAGGTTTTTTTGTCAGGTCATCGAATGCCGACAGGATTCTTGCTACCAGCTACCAGATTCTGCTACTCTTGCGTCTCCACTGGTATTTCGTAAACTATGTTTTTCACGTGATCCCAAATGTTCCTGTTGGCAGCTCCATATGCTAAATTCGTATCTGCCATTTCAGCATCCGAATTATAATAATGTAACTTGTACTAAAAAAACTCAAGAAGTTTAAAGATAATATTTCATAGAATGCAGAAAAATATGCTTGAAAACTATCATCGAGAAACAAACAATCATTCATTTGACTGGCCTTTAATTAATTTCAAGGAAAATAATTATCAGACATAAATAGCTAATTACTCTTTGAGTACAAGACGACCCTACACGGTCAACACTTTTAAGATTTTGAACATCATTTTTTGAGACTTACCTGGTTTGTTTCCCCAGAAGATCAAGTGATAAAAAATCGTAAAATTATTTTTTAGCATCCTTGGGTTGACCGCCAACTTTTATCAAACTTGCCCGTGTCTGTGCCAAAATTTGCTCGGGCAAATCTTGAGTGTTTCAAAGTGTAAAAAACTTACATGAGAATTTTTTTCTATTCAGATGTCAAAAAAATATGCCAAACCAAACCGTAAAAAACAAAGTAGTGTAGCTAGAAACATCGAAATTTTGTTGGCTTTTTGCAGAATTGTTCAGAATCAACTCATCTTAAACAGGAAAAAAGTTCTGACCTGAAGAATAAGCCAAAGTCGGACTTTTTCGGAAAGTTGCAAAAAATCACTTTGTGCAGTTATAAAGGCGAATCCAAAAAAACGGATTGCAGATCCGGCCTGGAAATGTCGTCAGTAATCTACCATTAACGGGTGTAAACGTTTTTTTGGTCCACCCTGTATACAATAAAAAGGAAAAATAATAGAAAAATTTATATATATGTAGCCAGATTGGCTACAGCTGTAGGGAGGAATAAGGGTCTCTAGCTAACGTTATTTTAAAGTTGGCTCGTCTTGAACCACATATAATTTTATTGTACTATCAACCGTGAGAACTTGGACTTTTTCCTTATCGATTAAACTGTTGAAAAACTGCAAGGTAGCCTGTCTTGTAACGGTTGGCTAGTCATTTTTCTGTTTATAGTCCTCCTGTGAGACACTGGTGTTCTCCCTGTTTAATGTCCCCAACTTCCCCCAGCCTGGCTTGTAACGGTTGGTTAGTCATTTTTCTGTTTATAGTACTCTCGCAAGACACTGGTCTTCTCACTGTTCAACGTCCTCCAGCCAGACATCTACTGTAATAGCAGTGACTACTCTTGGCAGTCACTGCTATTGCAGCTTCTGCTGTGACTGATGATGATGATAAATAAAATAATAAGGACTTGGGGATGTAGAAGAATGCGTCTGTTATGTGATGAAAGGCGGATTTATACCCTTTCATATCATAGAACACTATTTTAAGACTATGAAATTTATGGTATTTATGTTTACGTAAACCTTCAGAAATCGCCTCAAGATTTCCTTTGATCGTATCCCAATGAAAAATTCCAAATTGTTCCAATACCTTCCAATGTGTCCCTATCATATCTAAGTATTCCTCATTTCCTCGTACAAGATCCAAGAATTTCTCAATATTTCTCGTAAGACAAGAGCCTTTTGTACCTGGACTACTCTGTCAAGAGTCTTTGTATTGGTGTGCTTCTCTTAACATTCCATTCCTGACTTTGAAATTTCTTAAGAAGCCATTCCATTCTTGATTTTGAAATTTCTTATGAGGCCATTTGATTTGATGATAATATATGTAATAATCTGTTTCAGCAGGAATATTTACAGTTCATCTTTTACGTGGGTAAAGTGATTGTTAATCAAATTCTTCTCTCGCTGTCTGTGACATTAATTTTTATGTTGAAATTCACATTGGTACATATTAGAAAGGGTTTACGGGGTTTTATAAACTTTACGGTACCATTAAACAATCAATGGGGTTCCTTTGAAATTATCGATATGATATTACTACTGTAATAAGATTTCTGTAATATTACACTCTATCGTGTGATAGTATCTCATTGGCACTGAATAAATTGAATATTGTTTGTTGGATATTTGATGGCCAATTTTTTTTATTGACAGGAATCTCTCTAGAGCTTCAGATACATTAATAATAATAAAAAAATATGATATATTAACAGTAGATTACTGGTATCCAGCCCCATCTTCAGAAGGTAGACTTCTAACATTTTATCTTGTACCTCTGAGTCTAAGAGAGACAGCACGAATGATAGATAGTTGAATATTGTATGTTTGAACATATTAAAATATTTTCATTGAGAATATTGAGTGATGTTGTAATAATTAAATGGCAATAATATGTTATGAATGGCATTGTATACATTGAATTTATATCCTGTTGTGCATGTATTAAAATTGCCATAACAACATCTGCATATTGTTTAGATGGAGCACCAGATGTATCACCGCATTTACCTGATTCCAATCTAACTGTGTATTCTTCCGCACAAATGAGCAGACCTACCCATTTGCTGAATTTTACATCAGGATTATGAAAATTGAACCCCGAAAACAATACATTCCGCCCGAAAACTTTCACCTGACTTTGTTTTGTTGAAATTTTCATGAGTTTTCATCCCGCCACAGAAATGAAAATGTGCTTACGTTGAAAAACATGACGTCCCAGGGTCTATTCCCTTATGCAGAATTTCGGGTTCACCTGAATTCCTGAATAATGTGGTGTAAGCAGTAAGTTTATTCCGACAGTTTTGTGTACGCTTCTTATCTTTCTTGCCCGTCTCTCACCGTCGTCCCTTCTGGATTCCTTATCCTTTACCCCAGTCTTATTTCCAACCTCTCCTCCCATCTTGTCTCCTACCACTTCTCCTGGCCTACCTTCCCTCTATATTTCACCTCCCTTTTCTCCCCTCTCCTTCTCCCCTTTCCTCGTCCAATCCCTTCTCCAAATGTTGTCCCATTCAAATTTATTATCACTTCTTTTTCCACAGGCACTTTATCCGTTTTCTTTCTTGTCTTCTTTCCCCAATGTGAGGGTAATGTTTGCACGATATTATGGAGTGGAACAGGACGCTACGTTTGGTGGGTGAACTCGAAATCATTTAAGTTTCACTTCAAGTGGTGAGGCGTAGAGGAGCATGATATTTTTTTTATTTAATTTTGGGTTGAAAGTCGCTTGCAACTGCATAGTCATATCGTGCATGATATTTTACTGAAGCATTATTTTGTTACTTTCTGTACAATCACTCAAGAAGTATGGATTTTAGGTATTCAAGCAAAATTTTGTCCACGTACCATCATTAATTTACTGTTAGGTTTTATGCATTGAATATGTTATCTTTAGCATTTAGACGATATAAAATCACTGTAATGAACGTTACTTATTGGCTATATCAAAAATACGGATTTGAACCATTTTCTTTTTCATATAATTCTAATTTTTCACTAAACAAGCTAAATATTAAATTCTAATAGAGTATCTTGATATAAAATTCGGCTTGGTCCAGTAGTGTCAGGTTTTTTTTGTGTTTAACATTCCTTCGCTTTCAACTGAATGGTCATATCGCGACGCGGTTTTTACCCTGTATTCACTGGAAACTCACAAACCAGCTACTGAAATGAACCTCACCCAGTCTGAGTGGGGCCGGGAATAATCAGCATCTCGAAGGTTCGAATTCGAATGGTCACCAATCCAAGTCCTAGACTCACTGGACGTTGCTGAACTTCAGTGACTGAACGAGAACTGTTGTATTCAACGTGCCATTGACGCTAACTATTCAGGTAATTATTTTTGTGTTTATCACAGGAATAAGGTCCAATAACTCAAGTCGGAGATTTATTGCACCACGAATCACGAAAGTTCCAGCTTACGAATCCGATACTGTCCCGGTAGCTCAGTAGTAAAGGTGGCACTCTGTCAATTCAGAGATCCCAGAGGTCACGGGTACCGAACCCAGCCGGAACATGACAAGTTATCTTCTCATATGCACTGGTAATCAAGTGCTTAACGCGCTAGTCTGGTAATCTAGGTAGATTAGGAATGCGTTGGTTCGAATCCCAACCAGTACATGAATTATTCCTCGTTAATTTGAGTTTGTGACCACATAATAATAAGACTCTGAGGGTTAGGTGTTAGAAAATGCTTTGAGCATTAATCTCGCCTGGTGGATACTTTCCACTAAAGAGTGTTAATATTATTTTTTTACTGGGATTATTACCACATAATAATACGTCTTGTAATGCTTACTGCTGGAATAATGGGACTTAACAGTCCTAAACGGGTAGTATAAATAACGCGATATTATTATCGTGGGATTTCTATATTAAAAAAAACCTACTAGACCACCAGAAGCTGATCTCAAGGCCGATTGTGCTTTGTCTAAAAGACTCGGTCCACGAGCGGGGGGAGTTGAACTTTCAGATCCATCATTCAATACAGCTTCGTGGCTTGTTCTGTCCAGTGGGTCTTCCATTGGACCCTGTACACGACTCTCCTGATGTCATTACTAACGAAAAAGTTTCCTTTTTGTTATCATCTTGTGCTAGCTCAACTTTCAGCGTCAGTTTGTCAGAGGACTTTTTGTGTGGAAACTTTTTCTAATGCATCTTTTGACACCTTATACGTTGCAACCACCAAACCATTAGGGAGTTTGGGAAAGTATTTGGGAAATCTGTGGAAAGTGGTTTTCCTTTGTCTGCCGTGTTTTGCGTGCGTCTCTAATTACTCTGGCTTTTCAAAAGAAAAACTAATAGAGAACTTTTTTCCGGTGAGGTGATTTTGCGATGTAACAATTTATAGATACACTAGCGGGCTGCACCCGCTTCGCCAAGCCATCACACACACCATACCCACACACCACATACACACACCTCACACACCCATCCACACACACACATCCACATCCACACACACACACTCACCCAAACACACCCACACACACACAACACAGCCACACACATCACACACACATACATACACCCATCCACTCACACACACACACACACACACCCACTCACCCACACACACCCACCCACCCACACACACCCACACACACACACACACACACACACACACACAACCACACACAACACAACACACCACACACAAACCACACACACACACATCACCACACACACACACATCACCACACACACATCACCACACACACACACACACACACACACACGCAGTCATCATCGCAATAAATTTCAAAATCCCGAGCCAAATCTATCATAGCGGATATTGATAATGTAGCAAACTGGCCCATATTTCGAGAACGGTTTGTCAGAATATGGCAACAAACGGCTCAAATAAAATCATGTAATGTTCTCAGACAGTTTTTACAATAAAAATATAGGTCCTCGCGATAACTTTTAAGTTCCGTGCTGGAATCTATAAAAAAAACGTGAAAAGTCTGAAAAAATGGTCGAAATTTCGAACATTCTGGCTTCTATCTCGAGAACGGTACGTCAGAATGTGGCCTAATATGAATTAAATGAAAGCTAGTTTTGTCTAATGTGTTATTAAATAATAAAAAATTTAGGTCCTCGCGACAAATTTTAAGTTCCGCGCTGGAATTTGCTAAAAAACGTGAAAAGTCTGAAAAAAAGGTCGAAATTTCGAACATTCTGGCTTATATCTCCAGAACGGTACGTCAGAATGTGGTCTAAATTGAATTAAATGAAAGCTAATTTTGTCTAATGTGTTATTAAATAATAAAAAATATAGGTCCTCGCGATAGATTTCAAGTTCCAGGGCAAAGACTGTCTTAAAATCGGACCCTTCCTCAAGGAAATACTTGAGGAAGGTCATAACTCAAGGATGGTTTGGAATTTCGGACTTTTGATAATTTTCCTGGTATTTTCCGGCAATTTTACTTGGGGTCATCTCTCATCAATTTTTCGCTATCTCTTACCGTTTCGCCTAAACAATTCCGGACACACAAAGATACAAAGATTCAAAGATACAAAGATACAAAGCCCGTCCATATTTCTCATTTATATATAGAGATAGAACCGACTTCCGACCTCAGTAGCTTGTAAGATAAGGCGGCGGACTTGTCACCTGGAGGTCGGTGGTTCAAGTCCCGGTTTCAGCGTAGATTTAGTAAGGTACGTTTGAGTAGTTGTAGTATCACGAAAGTGATTAACACAAATATGAAGAAACCCAATAAAATAATACATAAACACAAAGCACTTTTATAAATAATCCTATTACAACAAAATCCTGAAAAAATATTTAGAGAATTATTTTATGGTTATTCTTACACATATATTTCAAGTCAATTAGTTTCTTTGAGTTTCAAGTCAATGTCAATATCACAACGGAAACCTTTGCCTTTAAAAAAAAAAGTTATTTGTGCCCCGGAACTGCTTTCGCATTACTTCAGGCACTTTACGTTTACATCCATGCCGTTCAGAATTTTCCGCTCCGGCCGGGATTCGAACCCGTAACCTCTGGGTTAGTAACCAATTCTCTTAACCACTGAGCCACGGAGGTCGCGTTTGCATCATGCCTGAGTTCGCATGACATACTGCTCGTCTGGACCAAGAAAACATGAAGCTCTTCAATAATATAGCTAAGTTCCTGGATAAATAAGTAATGGAGGAATCCTAATGACGCAAACCTATCCCCGAAAATTGGCCATCTTAGTGGGGTTTAACGTCGCTTTCAACTGCCATGGTCATATCACGACGGGGGTTTTACCCTCCATTCGCAGGAAACTCACAAACCTGCTACTCACATTGACCTCACCCAGCCTGAGTGGGGCCGGGAAAAGCCAGCGTCACGAGAATTAGAATTTGAATGGTCACCCATCCAAGTCTTAACCTCGCTGGATGTCGCTTAACTTCGGTGTTCTGAAGGGAACCGGTGTATTCAACATGCCATCGACGCTGGCTGTTGTTGTTTTTTTTTAACACAGTTAGTTTTTAACACAGTGAAAATCACATCATTTACAAGTTGATTTTTCTCCTTACATATTTTTGAAGATAATAACGGTAGCCATATCGGATAGTTTGTTATGGGACAGATTTATTACCCATGAGATATACTTTATGACGTCTCCATTACTTTATCCTAAAGGAATAATTCAACTAAAGGTTTTGTATCGGTCTTGTGTTAGAAACCTTCAAAACCATTGTTTGTTGTACACAACATACTTGAATATGCCTTAGTGAAATCCCGCCTCGGGTCAGTTTTATTTCAAATGTTTTCTTCTTATTATTATTATTTTTTCTCAGTGTTTCTTCAATATTGAAAATAAGTATCAAATTGTATCGAAAGGTTTGTATCAAATATACTGTATCCTTTAAACATTTGGATAGTAAATATTTGGAACAAAATTTAGTATTTAAAGCGTTTGCAGTGGAGACCATGGATTTGTCAGAAAACTGATCAACTCCTGAAGATTCTAGGAAACCTTTTATTTTCCAACAGGTAGGGTTAGCCATTCAGCATGGTAATCCTGCCAGCATTCTCGACAACCTACTTATGTGAAATAGGTGAAAGACACTTAGGGCCGTATGATACCGACCTTTGATTTTATCAGCTAACCGATAGGTACCTATACTAAAATAATATTTTCCGTTACGACCGTTACAACACAGAAATAATAGGTATGCAGCTACAAAGGAGAAAATTAATGGATAGTGTCCACTGAAATTAACAAATCTTATTCCATAATTCGGGCCTTAGTTATAGATTTTTTTGTATAAATTTAATATCTTTATATAACAAAACTCAAAATCTTAAAAATAGAATATCTCTTCCATTCGCTCAAAGGAAGGTAAAGAGCCTAATACGCTCGCACTGTTTCCTCGCTGAATGGCTTTCAACCTTTCAACCAGGAAACAATGCGAGCGTGGCTCTTTACTATTTTTTTTTAGAAGACCCCCGATTTTGTTAATGAAATCCACTGTCTCGGTTGCCCAGGGCCCAAGGGTCTCCACTGCAAGGGCAACAAAATGGCGACTTTGGGCGATATTTACTTGTGAAGTTAATTAATAAATCTGAAACTTTTTTAAGTTTTTTTCAATATGTTTCTTCTCGTTCATCTATACGTCCCTAAGCTCTCCACCACGTAACTGAGGACAGATTGCTCTCTGACTGAAAAGCTCACGTGCTGAGCTACACACTGTTTCACTTCTGACTTGTCGCTGCTGACTCACAAGAAACGTGCTGTTCTTCTTCTTCTTTTGCTTATTATTATTATTGAATTCTTTATTACTAGGACATCTCTCTATCTTTCTTCATCTTTCCTTCTTCCTCTAATAAATTGTTATGCTTTTTTTTTCCTCTCTCTTTTCTTTTAATTAGTTATGTAATTATAATTAACTGGATGCTGATCAAGCCATTGTAAGGTCAACATCTGTTTTATTATTACAATAAATGAATACATTGAATTGAATAGTTAGTACAAACAAGAGTAATGATAAAAATTAAATACAAAATGGAGTACAATGTAAACAAGGAAAAAAGATAAACAACATAGATAGAATATATATTATACATTGTTTCCTTTTATTCTTTTCTTTGTAATTGTTATTTGTGCTGTACATATGTATGTCTGTTGTCAAATATAGATTTTAATAATAATAATAATAGGATAGCCTGTGATATCATAAGATGGAAAGAACAGGCCGTGGCAGCGTGTAATACATAGCATAAGGTTCCCCCTGAATGTCAGGAGTGATGATTAAGTACAGGACGAATGTTGCTGTATGCAGAAAAGCGAATGCGAGGCTGCAAACAAAGCCAAGACGGGGAGAACGCATTCATACAGAATTTTCTTTCAAGAATTCATCATCTTTTTTTTTTTCTCTCTCTCTCTCTCTCTCAGTTAAATATTTCCCCCCTCCTGATGAATGTTGTGGTTTGTTATGATTTAAGTAAACTTGAATAATGTTGACGCAAAAGGCAAACAAACAGAAGATGTACAGGGTTCGGACGGATATTTTGTGGAGCATCATCATCATAAGGTGCCGTCATGGTAGCCAGCCAGTGGAGGAATGACTCAGCACTTCTACCACTGTCTTTACAAGGAGGCTAATAATTGACAAGGGCCCCCAGAACCAAGCCAATGCTGGTCTACTCCCTGTTTATAGTCCCCCCGCCAGACTGCTGGTCGACTGCATGTTTTGTTTAGTCCCCCAGCCAGAATACTGGTCTCCTTCCTGTTTTTATAGTCCCCCGGCCAGACTGGGAGACTATAATAACAATAGAAGGTTTTTTTATTGTTGAATAGCACCTTTCGGTGAAAACAATGATATTATGCTTAAATTAATTTTTTAAGACTACAGGTAATGATAGTAAGACATTTGTTGCACAGGTTGAAAAAAAAAGCACAACCAAAGCTCCACGTCTTCAAGACCACCTTGTATATTCCGAACAAAAGGAGTGAGGAAGGCGGAAGAAAATAGGAAAATTCTGTGAAGGAGAATGAGAAAAGAAAAAAAAAAAGAAGGAAGAAATTAAATCAAGGGGAAATAAGGGAAATATTGTGTTTTTAATGTGAAAGAAACAAATGCCGAAGGCGTTTTAATATCTAATACTTTTGTGAAAGACTCCGGGAGTGGATGGATGAGTGAGGAGAGAGAGAGAGAGAGAGAGAGAGAGAGAGAGAGAGAGAGAGAGAGAGAGAGAGAGAGAGCAGAACATGACAGGGAAAAGATATGAAGTGTAAGAAATCGTGAAAGCGTGGAATTCTTCTTGTGTACCGAGGAGCATTTGTGGTATTGAGGCGCTTTGGCTGTGTAGATTGTGGTGAGCTTTGAAATAGGGTTCTGCAAGCGAAGTAAAATAACTCGCGAAGATATGCAAGTTGAGAATTTTCAAAATTTACAGGTAAACGACAGATTTTCGCCCAGGCTATTGTAAGTTGTCTGGCTATGGAACTATAAACAGGGAGTAGACTAGCAGTCTGGCTGGGGGACTATAAACAGGGAGTAGACTAGCAGTCTGGCTGGGGGACTATAAACAGGGAGTAGATTAGCATTGGCTTGGTTCTGGGGGCCCTTGTCAATTATTAGCCTCCTTGTAAAGACAGTGGTAAAAATGCTGTGTCATTCCTCCACTGTCTGGCTACCATCGTTCACAATGACGCCACACTATGATGATTATAATTTTGAAGAGTCGCCGAATAATCATCGTTTCACAAGGGTTGGGTGGAAGAGATTGCCACAGGCAACGACCCCACGTTTTAGGTAGGACATTAGTATTATTCTCTTTTTTTTTCTCGTTTCTTTATTCAATCTATATATTTTTTTTCTTTATAATTTCATCGTCGTGTACTGTAAATATTGTACTTGGTCTTTTACCTAATAAAGAGTAACATAATAATAATAACCTTGACAGATTTGTTTATGTGATATTACATTTACTCCAACGCGAGTAACAAAATCTTTGCTGAATTTTTTTTTTAATTTGGGTTTAACGTAGCTTTCAACTGCATGGTCATTAGTCATATAACTACGATGGCGTTACCCTCCAATCGCAGGAAACTCACAAATTTGCTACCCACACTAACCTCACCCAGCCTGGGTTGGGCCGGAATACCAGCATCACGAAGTCCTACGAGAACCATTGCATTCAAGGCGCCATCGACGCTGGCAAGACAGGTCATTAAAACATGGACTATCAACAATACAACAACAGCATTCTCCCTATGATTTTTTTTTTGTTGCCGGTTTTTTTCTCACTGAAATGAAATTCTGATATATTTATTTAATTGCATATGTGTATAGTCTACTCCTGCACCATCTTCAATAATTGCTGATTTAAACCTCTGTCTATCTCCCTATGATGGTTATAATGGCATCGGTAAACAATACTAACGGCCCGCTATTGTGCCACAAAGTTAGAGACAGCTTATAATACTGATAGATGTGCCTATTGAAGATTTTTTTTCAATTATAAGATTAAAGGTAGGTAAAGGATGCATGTATGCACACGTGAGCTTACAGAGGGAAATGTAGGGTTTAGTTTTATGGAGTGTTTCCAGGAAAGAAGAGCAACTTTGTAATGGATAGATGAGAACTTTCCAAGAAAGAGAGAGAAAGGAGAGAGAAAAAGAGAAAGGAGAGGTAAAGAGAGAGAGAGAGAGAAGGGATAGTGAGAGATGGAAAACTAGAGAGAGAGAGAAAGGAGAGTAAGTGATAGAGAAAGCAAGGAAGAGAGAAAGGACAGTGAGGGATAGAAAAGAGAGAGAGAGAAAGAAGAGAGAGACAGAGATGAAGGAAATAGAGAGAAAAGAGGAAGAATGCAGAGGGAAAAGAAAGGGAGAAAGAAAGAAGACAGAAGGAAAAGACATTGAGAGATAGAAAGGGAGAGAGAAAGAAGAGAGAAAGGATAGTGAGGGATAGAAAAGAGAGAGAGAAAAAAGAGAGAGACAGAGATGAAGGGGATAGAGAGAAAAGAGGAAGAATGGAGAGGAAAAAGAAAAGGAGAAAGAAAGAAGACAGAAGGAAAAGACATTGAGAGATAGAAAGGAGGAAAGAAAGTAGAGAAAGAGAAAAAGAACAGTAAGATATAGAGAAAAAATACGAAACAGAGAAAGAAGAGAGAGAGACAGAGATGAAGGGGATAGAGAGAAAAGAGGAAGAATGGAGAAGGAAAAGAAAGGGAGAAAGAAAGAAGACAGAGATAATAGACATTGACAGATAGAAAAGAGGAGAGAAAGTAGAGAAAAAGAACAGTAAGATATATAGAAAAAATACGAAACAGAGAAAGAAGAGAGAGAGAGAGAGAGAGATGAAGGGGATAGAGAGAAAAGAGGAAGAATGGAGAAGGAAAAGAAAGGGAGAAAGAAAGAAGACAGAGATAATAGACATTGAGAGATAGAGAGGGAGAGAGAAAGTAGTGAGAGAGAGAGAGAAAAAGAACAGTAAGATATAGAGAAAAGAAGAGGAAACAGAGATAGAAGAGAGAGAGAGAGACAGAGATGAAAGGGAAACAGAGAAAAGAGGAAAAATGGAGAGGGAAAAGAAAGGGAGAAAGAAAGAAGACAGAGGGAAAAGACATTGAGAGATAGAAAGGAGGAAAGAAAGTAGAGAAAGAGAAAAAGAACAGTAAGATTTAGAGAAAAGAAAGGGAAACAGAGAAAAGAGGAAAAATGGAGAGGAAAAAGAAAGGGAGAAAGAAGGAAGACAGAGATAATAGACATTGAGAGATAGAGAGGGAGAGAGAAAGTAGAGAGAGAGAGAGAAAAAGAACAGTAAGATATAGAGAAAAGAAGAGGAAACAGAGAAAAAAGACAGAGACACAGATGAATGGGAAACAGAGGGAGAATAGAGAGGACGAAATTTCGCATATTACATTTTGTGAAATCCTTCGGGTTCGCCTCAACTATTCCTGAATTTATGACGTTTGGTTAGAGTATCTCTCTCGAGGTACCTCAGGCTGGGGGAGGTTTTATAACGTTCATATAGCTATCTCTCTCTCTTTCTTTCTCTCTCTCTCTCTCTCTCTTTCTTTCTCTCTCTCTCTCTCTCTCTCTTTCTCTCTCTCTCTCTTTCTCTCTCTCTCTCCCTTACTTTCTCTCTCCCTCTCATTCTCCGTGTACAAGTCTGAAGGTTTGGCTGAGCTATGACTTATGAAGCGTGTGAACATTTTGTGCAAAGTGCTTGATCTTATAGTGAGTGTTATTGGTATTGAAGAATTAGTTCCGTGTTCAGTTCATAATTCATAGCCAGACTACGTGGAGTAGCAATTAAAAAAAGAAAAGATGAGTGTTGCACAGCCTTTTTTATTTCGTAGCCATGAAACAGAAGCTACTGTAGACGCTTGTGGTCTGTTTTGTACCTTGCCCATCCCGTAGTATGCCTCCTATCTGATGGGCGAGAAGTGACAGAGTACTTCAAATTTAGGTTCTGGGTCAACACGAGCGCACCGGAGGGTATCCCTTACAAACAATTATTGTAACCAAATTGTAAATTGTGACAACTGCCCATAGTACAGAGATCCTGAGTTCGATTTTCGGTTGGCGCCAGGCGTGGTCGGTAGTAAGAAACTAAGGAAATGCAGCACCCCCAGACACAAAAAAGAGAGGATTTTCGCAAGTCCTAGTTCCTATATAATGAAAAATTTCACACATTTCTTGATTATGATTGGCATTGTAGTCACCGTGGCCGAGTGAGTTAGCGCGATAGGCATTGAACGCACGGTGACCTGGGTTCGATCACCGGCGGGGGGGGCAGGATTTTTTCTGCTATGTACTTGGGTGTTCGGGGTCCACTCATACCTCGTGACGAAAAATGAGTAGCTGCATACATAAGTCTTCACTACATAAATACACAAAGGTCTCCCTACTTACATAAGTCTTCACTACATAAATATACAAAAGTCCCCCTTACATACATAATTCCTCACTACATAAATATACAAAGGTCCCCCTACATACATAATTCCTCACTACATAAATTCACAAAAGGTCCCCCTACATACAGCAGTCTTCACGACATAAATATACAAAGGTCCCCCTACATACAGAAGTCTTCACTACATAAATATACAAAGTCCCCCTTACATGCATAACTCTTCACTACATAAATATACAAAGACCCCCTTACATACATCATTCCTCACATAAATATACAAAGGTCCCCCAACATACAGAAGTCTTCACTACATAAATATACAAAGGTCCCCCTACATACATAATTCCTCACAACATAAATACACAAAAGTCCCCCTACATACGTAAGTCTTCACTTTATAAATACACAAAGGTCCCCCTACATACATAAGTCTTCACGACATAAATATACAAAAGTCCCCCTACATACAGAAGTCTTCATGACATAAATATAGAAAGGTCCCCCTACATACAGAAGTCTTCACGACATAAATACACAAAGGTCCCCCTACATACATAAGTCTTCACGACATAAATATACAAAGGTCTCCCCTACATACAAAGGTCTTCACTACATAAATACACAAATATCCCCCTACATACGTAAGTCTTCACTTTATAAATACTCGTACACAAAGGTCCCCCTACATACAGAAGTCTTCACGACATAAATATACAAAGGTCTCCCCTACATAATGTAGTGAATAGTTATATATTTATATAACTCTTCACTACATAAAAATACAAAGACCCCCTTACCCCTTACATACAGAAGTATTCACTACATAAATATACAAAGGTCCCCCTACATACAGAAGTCTTCTCTACATAAATATACAAAGCCCCCCCCCCTCCCCCCGCCCCCCTCTGCAGGATAAGCTGGCGCACAACCTTGAACTGACAGTTCCACCTCCACCTTTTTGGGGGTGACAATAATTTTCAAATTAACATATAAGAAGAAAAATTGAACTTCCCCGCGCTTCCCCTTCGCCCCGGTACTCTCATTTTTCAACGAACATGGTGGCAAGGAACATTTTTTTTCGTTCGTCGTAAAAAACACGATATGAATTATTTATTAGTTTTATTTTCTCTTTACTCTTTCTATACACATCGGAGCCTCTTCAAGCCATCGCCGGCCGCTCCGCTATACAGTCAGTTCCAGTAGCCTTTTTTATAATTATAATATAATAATAGCACCTTATTTATACTGCCCGATTAGGACTATTAAGTCCCATTATTCCAGCAGTAAACCCAAGATTTATTCTTGTGTGGTAAAAATCCCAAAAGGGAAGATAACTTGTCATGTCACGGCTGGGTTTCGAACCCGCGACCACTGGAATCTCTGGATTCACACATTATAGTGCCACACTAATGAGTCCCATTTTTTTAGTTTTATGAAACAGGATATACAGTACATTTAATAAAAAAATAATGGTAGGTACATCAACAGTAGATCACTGGTAACCCAACCGCTTCTTCATAAGGTAGACTCCTAACATTTTTTCTGGTACCTCTGAGTCTAAGAGAGACAGCGCGAATGATTGAACTCTTAGCTCTGTGGTAAAGATATCATATTCGTGTTAATCACATTCGTGATATCTCGACTATTCAGACTCGCTTTACTAATTATTTGCTCAACTTTGGGACTTGAGATTTCAGATTTATTCCATTTCAACACTTATCTCGTATATGTTAAGACATTACAAACAAACATAAAATACAGTACTTAAGATTAAGAGACTTGAATCACCGATCTCCAGGTTGTTATCGAACAAGATACTGAGGTCAGTTTTTGAAATTTATTTATATAAGTAGAAGGGACATTATTATAGCCCCGGGCAATCTTGACCACTCAACCCAGCTCTCCCCCCCTAGAAAAATCCAGGGAGTATGCAACACTAGGTATTATTGATTGTTCACAAGGTATATTCCTCATGAGCTGCCAGCCCCTAGCCAAAATCCTGGCTACGCCCATGGAAAAATGATTCAAATTCAATTGTTTTGAGCAATAATTATGACTTCACACTTGTGAATAACACAATTTCCAGCTGACTTCCACTCTTGATACTTATCTGATCAAGTCGAATAAAAACCGTATCAGATGTCGAGTCCTCCATGATAACCACGAATGTGGTCAGATTAGTCATCAAATATTCTGTGAAGAGTATTCTCTGAAGCCTCGTCCCCCAGATTAGGAGTCGGTTAAGCGCGACCACAATGGGAGTGAAGAGAGAACAGAGCACTCGCTCGTCAGTCTCTTCTTCTGGTATTTTCTCTTTCATGTTCGAAGTTATTTTCTCTTTTCTCTAACTCTCCTTCTCTCTTTTTTTTTTTCTCTCGAGTATCCCTTTCCTCTACTTCTCTTCCTGTCTCTCTTTCTTCTCTTTCTCTCGTGTCTATATTCTCCTCAACTTTAATATCTGTCTTTTTTCCTTTTCATTTTTCTGTCTCATTCTTTCATCCACAGTCTCTTTTCTTCTTCTCATCTCTCCTTTGCTTTTGTTCTGATTCTTTGATCTCTTTTCTCAACCTCTTCTTTTTACTATTTACTTTATTTTTATATTACCACATCATCCTCTGTCTTTACCTCTTACTTTTTTCTCTCTTTTTCATGCTCTCCCTCTCTTTCTTTCTCTCACTATCTATTTCTTCTTTCTCATCAATTTTCACATTATTTCCTATTCCTGCCTCCTGCCAGTTTCCTTGTGTACTCTTTTTCTCTTTCAACTTTTACCATTTCTTTCTTTACCATTCTTCTCCTATATCTTTTCTTCTTCAGTCTTTCCCATAATATTATCATGTCTTTCGCTCCCACCCTCTCCATTACTTCCCATTCACTCATTCTTTTTTATCTTCTTTTTTTTTCTGCCTTCACTTTGTTCTTCTCCTTCTGCTTCATATTCTTTGCGGTATTTTTTTTATCATTATACGTTGAGCTCTTGAATTTTATAGTCGTAATGATGATTGTGGCATTTGTACCTTTGCATTGAAGTAGTTTTTTTTTATCTATTATGGTGAAAGATATTGACTTGTACTTGATTCTGTAATGATGATTGTGCCATTTGTACTTTTGTATTGAAGTAGTTCTTGTCTTTTATGGTGAAAGATATTGACTTGTACTTGATTCTGTAATGATGTTTTGTCATTTGTACTTTTGTATTGAAGTAGTCTTTGTGTATTATAAAGAAAGATATTGACCTATACTTGATTCAGTAATGATGTTGTGTCATTTGTACTTTTGTATTGAAGTAGTCTTCGTGTATTACAAAGAAAGATATTGACCTATACTTGATTCTGTAATGATGATTATCTTTGCAGTGAAGTAGTTTCTGTCTTTTCTGGTGAAAGATATTGACTTGTACTTGATTCTGTAATGATGATTGTGCCTAATCATAAATTGTATCTTTGCATTTGAGTAGTTCCTGTAATCAAGAAAACTAAACCCACTACAATATAATGTAGGTGTACAAAAGATTAATCTCTTGAAACAAAGAACAGGCTTAGCTAGCATGTCAAGTAAACTTTCAACACAACTCTTTGAAGAAAAAGCAAAATATATTTATTTAAATGTATTAAATTATCAATTTCTAATAATAATAATAATATAAAAATCATTATCAATGTCTTGTAGTTTTCTTTTCAAGTGAAATCTTTTTAAGAGGGTCCCATTTCTTGGAAATAAAAGTTAACTTCTTACACGATTCCAGGAATATCCCTATCATTTCATCTCAAGTGAATTTACTAAATTCCAAGTTTTTTTTAGCCTAGAAGAGTCTTTGACATTTGTACAAAGGGGGGAGGAACAAGTCGTCGTTTTTTTACAGTGAATTCCCAACCAAAAAGAAAAAAAAATACGTAGTATCGTCAAAGACTTCGAGGAAAAGGAAGCAGTGTTTTGTACGTGGTGAAAATATTCTCCGAAGAAAAGAAAGCCGATGAGGAGTGCTTAAAAGCTTTTTTTATCTTTTGATTTTGATTTAATTAGACTGAGTAAGGCAATGTCAGCCCTGGTGATTGATAGTGTTCAGGGTAGTTGTTGCTTTGTATTTATCTATTTATGTTGGAAAAGGGACTATCAACTGCTAAGGTCATACATCCCAAAGAGAGAACGACAGGATTGTAAAAAGCTAAACTATTTGAGATTATTGAATCTAACTTAAAAGAAATTGTCTCATTTTCAATTTCATAAAATTTCTTTTTCAAATCCATGAATCTAACTAAAACAAACAATAAATTGTCATTTAGCACATTAATGAAGAGTGTGGTCTTCATTTGCCTTGAAAAAAAATCAACTTTTCGTCAATAGCATTGTGATTTTTCAGAATATGAATTCCAAACTTCATCTTGTGAATTCCAAGCCGGGACATGACAAGTTATGCTCCCATTGGGATTTTGACCATTTAATAATACTTACTGTTAGAATAATGGAATTCGTTAGTCCTAATCGGGCAGTATAAATAAGGAGACATATTATTATTTTATATTAGTTTCTATGAACGTCTCACAGCAGACACCGAGGACAGAAGGAGTAGAGCTTTTCTCAGAGCATAACATTGCTATCCAGAAAGACGACATAATTTCTGTAAAAGGGGCTTTGCCCTGCTGCTTAACAAATAGAAGAAATATTCCTATTTTTAATTTGGGTTTAATGTCGCTTTCAACTGCATGGTGATATCAAGACGGGTGTGTTACCCTCCATTCGCAGGAAACTCACAAAGCTGCTACCTACATTAACCTCACCCAGCCTGGGTTGGGTCGGAATGGTAGCATCACGATGTCTTCCCTCGCAGGACGTTGCTCAACTTCGGTGATACTACAAGAACCGGTGTATTCAACGCGCCATCGACGCTGGCAACGGGTTATTTTATGTTCTGATATTCATACTCATCTAAAACAACTTCTCACTTTTCTGCTTATACTGATTTAGCGTGTTTTCCATTATGTTACATAGGTAGTTCAGTAGCTTGCCCAATTTTTCTCAACAAATTCATTTCTCAATAATTTCTCAAATCCCTTCCAGAGGTTGTGAACAAGCTAATCTCTAGCTCACAAGAGTTTCCGGTAGACCTGAAAGTTTCTCAGATAAAATTAATGATAAAAATTTGATAATTTCCTTTCCCCCATCCCCCAGTCGAGCCTTTAATATGCCATAGATCATTCGAACAAAGGCTTTTTTTTTATTGGATGAGTTTTCATTTTCTCAACTCTGTTGTCTTTCCGTTTTTTATTGGGATTGTTCAGGGGAGTGGAAAGTTCAAGACAAAGACTTTGAGGGCAATATCGTTACAACTTGCTGGATTAGAGGTATCGCTTTTTTTTCTTCTTTCTTGTGAAATTTGGGTGAGGAGCAATTCATTGATATTATTTGATATCAGTTTAAAAGAAAAGAAAAAAAAAAAAGTTGTTCTATGTATACAAGATCTTGAATTGTTTAAAGTCATTTTCAACTAGTTTTTTCAGAGATCTTGAATTCTTTAAAGTCATTTTCAATGACTTTTTTCATTTGTGTAATTGTTTTTGTGTACTTTTTTTTCGTCATATTTGTGTTCACCACTTTCGTGATATCACAACTCGCTTTACTAAATCTATGCTGAAACCGGACTTGAACCAACCGACCTCCAGTTACTAGTCCACTGCCTTATCGATCAAGCTACTAAGTTGTGTACTTGTTCATATTTTATAATAATAAATTTAAAAAGTAGTCACTGTGGCAGAGCGAGCTAGCGCGCTAGGCATTGCACACATGGTGACCTGGTTCGATTCCCAGTGGGAGGATTTTTCTGCTCTGTACTTGGATGTTCGGGGTCACTCATACTCGTGAGGAAAAATGAGTAGCTGCTTTAATGTGAAGCAGCGACCAGTGGCAGGATCTTAGGCAAAAAAATAATACAAGATATTGTAAATTAAGTGGTAAAGTCCTATGATTCTGCGCTACCCACTAAAATTGTGACATAATAACACAAAGAAAAGCAATAATAAATTTAAAAAAAAAAAAATCAAATGTCTTAGTAGGCGCTAGGCGGCCACAACGAAGACCCTGTGCCTAGCCTATACCCTAGACCCCAGACCCTGGTACCTACAGCTTGATATAGACGATTTTCGGGACTCCGTTGTGGCCGCTTACGTTCAATACCATTATTTGAATATTTTACGTTGGACTGGCTCTACCCTAGGGTCCAGGGTATACGCCTCCATTGCTAGCGTCAATGGCAACGTCCAGCAAGGCTAGGACTTGGATGGGTGACCATTTAAATTCGAACCTTTGTGATGCTGGCTATTCCCGGCGCCACTCAGGCTGAATGAGGTTCATTTGAGTAGCTGGTGTGTGAGCCAGGGCCGATAGCGCATTGAATGCGCTGGTTCTCGTAAAACCAATTAAGCAACGCTCTGCGAGATGAAGACTAAGTGATGCTGGCATTCCGACCCAACCCGGCTGGGTGAGTTCATGTGCGTATCAGGTTTGTGAGTTTCCTGCGAAACTCACAAACCTGATACGCATCACCCCGCCTCGAGGTGATGATTTGTTGAATGGGACCAAAACCCACCCTGAATAAAATACAAATTGAAAATATTGTTAAAAGTTAAACAGAAAAAATCGCTTTCACATCCAATAGATTCATGCAGCATTTCCTGTAAAGCCTGCTATTTCTCAGAGATCAATCTCGTCGGGAGGGGAGCGTAAATCCTGAATAGAGAGAATTTTTGCAGGAAATGAATGGGATACGGTTCTTTTGAAGTGCAGATCTGTGCTCAATGCATAGCGAAACAAATCCGAGCTATTTCTCATGGAATACAATTTGCACTGTAGGTTTGTAAATACAGTTTGTTTTTTTCATGTTTAGTTCAAAAAAAAAGTCTCGAGCATTTTATAATATGTTTAAAATTATTGGTACCTGGAATTTGAACAAGATGTGAAATTTTGTATTTCCGCTTTATTTATTGGAAATATGCAGCCGTAATCCCTATGACCGTAAATCATATGAGGGAAGAGATTGCCATATTCAATAACCCCGCCCTTTACTTAGGACAGCTGAGAGAGATGGACGAATAATAAGAAAGTGAAACAGAGGAAGGAAGAGGAAGAGGAAGGGAGAGAGAGAGAGAGAAGGTGAAGAATAACTAGAAAATGAAACAAAAAAAGAAACAGAAAGATATAGAGAGCTAGATAATGAGATAGAGAGAGGGAAGAATAATAAAAAAGTAAAACAGAAAAGTAAAGAGAGAGAGGCAGAGCAGAATTATGAGAAAGTGAGAAAGAAACAGACAGAGAGAGAGATAGTGAGAGAGAGGGAATAATAATTAGACAGTAAAACAGAAAAAGAAACAGACAGGAGAGAGATAGTGAGAGAGAGGGAATAATAATTAGACAGTAAAACAGAAAAAGAAACAGACAGGAGAGAGATAGTGAGAGAGAGGAATAATAATTAGACATAAACAGAAAAGAAACAGACAGGAGAGAGATAGTGAGAGAGAGGGATAATAATTAGACAGTAAAACAGAAAAAGAAACAGACAGGGAGAGCTAGTGAGAGAGAGGATAATGATTAGACAGTAAAACAGAAAAAGAAACAGACAGAGAGAGAGAGATAGTGAGAGAGGGAATATGATTAGACAGTAAAAAGAAAACGAACAGAAGGGGAGAGAGAGAGAGATAATGAGATAGAGAGGCAAGAATAACTAGAAAGTGAAACAGGAAAAGAAACAGAAAAGTAAAGAGAGAGAGACAGAGCAGAATAATAAGAATGTGAAAAAGAAACAGAAAAAGAGAGAGAGAGAGATAGGAAAGGAAGAGAAAAAGAAAACGAAGGACATATAAGGTAGGGTGGGGCAATTACTATCACCGTCCCCTCGGAGTAAGTCGACTAAGTCGGCAGTCCTGGTAAGTTATGCGCCATCATTACTCATCATAATTCTTAATATCAGAGTGCCTGCACTTCTTCAATGTCAGAGTAAAGTTTGATGTATAGCAACTTTTTTGTGTTTACCAATATACAGGATGGTCTTTTTTTTTCAAGATTTCAATGTTGTTAATGGATTATTTGTACCAAAATGTGCAGAAGGAGCAGATTTTTTGTACACTTCTTCAATTTCAGAGTAATGTTTGATATGTATAGCAACTTTTTTGTGTGTACTTATAAACGGGATGGTTTTTTTTTTCAAGATTTGAATATTGTTAATCGATATTTTGTACTTAAATGTGCACAAGGATTAGATTTTTTCTTAATTTAATGGGTTCAGACTTTTACTCACAAGATATATTTTTCAAGTAGAAGTTGAAAAAGCAAATGATTTTAACTATTTTTTATAATAAAATATAATAAGATAGTTTTCATATTTGTGTTAATCCCAATTGTGATACAACAATAAATCAAACTCTAAATTATTGCTAAACTTGGTGTCGAACCATCGACCTCAAGATTACAAACTCTTGTATGATAACAAATTAATGTGTATAATAAAATAATTTTAAAAAAAACTTTATTTAACCCGATAGCAAAAAGAACTATTTCTTCCTTCGCCGCCGGCAGTATCAAAAGTCAAAAATGCCAGCCTCACAAGTTCGGAGGAAACAAAATTTTCTGTGCGAAAAATCTGCTCCAACCGGGAATCGAACTTAGGATCTCTGGACGACAGGCAGTAGTCACAACCGTTACGCCACGAATTAAATTTGTTCCAGTCCACCCTGTGAGGAGTGTATTATGATGAATTGTGCATAGGAGGGGGAGTATAACTTTGATGACTTTTCTGCAAAGTCCCCCCCACCCTACCCTATAAATAAACTCCCTGTTCAAACCTACCCCTTTCCTATTATGTAATGAAATATTTTATTGAGCGTTATGTTGCTCAAAGAATTTCCAAATGACTTCTTTATTATTATTATTTATGAAAAATAAAATTCCAATTTGCATAAAACCCATATAAGACAATGTTAACTGTGAGGAAATGCATTGGCGGAAAGAAACTATGGGTGTTTTATGAGTTTTAAGAGACTAGACCGATAAAAGCTCGGTTTAGTGTCTTTGAGGCGTTTTGGAGTCTATTAGGCAAATTGAACATATCTGGGTGGCTAAGGGTGGAATTTCGTTATCTTCTTAGATATATGTATGATTTTATTTGTGGTGAAGCACAAGGCCTCTTCACAATTTTGTGGGTAGCGCAGCATTACTAAGAATCTCCTTCACTTTTCGAATTCTATTACATTTTCTTTTTACTCTGGTAATGTCGCCACTCGTCGTTACTCATACAAGTAACTACTCAATTTTCCTCACGAGGTATGAGTGAACCCTGAGTTTTGGGGCCTACCCTAGCCTCGTGAAGACAATTGGGGTAATTCTAGAATGGGCAACGAGCAGTGGCGGAGATTAATATTTATAATTTTTATGTTAATTTTCCAGTATCTTGAAATATTTAGTATATTTTAATTCATTTTGTTTTTTTTATGTTAGGTATATTATTACATGGACTCTTCTCGTAAATATATTATTATATGGACATTATATGACAGACACCCTGTAGATTGCAAGGATTGAGCAATACCCATTCAGGACGTAAAAGAATTCCAAACGTCATCACAGACACCCTGGAGATTGAAAGGATTGAACGATACCCAGTCAGGACGTTAATTAATTCCAAACGTCATCACAGATACCCTGTAGATTGAAAGGATTGAGCGATACCCATTCAGGACGTGGAATAATTCCAAAC
Organism: Bactericera cockerelli; assembly: GCA_024516035.1. NCBI lineage: Eukaryota > Metazoa > Arthropoda > Insecta > Hemiptera > Triozidae > Bactericera > Bactericera cockerelli. Next base: position 4,426,753 of record CM044956.1, on the reverse strand, counting down.
GTCATCACAGACACCCTGTAGATTGAAAGGATTGAGCGATACCCATTTAAGACGTTGAGGAATTCGGGACGTCATCACAGACACCCTGTAGATTGAAAGGATTGAGCGATACCCATTAAGAACGCTGAGGAATTCCAAACGTCATCACAGATACCCTGTAGATTGAAAGGATTGAGCGATACCCATTCAGGACGTGGAATAATTCCAAACGTCATCACAGACACCCTGTAGATTGAAACGATTGAGCGATACCCATTCGGGACTCGGAGGAATTCGAAACGTCATCACAGACACCCTGTAGATTGAGAGGATTGAGCGATCCGCTTCTAGACGCTGAGGAATCCGGAATGTCATCACAGACACCCTGTCGATTGAAAGGATTGAGCGATACCCGTTCAGGACGTGAAAGAATTCCAAACGTCATCAAAACAATCATTCACACCCGAAGAATTTCCCAAGCACGTCATAATTGTCACCCTTTCAGGCGCTCTGCCCTCCCTTTGCTCTTCTCAGAAAACTTCAATAAAACCCTTCGCCTCCCTGTACTGGCGGCATACATAGACTTAAGCCTTTGAGATCCACGAGGCTTTTTCAAGATGAAAAAACATAGATTTCAGAAAAATGTTGTTGTTGTTGTAACCAGCTTGGCTGTTCTTCATCCAACTTAAGTGGAAAAGTTGGCTCGTTCTGAGCCACATATTTCTATGTGTGATCAACTTGGGCTATTTCTGTTTAAGCCATTAAATCCTTGGGAAACTGCAACCTGGCCTGGCTTGTTAGGGTTGGCTAGTCCGTTCTCTGTTTATAGTCCTCTAACGAGTCCTTGGCTATAAGTGCCTTTTTTCTCAAGAAACATGTATAACGTGAAAGCTCTTCAAGTCTCCAATAACATTGAAGCTACAAGAGATATTTTAGTAATCATTTAACTGCTCATTCTGTAACTGAAGTTAAGTAAGGTCCAGAGAGACTAGGCCGTTACGCCGTTAAAATTTGAACCCTCGTAATTCTGGCTATTTCTGACTTCACTATATTCCTGACCACATACCATTAGAACTATGACATGAGACTGTTAGAGAAAAAGCAAATTGAAAATAAAAGTTTGCTATCATAATTGTGTTAATCACTTTCGTGATATCACAACTACTCACACTCGCTTTAATAAATCTACGCTAAAACCAGGACTTGAACCACCGACCTCCAGGTCACAAGTCCTCCGCCTTATCGATCAAGCTACTGAGGTCGGTGAAAAAGCAAATTGAATGAATAATTCATCCTAAACTCTAGAAAAGGAATCCGTCACACTATTTTATTATCCACTGGACAAGGAGACCACATAATTACTTCTGTTCCTCCAAGGGGCTCAGTAAGTCAGTAACAATATCAATACTTCCACCACCACGGCACACTCATGGACACGGAAGGTAATGTAAGTTTACTTATTCTAGGTAAAATTGTTCTTTAGATGGGGGTAATAATGAAATATTCCATAAATACACTCACCGAATCAATTATTAGGACACTTCCTGTTTTCCCCTTTAACACCGTGTATTTCCATGCGGCTGCAAAAGGTTGTAACTTCTACTGTAGATAACATTTTCCGATGATTTTTGTTTGTATAAAAGAAAACAGATTTCCTTAATCTGTTTTTAAGCTCATTATAAGAAAAAAAATCAGGAAAAATCATTGCAACTCATGGAAAGACAAATGTAAACTTGCAAAACACAGAATTTTAGAGGTTTTTATTTAGAACACACTCAGTTCACTGTTTTATTTTTATCATTCGATTTTTCTTAAAAATACAAAAACCTAAAGATTTCAATTTCAACATGACCTACTAATACAAGGATTTAAAAAAAAAACACAATTCATTGAGGATGTTTCAAAAATCTCAAAAATACGGTAAATTGAAATTTTAAATTTTTCTTTCCATGAGTTGCAATGATTTTTCCTGAATTTTTTCTTATAATGAGTGTAAATCCTTAATCTGTTTTCTTTTATACAAAACAAAAGTCATATAAAAAAGTTATCTACAGTAGAAGTTACAACCTTTTGCAGCCGCATGGAAATACACGGTGTTAAAGGGGAAAACAGGAAGTGTCCGGTTAATTCTTCCGGTGAGTGTATTTATTCTTTACTAGCAACAATTGAAAGTACGAATTTCTACCCAAAAGCTACGTATACTGCGGTATTTCATGATAAAAGTTTACTATTTCATGATGTATGAATGTTGCGTAGTTCAGAAGAAAGACTTTGGTGTCAAAAAAAGTTTCCAAAAATATCTCAACAGGTATGAATAATAGAAACACGAATAATGTAATAAATAATGCACTCAAAAATCGTCAAAGTCTTATACGTAAATAATTATATTACGAGCAAACTTATCCAAGTCACTCAACGGGTTAACAACTTGAGAGCAAGTGGTAAAATTATTATTTTACCCCATAACAGCACTTTCATATAAATGCTTGAAAGAGTAAATATTGGGGGTGGAACATAAGTACTCTGAAACCATGAAAGCTCTGAAAGATATTGCTCGCTAAAAAATCTTTAATTAATTGAGAATTTCTTTAAGAATGCTCAGTATACTCACATTCACTCAAGACATAAAGTGTTGAATAATTGCAGAGAAAAACTCTGTGTTCAAGCTGTTAACATACACCGATCACCTAAATCAAAAAATATCTACAGATTACACTGATTGTCTTCAATTTGTACATACATGATTTCTAATTTCCAAATTTGAAGTTCTTGAATGTTAGCCGAATTTTCAGCTAATTCAATTATTTTGAACATTTTTGGCTTGGTCGGCTAGGAAAGATGTCAATACTTGCTCTGGCAGTCAAAAAGTTAAGAATCAGCCTATTTCTGGAAGATTTTTTAAATAGTTTCTACAATATTCTACATTTTTTTAAATATTTTCTAGATGTTTTATTGATCAACTTTTATTGAGCCAATACTGGCCATTCAAGGCTCAACCCAGGCTGAGTGAGGTTAATGTGGTTAGCTGATTCGTAAGTTTCCAGCGAATGGTGTTATAGAAAAATAGACTTTGAGTAAAAAAGAAAAGAAAACAAAATGATTTTTTTTTCTTTTAGCTCAAAAGTGACTCATAACTCATGAACAACCCCAGAGATGTTCGCTCATAAGTGAGAACATAAAGAACAAAATACATAGATTAAAATTAAAATACTTATACTTATACACAAAAATAACAGAGAAGAGAGAGAGAGAGAGAGAGAGAGAGAGAGAGAGAGAGAGAGAGAGAGAGACATAACTCATGAACAAACCCAGAGATGTTAATAAACTAGTCTTAACATTAGAGGAATTTTCTTGACTTCTAACTATATACTTAAAATACAAACCCTCGTCATATCCAAACGTCTAGTTATCTAAATTAAAAAACAAATACTACCAACTTCTCCATAAGCAATTATACTAACTCTTGGGTTCACAAAGTAATAATCATCAAAAACAAACCTTTATTATCATCATTAAAGACATACAGACAATAATAACCCAACATAGCTGCATATATTCCCATTTGAATACTTCCTTCATATGAATATCCGTATATTCTTGCATTTAAACGTACGAGTATATTGTCAACATCAGGCGCGGTGGGTGCTAAGGAGCTGCGGAACTGCAGCAACTCCAGACAAAAAGGAATAAAAGAGTTTTTCTCAAGTCCAACTCAGTGAATATCATTACACAATGGTGTTTTCACTATAGTGTTGGGGACTTCAAGGCGCATCTGAAACATCTATGGGTCAGTTGAATTTACAAACTCCGATACCGGGTCAGTAAAATTTTGTCGGGTCAGTAAATTAGGGATCCCTTTCTAGAATAATTAATTTACAATTCATATGATGGCATGGTAAACAAACTCAAACTTATTAGGACTAAAAGAGGGACTCTATTTGATTTGATGGATAATATATGCTGTGCGGAATGGCAACCAGTCAAAGACTGGCAGCTCCTGTTATAATTTAATAAAAAATATAATTTGTTTCTATCCCATGACTGTGCAGTTTATGTGGCAGCACCCCCAAACCATTTCCCCACCGGCCGCGTCTGGTCATCATATACATCTTCTATCCATGCATATATCCTAAACATTTCCTGACAAACCCTTGTCATCCTGAGTAAAGCTATGAAATTGAACAGGGAAAAGGTTCTATTTTCATTCGGGAAACGAAAGGGTTATGAAATAATAAATCTAACGTACTTAATGTTGGAATAGTAGATGAACTTGGCGTTACTCGGAGTGACAGGAGGAGTTGGAGTTCCAAAAACGTCATCTTTGTGTGAGAGAAAATAATGATTGTATAAAAAAAATAAATGTGTTTCTTTGTGTTATTATATCACAATTTTTAGTGGCTAGTGCAGAATTATAGGACTTTTTCCATATCTTTTAAATCCTAATATCTTATTTTCGCCCATAATTCCGCCGCTGGTCTTTGCTCTTATTAAAGCAGCTACTCATTTTTCCTCACGAGTTATGAGTGGACCCCGAACACCCAAGAACAGAGCAGAAAAAATCCTGCTAGAAAAGTGTGATAATTTTCATGCTAGAAAAGTGTGATAATTTTCATTGTGTATTGTGTATGAGCTAAAACTTAAGAAAATCCTCTCTTTTTATTTTTGTTTTTGTTATAGCCAGCTGGAGGGGTGAGTGATGGTCTCCAGCCAAATTTATTTCAAAGTTGGCTCGTCCTGAATCTCATATTTCCATGTGCGATCAACCATCATGAGGACTTGGACTTTTCTTTATAAGACATTAAACCCTTAGGAAACTGCAAGCTAGCCTGGCTTGTAAGGGTTGGCTAGTCTGATCTCTGTTTATAGTCCTCTAGCAAGACACTGGTCAACTCCCTCAGTCAAACTATTTTTCTTTTCTTTTTTTTTTTGTCTGGGGGTGCTGCAGTTCCGCAGCTCCTTAGCATCGGCCGCGCCTGCTGGGTTTTGGCTTGTGTCCTGAATTGTGTTAAGGTTCTCTTGAAGTTACCTGTCCTGCATTTTAATTATAGCAATGTAATTATTAATGAGTATGGCAAAGTCCTTTCACCTTTTAGTAGCCCTCAGCGGTAATGATGGACATCTAATACAAACGTAATTATTAGACATGATACTAATTAACAAAATGGACATAGGTACCCATAGTTTTCAATCAATATAATTGTATTGTAATTGTATATTGTAATTGTATGTTGTAATTGTATATTTACGGTTCAAGCCCAGTGTAAAATCAAACATAAATACATGTTACTACAATTAAAAAAAATAGATTAATTAAAACATATAAAACATTTAGTGACTAGATAAAAAAAAAAATAATAACATTGGTAACAGGTACATAGTAATACTAGTATAATACAAAATCTGCTTCTTACTCTACTTTCCGTGTTCATGAGTGTTATGTCAGGGTGGAAGGATTGATATGGGTATTAAATAAATAAATAATAAATGTGTTTCTTTGTGTTTTTATATTACAATTTTTAATGGGTAGCAGAACTACAGGATCTTTTAGTATCCTAATATCTTATCTTTGCCTATAATTCCGCCACTAGTCGTTGCTCACATTAAAGCGGCTGCGCATTTTTCCTCACGAGGTTTGAGTGAACCCCGAACACCCAAGAACAGAGCAGAAAAAATTATGCTCCTCTGGGGATCGAACCCAGGTCACCGTCCGTGCATTGCCTAGCGCGCTAACTCACTCGGACACGGTGATTTCTGATATGGGTATTGAACACTTGGATCTTCAAAGGTCTACAAGAGGTGAAGGAGGTTGATCTGGTTGATGCTTCTTAGAAAAGTTAAAAGGGAGTCCACTTCACTGGTAGAGTTCAGTAGAGATGGTTTCGGGTCATATGATTGGCGGTTTACATTAGTATACGATGTGACGAACAGACAGGGGATCAACCACCGGTACACACAGGAGGAAGGGTCTTGGTGATATTGAAAGATTGAGTTAGTCTTGTGTGACCAGAAGAAGAAGAAGAATAATATTTATTTTTTAACAAATATTCATGCTGCCCACCATATGGTGGGTTGCTAACAATCACAGCATAACAATCAATTTAAAAAACATTTTTTTTTTTGCCTTATTTTTTTTTTTTTTTTTTTTTTTTTTTTACTTGTAAATGTGTTGTTTCAATATATATATTGAATCTTTTAAAATTGTTTCAGAAATTGTTTGTAACTCTTTCATGTTCAGGTTGAATTTCTTGAAAAAATTAATCGCGAATTGACTAACGGTTCCTCGCGATCCAAACCATAATCCTATTACTTCATATGATCTGTCTGGATATTTCTCATCAAATTTCATTTTTAAATTTTTAATGCATGGCTCATAGATTCTTTTTTTATCTTGATTTACACTTTCAGCTTGCTCCAAATCATTACTTTCAAACCTGACAGTGGGGTCAATAATATAAGCCTTATTCTCATATTTTGGAAAGGCCAAGATATCACAAAATCTTCTACATCCAGATTCGTCGTAGCAAAACACTTCTTCGAAGCAGTCGATGTCTTTCTGTCTGAGCAGTTGGATCAAGGATTTTTTCACTTTGTGATGTCTAGAGGTGATCAGGTTTTCGTTGTGAGGACAAGCACCCAGAACATGAGCAGGTATCTCTTTCTCTCTGTGGCAATGCCTACAGAGGTTGGATGATCTTGTCTCACTTTGAGCACCTGGTACACCAGCTAAGTTGGCATAGTTTACATGCCAACTTAGCTGGTGTTCCGTGTAAGAATGTTTTAGTTTGTGTAGATATTCACTTAAAACTAACTAAAGTAAAATATTAAAACTATTCTTTTCTCTTCCTTTTCAGTTCTTTTCTCTTGCTTATATCTTCTAGTCTTTATCAAAACAAATCTTCTTCTCTTGTCTCCTCATATACTTTCTTCTCCTTTCTTTTTCCTCTCCTCTCCTTCTTTTTCCTTTCTTCTTCTTCTTTTGTCTCTCCTATTTCTCTTTCCTTTACCGATACGTTTACTATTCTCTCTTACGTTTTAGCATATGACAAATGCACTTTGCAAATGCACATAGCAGAAAATGCAAATCTCAATTCATCCTTCTCTCTCTCACACACACACTATTTATTTATTTATTTATTTATTTACACTTTATTAGATAATAGGACATACAAATAATTACAAACGAAAATACAAAATACAATATAACAAAACAAAAAAAACAATAATAAATAAAGAAAAAATAAATATATACATAATATATGTCCTAACTAAAGGGCGGGGTTATTGCCTTAGGCAATCTCTTCCACCCAACCCTTAACTCTTCCCAACACACTCTCTCTCTCTCTCTCATTCTCTTTCTCTTGTCTCTCTCTCACTCGCTTGTTTTCTCTATTACCCTTACGTTCATACATTACCCAGGTAAGGTACTCACAAATACCTTCTATGTATGTCCTTATTCAAAATACCTTCTACCCTTCTACAGGATGTCTCTGAAGTGAGGGACTTGATGACAAATTCAAAATAATAGTTGTTTGTAATCCGGGGTTAATGGCAGACAATGTCTAAGGCACTCTAAAGCATTAACTTCGTCCGGATTGCAAAACAATCGTAATCAAATACCTATGTTCTTTATTTATTTATTTTTGTACCTACATATTTCTAAGTTTTTTTTTTAAATTTACCGTTATTAATTTGTTGTTGTTGATTGTTTTGTAAAAATAAAAATAAAGTGTAAACAAATAAAAATAAATAAATAGCTTTTACAATTTACTGTTTGGGTCCACTCAACTGCGTTTGTTATTGCCTGTAATGCGTACTGCTTAGCAGGTGTAACATACATACAGTACTGGTAGTCAAGTGCTTAACGCGCTAGTGTGGAAATCCTGGTAGTGTAGGAATCCGTTGGTTCGAATTCCAACAAATGCATGAATTTTCGCTCATTAATTTGAGTTTGAGACCACAATACATAATAAAAATACTCCAAAAGTAAGGTGGTAGAAAATCCTTTGAGAATCAACCTCGCCTAGTGGTTACCTTCCACTAAAGAGTGTTGTTATTATTATTACAGGAGATAGAGACAAAACGTCTCTATCTCCTGGTGGATATAGTGGACCACATCGGCGATACAACGCAGTTGAGTGGACCACAACAATAAATATTGTAATAAATAAATAAAATATAACTCGTGAGGAAAAATGAGTATTTATTATAATGAGTAACGGCCAGTAGAGGTATTAAAGAATATGAATGAATTTACTATTTTATTACAGAGAATAAAAATATTAAAATGATTTGGAAAAGTAAAAATTGTTTTTGGTTAGATCTGCTGCGGTACACAGGAAGAAATAATACCTGCACACTTAAAAAAAAAAAAAAAAAAAAAAAAAAAACATTTTATTCATAGTTGTTATTGATATGAAGGATTTAGTCATTCAAATTAGGTTTCCGTACTTCCCTCTGCCATTCTTTTTAAACTTTCATATGAGTTGCATTCCATGTCTTCCTTTATTTGATCGATGTACTCGTTCCTTGGCCTTCCAGGTGTACCCTGTATATATTCTTATCTCACCATCTATTCTATACTATGCACATTGTAGGAAAAACATCTCACAATTTGTTTTTCGCTTTTCCAGAATCCCATTTTCTGCTGATAAGTGTACGAAGGTACCTTGCCTTTTTTATTACATACATAAGTAAGTACATTATTTGTCATCCTCTTTCAAGAAGCTTAAATTTACTCATGTATACATGTTTTGTACTTTCATGCGTACATACATATTAAGACCGAATATCAAAATAGGATTACGACAGATAAAACAATTGTCATCCTGTCAGAGCTGAAAAACAATCAGAGTGGACTATACTATCGCCTCATTTATACTGCCAAATTAGGACTCTTAAGTCTCATTATTTTCAGCAGTAAGACCAAGACATATTATTATGTGGTAAAAATCCCAAATGGGAGGATAACTAGTGTTGAAGATGTAATTTTAATCATGTTAGGTAACTTTTTCTAGCCATTGTTCATCGTGAGAGAGCTTTTAACTTTTACGCAAAGTACCTGTTAAACAACGACTCTTTCTGACAATCCTGTTAGCATTTGAAATTACACAATTCCACAATCTAATAATCTTCTCTTGCCAATTTTTATACATTTCATTTTAAATCTAATAATCTAGATCCCTTGCGATTTTTCACTCTTTGGTCGCACAAGAGCGCCATCAATATCCTCAGCAGCTTCGTTCTTGAATCGTGCTGTTTTCGATGTATTATTTAAATTGTTTTTTTCATCTGCTTCCAGGGGTTTCCTCAGTCGTGCGTCGAGTAGGGGAGAGTGGCTTCCAATGCAAAATCCCGGAAAAGAAGATAAATATGAACTTGTCGGAAATTACGGCCAAGTCCTCGCTGTTCCTTGCTTTTCCTTCTCTGGATTTAACCCGTGCTGGTACGAGGAGTTTTTTGATTGAATTTTTTTTTCGATATGATTTTTATAGTATATACACATACTATAATTGTCATATTAAAATTTGTGTTAATAATAATAATAACACTCTTTAGTGGAAGGTAATCACCAGGGGAGGTTAATTACATGGTCACAAACTCACGAACCCAGTGCAATGAAAAATTCATGGATTACCAGACTACGCTACCTGGATTACCAGACTAGCGCGTTAACCACCTAACTACCAGTGCACTTGTGAAGTTGACTACCTTAATCACTTTTATGAAGTCACAACTACTCAAACTCGCTTTACTAAATCTTTGCTGGACTTGGGACTTGAACCACCGACCACCGGGTAACAAGTCCGGCGCTATATGAATAACGCTGGGGGATACTGTTCCAGCATTGTCAGGACAAAAGATGAACTCAAATCATTGGCGCCTTTAACATGATCCGCGCCGGCGCGGCGTTAGGAAGGGCATCCAGCCGTAAAATATTGAAGTTGTCCGAACCAACCAACAACCTCAACCACGAGGAAGAGATTGATCAAAGCTGACCAGAAGTAGGTTTGGGAAAATGTAAGAAAAAATAATGTCTGTTCTGTCAATGCTGATGCCTTTGTTAAACAGTATCTCTTTAAAACTGTGGACTATTTCAAGAAGTAAAACTTTCTCTAAGAGATCAATTGTTGCCTTCCACAGAAAAAAGAAAATATCATTCACTATGACCTCTGCTGTCACATTAAAACCACTGAGACCATCAAGATTTGTGTCCAGTAGGGACCATCAGCTGACTTCGAAATCAGTGCCGGAGTTGTAGTAATTTTTCTCTCGCGAAGGAGTGGGTACCTAAACTACCTAATTTTATTATTATTATTTTTTTTTTCTTTATTCATACTTACCTCTTAGTTATTTTTGTCTTTGCTTCCTCTTTTACTTTCCTTATTTTCTACTTATTATGTAGTGATAAAAGATTTGTTATCTGACGTGAAAATTAAAGATGTTTAGATATCCACCACTGCATGAGGTAAACAAAAAATCAAATAAATTGAACCAATCAGAGGCCGGGATTTGTTGAAAGAGGGACCACCAGCTATTCAAAGTTGGACGCACAAATTTGTTCAATTCGAGATAGGTAAGGTTCCCTCTATGTTATATGATCTCAGTGCATTCAAACCCAGAGGACTTCAAAGGTCTAAGGAGCGTCCTCAGAGTCTTCTTCCTCCACTAGAGAGAGAGAGGGTGGCTTATTTTTATTGATGATGTCTCATTTTTTCAGTCACGTGTCGTTGTTGTCTTCTCAAATGTTCTATTGTATCTCTTCTCATGACTAATTGGCCACAGTTTGTACTGTTGGAGGCAAGTAATTGTTTTTGTAACTCTTTGTAATTGTCTTTTTTTGTTAATTAACTCCCCCGCCGGATTTTGTGCAATATTGTTAATTTTATACATTATCGTTAATTGCTATAAAGTATTATTTTTATGGAAGTATCGTGTAGGCTTGTTTCGTTACTCCTGTTTTATTATTTTTTATGCTTTTATTTACATGCTGGGTTTTGGATTCAAACATTGCATGTGTGTCAATTCATTTTTTATGTGGACATTAGGTCAAATAATGTTTTATTTTCTCGTGTTTGTATTAAGTGTTCGTTTATGGCATTGTTGGCTACGCTCTGGACAGTCTAGTTTCTTTGCTTTTGTGTGCTTGTGCATATTTTATGGCCATTAAATGTGTCTCGTAATTTTTCATAGTTCATTGACCCGAATTGTTTCCTAGAATTTGTACTGTGCGACAGACTGTCGACAGTATCTATTTAGTCTGTTCTTATGTTTGCGTTTTCCATGCATTATATTGACACAGGCGAAATTACTGGCAAATGCATGGTATAAAGGACACGGGAAAATGTGACATACCTAGTAACAAAGAAACACATTTTTATTTATTTGTTGTACGGAAAATCCTAGCTGAAATCAATCCCGACCATCACTCTGGGTGTTCATAATTTTCTAAAGAGGGATATTTAATAATCCCGCTCACCGAGTGAAAGCTCCTTTTATATCGGTTTCGTGTCAACTTGGAGTTGATGAGGATTAGGCGAAATCGATATCAACTTTGAAAGGACTGGGGAGAGGTTGAAATAGGTTTGGAGAGAGAGATGGATTGGGGAGAAAGGGGATGGATTTGGGAGAGATGGAATAGATTTGAGAGAGAGCAGATGGAGTTGAGGAGAGATGGAAGATTTTACCAAGGCTGTCCAATGTCCAAGGATTCAGAAAGGAATGAGAGGTAGAGAAACACTTCAATTATGATTCTTTTGTCAATTCTTTCATCAGCAATCCTTTCTCTTTTTGACAGATAGTACTAAATAAAAGAGAGTAAATCTGTTTCTTTGTGATATTACATCACAATTTTAGTGGGTAACGCAGAATTATAGGACTTTTCCGAATCTTAAATATCCTCATAGAATATTTGCCACATGGTGGTCATCCTATTTAAACAGATACTGTTAAATTAAACAGATACTGAAGCGGTTCTGTCAGGTCAAGAGACAATTATATAATATACATATCATTGGAGCCCTTAACAGATTTGGTGTTAAGGAAGACATCCATCTGTAAAATGTGGTAGTAGGAGTGCCACAATTAAACAGTCCTTCCCATGAGGAATAGGTTGACGAGCACCGACTCCAAGTCATCATCATCATAGGATGGTGTCATCGTGAACGATGGTAGTCAGACAGTGGAGGAATGCCTCAGCACTTCTACCACTGTCATTAAAAGGAGGCTAATAATTAACAAGGGCCCACAGAACCAAGCCAATGCTAGTTTACTCCCTGTTTAAAGTCCCGACTCCAAGTAGGTTTGAAAAAAGGCTAAGTCAAAGAAGAAGATCAAAACTTTCAGAACTGAAGAGATACAGACAAACTTAATGATTTCTAATGAACTGTGAAAAAACGAAGAGACATGAATTTACAATTCATTTCTTTTTTCTCTCCCTTAAAAAATGTCATTATTTCGGAATAAAATTATAATATTGAATTTGCAAAATTATTAGGTTCTTTATGAGGTTTTTTTTAAGAGTTTGATATTCTACTTTTGTGTTATGATTATTATGAAATAAGAACGAATATAGTTGGTTGCTTAAATAAAAGGACTGCAAAAACCATACCACTTTTAAAACAATAATTTATTGTTTTAAATATAATATATCTACAAAGTGACTTCACAAAGAAAAGAAAAATAGTCCTATATGACAGATATTATATGTGTTCAAGAGAATATGACCAAATATAACTGTTTATCATGATTGGTAGGTAGATAAAAGTGGTGATATTGTTTAGAACACCCAAAAGTTAATACAACAATAGGTATAATAAAATTGACCATATAGGTATAAGTAGTTTCATAAGGACGGTCCTTGGGACAGCTTTTTTAATAATAAAAAAAACATGAATTATACTTCTTTTAAAAAAAATAGGTAAATACATATATCATTACAAAAGAAAGAAAAAAGTTATGTATGTTGAAGGAGAAGGAGAGAAGGGATAGATAAGGGCTTTCCTTTCTAGAAGGGAAGGGGAGTTCCGAGAGGAGAGGATGCTTAACATGGTAAGGGCCTTTTATCCCATTTTACTTTTAAAAGCTGACAAAGACTTTTTCTATCATGCACAAAGGAAAATAGTTCATAACGGTGTGTGTGTGAGAGGAATATAGATAGAGAGAGAAAAAATTGAACTTTTCTTTCTCTCTCTCTCTCTCTCTCTCTTCTCCTTTTCTCTCTCTCTCTCTCAAACTGAGTCCCTTATGGGATAGTTTGCGAAGGATAACATTTTCAACAAAAAACTTTAAATTATCCTCCGTAGATTTTTTTTTTGTCTAAGGCGCTCGCCAGATAACTGAGTCAGTGTTGGGAGTCTGAGTTCGAAACCATACTGAGACATATTTTTTGCATAATTTATTTGCGAAGTCGAGTGTCCTTAAAAATTGCACTTACTAATTACATTCTAATGATGTGTCTCAAACCATTTTGTATTATCTGCTATTATAATACTTATATTTATAATAAAATAAAATTATTTAAAACGTTATTGTAAATATATTGAGAACCAACAACTTCCCACGCTACTTGGATAACCAGACAAGCGCCATAACCACTTGACCACCAATGAAAAAAACCAAACTAATGAAACTTAAAAATGGTAGCTATTCCAGAGCCCACTCAGGCTGGGTGAGGTGAATTTGAGTAGCTGATTAGTGAGTTTCCAGGTAATGAGCGTAAAACCACGTCGTGATATGATCATGTAGATGAAAGTGAGGTTAAACCTCCCTTCCCCCAAAATTAAGGAACTTGGTTATGAAAGAACTCAAGGCACCGGAAATGTTCCTTAAGATTTTTCTTATGAAGAGTTTATGTTCACTTAAGGAGAGAAGAATGGGACCTGGAAATTGTTCTTTTATATTGAGGATTCTCTTATGTCCAGTTCTCTTATATCCCGCTTCAACTGTACGTGTATGGCTACACCACTAGTTTCAAACTCTCTTTCAAACGTACGTATAATGTGCAGAAAAGACCCTGCAAAATTTGGCCTGACGTCAGCTTTAGTCAAAGGGCACAGGCGATGAGTTTCTTCTTATCTGAACTGAACTGATGTCTTCGGAAATCCGTCATTAAGAGAAGAAAGCAAGGGAGGATTCGAAGGAAAATGTTGAACGGGATTTCAATAGAAAGCACTTCAATGGAGGATAAAGGTTTGGCTGTCGTTTCAACTGCCGGATATCGAATTTTCCGAGGGCGGACAGAGATTGTATTCAAAGGAATTCATGTTTGACCCTGCAGAATCTTCAGGAAGAGACCTTTGTGATGTTGAGACTTAAGTTTTGATGTTCCTCACAAGAAGATGGGACTATATGTATACTTCTTAGCCGAATCCTGATTTGAGTTTTGTATCTATATTTTTTTTAACAACAACAACAATCATAGAGTCGTGTCTTTCACATTTTTTTATTTATTTTTATTAGATGAGTGTTACACAGCCTTCTTATTTCGTAGCCATGAACAGGAGCTACTGTAGACACTTGTGGTCTGTATTGTAGCCTGCCCATCACGTAGTATGCCTCCCCTCTGATGGACGAGAAGTAACACAATAATTCCACATTTAGTTGCTGGATCAACACGAGCGCACCGGAAGATATCTCTACAAACAACTGTAACCAAAGTTTGAATACAAATTTTTGTCGGCGCGGGGGTTCGAACCCAGGACCTTCCGCATGGCAAGCGAGTGCTTAACCACTGAGCCAATCGCGCGCTCAAAATTGTTTCGCAGGTCCCGAAAATAGGTCTCCCGTTGGCCTAGGAAGTCAAACAAAAAGTAATTATATTTAAATGTAGCACATACTCGTAGATATTATAATGAAGCACCTAAATGGAATTGGATTTAATTCAATTAAATATTTTGAACAATTTCAAATTTTATTGTACCTAAGTAATAAATAAAAGTTTTCCCCCTCTCTCTTTGCATTACTCAGCAATGCAACTAATTCAATTAGATTATAGTACCAGAGCCTATTATTCTAATTATGAAACTAATAATAATAAATTATTATAATTAAATGACATTTCAATTTATTAGATTTAAATGCCTTCATTTTGAATTCCAAACATTTTATGAAATCAGTGCAAAAAAACCCCCGGTAAAAACACTATCACATAACACGCTTTCGCAATAAAAGCTTGTCACATTGTTAGCGAGAGAGTTTTAAAATCTCACTCAATTAAATTAGTGCAAAAAATAACAAGGGAAAATTTTCGACCATACTAACAGTAATGGTCACAATGTACCGGGTGGGTTGTGCATCGATTGAGTTGAGTGGTTTGTGTTATTATTATTATTATTTTACACTTTATTAGATATAAATGGACATAATGTATGTGTAAATAATTATTTAAACAATGAAAAAAATGAAAACATCGTATGCAATAATATAAAAAAGAATAGAAAAATATATAAAAACATAGTCCTAACTAAAGGGCGGGGTTATTGCCTATGGCAATCTCTTCCACCCAACCCTTTCGTGACATCACGAAAATGATTAAAACAAATACTATAAGATTACTATAAAAAAAAAAAAAAAAAAAAAAAAAAAAAATTTTCAAAATTTATTCAACTATTTTTGAAGCATTTTTCTTTTTCTTGTGTTTTGTGTATTTGTTTGCAATGGCACCTCCAAAGGGATCCCAGCGGAAGACTAAAGGGAATGAAAAAAAGAAAGAAGAAATTGTGTCAGAATCAGAATATGAAGAAGAGGAAGATGAGATGGAAAAGAAAATTGAAAAAGTAGTAACAAAAGTGATGAACGGATTCAAAAGAGAAATGAAGAATGAATTGAGAGAATTTGAAAAGAGCATTAACTTCAACCATGATAAGCTAGATGAAATTAATGAAAAAATGGACAAAATGCAAGAAATGATTACAAAGATGAATGAAAATCAAGAGAAATTGGAAATTGAGAACAAAGAATTGAAAAAGAAAATAGATGGTCTGGAACACATTGTTGATGATTTGGAACAATACACACGCAACAGAAATGTTCAGATCGATGGAATACCACTGAAAAAAGATGAAGATTTGAGAGATCTGATGATGGAAATTGGGAAGAAAATAGAAGTAGATATAAAAAATGAATATATAGACGCCATACATAGAGTTCCTACAAGATCGTCCAAAAATCCAGAGCCGATAGTTGTTCAGTTCACAACCCGACAGACCAGAGATGCTGTAGTGCAAAAAGCCAGAGAAAAGAAATTGTGCACGGATGATTTCAACATGCAGTGTGAGAAAAAATACATATATGTGAATGACCACCTGACTCAAAGAAAGAAAAATTTGATGTTTGAAGCAAGAAAATTGAAATATTTAAACAATTACAAATTTTTATGGACAAAAAATGGCAAAATCTTCATTAAAAAAGATGAAACCAGAGAAAGCAAGACAATACTCTTGAACACTCTGGGCGATCTGTCCCAAATAGTCTAGAAAAGAAACACCATCATATTTTAATTTAATATATTTTAATGGAAAGAGATGTTTTAGAAAACATTCAACATGAAATTTTAACAAAAGAATATGAACATATAGAAGAATGGTTCAAAAAAGAAATCAATTTACAAGCGAAAAACATGAATATTGTCCATATTAATGTTAGGAGTTTAAATATTGATAAATGGAATCAACTCAAAGTTTATTTAAGAAACTTTATAAAAATTGATATTTTAATTCTCACAGAGATATCATTGAAAGAAGAACAAATGGATTTATTTAAAATAAAAAACTTCAAGGTATACTCATATCACAGAAATAATAAAAAAGGAGGTGGTATTGCTGTTTACATCAAAGACAATATCCAAGCTTCTGAAGTCAGAAATATTCAATTCAAAGCTTCTGAAAATATTGAAATAAAATTAGAAAAAGTTAACATGATATTAAATGCAGTTTATAGACCACCGAAAATGAATGTAAAAGAATTTATAAATGAATTGAAAAATTGGATAAAACACAAGGACATAAAGGACAAAGAGTTATTAATAATCGGTGATATAAACATTAATACTTTAGAAGAAACAGCAAACAAACGAGAATACATTGATTTATTATCTAGTTTTGGAATACTAAATTCAATTCAAATAACTACAAGAGAAGAAATATTAAATGGAAAAATTGTACGTTCATGTTTAGATCACATAAATATCAGATTGAAACAAAGCATTAAAGCAGGGGTCATCAAAGAAAAAATAGCAGACCATTATTTTACATTTGTACAGATCAAAAAGGATAAAATAGACGACGAAAATAGAATAATAAATATTAATATCATAGACGAAGATAAAATGAAAAGTTTAATAGAAGATTATAATTGGAATCAATTATTAAATGTAAATAAATCTGCAGAAATATTATACCGTGACATAGTAAATACCTTTGAATTATTATACCAAGAAGCAAAAAAATGTATAAAAATAAAAAAGAAATATGAAGGAAATACTTGGATAAATAAAGAAATCCGAGATGATATTAAAATGAAAAACCATTTGTGGAAATGTGCAAAAGCAAATCCAGGAAGTGCCTATTATTTGAAACAATATCAACAATTTAGAAATAGATTAAATAACAAAATAACTCAGGCTAAAAGAAAAGAAAATAACTCTAAATTTAGCAATGTTAAAGGAGATATGAAATTGACTTGGAAATTAATAAACGAAGTAACCAGTAAACATAAAATCAACGTAGAGAATACAATAAAAAATAATTTTAAAAATTCTGGACTAAGTTTGGAAATAATAGCGGATAATTTTAACAATAATTTTAAAAATGAAATAATGGAAATCAAAAACAAAAAACAAACTCTGAATGCATCTTTAAACATTACTAGTGTGATGAATAATGTCAGTCACAAATTTAGAATCAAAGAGATCACAAATTTAGAATTATCAAATATTGTTCGTGAAATGAATGTAAATAAAGGACCAGGATTTGATAATATAAGACCAAAAGACATAAAATTAAACATTTTATATTTACAAGATGTTTTAACAGACCTCATAAATAAAATCATAACTGAAAGAAAGATACCTTCTAGAATGAAAATTTCAAAAGTTACACCGGTATATAAAAAAGGCACAAAAGATAACTATTCAAATTATAGACCAATTAATGTATTACCTTGTCTGGAAAAAATAATGGAGAAACATGTAAATAAACAGTTGAATGAATATCTGGAAAATAACAATATTATTAGTCAAAATCAATTTGGATTTAGAAAGAATAGATGTACTGTTGATGCGCTACACATATATAAAGAAGATATAAATAATGCACTTAATAATAACCAATTGTGTTTAACTTTATCAATAGATTTGAAAAAAGCTTACGAAACTATAAGTCATAAGAAAATGATTGAATCTTTAGAAGAAATGGGCATTGCCAATGAAACAAAAGATTTTTTTATTAATTATTTTCAAGAAAGAAAACAAAAAGTGAAAATAGGTAATCTCGTAAGTAAAGAAAATGATATTTCCTGTGGATTAATAACCGGTGCTATTATATCACCAACATTATTCAACATATATGTCAATAATATCAATAACATTGGAATTAGATCAAAAATAATACAGTATGCAGATGATACTATAATATATTATATACACGAAAATATTGATGAACTATACAAAACAGTACAAGAAGATATGAATAAAATTATAATATGGTTGCATAAAAAAGATATTTTTTTAAATAAGGAAAAGACAGTCGCAATATTATATCAAAATCCAATGGTGAGACGTTTTCGACAATTTGATATAAAACACCTAAAAATACATGAAAATAAATGCATAGATGATAAAATATTAAATAATTGTGTTTGCAAAAATATTGAGAATCAAAAATCAATAAAATATTTAGGATTGCATTTCGATAATGATATGAAATGGAGAACACAATATTTATACTTAAAGAACAAAATGAATATAATATCATACAAAATACATTTCATTAAAAAAATCGTACCATTAAGAATAAAATGCTTGATGTATAAAACATTATGCGATCCTGTTATACGATACGGCATTGAAATATTTGGATACAGCACTGAAAACAATAAAAAACTCATCAAATCAGCACAAAAAAAGATCATAAAGTCAGTCGTATATCCATGGTCATCGAAAGTACAAAGAAACAAAATAGTCAACGAAAATGAAATATTAAACTTTGAAAATTTATACATCTATACGCTTTTAACCAAACATTATTATAAAGAAAATTATAGAAGAACAGAAGACACAAATCATAACACGCGACATGTACATTATATAACACCAAGAGTCAACAATAATTATGGAGCAACAATAAGATCTTTTCAAATCCCAACTATGCTAAATAACATTCCAACAAATCTGAGAAATATTTTAAATGAAAATAAAATGAAGAAAGAGATTAAAAAATATTTGATAAATTGCAATAATGA
The DNA here is from genome assembly GCA_024516035.1 of Bactericera cockerelli. Taxonomy (NCBI): domain Eukaryota; kingdom Metazoa; phylum Arthropoda; class Insecta; order Hemiptera; family Triozidae; genus Bactericera; species Bactericera cockerelli. The sequence continues at coordinate 4,407,319 of CM044956.1, read as the reverse complement.
AATTTAAATCAATATGGAAGACATAGATTCATGAAGAAATGATTTAACATATATTGTAAAATGTACCCTATCTCCCGAAAAGTACAAGAGTACTTAAGAGGAGGTAGATGATGTGACATAGTATGAAAATATGAATAAAAACAATTATTATTATTATTATTATTATAACATTCGAAAAAACTGTAGAATAAAAAGAACACGTCACTTTTATTATTTAACTTTTACTACACCGAACACACCCCACCCGGTATATATCCGTAATAAACTTTATTCCGGCGAACAAAAACATGTGTAAATGGGGCCTATCTGATCCTAATGTCTTTTTTTGCCAACGAGAGATGAGGGTGGAAAAGCGCTGTTGAGCGGGCGGGGGGGGAGGAGAGGGGTTGGGGGGAGGGTGAGGTAGTACAGGGTGGAATTAAGAGGGGGGGGGGGATGCTTTCTTCTCGAAAACAAGGGAGAGAACGTCTTCTATAGAGACATTTACATTGAAACTAAATCAAATTAAAAACGCATAATCATAATTTTGATTCCAAGTTCCTCTAATGGAAAGAAGTTTTCGAAGCGCAAGGAGAGGGCTGTGATTTTCTTTTTTTTTTGTTAAGTTACTGTTAAAAATTTAAATAAGTAATTCATTTTTCTTTGTTACCGTCTTGTTATTGCTTTTTTGTTTCGGAGGGGCGAGCAACTTGGTACGTTAATGTTAGTGTGTTTCTGTTTTTTTTTTTTTCCGTCTTCAGGAAATTGGCTTCTGACTTTATGCTGAATTGTTGATACCATACTTTTAACGTTTGGAATTATTCGATTAAGTAGTTACCGTGGCAGAGTGAGTTGGCGCGCTAGGCATTGCACGCATGGTGACCTGGGTTCGATCCGCAGCGGGGCAGGCATTTTTCACGTCATTAAATATAACGAATGAGATTTTTTTATGATTGTTATTTTGTAAGAATTCCGCCACTGGACGCTGCTAACACCTAAGTACAGAGCAGAAAAATCCTGCCCCGCTGGGAATCGAACCCAGGTCACCATGCGGGAATGCCTAGCGCGCTAACTCACTCGGCCACGGTGACTACAATGAAAATTATTTCATAAGATTGTTTTATGCGGAAAACTTGGCTACACCTTGCCTACCCCTTCAAAAGTTCCATTTCACCCATTTGAATTTAAAATGCCGCATAATTCAATGAAATACATTTACTTGCATGTCAATACTTTAATTATATTTCTTTGTAATATTATTGCCATGTCTATGTTTATGAAAATATGAATAATTTTAATCCACATAATTCCGTACATAAAACATAAAATACATAAATAAGTTAGGCAAATTGTAGTAACGATGGCATTCCACGTTGAAATAGTGATAATAATAATAAAATACTCATAATACTACTCATTTATATGTCGTTTTTATGTATTTGTTCGCCCTCCTTTCCATTTAAAAACCCCACTGCTGGCATATAGACACGTCAGTTCGCCGGCAAACACGGAACCTGTGTTGTTTTAATATGCAGAGAGCATCAAACTCGCGTATCAAAGGGAAAATAATAACATTACGTTCCCTAATACGAGTATTCTCCAAGTTCTTTCTGTGCGCTGCTACGTGGAAATCTAGAGAAATATAATATTGTATTCCGTGAACAGAACGAAAGTATGTGTTTGAATGACAGAAAGTATAGTACCGTTGAATCTGGATATAGGAGAACTGGATATAAGAGAAAAAAGACTATAGAGTGGGTATAAGGAAAAAATCTGAGTATATTAGGAGAAGTGGATATAAGAATAAAATCTGAGTATAGGAGAAGTGGATATAAGAAAAACCTGGATATAGGAAAACTGAATATAGGAGAAACCTGAATACAGAAGAACTGGATATAGGAGAACTGGACATAGGAGAACTGTATATAGGAGATCGCTGGATAACCAGAAACCAGCTACTTCCATTAACCTCACCCAGCCTCAGTGAGACCGTTCAAAGCCAGCATCATGAGGGTTCAAATTTGAATGGTCACACATCCAAGTCTTAGCTTCGCTAGACGTTGCTTAACTTCAATGACTGAATAGAAACTGGTGTACTCAACGTGCCATCGACGCAAGCTGGAAAAGAAAGCACACCCTTGCACTATTTTTTTTTTTTTAATGAACATTTACTTAAAGAGAGGTCTATAACAATCGAAGTCCTAGCCCCTGCCACAGTTTGTACACGGCTGATATACACTCATGTTTCTGTGACTTCCAGGTAATGAGGGCGAATATTTCGCAAAATAAATGCGGAATGCAGACTTCGACATGCAAGCTTTCGAACTGCCGCAGTGCATTATGCACACTGCAAATTATGCACAAATAATAATAATAATGTAGATTAATATGCACAATGTACATGATAAGACATGCCCATACTGTGTGACAAAGGTGGAATAATAATTCCGTGTCCGTGAGATCTAAGATAGGCACAGTGTCCTCGAGATACCTACATCACTGTCCCGGTAGCTTAGTGGTAAAGGCGGCACTTTGTGAATCGAGGGGCTCCAGAGGTCGCGGGTTCGAAACCCAGCCGGGACATGACAAGTTATCCTCCCATTTGGGATTTTTACCACACAATAATGAGTCTTGAGCTTACTGCTGGAATAATGGGAGTTAAGAGTCCTAATCGGGCAGTATAAATAAGTCGATATTATTATTATCACAGTGGTTAGTGGATTATATGGACGCCCAGATCCGATGTCTATTTCATACTGTCTAGTGGTTCTATTTGCTTGAACGTCCTGAGTTGAGAATATCAGGACGGGGGTTTTACCTTCGATTCACTGGGAATTGTACCATTATTAAATAAAGAATAAAATAAATAAATAAAAATATAAAAAAATGACCCAAAAAAATACCAAACGTGTTTAAAAATATCATTGGATTGGTAGAAATAGAACTGTTGGATGGGAGGGAAAGCTTTTTGTCACCGAGACATTAGATCTTTTGTGTCGTGCCCTTGTAGTTTTAAAAAAAGATCTGAGATTTGAAATTAGATTATTTAAGTTTATTTGATCTGTCCCGGTAGCTCAGTGGTCAAAGTGTCGAGTCTGGTCATCCAGAGGTCGCGTGTTCGAATCCAGCCGGGACATGACAAGTTTTCCTGCCATTTGGGATTTTTATATAACAATACGTTTTGAAATTACTGACCGACCTCAGTAGCTTGATAGATAAGGCGGTGGACTTGTAACCTGGAGGTCGGTGGTTCAAGTCCACATTTAAGCATAAATTCAGTAAAGCAATTTTGAGTAGTTGTGATATCACCATCAACACAAATATGACAACGTTTTGGACTTTGCTGCTGGAATAATTTCGACCTGTGAGTGCTGATTGCATATGTTTCCATCTGGGCGATGGGATCAACCACCCCTTGGCCAATTATTATTACTACTATCAGACTGAAGACCTGGAAAAAACTAAAAGAATGAAGCTCAAGATTAGTGCCAGTATTACTTGAGCAATGCTATCATTAGTCAAGTCTCACGATTTTATGAAGAGGAAATTTTCGAAAGCATCGAAAGCAGCACGATCCTATCTATAATGAAGAAAATTTCAGTTCCAAACAATGGCCGCCACTTTTGAACGCTAAGAATGTTCGCATTTTCAATTTCCTGTTCAAACCGTCCCCAGACGATCGACAAAAAAATCAAATTCCGGCAACTTCATTTTAACCTCTGCAACTTTATTTAAAAATCAGATACCTAATCGACAAGGAACGAGCTATTGATACTCGTATTTCCGTCATGGACTAACAACGGGCCGAATTGAAAAACAGGAGACCAGCGTCGATGGTGCTTTGAATGCACCGCTTCTCGTAGGATCACCGAAGTTAAGGAAAGTCCAGCGAGGTGAAGATTTCGTGATGCTGGCATTCCTGCCCGACCAAGGCTGGGTGAGGTTCATTTGGGTAGCAGGTTTGTGAGTTTCCTTGGAATGGAGGGTAACACCCTCGTCGTGATATGAACATGCAGTTGAAATGGACGGTAAAAAAAAAAAAAACAGGATTAGATTGCCCTGAACAGTTCAGTTAATTTTAAGAGATAGTGGCTTGGATTAAACAATCCTAGAAGCAAACAATAATACATTATAACTAATAGGCCGGTTGGCTGGCGCTACTTGACGAGCGCTCGCCTCCCGGCGAGCTTGATACAAAAGTGCGGGGTGTTGAATGTGAAGATGGGGCGGGAATGTTGATACTTAAAAGTTGCTAAAAAAAAATGAAGAAAAAAAAAAATTCTATAATTGAAAGAAAAAAATTTAATATAACTTATGAAGATTTCACGTGTTAAGAGATAGATTAGATTTAATCTAATCCTGTTTCATAAGTCTCCCCTAAAGTCAGTCAAGAATCTTCAGTCACCTCACTTCAGAATCTCCACTCGCTGGGAAATGACGAAGCAGCTACGCACCTCACGTACTCATAATCAGACCTGGGAGCTCAGTGGTCAAGGAGGTCGCGGGTTCGAAACCCAGCCGGGACATGACAAGTTATCCTCCCATTTGGGATTTGACCACATGCTAATGCGTCGTGGGCTTATTGCAGGATTAATGGGACTTATTAGTCATAATTGAGTAGTATAAATAAGGCGATATTATTATTGTTATAAATAAGGCTACTGAAACTGACTGGATAGCGGAGCGACCGGATTGGAACTTATTAGTCCTAAACGAGCAGTATATTATTATTATAGTATGCTTAATTAGGAGGACAGAGTACAATGTTAACAGTATAAAATTAAGTAAAAACAAACAAATGACAAAATAAATAAGTAAAAAAGAAAGTAACACTAATGTCCTACCAAAAGGGCTGCCTGTGGCAATCTCTTCCACCCTAAAAATAATAAGGCGATATCATTTTTAGGTCGATGTACATATTTGAATTTTAATTGATACGTATAAGTGATAGGTTTAAGAGTTATTTATCAATCCATTACGCCGGAATTAGTTTTTTCTCGTTTTTTTTCATTTGTTCATATTTTTTTTTTTACCAAGGACCCATCCTAAGCCATTTTTATTGGCTTTTTTCATGTGAAATTATGTTTCTCTGTGATGATTTCTGACTTAGAAATACATTTGAATTTTTAAAATTGACCGTTTCACGGAGAATTTTTTCGAACGTGTAAGATGAGCAGTTAGACTTCCAACTCTCAAATGAAATTTTTATTTTTAATTAAAGAGTTCACAGCAATGGAACTTCCTTTTTGAGGTGAAGAATTAAAGAAAGTTGAAGAATTTTTATTGTTTTCGTGGAAAGCAGGGATGAGTTTCTCTTATTCTCTCCCTTTATATGTCTCTCTCTTTTTCTCTCTCCCACTATCTCTTTCTCTCCTTCTTTATTTCTCTTACTCTCTCTCCCTTTCTTTTTCTCTCTTTTTGTCAAACACCCTCTCTATATCTCTTCCCCTTTATCTTTCTATATACTCTCTATCTTTATCTTTCTCTCCCTTTCTCTATCTATGTACTCTATGTTTCTCTCTCTCTCTCTTTCTCGCTCTTTTTTTCTCTCTCTCCCTCTCTCTCTATTTCTCTTACTCCCTCTCCTTTCCTTTTTATCAAACTCTCTTTCTATCTCTCTTCCCCTTTATCTTTCTATTTACTCTTATCAGTCTTATCTTTATCTTTCTACTCCTTCCCTCTCCCTTGCTCTATCTATGTACTCTATACCTTTTGTCCGACCTCAGTAGTTTGATCGATAAGGTGGTGGACTTAGAACCTGGAGGTTGGTAGTTCGAGTCCCAATGTCGGTAAAAAAATTGGAGCGTAAGTTTGATTTCTAGATTAGCGGCACTATTTACAGTGTGAATCTCTACCTAGTCCCTTAAGCCTTAACCAACAATTTAATTGACCTTAACCAAATTTAAAAAAAATCGCTACCTAGATTATCAGACCAGTTCCTTCAGCCTTAACCAATAATTTAAAATATGAATTTCTTACCTGGATTACTAGACTAGCACCTTAACCATTCACATCGTAGAATCCTTTTCACCTGTTCTTCGTGTGAAAAGTTATTAATTTTACTTCTCTCGTGTATACAAACCTCTCATTTTATTTATTATAATATTTCCTTTAATGTTTTTATACATTTTCATTTTCATAACGTGTTAAAATAATTGCAAACACACCAGAAGAGGTCTGGAAATTGTTTGTTTCTCGGGAGCTACAGTGAAGACAAAGTTTTGGCAGTAAATTTTCGAGCGAAAAATTTCAAGGAAAACGAACAGCTGTTGAAATTTTCTTGAGAAAAAACCCAGAAGTTAAATATCTTTTGAAATATTCTTGCATAGGATCGAGTTGTTCTTTCTTTTTTATTGTAATTTTTTAACCGAGGTTTCGTTGTCCTTCAGTTTGAAATAATTATTCATCATGTTTTTCTACGTTTTATTGTTTGTAAAGTATAGAAAGTATTGCTTTTTTTTTTCACTTTTCACTACCTGGTAAGAAAAGTTTTTGAATTGTTATGAAAATGATCGAATTTTTATAATTTTACAATTATTTTTTTTAATAGGAGTGGGAGTGATATTTTTTCCAAAATGTGGGTTGAATATACCTAGCATATATCTATCAAAAATGGTGCACCAAATATTTTTTTTTAAGTTGAAGCGCCTCTTTCAGGGCAATATAAGTATTCAAAGGCACCTCTGTATCCAAGGTCGAAAGAAATGAGCAGCAGAAGGTATCCCTTACAAATAACAGTGTAACCAAATTTAGAATACAATTTTTTTGTCGCCTCGGGGATTGAACCCGTGACCTTCCGCAATCCGCATGGCAAGCGAGTCCTTAACCACTGAGCTTGCGCGCTTATTAATTTACGCAGTCACTCATTCATTTTTATTCATTTTCACTCAAGCACTCACACACTCATTCACTGATCGCTATATCTCCAGATCGATAACACCTACAACATTTTAATTCACAATGAAGGTAGACAATTAAATTTATGTAAACTTATAGTGAAGTTATATTTTATTTTGTTCACATACTATTCAAGTAAAGTCACACAAAGTTTTTGACTTTGGCAATCCAGAGAGAACACTTGCTGCGTTACCTCTCTGGATTGCTAAAGACAATCTTTGTGTGAGAAAAATGCCCGCTCTCATGTCTCCTGTCACTCGGGCTAAAACGTCGCCAACTCCCTGAAAAACTGTTTTGTCTTCAAGCTCCACGGTCCAAATGTCTCGAATGCTAATGGTTGGAAAATATAATTCTGATTTCGGATGAAGCTGTATTTGGCGACCTTCTTTTTGTCGGCTTCCTCTGCAGCAGACCCAGCTTCCTGTCGAGTTTTGGGGAGATAAGTTTCTGCTAATGTGTGGACGCAGGTACAATCCCAGACTAAGGTTTGACCTTTCGACCAGGGAACCAAGGTCATGCCATCAGGCCGCTTGCCGTCATCTCTGGATAATCCCAGGGGTTCTAAAGTTGAGGGAACATGGATGGAAGATAGAGCCCGCTGAACAATATCATTCAGTTCTACATGACGAGGGAAGCGACCTTTCCCTTTACAACAACTCAGACCATGTAAACCATCTTCCTTGATTTCTGTTCCACACTCACACTATTGACGCTTGAAAATAGAACAACCCAGGCGAATACCAACACATGTTCTGAATGATATATTTTCCATCAAGGTTCCGATGTTTTTAGATGGATAAACTTGAAGCCAAGCTCCAGATTCTTTTTCTTGAAGTGCTAGAAAACGGGCTTTTTCAATATCATTCTGAAAACTGGTGTTATCAATTGTTGTTTCAATACTTATTTTATCCCATTTCTTTTGAACATGTTTCTGGTTTGGCTCAGGTAGATTTCGCCAAAAATAGACTGCCACATTTCTACAGCTTCAAGTTGTAGGTGTACAGAACATTGATCCATTGAAAGTATTTGAGAGACCAAATTTTGAACACCGTAACTTGAGCCAAGGAAAGCTGGAAGAGCAAGACTACTAATTTTTCTTATACCAATACCTCCGTTGTTGATAGGAAGTGTTGCAAGTTCCATTGTTTTTCATTCAAATTAGTATTGAGTAATGATTGTAGAGTTTGGAGTAACAGGTCGTCAATATCTTTCATTACATTTTCAAATTTCCAAAAGGGGTATGTCCTCAGTAAGTAGTTCAACTTGGGGACTAGAAGACAATTTTTGAGAATGACATAAATCATGTGAGAATTTAAATCTTCTAAACGGCTCAACAAAAGTTTCAAATCTTCAACTTTAGGTAGCACATGATTTTCAAACCCATCTTCAAATATAGGGGCTCCAAGGAGATTGAAACTTGATTTGTCGACAACACGGATACCAGGAGACACCACATTGAACTGGTCAACAATATCATCATTGATATGATCGGAACAGAATAGAATCTCGCATTTGTTTGAATTCACTTTCAAACCAATATCCTTTGCCATCTCAATGATCTTTTTAAAGTTATCCAATACAATATCTGGTTTGTCTGCGAGTGTAGCATCATCAAGGTACCATGTGTTTAATTCAGTTGTCAAAGATTGTACAATAGGATGGACTGTCAAACTGAACAACAGCGGTCCACAAGGGTCCCCTTGCTGGCAGCCTGTCTCAGATGATATCACATCTTTACCAAAGAACAAGAAAGAAGGTTCTTTGTAACATTCTGAGATGAATGAGTAGATATGTGGAACAGTTCTTTTTACTTCATGGAGCATAGAATCGCGGTTTATACTATTGAATGCGTTGGAAAAATCCACTTTCAAGATTATTTTCTCGCTGTTCTCAGCTTGAGCCAGGTAAGTCCGGACTGCATGGATAGATGCTTCACAGCCTTGTCGCACTCCTACGCCAAGTTGACTGGGACTGAGGTAACTCAACAATTCGTTTTGGACATGGTGGCATGCTATTTTTGAAGTTAATCTTCTGAATGAATTGCCTACAGCAATCGGTCGGATTCCACCGTCTTTTTTTGATAGCGCAAATAAGGAAGCTCCATACAGTAAGGGACACACTTCTTCAATAACCCTACCAGACAGCATGAAATTACAAAGATCTGTTAGAGCAGTGAGGACGCGTTTTCCAGCTTCGCCTGCAGAGTAGGAAGTCAGGTCTTTGAAGAATTGAGGCTTGAAACCATCTATGCCTGCCGCAGAACCATTTGGAAAGGACGAGATCCCTTTTTGTACTGCTTTCTCATCGACTACGACAAAATCCAGACTAGATTCAGATGGAAATTCAAGTTTGCATTCCGAACAGGATGTTTCTCTCTCAAAGTGTTCAGTGTTGTAGAGTCAAATGGTGCAAACGTGTCACTTGAACTGAGAATCCGGACGGCACCTTTGATATCGAACTCTTCAATTTTACATTCAACTCGTTTTTCAATAGATATATTGTCATGCTTAGTTACATCAGGAGTTGAAGTCAAAGAAAATTGAGTAACGTTTTCTTTGATTTTGGACGTTAAACTTTTCTTCTTATTGTGATCAGCACTAAGAATCATGTAAGAAAATAACAAGAGGTGTGACCATGATTCTATAGAATTCTTTCGAATACAATCTCTAATGACTGCACAAAGCTTGTCAGCGACAGAAAATCGTGCACCCTTGGGAATTCTTCGTAGAATTTTTAAATTGACCTTAGCTGCTGAAAGTTTTTCTCTGAGACTTTCTATTGGGGTTTGGTCTTCATCAACAGAGAGATGAGCATCCTGATGTTTCTTACTCACATGAGTTCTTAATGTTCTTTCGTTAGCAAAGGTTCTGGAAGGACTAAAAGGGCATGGCAGTCTTTGACTCATAATAATTGTTAATAAATCCACATTTGCTTTTTAATAATAAAAATTGACTAGAATAAAAGACTTTATTTTAGTAAAACTCGATGGAATAGGGAAAATTAAGATCAATTGTAAAAGTTTAGGTTCTCATTTTTTTTTTTTTTTTTTTTTTTTTGTGAAGTAATTTGTGTACTCATTTTAGATATACAGATCAATCAAAATTCATAGTATTTTAAACAACATTACACACACAGGACACGGAAGGAGCCCAGAACATTGCTTCTGGGCGTCCAGTGGGGTTAATATCCCCATTTATCCTTCCACCACCAGGACACAACCATCATGGACACGGAAAATAGAGTATGAAGGTTCCTCTTGATATACTTATTAATATCGAAAAGGTTTTAATATCTAGTTGTATAAAATCGGTATCATCCAATGGCGTCGTTTAAACTTTCCTTTTTAATCAAATTAAGTACACTAAACTTGTCGATTATAATACACCCGGTTTTTTATGGATACATTTTTTTTCTCCTCATTTAACTATCTGAAACATAATTGTTTACTACCGTTTCTCCTCCCTCTTTCTCCTCCTCCTCCCAAATCATACCCCCCCCCCCTTCCGCTATTCCTTCCTCCCCCCCATTCAAAAGTTCTCAATGGCCTTCGACTCACCAAGAATGTCTTCCCCTTTCGGTAGAAAAAAGAAAAATGAGAAGAAAAAAAAAAATAATAATAATTTTCAACGAAAAAACATCTCGTAAACATGAAAGTTAAAAAAGTATAAATTTTTATTACGTGGAAAGAAGATCTGGGAGGAGGAAGGGACTAGTTTTCTGTGTTGGGGATGATCAGTTGGGAACTGATGGTAGAAAAGTTTGGAGATTGGATTTACACTTCTTTTTTTACAGTAATAATAATAATAATAATATCGCCTTATTTATATATAGCTGTACCTAAGCCAAATGTGTTCAAAATTCCAAATGGAAGAATGTCGTGTCGGCTGGGTTTCGAACCCGCAACCTCTGTATTACCAGTCAGACGCCTTGATAACTGACCTACCGAGACAGACCTGTTGATAATAATTATTGATAAATACTCCGTGGCGTAACGGTTTTGAATACTGCCCCTACTCCAGAGATCCTGAGTTCAATCCTCGGTCGGAGCAGATTTTTCACACGGAAAAATGTGTTCTCTCCGTACATGTGAGGCTGGCTTTTCCGGCCCTACCCAGGCTGGCTGAGGTTAATTTTAAATAAATAGAATCGTTGGCGTTAGGAAGGGCACCCAGCCGAAAAATGTGGGCCAAAACCAACCAACCTCAACCATGAGTTTGAACAACGTCGACCCTGTTTGAGCGGGATATGATAGAGTAAAAGAAGAATAAGGCGTCGATGTCAATAAGGCGGTAGACTTGTAACCTTGATGTTGATGGTTCAATCCCGAGTTCAGCAAAGTTTTAGGTGTGAGTAGCTGCGGGTGTGAGTAGTTTCGAGCGATTGGACGGTAAAATCGCAAAAAAATTCCACAACACCATGTTCTGATGGATTTACTGCACTACTAATCCTGGGTGAGAATTGTTTATAATCCGTGTACCTAGATAGTTTTCCAAGCAAAAGATGGGTAAGGCTCTTCGTGTAGTAACTCAAATTTAAGGTAGGCCCAATTTAAAAATAGATCAAGATTCTTCAAACACCAAACCCTGAAAAAAAAAATCATTGTTAGGTGGTAGAAAATGCTTTGAGCATTGATCTTGTCTGATGGTACCCTTCCACTAAAGATTATTTATATAAAAAAAATAATGTATTATTATAATAAAGAAAGATCCTCAGTTCTATAGAACTTTGAACTTCCAGGGTTTAGTGGCAGAGAATGCCTAAGGCTAATTCCTAGTTAATACTTAGCTCCGGATTTCAAAAAAATCGTAAATAAAAATTAGAAATGTTAAAAAAAAAAATTATTTAAGTTTTTTTTTTATATAAATTTATTGTTGATAGCTTTGTATAAAAAATTAAGTATAAATATTAAAATAAATAACCTTCGGACAACCACGAGAATCAAAACCCATTCCTTTGTTTTAGGGGAACTAGAACTTTTCAAGCAGGGTGTAAAAATAACAAACTCCAGTTGTAGAGAACTTGCTTTTTTACTATCGAGAGCTCTGAAAAAAAAGAGACACATAAAATAAAATTATGATGATCCAAAATAATGATTGGAAATAAATTTCTCTAATGAGGACCCGGGCCAATGCAATTCTGTCTGGGGTGACGCATCAGAGTGAATCTCATTTGAGTTTGAGTACTTTGCATTTGAGTCTAATAGTTTGTGTTTCACTTTGCATTTGAGTATTGAGTCTCACTTTGTATTTGAGTCTAATAGTTTGAGTACCTCTTTGCATTTGCGTCTAATAGTTTCAGTCTCACTTCGCATTTGAGTTTCACTTTGTATTTGAGTATTAACACTTTGTGCGCCAAGCCCAAAATCGTGATTTTCCCCTGGGGCCACGATACAAAGGATTGTCTCTCAATATGCTTCAAAACTAGATAAGTGAAAACCAAGCACACTCTGATCATCCTCAGGAGGCTACGCTTCAAATTCTCAATACAAAATACACAGTAGTGTGGCCCATACTGAGAGACAATGCTTCAAAGAGAGGTCTAGTGTCTCTCAAAATGAGAGACGTGGCCCCAGCGGGAAGTCGCTGTCGCTCATATTGAGCGACGTGGCGTACAAAGTGTTAAGTCTCACCTTACATTTGAGTAAAATAATTTACCAAGTAAGAATGTATTTTCTATGTGACATTATGCCATAGTTTAAGTAGTTTAGCCAATAAGCATACACCGGAGGGCACAAATTGAGGAACTGAAGCTGTTTTCCCACTTAAGTGTTATAATTTCTATTGTAGATAATATTTTCAGATGAATTTTGTTTTGCATAACAGGAAATAGACTAAGAATGTGCACTGAATAAAAGAAAACACCAGGAAATCTTTGCAACTCATGGAATCTAAATTTGCAAAACACAATATTATTATTATGAAATACTTTTTTTTTTTTAAGTGGGGTTTAACGTCGCTTTCAACTGCCATGGTCATATCACGACGGGGGTTTTACCCTCCATTCGCAGGAAACTCACAAACCTGCTACTCACATTGACCTCACCCATCCTGAGTGGGGCCGGGAAAAGCCAGCGTCACGAGAATTAGAATTTGAATGGTCACCCATCCAAGTCTTAACCTCGCTGAATGTCGCTTAACTTCGGTGTTCTGAAGGGAACCGGTGTATTCAACATGCCATCGACGCTGGCTGAAATACTTTACTTGACATAAAAGTGTGTACAGTACAAATAACTATTATAAACATTTAATAATGGAAACAACATAAACAATAAAAAGAAAAAAATAGATAAATAAATAAACACATATATTATGTCCTAACTAAAGAGCGAGGTTATTGCCTATAGCAATCTCTTCCACCCAACCTCAATATCACCCGAGCCTTTTTATATCCTACTAAAAAGCGAACTAGAAAAAAAGCACTTCCAAAATGACAACTCTGGTACTCGAAAAATAAATTTCAAAACTTATAGCGACATAGAAGCGGCAACATTTGGACAATGAAAAAATCTGGCACAGAACTCGAGTAGAGAAATATGTATGTCTGCATGGTTTTTATTTCTTGTTGCAGATATTACTTGTTTCTGGGTTCGAGTCAAAAAATTTCCGACAAGAAAAAATAAACTTTTTTGCTCTACAAATTTAAACACTCCGCTCAGCGTTTTACAGTTGAGCATGCTGAAATACTGCTGAAAGCATGTACATAATGTACCAAAGCACAAAATACGTTGATAAGTTGTAGTTCTGGCGTCTCCACTAAGTTGTAGTTCTGGTGTCTCCACTAAGTTGTAGTTCTGGCATCTCCACTAAGTTGTAGTTCTGGTGTCTCCACTAAGTTGTAGTTCTGATGTCTCCACTAAGTTGTAGTTCTGATGTCTCCACTAAGTTGTAGTTCTGGTGTCTCCACTAAGTTGTAGTTCTGGTGTCTCCACTAAGTTGTAGTTCTGATGTCTCCACTAAGTTGTAGTTCTGATGTCTCCACTAAGTTGTAGTTCTGATGTCTCCACTAAGTTGTAGTTCTGATGTCTCCACTAAGTTGTAGTTCTGATGTCTCCACTAAGTTGTAGTTCTGGTGTCTCCACTAAGTTGTAGTTCTGGCGTCTCCACTAAGTTGTAGTTCTGATGTCTCCACTAAGTTGTAGTTCTGATGTCTCCACTAAGTTGTAGTTCTGGCGTCTCCACTAAATGGTGGTAAAAATTCATACAAACCAAATTATTTTTCTTTTGCATACTCCTTCTTTTAATACAACACATTTTTACTGGATTCTCTATTTAACAGGTAAAAGTTATCCTGCGAATTTAGGTGGGTATACTAATAATGATATTTATTATTAATCATTTTTTACAACAACAACAACAACAAAAAAACATGTAGATAATGATGGGTGTTAACTTAAAATTTGTACTGTAAGTATTTTTAATTTCTTACATAAAAAGATAAGTTATTTTTAGCACATTATGAATACTATTTTACAGCATAGAATGTATAAATAATAATATTTCCAATTGCTGAGTTCAGATGCCAGAATTATCCTACATTTTGAATAATGTACAGTTAAAAACGGTTACCCTAATACTTGATACGCTCAATTTTGAAGAAAAAAATTAAATTATCTTTTTAATAAAAAAATTGAATTTCCGCGATTTTTTTTTCTTCAAAATTGTTACCTTTCAATCTCAAAGACTTTTAAGGATAGTATTTTGTTCAAGTCTTTGTATTGCATTTTCATTATAGCCCCTGAAAAACATAATATGTTAGATAGTTTTACTTGAATATAGTGTAGTTTAGTGTAACCACCAAATTTGATGGTAGCCACCAAGAACTTTAAAGTCACCAGAAGTAACGTAACTTCCGGTATCTCAGGAGAACTAGTCGTATATACGTACATATTCAACATGTTATTGACAACGGTTCAGTCAAAATTTTCCGTGAGATAATACATGATAATTTTGTAAGAATGAACATCTTAATCAGTATTATTTGCTATCATGTGTCAAACACGATGGTGATATCACAATTATTACACTCGCTTTACTAAATTTTTGCTTAATTTGGGACTCGAGTCACCGACCTCAAGGTTACGAATCCACCGCATTATTGATTTAGCTAAAGTTTTTGAACCTTATTAACTGAAGGTACATTTTATTTGCTAAAATCTGTTTCCTTTGGAAGCTAAAGGTGTCTTCTGAATAGGAAGCTATGTAATAATGGTGATATTTTTTATTATTTCCTCTCTTTCTCTTGCCTTCATGAAAATTATAGATTTGTGGGTTCTGCCTCGCCACTTAATTTATGAGAGCTCCCTGTCTTACCATATCTCGGCAGATTCATCTCCTTGGCTGTGGCCTCTTCAGTCGGATTAGAGGCGTTGACTTACTTACTTTCTTACTTACTTACTTTCTTACTTACTTACTTATCCGTGACCAGGGCCGAGACGACCTTAAGTCTGCTCAACATTGCCTCTCCATCTTTGTCGATCTTGTGCTGACTCTATCCAATTATCTACTTCCATCTCTATCTGTTCAACTAGACTTTTCCGTATCTTAAATATCCTAATAGCTTATGTTCGCCTATAATTCCGCCACTAGTCGTTCATCACATTGAAGCAGAATTTTTCCTCACGAGGTAGGAGTGGACCACGAACATAGATTATTCCTCATTTAGGCATTTGAGAACGTTAGAGATGTCATCATTGATCACGATTTTTCAATTTTTCATACAAAGTACACATAATTCCATACACTTTCATCCATCCACTAAGTTATAATTCTGATGTCTCCACTAAGTTGTAGTTCTGGTGTCTCCACTAAGTTGTAGTTCTGGTGTCTCCACTAATTTGTAGTTCTGGCGTCTCCACTAAGTTGTAATTCTAGTGTCTCCACTAAGTTGTAGTTCTGGTGTCTCCAGATATAATTATCTATATACTTATAAAAATAATAATATTAAACTGAAAACATTGGACTGAAGATGAAGGTATTATTCCATTCTATTAGGTGGCCCTTTCGATTAGCGCCATTACTTGCTTCTTCCATAATATATATCTTACAATATTTCTAATATATATTTATGTATTATACAGTCATACACCATACACTGACACCTTTTGAGTTATGGGCCTTGCGATTTGCCTTAATGACACAACGGTTGTTTAGTATTTACTCCACCGATAACATCTATTGAATACTCACTCTTACGTCTTAATTACATAGGATTCAAGGAAGGAAAAGATTTATGAACTTATATGTACGAGAATATAAAATATAAATATTTTGATAAACACGTGCACAATCACACATACCTAGGTTGTAGAAGATGGAAACTTTATGTCAAAGTAATCGATCAAATTCAATATTCTCCATGTGCTAATACATCTTTTAATTATTTTTTTAATTTGGGTTTAACGTCGCATTCAATTACATGGTCCTATAACGACGGGAGTGTTACCCTCCAATCGCAGGAAACTCACAATCCTGCTATCCACATTAACCTCATCCAGCCTGGGTTAGGCCGGAATGACAGCATCATGATACATCAGAAAGTTCAGAAACACTCAGCTACAAATGAAACACAAGATGAATGTCAAATTCGATCAATATCCGAGCTGAATTATGAGCTAAGTTTTTGATACAAGTCCAAAGGGACGGGGAAATAAGTCCAAAAGGAGAGGGAATAAGTGTCCATGGGGGAGAGATGAGTTTTATTTATTTACATACGTAGGTCTGTTTTCAACAAAACTCTCCATAAATCCTTCTCCTCCCACTCTCTAATACGTCCTAGATGATAAAATCGAAGATACCGTGTGACAAGTGACTTTCTCGTAGAAATACAAGAAGCACATCATTATTTTGTGACCAAATGACAATTGAGGCTCTTTCACCCCCATCATTTGTCCGGTAGATGATGTGATTCATACTGAATATGACAATTACTTGAAAAGAATGGCCAACGTTTTAAGCGCCAAATGGAATAAAATTTATTCCAACGTTATAGATCAACTTGTTAAACAACACCGTAGAGGATTTCAATCTAGAACGAATATGATCAAAGATAAGAATGGGACAGTACTTGTTGGAAATGATAGTGTCAAAGAACGATGTGCTGAATATTTCAAAGAATTACTAAATTTAACACATGTGGAAGAAATTTTGGAAATAATACCAGAGACTGCAGAAATAGAAGATGAACCACCAACGATAGAAGAAATAGACAGTGCAATCCAACGGCTCAAAAACAATAAGTCACCAGGAGCTGATGAAATTACCTGTGAACTCCTTAACACTTTGTGCGCCACGTCGCTCAATATGAGCGACAGCGACTTCCCGCTGGGGCCACGTCTCTCATTTTGAGAGACACTACACCTCTCTTTGAAGCATTGTGTCTCAGTATGGGCCACACTACTGTGTATTTTGTATTGAGAATTTGAAGCGTGGCCTCCTGAGGATGATCAGAGTGTGCTTGGTTTTCACCTCTCTAGTTTTGAAGCATATTGAGAGACAATCCTTTGTATCGTGGCCCCAGGGGAAAATCACGATTTTGGGCTTGGCACGCAAAGTGTTAAGAACGGAGGAACACGCCTAAAGCAAGAATTACAAAAACTCATAGTACAATGTTGGGATAATGAAGTTCTACCAAACCAATGGAAAGATGTCATACTTTACCACTATACAAAAAGAATGACCCTACAGACTGTAACAACTACAGAGGCATAGCCCTTCTTAACAGCGCCTACAAAGTTTTATCACTAATCCTGTTGTCACGTGTAGAATTTTATGCAAATAATCAAATAGGCGAATACCAGGCTGGTTTCAGAAAGAACCGATCGACCACTGATCAAATACATGCACTAAGAAACATCCTAGAAAAGAGAGTAGAACGTGATATTGATACATATATCCTCTTTATCGACTTCAAAAAATCTTACGACTGTTTAATTCGTAATGCAATATGGAATGCTATGCACAACCTTGGTATACCAAAGAAATTGATCAGAATGACAAAAGCATGTACAGAAGGATCATTAAATCAAGTAAGAGTGTCGGACGATGTATCGTCAGCTTTCACTGTAGACAGCGGAGTAAAACAAGGTGATGGATTATCCCCCCTCCTTTTCAACATAACTCTGGAAAGTGTCATCCAAGACCTGTGGAAAGATGAGTCGTTAGTGTGTAAATTACTGGCGTACGCTGACGATATAGCACTCATGGGAAACTCTATAGACGAAGTAAAAGAATGTTTAAGAATTGTAGAGAAACGAGCCGCCAAAGTTGGCCTCATCATGAACTCAGAAAAAACCAAATTCATGCACGTATCGAAAATAAATACCATGAATTGTGCTAATATACAAATGAACAATCATATATTTGAAAGAGTCGCTGATTTCAAGTACTTAGGCGTAAACATCAATGAGAATAACAAAATTGAACAAGAAATCAAGAACCGTCTGAACAACGCAAGTAGAAGCTTATACTCAATGAACAAAATGCTAACATCTAAGAAAATATCAAAGAATGCAAAAATAAAAATGTACAACACCATAATACAACCTGTCCTATTATACGCCTGTGAAACATGGACCATCAAACAAGATATAATAAGACGAATGCAAGTTTTTGAAAATCGAGTTCTTCGCAAGATCTATGGACCAACTTTTGACTTAGAAACAAACATGTGGAGAATAAAGAAAAATGTTGAATTAAAAGAGCTCTACAGAAAACCCCTTATTAGCAATGTCATAAAAGCAAGAATACTACAATGGGCAGGACATGTTGTAAGAGCTGAATCGGAATCAAATATTAAGAAAGTATTAAATCTTCATTATGACAAGATCAGACCTAGAGGACGCCCAAGAAACACATGGGAGGGTGGTGTAAAAGAAATACTGCAAGAGATTAATATTCAAACAGACTATAAAACATTAGCACAAGATAGACAAGAATGGAGAAGGCTGGTGTGGGAAGTCAAGGACCCTCGTGGTCTGTGAAGACTCAGGAGTAAGTAAGTAAGTTATAGATTGGATAAGAACTCAAAAGCAAGTCTATCAGTTATTGCCACAGGCAATAACCTTGCCCTTTAGTTAGGACATAATTCTGTATGTATTTATCTATTTTTTTCTATATTATTGTTTACATTCTTTCCATATTTTCATTATTTTATATATTAATTATTTGTATTGTACATTTATATATGTCTTTGTATCTAATAAAGCATTTATTAATAATAATAATAATCATTCGCGCTGTCTCTCTTAGACTCAGAGGTAGCAGAAAAATTGTAAGGAGTCTACCTTATGAAGATGGACTGGATTGCCAATGATTTACTGCTGATGTGCCATACTTTGATTTCTTTTAAATCTTCTTCTTCTTTTAATTTGCCTTTTTCTCAAACCTACTTGGGGTCGGCATTTGTTCCATGAATCCTTTCCTTTGTCTTTCCATCTCATCTTTGTTTTCTTTTAAATAAAAATACTAAATGTTGATTTTTTGAGCTCTTTCCTCTCCTGACTAGGAAGTAAAGCAGCAATAGACACAGCATAACGTTTCAATTGTGTTTTTCTCAAATAATGTTTTCTTTTCCTATTTGTCCATCAGTCCCACCCCCCTCCTCTCCAATGTTTTTCTTTCTCTTCCATTCAGTAAATTATCAGGACATAAATCTGTCCTTTGCTCGGTCATTTTCTCTCTTTATTTCATCTTCATCCCTTTATACATGACAATCCCTTATAATAAAATCTTTTATGGACTTTTGGACATCCAATAGATTAAGGGTGTCTCAGAAAATATTCGGGAAAGAAAAAGTCAAAAAAAAAATTTACACACTACTTCCAATACTCTGTTTAACCTGCAAAACTAAGACCAAACACTTAAATAGAAGTAAGTGCTAGTCCAAACTAATAACAAAGTTTTTACTTTCAAGTTTGGTTGATTTTCATGTTCATTCTTGCATCGGAACTTTCAGACAACGAAGAAAAAATCTTCTTTGGGTTATCATATTACCATTTCCTCAAATACCTCATGTCGAGCTCGTAAAATCACCACTGGTCGTACCTCATACAAGTGACAACTTCTATTTCCTCACGAGATTTGGCTCGATCCCTATCCAAATTACACAGAGTAGATTTTTTCCCAGCCGTGATTTTAACCTCCAAAGCTTGGTACGCAAGACAACTCCACCACAATGACTCCAAATTTCCACAGATAATGCAATCTTAAATGCAATCTTAAAATATTCTACCTTACCACTGATACCCTTACCACTGAACCCGAAATACATTTATATCAGTATACATAGAAAAGTAAGAAGCTTTACTGACAAATTATATATTCATAATAAAAAAAATATTATGTTCATTGTTACATATTGGATGTCAAACTTGTTGAATTTAGATGTACATGAATATCAGAGCATACCAGAGTTGTTTCGAGCTTATTTTCTCTCACCAGCTTACATTATATTGTAAAATTCTCCAGACGGATAAATAAGTTAATCATTGTGTCTAATTAAATTATATCAACAGAACTCTACATGCTACATTAATTACACAAATAGCCTCAACGATTCCATCCCACCCTATTCGAAGAAAAACTCAAAACGGTCAGAATATGAACCATCAAAGTTGAACCTCCCCCTCCCCCCTCGCAAACTCTCCCCACCCTTCTTCCTGTTCCAATAATAAATTAAATTAGGCTTTTGAGTATAAATTAGTGGACGATGCCTCATGTTCCT
Organism: Bactericera cockerelli; assembly: GCA_024516035.1. Taxonomy (NCBI): domain Eukaryota; kingdom Metazoa; phylum Arthropoda; class Insecta; order Hemiptera; family Triozidae; genus Bactericera; species Bactericera cockerelli. The sequence continues at coordinate 4,386,724 of CM044956.1, read as the reverse complement.
TAGAAGATTTATTCCTGTTTGTCCAGGAGAGTTACGACCGCATATCGGACACACTTTTCGACTTTGGAGGCTTCGCAAAAGGTTCTTTCCAAACCCATTAGATGACGTCAGAGCAATAGATTTTCTTAATCGTTGACGTTTGAACAAGGGTGAGTTATGTCAGGGTGGCCATCTTATCAGACGTGAGAGAGGAGCTATTTGTCTTCCTTCGAAGACCTCTGGGAATCGTTCAGTGGCTGTGACTGGTGGAGAAGGAAATGTATTCTCTTGAAAGAAGTTACATTCTTCTGAAAGAAGACACACTCTCTTTAAAGAGTTGAACGAAGAAGCCGTCTCTTGAAACTTTCTCTGTGGCAAATATTTGCATCTTTACTGGTGATTAATAAGGTTTACCTTGCTTTATTTGGGGGAGCGGCTCCGGTTTTTAACTATCCGCTATATATATCTCCCTTGCCTTTATCCCATATTAGCTTATGTTGCTTTGGGGTCGGCATTGTTCAACCTCATGGTTGAGGTCGGTAGGGTGGAGCACGTTTTTTATGGCTGGATGCCCTTCCTAACGCCAACGATTCTGTTTGATTTAACGTCCTGGATTAGGACGGGGGTTTTACCCTCCATTCGCTGGGAATCGTACCAGCTACCCACATTAACCTCACCCAGCCTGGGTAGGGCCGGAAATAGCAGCCTCACGTGTTTGGATGGAACAGAATTTTCTTCGAAAAGTCTGCCCCAGCCGGGAGTTGAACTCGGGAACTCTGGACTACGGGCAGTAGTCACAACCATTACGCCACGGAGGCTGTGTGTACACAGATTAAAAAAAAGGGGGGTAAGTTGGTTTGCCTTCTTGGCAAAAAAGGAGTTTAAGTTGGTTCTCCTTCTCGTCAGAAAACGGGGTCGGTCAGGTTGTTTTGTCTTCTCGTAATTCAACCTTTTGCTAAAAACTGAAAAAATCCACAGTAGTCAACATCCAGGCAAAGTTTTTTATGTTTAAAAAATAAAACAAGAATAATTTTATTACATCTAAAAAATTAAGTACAAGTTAATCAATATTAAGACTATTGATACTCAAGAAACACTGTTGAATCTGTTGATACTCAAAATAAAATACAAACTATATAAAAGAAGAAAAAATGAAGTTTGATTAACTTAAAATCCTGTTAATGAAAATTAACCTCACGTCGAGAATAGCTGCAACATCAAAAAGGTTTAAACTGAGGGGTTACGAACCAATTCTTCACCTCGTTGGACGTTGCTTATCTTCAGTAATGTGACGATAACCAGAGTATTCTTCGAGCCATTGACGATGGCTTGTGCTATTTTTTTTTTATAATACTAGCTATTTTGCTTAATTGACGAAAACATAAGGGCAGATCTATTTCAATTTAGCTAATCGCATTACACTTCCCATAATACTCGTCCATCATGCACAATGTATTACTCTCTTCACTTCACTTTGGAAATGAAAATTTGCCCCTTCCCTCCATAAATTTGTACTTAGCTTTTCCAATTTTGAGTTCGGGAAACTTTTTTTTCCAGCAAAAAAAAAATCACAATAATTGAAAGTTTAGGCATTGCAATTGAGGCTATCCGATTATGGAATGAATTCCATACTTGTTATTAGAGGAATTTTGCAAGTTTCCAGGGATTTAAAGAGCGTATAGTTGTTGCAGTTGATAATGTAGCGGTACTAATAATGGGATTTGGATATTGAAGATACAAGTGACTTTATCGTATATTTTTTTTTCTTTTTTACAGATAATATATTTCTGCCATTTGCAATTCAGCGGGCAAAGTACTTAGAATACTTGAGCAATGTCCTCTCTGCCTTTGGTGCCTTTGGTTCTCCTGTATTTTGTTTACAAATGTTGCCAACTTTGTTTATAGATATTGAAGAAATATTCAAGGTTGGCTAAATTATTTCAAATGTTTTTATAGCTTCCATGTTGATGCCGACCACATTCAAAGGATGTTGAGGAGCAATTTATAATTCTCCAATAACCAAAGTGCATAGCTGTGAAAGAAACGATAAACTAAGCAACAAAAATGTATTATTTAACTAATATTTAATAGTTGTTAAACTACCTTTTTTTTTTTTTTTTTTTTTTTGAAAATGGTTTTGTTTTATTGATGTTTTAAACAATTACGTTTTTAACATCTAGATAGAAAAAAATGAAAAATACATCGAGATACTTTAAATTCAATTACACATAGAAATTATACATAATGCAAGTAAATAAGAGCTATAGGTAAATAAATATAAATAGATTGATTAATTAGGTAAGTTATTATATAGTAGGTAAATGAAACTATAATTAAAAAAAAAAAAAAAAAAAAAAAAAATTGAGTCTATATTTTTAAAAATAATTTAGTGTGATATAAGAATTTCATACATTGATCAATAACCTCTGGGTCATCTTCAAGTATAGATTTCATTGTTCGTCCTAATTTATATTTTCTTCTCATATCAATCAAGTTCTGGCAGTCTAGAAGCCAGTGGTTAATATAAACAGGTGTTTGTCTACAAAATTCACAAGAAGGAGGGTCTTTTCTCTCTAGAAGATATTTATGGGTCGCTAAGCAATGACCTATGCGTAGTCGAGTAAGCACAACTTCTTCATGTCTAATATTTCTGTGTGATGACTTCCACTCATGTATGTTATTTTTTATCTGCCGGAGTTGTCTACCCAGGATAGCATTCTGTTTCCATTCGTCCGCCCATTTCTGCATTTGGGTATTCTTGAAGTGGGCTTTGAAATCACAGGTGGTGTATTTATTAGTTATTTTAACTGTATAAGCAGTTCTCGCCGCTTTATCTACCATCTCATTTTCTTTTATGTTGGAATGGCTGGGTATCCACAAAAAATATACTCGAGTTCCAAGAATACATATTTCATTTATCTTTATCATGATATTTTTAATTAATGTAGAATTATTGTTAAAATTGAGTTTTAGTGCCTGAATGGCACTCTTAGAATCAGAGCATATCATATAGTCTTTAAAACAATAATTTTCTTGAATAGACATAAGTATATCACTCAAGCATAGATGAATAGCCATCAGTTCTGCTGTGTATATGGAAGCGATATTATTTAATCGAAACTGTTTCATGTTACCATTCAGTAAGTAGGCTCCGCCTGTAAAGTTATTGGTTTTGGAGCCGTCAGTAAAACAAAATATTTTATCTTTATTCTCATTCTTATATTCCAAGTATTTCTGTGTAATTTCTTGTGGCATCACATTATCCTTCTTGGTGGATATCAACATTGACACATTAACTTTAGGTAACATCCATTGAGGTTCTTCTTTATTTTGTTTAATTAAACATCTAACGTCCATATCAAAGTCCGCTAGTTTTTCGACACGGAGTCTGATATTAATGGGGTATCTTGGACTGTTAACATGTATTTTCAATTGGTTATTAAATAATATGAAGTAACATGGATGGTCAGGGTTCCTCGCAATATTACTTACATAGTTGACACATCTAATATTTCTTCTCACTTGAAGGGTAGGCTGTCCACTGTCCGCCAGTATACTCACAATAGGTGAGGTTCTAAATGCACCGGTGATTATTCTCAGCGCGGTGTGATGTATGACGTTTAACTTGGCCAGCTCCTGTGGCCTAGCAGAATCATACACAATAGACCCGTAGTCTAGTATCGGAAGAATGTATGCATGGTATAATCTCATCAGCGTTTTTCTTCTCAGGCCTTTTCTTCTGCCGCTAAGTATTTTCATGATATTCATTGCTTTTAAACTTTTATTTTTTATTTCTTTAATATGACTAGCCCATGTCCACCTTGAATCCAGATGAACTCCTAGCCATTTAATCGTGTTTTGGAATGTTACTCGATGATTTTGAAATTCTAAGTTCATGATGGGTTTTCTCCTATTTCTCGTAAAAAACATCGCATAAGTTTTTTCAGGAGAGAAAGTAAAACCATTATCTTTCGACCATTTATCAATATTATTTAACGTTTGTTGCAGGGTACTTTCGATCAAATTTAAGTCATAGTTCCTCATGTATATTATGATATCGTCAACAAACATACCGTGCATCACGTTACGTGGTATACACTTGGTCAGGTTGCTTGTGGCGATGTTACTGAGGTCCCCGCTTAGCGATGAGCCCTGCCGGATACCATTAGCAAGAACTCGAGTTGATGACAACACACCATCAATTGTGACGCAGATCTGTGGGTTTGACAAAAAATTATCAATATAGTAAAACATTGGTCCTCCTATATTTTTATCAATTAGTTTCTCCATTATTGTAACTTTAGAAATTCGGTCGTAAAATTTATTTATATCGAGAAAGACTGCTACAACATATTCATGATTTTGTAAGGCTATAATCGTTTCATGTTCGAGTTGTACTAAATTGTCCATGGTAGACCTTTGTTTTCTGTTTCCATTCTGGAAAGTATCGGCTAGCTCTCTGTCTTCAATTAACCACTTGAGTCTCTTGCTTATCATCTTCTCTAATATTTTGTTCATGCAGCACAAAAGTGAAATTGGTCGGTAGTTAGATGCCTCCGTACAGTTTTTTCCCGACTTCAAAATAGGTACTATGAGCGCCGTATTCCAAAGGTTGGGAACAGAACCTGTTCGCCAAATATTATTAAAAAAATCTAGAAGTCGTCTCAGTGCAGCCTCTGGTAACTGCATAATTAATTGATAGGAAATGCCATCCACACCCGCAGCTGCAGATTTACAGTTTTTGAACGAGGTAATAAGTTCGGTGTATGTGAAAGGTAAGTTATAGTTTTCATTTTCTGTATTTAATGGAGACGTAAAATTGGGTTTTCCTGTCTTATAATTAATAAATTCATCACAGTAAACCGTATCATCTGAATTCTGCTTATAAAAGTCAGCCAAAATCTCAGACATTTCTTTTTTATTACTTGTTAATACCGAGTTAGAATTTTTCAAGCATGATATTGGTTTATATGGTCTTTTACCCTTGATCTTCCTAAGTTGGGCCCACATATCATTTGTTGTCAAAGGCTTATCTATGGATTGAATGAAATTTTCCCATGACTGTTCTTGTTTAATTCTAATAATTCTTCGCGCATACGCTCTACATTTTTTCAATTCAATAAAATTAATCGGAATAGGATTTCTCTTGAAAATTTTAAGCGCTCGTTTTCTGTTCTGGATGGCCTCTTTCACCTCCTCGCACCACCAGGGCACATACCTTTTACACTTACTAAGGTTTAACTTCGGGATGTTCTTGTTCGCTGCTTCTAGGATATTCTTATTTATTTTTTTCAAACAGTAATTCAAATCAGTTACATCTTCAAGATCCTCATGGAACGTGATGTCATCCTGGTATTCAGTCCACTTGGCTTTACTAAAGATCCAGATATCTCTCGATATTTGGTCTTCTGGGCTGTAACCATAATTTCGCAATTTCATTATTATAGGATAATGATCTGAGGAATTCAAATCGTCATGTACATTCCATTCTATGTCTACAGCTATAGACTGTGAACAAAAAGTTAGATCAATAGTAGACATCACTCCGTACGAAAAATTTACATGTGTAGGTTCAAAGTCGGTGTTTAATAACATTATATCATTATTAATAATGAAATTTTCAATCTGTGTACCATTATCATTCTGATAGTTTCCTCCCCACATTTCATTATGAGCATTAAAATCCCCACAGAAAATATATGGTTGAGGTAGTTGGGATGTAATATTAACCAGGTCTGCTTCACTTATTTTATCGTTATTAGGCCGAATATAAATTGAACATAGAGTAATATCATATGAGATACCTGGTATTTTAACACGCACGGCAACAACTTGAAAATTACTCGCGACAGTGACTTGTTGTGAATAATACTTTTTATGGATCATCAGCATGACTCCTCCACAAGATATTCGGCCATTCAAGAAGTCTTTTCTGTGGAATGTATAATTATTGAATCCAGTGATTAATTTGTCAGGCAACAGGTGTGTTTCTTGGAAACAAATTGCTAAAGGTTTAAATTGTTGAATTAATAATTTAATTTCTTTTTTCCTTATAAGAAAACCATTGCAATTCCATTGCAATATTGTAGGTATTAATCTATTAGTTGTATTAATATTAGGTTGTACTTGCATAGTAAATAATTTAAATACATTTTATTATAAGTAAGGAAAAAAGGAAGAAGAAATAAAAAAAAAAATGTAGACTAGAAGAATAATAATAGAATAAATAAGTAAATTAACAAATAATTAAATTGTAAATATATATTTATAAATTAAAGATAAAAAAAAATAAATAGAAGGTGTGTCCTATAAAGATAGATCAGGACTTGGAACACCTCCTATTTTATTGTAAATATTATCACCATCAGTATTTTCAGGATTAACCCTGTTATGTTCAGAATAATTACCAAATTCATTTTCAATATCCATCTGATTGGAATCATTTTTGTCATCAATACGAGTATTAAGTAAATTCTCTTGTGATAACTGGGAGTTATATAAAATATTGTCCTGACTATTAATTAAAGCTACTTGATCGTGAACGCCATTAGCAGTTTCGTTGCGGGTGGACGGGTGGAAGTTGTTCTTGACCTCTCCTATCTGTCCAGCTCCAACTTTAGCATTCGGCTCCTGACTTGGTTTCGACTTCTTAGCATCATTGGCATTATTTGAAAAGATTCTTCTCTTGGAGAATTTACTCGTATCTCTCATCTCTCTTGTGTATTGCTTGGTCTGTCTAAAAATATTGTTACTTACATAGGGTAGGGGTGGCGGAACAAACTTATCTATATTGGGTCTTGCTTCTCTGTGTCTGTTGCCTAGTGCCGGGAAATCCATAGACTCAGTGACAGCGAGTGCAGCATAACTGTTCTGGGTTCTCACTTGGTAGGACGAATTAATGGGTGGTATCATCTGGGCAGCTTCCTGAAATACTAAGTTTCTCATACTCATTAAATCTTTGATTTTCTTCTGCCGGGTCATTTCGGGGCATTTGTTATCAGTTGGTTTATGTTCACCTTTGCAATTAGTACATCTGACCTGATCTGGAGGACAACATACATGGTTACTGTCCATTGATATTGTCATATAGCAATTATTGCAAATATGCGTATTTTTACAATATTTGCTTGTATGTCCAAACTTGGAACATTGAAAACACTGGACTACACGTTGTACGAAAGGAACACATTCAATCTTACAGTAGTATAGGTACACATGTGATGGAATGTCTTGACCATCAAAGGTTACCTTGACACTTCGACTATTTTCATAAGTCGCCTGATTAGTAGAAGGATTAAACACTTTTTTCTTCAATCTCTCCACAGCTCTAATACGGTATTGCCTCGCATCAATGGATTCAATCAACTTATCATCTTCGAAATCTTCATCCACATCACGCAGAATACCTACCCTGCTAACATAATTGAGTGGTATAAAGGGATTATATTTCTTTCTCATTTCTTCATTCATAACTATTTCATTGGCAGTCTTAGCAGAAGAGCAGACCACAAGGATTTTGGTTCTATTGAGTCTTTTAATCTCTAATACTTCTAACTTATTTGTCACGACTTCGTAAATCAGCATACCACATTTTTGATTACTGATAAATTTCGCATCAACATCAGCAGAGGCTTTGTATTGCACGAGCACCCTGTAGCTATCATACGCATAATTTTCTTGATACACTATAGTTTCTCTCTCTTTTGAATTGCGCGGTTCTCCCCCGCCAGCGCCTGCAGCGACCTCCGCGGTGGGAATCGTGAGACCCCCACCCTTCTCCCCCTCCGTCATGGGAACAGCTGATCAAGACATCATCTTGAAGCCGTCAAACACGGAAAGCAAGGAAAATCTATCATTAAATGTCAGCAAAATAGTAACTGGCTGAAATCAGCAAAATATTTTGGAAGAGTCCACCTATAGAATAAGGGGTGGCAAATTGAGCTAAGAAGTTTAAAACTTCGTAAAAAAGCACTAAATCACAACTTTTTGGTAAAAATCAATGTCTCAGATTAAACCTTGAATGAAATAAAGTATCTATGCAAAAAATCACTTCAAAAAAGTAGGTTTTTCACTAGAAAACAATTTTTATTTGAAGAGCAAACAAAAACACTTCTGTATATGTTGTTGTCACGATCGCCAGGAAACTACCTTAGTAGTTTGATTGATAAGACGGAGAATCTGGAACCTGGAGGTTGGTAGTTCAAGTCTGAGCGTAGATTTGGTAAGGCAAGTTTTTTTTTAAAAGTAGTTTTATTAACTTTTGTAAAAATACAAGGTTTAAAGAGAAGACATTAATGATGGCATAAAATAAATTTGATGTTTAACATTTTAACCAGTGCATTTTTTGTTAGAAAATTTCTATCCACCAAGAGCACATCAGTTACTGAGAAGTGATTGTGTGAATTTAGTTTTTACTTCACATCTTTCAAATATAAGAGCCAGCGTCGATGGCGCATTGAACGCAGCGGTTCTCGTAGGATCACCGAAGTTAAACAACGTCCAGCGAGGTAAAGAATCCGTGATGTTGGCATTCCGGCTAAACCTAGGCTGGGTGAGGTTAATGTGGGTAGCAGGTTTGTGAGTTTCCCCGTCGTGATATAACCATGCAGTTGAACCAAACCCAAAATTGAAAAAACAAATCAAATATAAAAGCTACGACTTAATGAATACACATTGTCTCATAATTCATTACCGGAGAAAAATATGAATAAAATGTCTCAAATGTGGGAGTTTTCAATTTTTTACACAAAAAAGAAGAAGGGTGAACTTTATTGAAATCTGATCACACAAAGATAGAAACCCAAATTGGTATCAAAAACCCCAAGCAGAGGGCTCGATCAGCAACTGAGAACACGATAAATATTAATTTGAGAAATTTCCTTGGCAGCCACACACGTTCCTGAAAGAGGCCCTCAATGAAAAAAATTCCCCTCTTCCAGAAATACGTAAGTATGCGGGAAGACCTAGGCCAAGCGAGGGAGGCTCGTAGCATCCATATATCTTTCATAATAATACATTTCATATTATCAGAGAGAGAAATCTGCGAGCAAGAAAATGGAAAAATGAGAAAAATACATAAGATATAATTTTATCTAAAAGCAATTGCATGTATCTAGGGAGAAGGGAAAATAAAGAAGACTGCCCCAGATACTTGTAGAGAAACACAATAACTTCCCAGAGTACATTCATGTTGAAAATCTTCCAAAAAGTTAAACTTGGAAGGGAGGAGAATGTGTAATCAAATAAATCAGTGAGATGGGGCAATAACTCAAGAACGAACGGTTTGTTGTTTCCGATAAATAAATTATTTCGGGAGATGTAATCTGAATTATGCCTTGTCATATTTCCTCTCCAATGTTCACAGAGCTTGTCAGGCTTTGATCAGAAACTTCCTTCAGATACCCTCTCAATTTTTTTTCCTCTTTTAACCCTTTGACGCCGAGCGTGTTGTTTTCGACACAGGTACTTTGAGATTCAATAATTATTCACTAGAATACAGTATCATTATCGTTTCAGTGTGAAACAGTTCCTTGACTTCTTATCTTCAAATCCATCCAGCGCGATTTTTGAATTGTTTTGTTTACATATCTAAATTTTCATTTGTTGCTGAGATTTCGAGAGTGCATCATCGCATGCAGTTTTACCGACTTTGATAAGTTATTTCTTATGTTTCCTGGTCGATTATGTTACTGAAAAATTAATAGAGGTAGCTAATATACTTATTAACATATATTTTTAAAGAAAATTGTAATAATTAATTGGTAGGTGGCTGCTTTTGTCCAATTTTCTGCCGTGTCGAAAACGATACATCCGGTATTAAAAGAACGTTTTTTCCAAAGAAATAATTTTACTGTTTTTTCCTGATTTCTTCTGATTTTAGATTGATTATTGAGTCAAAACTAGGAAAATGAGTGACAATTTACCACTACGCAGCTAATGCTAGACCCAGCCCTCCTATTGTAGCTCCCATTCCTATCACAAGTGCAGCTAGTGCTAGACCCAGCCCTCCTATTGTAGCTCCCATTCCTATCACAACTGCAGCTAGTGCTAGACCCAGCCCTCCTATATTGTAGCTCCCATTCCTATCACAAGTGCAGCTAGTACTAGACCCAGCCCTCCTAATTGTAGCTCCCATTCCTATCACAACTGCAGCTAGTGCCAGACCCAGCCCTCCTATTGTAGCTCCCATTCCTATCACAACTGCAGCTAGTGCTAGACCCAGCCCACCTATTTTAGCTCCCATTCCTATCACAACTGCAGCTAGTGCTAGACTTAGCCCACCTATTGTAGCGCCCATTCCCATCATCACTAACGTTCTCCTTAAAATACTCGTTTTAAACTCACTAAAAAATCGTCATTTTATACTTTTTTAACAAAATCAGTTTTTTTCTACATTCTTGTTCCTTTAAAGCCCGGTGTGTCGTTTTCGACACGGATTCATAACTTTTTACTGGTAAAAGCTAGAAAGCTGAAACTAACGCCAAAAGTCTTAGAAAACCATCAGGATGAAAAAAAAGTTGGTTGCGATTTTTTTTCCCCGGCCAAATTAATTCCGGCGTCAAAGGGTTAAGAACGAAAGGAAAAAAATCCAAGAAGAAGAAGAACAATAACAACAACAACAACAACAACAACAACAACAACAACAAGTAGAAGAAGAATTCATAGGATACAATTAAGAAGAAGAAGAAGAGGAAGAACAAGAAGAAGAGGAAGAAGAAGAATCCATAGGATACAATGAAGGAGAAAAAGAAGAAGAACAAAATATCCTCTCTAATGAGGGCACTTAAAGTGGTTGGCTGTTCCTGATATGTTGACAGTAAAATATTGCTGTCCAAATGAAGGATTTTTCTTTTAAATATTATTGTTTGTTCATTTCAATAAAAGACTTTTTATGTACAAGACATTCCAGTAATAAAAAAAGTGTATGTTGATTATATTGTAATTTTCTAATCAATCTCGTTAATAGGACAATCCCCTTAGGAAAGAGAACATTTTGGATATGGACATTTGTGTATTGATTTTATTTAAATATGCTATGCCACTAAAACCACTAATATAAAATAGAATCTGCTGATAAGAATAATTGAGAATGCATTATGTAAAATCATTGCAGAAGCAACAGGAAAGGCATCTCTAAACTGTATGCAAACAAATTTGACATTGTACTTTAATGCTTTTTACTAATAACTAAGGGTTGGGTGGAAGAGATTGCCAAAGGCAATAACCCCCCCCCCTTTAGTTAGGACATAATTATATTATGTATATATTTATTTATTTTTTCATTATTTTTTTCCTTCTCTTGTATTGTATTTTAATTTGTAATTATTTGTGTTGTTTATAAACCTTATGGCCCATGAATGGGAATAGTCAATCCACATTATATACGAGAATTTTACACACATTAAAAGAAAGAAAGAAAAATTAGTTACAATTCTATTTGTCCATGAATTTCTTGTAAAATATTTATTTATCTTTATTTATATAAAAGAGAAATATGTACGGACTTTATCTTTGTGTGTCCGAATTGTTTAGACGAATGGGAAAGAGATAGTAAAAAAATCGATTAGAGATGACCCCAAATGAAATTTCCGTACAATTACAGGAGAATTGTCAAAAGTCCAAAATTCGCACCACGCACCGCAAAGCAGCTATAATAAGAACACTACACTTATTGTTGAAAGTAAACTAGAGATGGGTGTTCCCATTAAATATACCTACCCTTACTCGATGGTAGTGGTAGTCAAGTGGTTAACGCTCTAGTCTAGTACTCCAGGTAGCGTAGGGATCCGTTAGTTCGAATCCCACCCAGTGCATGCACTTTTCCTCATGAATTTGAGTTTGTGACAACATTATAATAAGACTCTCAGGGTTAGGTGGTAGAAAATGCTCTGAGCATTAACCTCGCCTGGTGGTTATCTTCCACTAAAGAGTATTATTATTATGATAACTCATGAAAAAAAAACATAACAACGAAGCAATGTATCATAGGTAAACATGTTTGCGCGGATATTTGACATACGAACTACAAAATTACATCCCGGAATCCTGCATTTCCTTACACACGATTGCTCCGACCTGCCTTTTTTCATCATTAAATATTAACATTTGAATACTTTAATATTCGAAAAATTCGCGCCATAAATTTCGTTCAAATTACATAAACATAAATATTATAATAGGTACATAAGAATAAATTATGCTTCCCGTATAGGTAACATGTAATGCAATAAAACCGTCATATTTATTTGAAATTTATGAGCAATACTCTCGCCCGCTTATTCGCAGGTAAGTACTATATGTATAGTTATTGTATGTAATGTATATTGTATACAAGCTTATCTATTTATGTTCAGGTACTTTATTTACATTATGTATGGTGCGTTAAATTGTAGTGGGGGAGATGGTTAGTATAGAAAAAGCTTTTTCTTCTTATTTATTTATTTTTATTTATTTATTTATTTACACTTTATTTATTTTTACAAAACAATCATCAACAAGGAAAACAATAATTTAAAAAAAAAAACTTAGAAATATGTACAGAAATAATAATAATAATAATAAGGATCAATAATAATTACAATTGTTTTGTAACCCGGGGCGAAGTTAATGCCTTAGGCATTCTCTGCCACTTAACTTCTTTAGTAGTAATGTTTTCACTTTCTATTATCTGTAAGCTACAGAAGGTATCGTTTTCGGTCAATTTTCTTCTTTTAATATGTTTATTGTACAGTGATATTAATAAAAATTAACAAATAAATATAAATGTATGTTCTTTGTGTTATTATATCACAATTTTAGTGGGTAGCACAGAATTGTAGGAATTTTTCTTTTTATTTAAATCTTGTGTATCATTTGCCCATAATTCAGCCACTGGTCTAACTGTTTGCATTAACTGGTTGTATCAACTGTTTTACATCCCAACTGTTTCTAACTGTTTGTATTAACTGTTTCACATCCTAACTGTTTCTGATTGTTTATATTTTTGGAATGTATATTATTTCCGACTAATTTCCAATATTAGAAAACGGAGCTATTGTGTTCGTTTTAAAGAAAAAAAATTATATATTTGCTCCGATATTTTTTTTTTTAAATTTCTTCATTTATTAATTTTGTATTTTATCGTTTGTATCATGCATAATGGGTATTGCTCGTAAATAAATGAACCGGTACACCCGGTATTATAATGTATGGTCCAATAAAGCACACATAGGAATGTGAGTTAGTAAGTGTAGGAATTTGTAATCTTTAACATTTGCCTTTAAATAATGGAATGAACTCCCGCCTGAACGTTAACGTACTGTGGTTGAGTGGAAGAGTTAGCTGTGTGAGAACCCTGCTACGCCAATTTAACTGAAATTAAAAACAAGGGTAACATTACAGTGGAGTAGAGTAATTGTGCTAAAGTGCTCTTTTCTTTAATAAGAATATTGATAAGTCCTTCTTCCTAGGCACATAATATTATGTGGAAAATTAGAAATACACGTAATACCTATGCTGTATCCGCGTCTGTATTTTCAATACACCTATGTACATTACGCACGGATACAATTTTTCCATGTGAATACTTTATTTTAGAAAGTTTTATTGTTATTATTCTGCCCCTGAGTGTATTCTTGCATACTCAAGGAGAAAAGAGCTTTCTGGAGAATTTCGACGGTTGAAAACGTTCAAGGACAATAGCTTTTTCTTACATTTTTTTTGGTGAAAATATCTAAGTCTAAACTTCCGTCAATGTGCTCCGGAACCGCTTTCGCATTTCTTCAGGGCACTTTACCTTTATTTTCATGCCATTCCGGAAACGATAAAACTCGGTCAGAATTTGGACACCAGCCGGGACTCGAACCCGCAACCTTCGGATCAGGAACCAATGCTCTTAACCACTATGCCATGGAGAAATATCTAAGTCTACAAACACACAAGTCTCGTTGACAAAGAAAAGGACTTGTACACATTACTTGGTAGATGTGTTGTGAGGGGGAATGCGTGTGGTTCTGAGTTCATGAGTTCTGGACAGCTTCCAGCTAACGAGGCCCACTAGGTCAAAACATATCAAAATCAGCATCAAACTTTATTCATACCTCTCCAGAACAAACTTCATCCATACCTTTCCAGAATAAACTTCATCCATACCTCTCCAGAACAAACTTCATCCATACCTCTCCAGAACACACTTCATCCAAACCTCTCAAGAACAAACTTCATCTCATCCATACCTCTCCAGAATAAACTTCATCCATACCTCTCCAAAACAAACTTCATCAATACATCTCCAGAACAAACTTCATCCATACCTCTTCAGAACACACTTCATCCATACCTCTCCAGAACAAACTTCATCCATCCTCTCCAGAACAAACTTCATCCATCCTCTCCAGATCAAACTTCATCCATACTTCTCCAGAACAAAGCTCACAGGTATTCTACAGCATCAAACTTCATCCATACCTCTCCAGAACAAAGCTCACAGGTATCCTACATCATCAAACTTCATGCATACCTCTCCAGAACAAAGCTCACAGGTATCCTACAGCATCAAACTTCATCCATACCTCTCCAGAACAAAGCTCACGGGTATTCTACAGCATCAAACTTCATCCATACCTCTCCAGAACAAAGCTCACAGGTATTCTACAGCATCAAACTTCATCCATACCTCTCCAGAACAAAGCTCACAGGTATTCTACAGCATCAAACTTCATCCATACCTCTCCAGAACAAAGCTCACGGGTATTCTACAGCATCAAACTTCATCCATACCTCTCCAGAACAAAACTCACAGGTATACTACAGCATCAAACATCATCCATACATCTCCAGAACAAAGCTCACAGGTATTCTACAGCATCAATCTTCATACATACCTCTCCAGAACAAAGCTCACAGGTATACTAGAGCATCAAACATCATCCATACCTCTCCAGAACAAAGCTCACAGGTATACTACAGCATCAAACATCATCCATACCTCTCCAGAAAAAAACTCACAGGTATTCTACAGCATCAAACTTCATCCATACCTCTTCAGAACAAAGCTCATAGGTATTCTACAGCATCAAACTTCATCCATACCTCTCCAGAACAAAGCTCACAGGTATACTACAGCATCAAACTTCATCCATACCTCTCCAGAACAAAGCTCACAGGTATTTTCTCCCATCCATCGTGAACCCCAAGAAGCGCCGCAGCTTGTGGCTTCTCGCAGACTTGGGGAGTATAAATATTTTATGAAGGAAAATAAAAACGTCTGGCACGGAAGTAAATCACGGGATGGACAGAGGAAGGAACTATAAAATTAGGAGAGCCCTTTCAGGACTTGCGGTCGGATTATGAACATTGCTTTCCTTTGGTAGGAAATATCTATGGGGGATGTGATGTATTTGAGAAATATTTAGATCATTCATACCACGTGAGCAATAATCAGTATCTGTTTTGATGTGAGCAGCGACCAGTGGCGGAATTATTGACTAAGTACTACAGTATATGTATTTAATATGCGTTACACATTAAAATTATGATATAACAACAACAAAAAAAAAAAAAAAACAACACATTCAATTTACCTATTGGAGAAACATGAGACAGTAAACCATTATTAATAAACCTGAAAATTATTTTTTCTCACCCTTATTTAAGTTATTAGAAACAATGTGACTTTTCCTACAAAATGTAGAGTATCTTATTCAGCATTAATCTTTTCTCTCTACATGTCCAATCCATTTTGAAAGAATCCGAGCAAATTTTAAATCGAACACTTTGTGTTATTATATCACAATTTTAGCGGGTACCGCAGTATTATAGGACTTTTCCATATCATTAATATCCCCTTATCTTATTTTTGCCTATAATTCCGACACTGGTCGCTGCTCACATAAAAGCAGCTACTTACTTATAAGTGTTGCACAAAAAGGTAGAATTGCAAACATTTAAATTGATTCATTTTCGTACATTGAATAATCTTCATTATTAAATCTTAATAAAATCTTCATTTCTGATATTTGAACACAATAATCTTAACAGGTGATGTATTATATACATGACAATATTGTATTGAATGAAGAATAGAATCAAAATCAAAAATCTCTTTAAAATTCCGTCTTCAATCGAAAGTTCCGACCGAAAGGCCGGCGGAGGTTTTATTCGTCGTCCTAATTGTGTACATGTGGAGTTTTTTCAATTTGTAGCAAACAGAATAGAAAGCTCTGTACACACGAATGGAAAGCAATAAAATAAGTAATAAAGCCAAAAGAACAACGCCAAAAGGAAGTGTAAAAAACAACAACAAAAAACAAGACGAAAGAAGAAACAGGACGAGAAGACAATAAATATTATTATAAAAGCGCATATTATAGCTACTCGAGCGAACTTTTTCTTGTCTTCTCGAGGGTGGGTTTTCGCTAATACCCTCCATGTTGTATCGTTTATATCACATGCTCGGGAAACGCACATTTAGCTTACGATTCGATGATAATTTCGCTATAAAAAGATAGTTTCCTTGTTGAATTTAAAAAGATAGTTTCATTGTTGAAAACAAAGATAGTTTCAAACCTTTCAATGCTATTTAGTTCAATGGCAAACACATAAAGGTAATGATTTTTTCGTTGTTGTGAGATTTCTGTTTCATTTCAACAGTTCACAGTTTGATAAATAGCTAAAAACTTAACTTGCTGGTGTAAAATAAGAATAAGAGTGACACCTTGTAATATCATTAAGTGAAGTAAAGAGATGTAGATGATGGAATATAAATATAAATATAATGTACAAATCAATATAAATATGTAATTAACAATAATGCTACGAGGTTATGATTCAATGGGGAGATTACATAATCTGAGTTAATGGTCTCTTCTAAATATTCATTGAACAAACTACGGGTACAAGTTAGTCGTTAAATTTTGAATTTTCGTTGCAAAGGTGATCACAGCATACAACAACAATTATGAGAGGAAAACACCCAATTGAAAACAGATATTAAATTAATGAGATAAGGTTGAGAGGGTTTAGAATATCTATGTCTATGCTGGATGGCCCCATAGTCTCATCATTATTCTCTACGTTCCACAAAGGTGAGCAAAACTCTTCATTACAGGTATGTGTTTTCAATTACAGGTATGTATTTGTAATTGTGGTGGTTTCCCTTGTACTTGATTTCAGTAAAATTAATGAGCTCCCATTTTGACTCAAAATTTGTTTGTTTGTGTCCACTGTAATTCTGTGACGTATATCCTATCGTTATGCTCATTAAACTCTCATGAAGTATTTGAATAAGAAGAGGAAATCCCTCTGATTGTCAATGTGGAGTTCAACTCAGTTGTACACATCTTGGAATGTCCTGTTCTCACACCTATTCGAGCATCCCTATCTACCCCTCCTTCTCTAGAGGATAATAATGACGCGATGGATTCTCTGATGTTTTACCGAGAGCTCGATTATTTAGAAAAATCTATACCTACTTGGAAACGGTGCAAATGACCATGATGTTAAAGCACCTAAAAAAATGGTATTTGAAATTCCCATGCTAGGTATTCAATTTTGTTTTCTGGACATGTAAAATTTTAAACCACTTTTCCATCAATTTTGATGTATGTAGGTCCACAAAAACACTCCCAACTGATACCCGAATTGCAATTGCAAGATTATTATAACGATTTTTCCAAAATAGAAATTACTACGTAACCGTAACATATATTTTAGTAAGATAATTGAAGCCATGAAGGCAAAGTACGAGTAATTACACCAAAATTATTTTTGGTATACACGTCTTTTTTGGGTTGAGGGGGGGTAGACTTCGGTTTCAACTATGTGGACATATCACGACGAAGGTGTTATCCTCCATTTACAGGAATCTCACAAATCCACTACCCAAATTAACCTCACTCAGCCTGTGTAGGGCCGAAATGACACCATCACGAAGTCTTCACTAGGCTGGACGTTGTTCAACTTCGGTATTCCTTCGAGAACCGGTGAATTCAACGTGCCATCGACCGACAATGGCATACTTGTCTTTTCTAACGCCCAATATATCTTATCTATTTCTTCAACACCCTCCTCGTAAGGAGTAAAGTACATAACTCCCGCCGGTATCTCAAGTTCAATTTCCTCCAGCTCAAGCCACATCAACTCGCCTAGACACAGGGTACAGAGGAAACCCCATTCAAACACTAATTACTGAACAAATCCCTCAAAGGCTTGCATCAAGCAAAGTGCTCACTCAACCAAATGCCCCTGCAAGACGCTCCCCGGCAGAACTCGACACGATCATTTTGCAAAAAAAACGATTCGACTCATTAATTTCCTTATTATTCAGTTGACCTTTTCTGCAAAAGTTTCTTTCAGCGTGAACTTTTCTGCCTCTATCAGCGCAACCCTTGCTTTTACCCTTTCGAGAAATAAAAAAATACTGCTGGCGTAATTTCCTTTCAAACAGGAAGCCTCTGAGAAAAAATAAAAATGCATGCAAACATAAGAAAGGCTATAATAAGGTTCTCTCGCTGATGACTGAAATGTTCAACGCCAGGACGGAAATGTTGCCTATTGCTTTCATGGCATATATTAGTGGCATGCGTTAGCTGTAAGTACTTATGCAGAAGTCAGTTTTAAGTACCCATGCAGGCGAAGTGCTTACAACAATGAATGATGAAGAATTTTCTTGCCACCATGTATTGGTAGAGAGTGGTGAGTGCATAGGTGTGTGCTGAAAGCTTTTCTTTAAAGATCAATTAATATAGAGTTTAGAAATTTGTTATAAAAGAAATGCCAATGATTAATGTGATAATCATTTCTCCGTTAAATGACACTCGATTAATAAAACGTTCGATGAATAAATTACCAATGGCAGATAATTCTAACAATTTGGTATTACTTACGATTCATAGTACCCTTCAATAATACCCCCAATAACATATAAACTACTTTGTTACTACATGTAGGTACCTATATTTTATTGATTGTACAACGTGTCAATAAGACTACAACATTAGTTGGGATATTGAATAGTTGAAAAAAGTTAAGTTATCATATTTGTGTCAATTACTTTCGTGATAACACCACAACTATGCAAACTCACTTTACTAAATCTATGCTGAAACCGGGGCTTCAACCACCGACCTATAGGTTACAAGTCCGCCGCCTTATCGATACAGCAATTGAGTAGTTGTCTAAATTTTTCTAATTTAATTGTGATATTGTTCATAATAATAAGCTTAAATGAAATTTAGACATGCACCACGTCATATTAATATCATTCTGCAGCATTGTATACTCTTACCAAGACGAATTCAAATGAACACTTCAAAGGTTTTTATTGTCATTTTCATTACCATCTCTTTCTTCAAAATCAGAAGACGTTCGTTCTTTTATAGCTTCATTGTTTACACTCAGCTGACTTCTTGTTTTTCTGTACAATGCATTTTGTTCTAAGTTGTGCGCTATTTACATTATCCCTTGTTTCTTTAAGTTTTGTTCTTAGATTTGTGTTTACATTCATTTCATAAGAAAAAGCAATATCCTGTGACCCCGGGTTTTGGCTTTGGTGGTTCGCCAGTGGCGTGCCTCTAGAACTCCATGCGGGAGTTTGTTTGTTTTTCGTCAGAAGATTGTTTATTTTCCTGTCAAAATAAAGAACAATAACTTTTTTGCTCACTGGTTCTTTGTGCTGCCTTTTTGCAATTAATATTGTTTCAGTAATTGGAAGCAATGTCAAAAAATCAGTCCGTTAGTTCGTATGAAGAAAGAGCCTTGAAATTAGAAGCCAAAAAAAGATATTTAATCCTGTTCCATAAATTATAATTATAATTCGGTGTTTATCGTCCATTTCAACTGCTGGTTACCCATCCCAGACCCATCGTGTAAAATGGTTACCCATCGTGAACTTCAGCGACAGATTGAGAACTGATGTATTCATAGTACCATCGGCGCTGGCTGTGCCTTTTTTGGGCTTAACATCTAGATTCTAGGATCTAGATCATTTGAGACGAATTTAACATCATCTAGACTCTAGATCATTCGATTTTAGATCATTCGAGACATGGTTTAACAGCGAGATAAGGACCATTCTATTTGGGCCTACTCAGTTTTCTTTCAGTCGCCACTAGCGTTACATTTTTATTGTGCTTGATATTTACCCAAGATCTTTTCGTTCCATTTACCTAAACTCCAACATTTCACGTCCCCGTGACAGCTGTTTGGGCACCTCTCCTGTGGAGATATTTACTTGTGGCTGTATATCGAGGTCTTTCAGGTTATTTGTGTTTTGAACTGTTTGGCAGAAGAATGAACAAGGTAGTTACTGATAATAAGTTTTATCTTTCTTCTGTGTCAGAATATGTACCTACATTGTACAAGGTCCTTCTAGAATATAAGGAATTTTTATTTTTTTTTAATATCTGGAAGGAAAGTTAGCTTGAGAAAAAATACTTATGCCAATGAAAACTGTGAAATCTGCAACCTCAACTTATCTTATTTTGCCAATTCCGTACTTTTCCCTTTTCTAATCTAATAATTAGGAGTTTAATAATATTCTGCAGATTTTATAGTTTGAATTTAATTGATACACAAGAGAAAAAAGTTATACTAAGATTTTTATAGCTTAAAGTAATGAACTTAACACTTAACAGCCCTAATATTAAACGACACTAGAGCGAATATTATTGCTATAGTGATATTATTACCATGTTAATAGCAAATCAAAGAACTGAAATCAGATATCTAGGGCCAAAATTAATAATCGGTGGTGAACACTGCTATTAACAATCTCAGCTTTAGCATCGTTCATTAATTTGGGCCCAAGTCTTCTGCAAGGCGACCAAACGCCATATATTTTACCATACCACCAGGACTACACCTTCAGTGCTTTTTACATCAGCATCTGAATATTTATACCATCCACCACTTTTAATCTCATATTAATCAGGTGTGATTTACGAGTATAAGGGCAAATAACTTCTAGGGTTTTCTTTCTGCGTTGTTTTTTTTACCACTGTGAGTTTTAACTGATCTTGAAAATAGTACTCCATAAAATTGATTTTTATTATGATTAATAATGGATTGT
Source organism: Bactericera cockerelli (assembly GCA_024516035.1). NCBI lineage: Eukaryota > Metazoa > Arthropoda > Insecta > Hemiptera > Triozidae > Bactericera > Bactericera cockerelli. The sequence goes on along the minus strand of CM044956.1, from coordinate 4,365,699 downwards.
AGAAGTATGAAGGCGTTTATTTTATAATATATTAATTTTATGGAATTATTTAATTTTACCTGATTCAATTTAAGCCATTTTTATATAAGAACGATATTTACTTTTAATTTTATTATTTTACCTGGCAATGTATTAATTTATTTGACTTTGTTGATCCATGTACTGTTTATTGTTTTTTTATGATCAACAAAATCTCATTCAATTCAAAATGTTTGTGAAATAACGAATGTACATGTACAATTGTACATAGATAAATCAGAAAAGTGAATAGACTGTAAAAATGGAAAGTATGACGCCTATGGTGTGTACGAGTAAGGAGAGTGTATAGCAGAGAAAGGGTCTGTGTTTCTGTATAAAATGGAAAGTGTTGCACTGAGGGCTCTGATTAAACTACATTAACGGAGAAGGGAAATGTTTTAGGTCATTTACTTCAAAAGTACATGAGATAAACTAGAAGTACAGAAAATTGAGTTTTCTTAGTCTACTATTTTTTATCCTCTTCATCTTTTTTTTTCTTCTTCTTCCCTTTTTCTACTTATTACCTTTCTGATCTCGGTCTCTCTCTTTTTCTGTCTCTCTCTTTTTTTCTCTCTCTCTCTTTCTCTATTTCTCTTTCTTTATCTCTCTTCCTCTCTCTCTCTCTCTTTCTCTGTTTCTCTCTCTCTTTCTCTGTTTCTCTTTTTTTCTCTCTCTCTGTTGTTTGCATTCTCTTCCCCCTCTTTTATCACTTCACCCAGGTTTCAAGGTTATTCTTCTCACATCCCCCTTAACATCTCTTCTGTTTTTTCTCTTAATTTGCTTCTCTCTTTGTTCTTTCCTATATGTTCCTCGTAGTCCCGACCTCAGTAGATTGATCGATAGGGCGGCGGACTTGCAACCTGGAGGTTGGTGGTTCAAGTTCCTTGTTCGGCGTTTATTTAGTAAAGCGAGTTTTAATAGTTGTGACATCTTGTTCTTCGTTCAACTTTCTCCTATCTTCTCTTTCGTTGCTTCTCCAACCTACTAATTCTCTTTTCTTACTCTTTTCATTTCTTCCCCTATTCATTTCTTTTCCTTTTCATTTTCATTTCTCTTCCTTGTCATTTTTTTTTCCCTTTAATTTCTTTTCCTTTTGGTATTTTCTCCTTCTCCTCTCTTCGTACATCTTCTTCTCCTACCACAAATACTGCTTTTATTACCATCCTCTCCTATCCCAATTCTTCTTCTTTCAACACCGTTCCTTCCTCCTTCACTTTCTCTTCTTTTGCTTTCTCTCTTCATCGAATTCTTCTCTTCCTTTCCCTTTGTTTCCATATTCCACTTACTGTCTCCTCGTTTTTTACTTTCTTTATTTTTTACGATATTCCTCCTCTTCTCTCTCTCACTGTGCAATGAACAAGAACAAATCCCCATTGCTTTGAGGCTTTGTTTCAGACTTCTTACAGACAGAGCAAGAGAGAAAGATAGAAGAGATGATAAGATGCTAGAAGAGGGAAAAAGGGAGGAAATTTTACCACTAAGAGAGAGAAAAGGGAGAGAAAATGTTAGGTATAAAAACAAGAAACAGGAATGGCAAGAAGAAGCAAATTAAAGTTTTAATTAACTTCTTTTTCTTTTGTTGGAAAGAAAAAAAAGGTAAAAATTATATTAAATTTCCGACAAGTGGGAATCTTCAATGAGAAAAATCCCTTTTAAGGTTGAATCCCATTTGTTTATATTCCTGGCTTTCCCTGGGGTCACACTATGACGGTTTTGGGATTTAGCTGGAAGAATGGTAATTTTAGATACGGACAAAGGAATTTTAATTTAGGCTTTTTTTTGGTTAGAAAGGATTTAATTATTCAACTTTACCTACCTATCTACATTCATTGAGGTAAAAGTTGCTTATTTCTTGGTAATTTTTCTACATGTTGGTGAAATTTTTGATCGTAGCTTTGGAACGTTTGAACTCATAATTTCAGAGTAAGAAAAACGATATATTTCATGAAATGATGGATTAGTAAATTTCTTATTAGACTTACAAAAAACTAAGCTCTACAGTGTATACTAAACAGCAGTAACAGCAATACAATTGAAATTGTTCCTTTGCAATGTGCTTGTTGAATTTAATGTGCCTCTATACCTATATTTCACGACTAAAACTGTGCTATGTCCTATATTCTGTTGTGAAATATATTACAGAATAAGAATCTTGTAATATACAGTTAGCATGTTACATGTATCGTTCATACAGTTAATATTATTATTATGTGATCTGGTTGCAGAGTTTCATATATATTATTATGAAACACCATACAATTAACATTGCGACCTAGTAAGATCTATTATCTACAGTTAATATTACAAATTAGAAGAAAAAAAATGCTATACAATCTATTCATGTTTTCTTAAGTTTCTTATGTCATGCTAACTGTATATTACACAATTTATATATAATTGTAACATTCTAACTGGTTTATTTTAACTATTATTATTATTTACTGCTTGGAGTTTCACAAGAAAAATCCAATTATCACACCAACTTCTATTAGATCTATTGTGAAAAATTGATTTTTATTTGGTTTTAATGTCCTGATTTGAGATAATTAGGACGGGGTTTTTTCCCTTCCATTCAGCGGAAATCATACCAGCCCCCAATAACCTGATTTAGCCTGGTAGGGCCGGAAACGCCAGCCTCACATGTTCGGAATGAACAGAATTTTAACTAAAACTAGTCAAAATTATGTTACACAACAGTATAGATAACTTTTCATTATTTTGCTAAATGTATAGTTTATATTATTACATGAGACCTGACGGGATCACTCTTGTACCATGGAAAAATGGGGAAAGCATGGTGTGGGATTGTACGTGTGTTGGACACGCTAGCTTCATCAAATATTTCGAAAACAAGCCACACAAAAGGGCCCTCTGCTGTGGAAGAGGCGAGCCAGAGAAAGAGAAGCAAGTACGATCACATCATGATGCAGAATTTCCTTTTCATTCCCCTGGCCTTCGAAACCCTCGGCCCGTGGGGGCATCCGTACAACTTCTGGTCAAAGAGGTGGGACAATGTTTGATTGAAGTGACAGGCGACATAAAATCTGCATTTTATTTCAAACAGAGACTTGCTATGGCCGTCCAAAGAGGCAATGCGGCGGCCATACTTGGCACATTTCTTGAGAACCAAGGGCTTGATGAAGCTTTGGTTACTATGATTATACCAAATATTACCTTCAATTGAAGGTATTTTATTTTCTAGAATTGACTCTTACATGAGCGCTAAAAGTTAGTTTTTTAGTAACAGACTGACTATACCTATATTTAAAAGTGTAAATAATTACACCATGGCTAACCTTTTTTAACACATTAACTGTATACAGTCATTTTCTACTATGCTGTAGTCAAAAACTATTTGGTGCACATTGGAGAACCTGTAATTATTTCGTTAAATGTACATGTAGATTGTAAAGTTCATATGTTACATGAGTGCCAACTGTTAGTAACGTCATGCTAACTGTATACTTACACGATTGCTAACTGTTTGTAACATGCTAACTGTATATTCCGTCTCTACAGTATTTCCGTAGGTCATATGCTGCACAACAATCAGAAAACATGGTAATCATATTTTTAATACGAAATGACATGCAAATATCTAGCATGCATAATGCGATCACTTTTCTTCGTTGCGAGACTTGGTATAAGCTTGCAAATTCAGGGTTTTGTAAAAATGTTTTCCCGGAGTGCATGGTTGGGGGTGGGGGGGGGGGGGGGGGTTGGATAGAGGGGAAGGGGGGAACACACGTCACGGCATGGTGATTTGAGCTTTCTTATATGTTTTTTTTCCAGGGCTGAAACTTTTTCACTTTAGCGTCAGGAACTTGAGTGATGTAAAATACTTAGGGGTACCTCAGAAGCTGAATCATCAAGGACTCAAACCCCAGAGTCGATAGTTCGAGTCCCTCAAATGCGGAATTAGAACAAGGCAGGTTTGAGTGTTTTTAAGTCTTGTGGTTAGCGTGATTATGGTAAACTTATTGAAGAGAAAGTCTTCAATAAGTTTACCATAATCACGCTAACCACATAAGGTCTCATTCCATCTAAACGCTAAACTGATAAGGTCTCATTCCATCAATAACTAATAATGTCACAGTAAATTCAGGAATTTTCTTTGTAAAAACTTACAACCAAATATACCTACAAGACTGTCTAACGCTATTAAAGGTTTTACGGAAGACCACGGTTTTCTACAACGCCATAAATAGATAATTAGGGACCATCCCCAATGAGAGGATAACTTGTCACGTCCCGCTGGGTTTCGAACCCACGACCTCTGGAACCTCTGGATTCACAGAGTGCCGCCTTTACCACTGAGCTACAGGGACAGAGCTAGATAGATAGTTTGAAAATGTTTAAATGGCAGATAGATTTTGCCTGAAACCAACCCTGACTCAACTGATATGGTACCTTTCCAATATTAGAAAATGAAAGAAGAAATTCTTATTAATAAAGACCGGGTTTTTACTGGGAACAGAAATGTATTGAAATGTCTGCTTCAATAGGTTTGTTTTGAGTGGGTTGTTGAGATTTGCAAATGTTGGCAAATATTTGTGTAACGAATCTCTCTCATGGTAGATTTGAACTTTAATATCATCTCATCACGTGAAATCAAATTGTTTTCAGGTATTGCGGGTTCATTTTCTAAAAAGCAAGAATTGAATGCAACAAAGGCAATGATGATACATTCGAATTTAATATTTATACTTTATTTCACATTAAGAAATTATATTAAATAATTACCTTCTTAGTTTAAATTAACTTAAGAGTAAAAATTAGTTATACCATTCTAAAACTGAATAAAAGTTATAATTTGGAACCTATATTTGCAATTTTTTTCCAAACAACCTCACAGCGATTTCGTAGCGATTTTCATTTCATAGCTATTATAGGCACTTACAGTTTGTGTTTTAGCTTACATATCCTGCAGCACGCCTCCCCTATGATGAGCGAGAAGTGTCACAACTTTTTCACGTAAAAGGTACTAACGTTTTTGGTGTTATTATTGTAAGAGAAATATTTCTCTTTTTTTTAGAGTTCTATACTCTATAGTCGCTAATCAACAAATTAAATCAATCAGTAATAGCTTTATTAATTTATGCTTTGGCCTTGTTAGATTACCTATTATATTTTTAATCAACTTTAAACACAATCAAAAAGCTAATGGCCGTCCTTAATCAGGCTGTTAGTAACTATACACTCCAGTATTAGTCACTTTAAAAGTGAACACTTACAAGAAAACATTCCATGAATTCTCCGCATACATCTCATCGACACTAATGGCAATAGAATTGCAAATAAATAAGTTGAAATGGTCAAAACGACTAAAGAAAAAAGAGGGAGAAAAGCAAAGATGAAAACAATAACAAAATAAATAATGGTCAATTGTTAAACATCTAAGATAAGAAAGAATCCCTTCTCTAAGACAAAGATCGCATCCCGAAATGAAAAGAAATTAAATGGATGATAATAGAGTTGAGGGAACGAACAAAATAAAAATATCGGAAATAATTGCCAAGGACGGAGAAGAAGGGGAAGAGGGAGAAATAGTAGAGAGAATGGAGGAGAAGGAGAAGGAGGGGAGGGAAGTTATTTTTTTTATTATTTTTTTAAGTGGGGTTTAACGTCGCTTTCAACTGCCATGGTCATATCACGACGGGGGTTTTACCCTCCATTCGCAGGAATCTCACAAACCTGCTACTCACATTGACCTCACCCAGCCTGAGTGGGGCCGGGAAAAGCCAGCGTCACGAGAATTAGAATTTGAATGGTCACCCATCCAAGTCTGAACCTCGCTGGATGTCGCTTAACTTCGGTGTTCTGAAGGGAACCGGTGTATTCAACATGCCATCGACGCTGGCTGGAGGGAAGTTAATGAAGGAGAAAGAAGGAAGAGTAGGAAAAGGACTAGAGGAAAGAGGCGGAGAAGGAGAAGGACAAGAGAATAGTAGAAGGGAAGGAAGAGGACTAAAGAAGAAGGAGGAGGAAGAGAACTGATTAGGAGAATGGAAGAGAAGGAGGACAGATATTGGAGGTAAGAATGGGGAGGAGAAGGAAGAGATAATTAGGAGGAAGGAAGAAGAATGGAGGGTAAAATAGAAATGGATATAATATGAAGAAGAATGAAGAGATAGAAGTAAGGAGAAAGTTAAGGAGAAGTTTAGCGAAAGGAGGAGGTGAAATGAAGGAGAGGAATGAGAGACAATGGAAGAGGATTGTTTTTTTTTTTGATTGATTGATAATTTTCATATATTTTTTACAATAATTACTCTTAGGCTAATAAAATAAATATCACCTAGGCTAATAAAATAACTTTTGAGATGGTAAGCTCTCTTCTACTACATACATAGATCTAATATTTAAAAATGACATAATTATTAATTGCAATGAGGATATACCTAGGTATAAAATAAGGTATACAGAAGGTATAAAATAAAGGAAGGAGGAGGAATAATGAAGAAAGGGAGAGATTGGAAGAGGAGAAGGAGGAGGAATAATAATAAAGAAAGGGAGAGATTGGAAGAGCAGAAGGAGGAGAAATAATGAAGAAAGGGAGAGATTGGAAGGGGAGAAGGAGGAGAAATAATGAAGAAAAGGGAGAGATTGGAAGAGGAGAAGGAGGAGAAAATAATGAAGAAAGGGAGAGATTGAAGAGGAGAAGGAAGAGGAATAATGAAGAAAGGGAGAGATTGGAAGAGGAAGAGGAGGAGAAATAATGAAGAAAGGGAGAGATTGGAAGGGAGAAGGAGGAGAAATAATGAAGAAAGGGAGAGATTGGAAGGGGAGAAGGAGGAGGAATAATAATAAAGAAAGGGAGAGATTGGAAGAGCAGAAGGAGGAGAAATAATGAAGAAAGGGAGAGATTGGAAGGGGGAAGGAGGAGAAATAATGAAGAAAGGGAGAGATTGGAAGGGGAGAAGGAGGAGGAATAATGAAGAAAAGGGAGAGATTAGAAGAGGAGAAGGAAGAGGAATAATGAAGAAAGGGAGAGGAATGGGAAAATAATAAGAAAGAGGGAGACGAGAAGATGGAGATGAAGAGATAGAAAGTTTACCTCACGAACAAAAGCTGCAGTGACTGAATCTATGTAGGTAGTCTTACACTAGGATAATGTGGATATACCTATGTATGTTGTATATACCTATGTATGTTATATACCTACGTATCTTGTATATATCTTGTTGCAGTGTAATTGAGAAGAAATGAAGAGAAAGATCTAGTGATAGGGGAAGAGTGGTGTGGATTTGGGGAAGGTCTATTGAGAGGGGGAGGAAGAGAGAAGGATATAGCTGAAGGAGGGAGATAATTTTGGGAGAGGAAGAATTCCAACCTAGTGGTGACCAAATTTTTACCACTTTTAAGACATCGAGAGAATGGAAAATCAACAGAAATTTGGTCATAGAATGAGACAGTGAATAAATGACATAATCGCCGACTATGCACTTGGGCCTACTAGGTTGTTTGTATTAACTTTATACACAATCAACATGGCTAATTAACCGAGCTTAATGAGGCTGTTAGTGATTATGCACTTCACCACTAGAGTCCTGTAATATTCTATTAGCACGTCATTATTTTAGAACATCTACATCCACTTGGTTTTTATCTTTCGACTTAACATAAATGGAGATTGGATAATGAGAGAATAGGTTAGGCCCGTTTGTCAGTGGTCAGTAACGATTGTTGGGATCGAAGCTATGGGTCTATCACTCCCCTCATTTTCTAAGTTCTACATACTTAATTATTTTCTTTTCAGCTGACCATTTCGGCAAAATGGCCATCTGAAAGTAAAGACTTGAGTAAAAACAAAAAAAAACCAAATGCTTTCACCTTCAAATTATTTCGATTATATTTTTTAAGAACCTTTTATTAGTTAGTATAAATAATAATATTAAGTATGATAGTGCTAGTTTTTAAGTAATTAATCTTATGTTTTGTAAATTGTGTATAATGTATGTTGAACAACACAATAAAAATGAATTGAATTGAATTGAATTGAATTCTATGAAAAATAAAGTTGTTGTTGTCTTGTTTTGGATACTGACCGTCTTTTCGCTTCTCTTTCAACCCACAGGTTCCGCACCCCTGCCGCCAATAATTTATCTAATCAACCCGATCGTAATTGGACCGCCGCAACATGAGATAAATCTACAAATTTCATCCCATTACTCGAGGCTCCCGTGGGAGTAGCATGTTCCTGGAAGAAAACGGGCGAAATGGGAGAAAGAGGAGGGGTTAAGAAACGCCGAGCCGGGGAAAAAGATGAATGGAAGGGTAATTTAGGCTCGAGAAAAAGCGAACGAGCCATTGATATGGGGTTTAAGAAACCCGAGCTGGGGAAAAGATGAATGGGTAGTGTTTGGGCCCGGAAAGGAATTGGGGAATAATTGTGCTAATGAACCACAGATTGTGGAGATGTCTTCTAGATCGCTTGTGTACCTATTTCCTGATTTGTTTCTTAATTAGGTATTTTAAAACTATCATTTTTAGCCATCTTCTTTTTATTTTATTTTATTTTATTTTTTGACAAGAAATGGGTAGTATATTGACAAGGAAAGATATTTTGAAGGGAAAGCAAATAAGAAAAAAGTGATTTTATAGAAAGAGTAAGAGAGAACTGGTATTAAGTATGAGGGTGAGAGGGAGAGAGGGAAAGAGAATAGAAGAGGGAGAGAAGGTAGGAGAGGGAGAGATTATAGGAGAGGGAGTGAGGATAGGAAAGGGAGAGATAGAGAGAGGGAATGAGGGAAGGAGAAGGAGAGAGGGTAGGAGAGGTAGAGAGGATAGGAGAGGAAAAGAGGATAGGAGTGGGAGAGGATAGGAGAGGAAAAGAGGATAGGAGTGGGAGAGGATAGGAGAGGAAAAGAGGATAGGAGTGGAGAGGATAGGAGAGGAAAAGAGGATAGAGATGGGAGGGGGAGAGGGTATGGGGTATAAAGTAAGCGTAGGAGAGAGAGTGAGGGTAGGGCATGAAGTAAGGGTAGGAGATAAAGAGAGGGTAGGAGAGAGAGAGGGTAGGAGATAAAGAGAGGGTAGGATATAAAAGAGGGTAGGAAAATAAAGTAAGGGTAGGAGATAAAAGAGAGGGTAGGAGATAAAGAGAGGGTAGAAAGAAAAGAGTGTGTAGGGGAGAGAAAGGGAGTGTGTAAGGGAGAGAAAGAGAGTATGTAGAAGAGAAAAAGAGAGTGTAAGAGAGAGAGAGGGGGAGAGGAGGGAGAAAAAGTAGGAGATAAAGGAGAAGAGAGGGAGCTAGTATAGGGAGAAAAAGGGAGATATTGAAAGCTATTTACAATTCACGCTCAGGGGGGCTTACAAGAGCTTTTCCTCCCGGATTAGTCCTGAATACTATAAAACCCTGTCAGACACCTTCTCCGTTCCAATACGAGAAAGTCGCAACGGGAATTATTTGAAAAGAAGAAATTTTTAAATAAACTTCTTACGATTTGTCTCTCTCTGACTCCTTGCAGAAAAATCCCGTATCGCAATAGAGATGGAATTTCTAAGTCCAATTCGTATAAAATTAAGTCCGATTTCTATTCCAAGTTTCCTCGATTTGAATTCCTGTTTTGTGTTCAAAAATAGGGTCTCCTAATTTTCCCCGAATTTTAGATATAATGAAAAAGACTAAAGTGAAGCAAAATTCTCAAAACGCTTTCCCCATAAAGAGCAACTTTTAGCCTACATAATGGGTGAAATGTATACATTATAATACGATACATATACTGAATATACTTTCTTAAGAAAAATGGGTTTCAATTTTCATTAGCGCCGATTAGCTTCTTTTTAATATATCCGGATACAGTATCAGGTGATACTGAGAAAAAATTAAATTCTAGAGTCATCAAGAGATTTTTTGTCATCAAGAGATCTCCTTCTCCTTCGCCTTTCTAAGTCTAATTTACCTCTCCACAAGTGAAATAACCTCTTTCTAAGAGAAACCTGGATATAGGAGAAAGAAATTCCGGTAACTTGAGTACTCTTAAAAAGTTATTATTATTTTATTGGCAAGTAAAAAATTATTTTTTTGACATTTTTCATGTCTTTGCTCTGCACATAACCAAAATTATGTGACGAAATTATGTAACGAAATTATGTAACGAAAAAATTGAATTGTAAAGGGAGAGAAGAGGGTAAGTGTGTGTCATGCGCACAATGGCGAAGTATTGAATTGTAGAGGGAGAGAAGAGAGAAGGTATGGGGTCATGCGCACAATACGAAATTTGGTCAGTTGGGTTTTGGACCTTGAATAGTAAAGATGAAAATGTCCCAAGGGTTTTTGCAGACTCGTATGCAAGCGTTTTTTTGACATTTTCATGTCTTTGCTCTGGCACATAACCAAAATTATGGGGACGAAATTATGTAACAAAATTTTATGTAACGATATTAGTAACGATATTATGTAACGATATTATGTAACGATATTATTGTAACGAAATATTGAATTGTAAAGGGAGAGAAGAGGAAAGTGTGTGTCATCCGCACAATGGCGAAGTATTGAATTTGTAGAGGGAGAGAAGAGAGAAGGTATGGTCATGCCACAATACGAAATTTGGTCAGTTGGGTTTTGGACCTTGGAATAGTAAAGATGAAAATGTCCCAATGGTTGCAGACTCGTATGCAAGCGTTTTTTTTAAACAAAAATTTAACATCGCTTTCAACTGCATGGTCATTTTTTTTTGGGTTTAAACGTCGCTTCGGCCACATGGTCATAATAAGACGGGAGTGTTACCCTCCATTCTCAGGAAACTCACAAACCTTCTACCCTAATTAACCTCACCCAACTGGATTGCGCCAAAAATACGTTACTTAAACTTCGGTGATCCTACGAGAACCGGTGCATTCAACGCGCAATGGACGCTGTCTGAGTTATTTATTTATCATAGGCGTTCTATTAGTTTGGTGACCCAAAATTTAAATGGTACCTCTTAGTCAAAAAAATATAACAATGCGGCGCCTCTCCTTCATTATTCTCAAAACTTCACCTCACCTAGTTCCTCCTTGAGTGCTTTTGAGCGTGAAATGAGGTGACTGCATCAGTTCGTCTTTATCCGACTTGCAATATTCTAATGCCCCTGCGATAGATGAAAGTGTCACTCAAGACGGAAAACTAAAGGAATTGACAAGCTGGGGAAAAACCCTTTTTACAACAAACAATGAAGCTAATAGCGCTCTGCTAGGAAAATCACGCTTTTCCGAAGGAAAAAAGATTGGGAGTTTTCGGAATACTGGCACCGAGTGTTTGGGCATCGGCATCGGGGTTGAAGATTTTAGATGTTATGAGTGAGCAGTTATTTCTAGATGGTGGTTAACAACCCTGATTTGAAAAATAAAAATATTTATATAAAATTTTGGGTAAATATCCCGTTATGTGGTAAATAATCCCGTTTGGGATAATTTACCACATAATAATTTATGTGTTTGGCTTACTGCTGGAATAATGGGACTTAAAAAGTCCTAATCGGACAGTACAAATAAGGTGATATTATTATTATGAAACATTATCTGCATACCTCAGAACTTCTCTTCTCAGCAGATACGAAGATCTCTCCTCAGATCTCACCGGTGAATCAGTTGTGATGGCGCCGTCCATTAAAACCTGGTTAGGCAATGCGCCTTAGCTACTTACCTGGTCATATAATTCTCAGGCAATCCTGAATTGTTGGAAGATTATCTCTCACATTAACAAGCCTTTAAACCGACTTCAGTAGCTTGATTTATAAAACGTTGGACTTATAATCTGGAGGCCGCAGGTTCAAGTCTCGGATTCGTCGTAGATTTAGTAAAGCGAGTTTTTAGTACCTAGATGTGACACACGAAAGTTATTAACACAAAATGATAACTTTTTTTTAAATAAACCTTTAAAATTATCTATTTATATATTATTTATTTATTTATTTTTATTTTATGAATTGAAAGAGAGGAATCCACATTAGTACAAAGACACTTAAATATAAAAAAACTTACAGCAAAAAAAGAAAAAAAAGAACACAACATAACAAATTCAGCTACCTACCTATTTTACTTATAATTATATTTTTCACTTAAAAATATATAAATCTAAAAACAAATTATTATTGTTAATTTTTTTTTTTGACTATTTCCCCTTTTTCTTCCTTACTCAGAAGAAAAAATATTTTTATTCTTTTAGAGTTTAATGCAACGAAGAGGCAAAAAAAACCCCAATATGAAGGGGGCCCCAACACACAGAGCATAGTTTATTATTTTATCTTCCGAAACTGGGTTTTTCCCATTTTCCACACAATCAAGCAACCAATTGATTCTGAACTTGAGAAAAACGTGGGAGCAAAGACTCATAAAATAGGAAAAAAAGAAGATAGAGACAGAAGAAAACAAGTATAATAAAATAACCAAGATTATTTGCACCTGCTAACTTCTCACAGTAACAACAATCTACAGGAAACCATTAGAAACTTTTATTTTGCTCAATGACGATGTTTTTTCCAGCTCTGAAGATCAAAAAGACACTATTCCTTGTACTGCTACCCTGCTAAAACATACCTTGTCAGATGCATTTGAAGCAGCATCGACAATAACAAAAACAACATTAACAACAACAAAAAAAAAGCATCAACTTACTCCAAAAATAGGTATGTGTTGGTCCCTGAATAATACGATTGAGCATGGTTTTTGGTCAAACTAGTCTAAAATAAATATTTTAAAGAGAAATAGAATATCTAGAATTTAAAAAAATAGAGTTGTTTCACAGCCGTTTTTATTTCGTTGTAATGAAACAGAGCTACTGTAGACACTTGTTTGCCTCCCCTCTGATGCGCGATAAATCACACAATACTTCCCCATTTAGGTGATGGATCAAACCGATCGCACCGGAAGGTAATCCCTTCTAAACCATTGTAACCAAATTTTTTGAATACAATTTTCTTTGTCGGTTCGGGTTTCGAACCCGGCACCTTCCGCAAGGAAAGCGAGTACCTTACCACTGAACTATATCGTGCTTTCAAATATAAAATGACTAGCGGGTTACACCCGCCGCTTCGCCAGCCCACAAACACACACAAACGCACACGCACACACACCCACCCACACACACACACACACACACACCAACACACACACACACACACCACACCACACCACACCACACACACACCACCACACACCACACACACAAACCACCACACACACACCCCACACACACAAACACAACACACACACACCAACACACACAAACAGCACACACCCACACACCAACACACACAAACACACACCAACACACACACACACACACACACCCACACACACACCACACACACACACACACACACACACACCACACACACACACACACACCACACACACACACACCACACACACACACACCACACACACACACACAACACACCACACACACACACACACACACCACCACACACACCACACAACACCACCACCACACACCACACCACACCACACACACACACCACACCACACACACACACACACACCACACACACACACACACACACAAAATGTCATTTAGGTTTGAAAAAAAACCTGAATATTTTTTTGTCGCCCATCTATTTTCTGGTCTTCCCCGGCGTAGCTCAAGAATGGCTCATCAGAATTTCGCGATCAATATGTCAAATGAAAGCCTAAACCCTTGCCTAAAAGTTTTTCTCGCTCTGAGTTAATAGGTCGTCACTTCAAATTTCGAGAAAAAATGTCATTTAGGTCAAAAAAAAGTGAATATTTTACATGTTACCCACAATTTTTTTACCTTACCCGGCGTAGCTCAAGAATTGCTCATCAGAATTTCGCGATCAATATGGTCAAATGAAAGCCTGAACCCTTGCCTAAACTTTCTCGCTTGAGTTGATAGGTCGTCACTTCAAATTTCGAGAAAAAATGTCATTTTAGGTCAAAAAACGTGAATATTTTACATGTTTACCCATCCATTTTTTTTACCTTACCCGGCGTAGCTCAAGAACGGCTCATCAGAAATTCGCGATCGATATGTCAATTGAAAGCTCAAACCCTTGCCTAAAACTTTCTTGCTCTGAGTTGATAGTCGTCCGCGACAAATTTCGAGAAAAAATGTCATTTATGTCAAAAAACGTGAATTTTTTTTGCGTCACCCATCCATTTTTATCCTTACTCATTGTAGCTTAACCTCAGGGAGATATAATCTAGCCTAGAAGAATTTCCTGATCCAAAGGGACCTATGTGCAAAATTTCAGGTTTTCTCCGTCAAACGGTGTGGATTTTGTAAAGAACATACATACACACAACATACATACCACATACATACATACAGGGCAGCTTTTTTTATAGATATAGACTAGCGGGTTACACCCCCGCTTCGCCAGCCCATCAAACACACACAACGCACACACACCAAACCCCCACATCCCCCACACACCCACACCCCACGGAAAACCACACACACCCACAAAAACACACACCCACACACCACACACCCACACCCCAAAAACAAACACACCACACAAAAACACCCCACACAATACCCACACAAACACACACACACACACCACACACACACCCCCACAACACACCACAACATACAAACACACCACACACCACAAACAACAAAACACACACACACACCCACACACACCACACACACACCCACACACAACAAACACAACACACCACAACACACCACCACACACCACACACACCACCCACCAAAACACCAAAACCCACACACACAACACAAAAAGTCATTTGGTTTTAAAAAAAACCTGAAAATTTTTTTTCGCCCTCTTTTTTTCGGTCTTCCCCCGTAGCTCAAAAGGCTCAAAAAATTTTTGGGATCAATAGTCAAAGAAAGCCAAACCCCTTTTCCTAAAATTTTTCCCTTGGTTAAGGGTTTTGTCATTCAAATTTCGAAAAAAAAAACTCTTTTTGGAAAAAAAACGTGAAAATTTTCAGCCCATCCATTGTTTTACCTTCCCGGGTCAAAAAGGGTTTCAGAAATTTCGTCGTTTAATTTTAAAAGCTCAAAACCCTTCCAAAAACTTTCTCGTTTTTTAAATGAAGGTCCCCGCGACAAATTTTTTGAGAAAAAATGTCTTTTATGTAAAAAAACGTGTTTTTTTTTTGGCCCCCCCACCTTTTTTACCCACTCTTGTACTTAACCTCGGGGGATTAATAAAACCCAAAAATTTCCTTTCCAAAGGGCCTATTGCAAAAATTTGGGGTTTTTCCGGCAAACGGTGGGATTTAATAAAGAAAACAAACCATCAAACATACTCAAACACATACACAAAATACACACTACGACATTTTTTTTTATAAAATTTAAAAAATATAGAAAAAAGGTATTTAAAAAAAATTTTTATTTTTTATGGAATTAAACTTTATATTTCCCATTAATTTTTTATTTTTGTTTCTAAAGAATTTATCAACAATTTCGGTAGGTATGTGGTTTAATTATATGAAACCCGGGTTAATTTTTTCCAAAAAAACCAAATTAAAACTAAAAAGCCTCAACCATTCATTTTGTGTTTTTTTTAATATAGCAAACAATTGCAAGTTTACTTTTAATAACATTTTTAAAATGAAATGAAACAGCACGAAACCGGGCCAAATTTTTTCAAATCAGATAATTGGGTTCAAATTTTAACTACGATTTGAAAAAACGATTTTCAATTTTTTTTTTTTTTTCTTATTTTTTAAATTTTTTCTGACCGACCAACGAAACCGTTTTTTGTCTTTCTATCCGTCCCATCCTAGAGAAGGCACCCACACTGGCTACAATCCAGGGGGGGCCCCTGACTTCAAACTAGGTAAGACAAATTTACCCAAAATTGAAAAAAAAAAATTATTAATTTTCAGATCTTTTTTCTTATGGCCAAAACACAGCCAATTGAAAAGGGGGGTTTTTTCCCGCAAGCAGGTTTTCCTCATACCATTTTTTTCATCATAAAAATTTTTATGGGTATTTTTTTTTTTGGGGAACCTTGGACTTAAAAATAAAAAGGCCCAGAACTTTTTGTAAACATTTGAGCGGTACAAAAGCCATTATTTTTCAAAACCTTTCAGCTTGAATGTATGGCTGTGGGGAGGCTTTGTTTTTTTTTTTAGTGGGGTTTTAAGGAAATTGGCATCCATAATCATAATTAAACTTTTTCCTCATTTTTCTTAAACTAAATGGGTTTCTTTTAAATTTTAAAAACCCATGTTTTTTGTGGGAATCTATTTTTTCTTTAAAACATTGTTTTTAAAAATTTTCACTTAATAAAAAAATTTTATTACCTTAAAAAAAATTTTTAACTAAAATTGGAAAAAGGAAATTAAAAAAAAATAAATTTTAAACCTCATAATGGGTGGTAAAACTTTTAAAGGGGGGTTTTTGAACTGGGGAAGGGGAAAAAAATTATTGAAGACAAAAATTAAAAAACCAAAAGGAAAAAAATCCACTACCGATTTCAAAATAAATCAAAAAACATACTTAAAAAATATAAAATCACTTTTAAAATTTTGTTCCTTGATGTTTTAAAAAAACTATTTATGAAAAAAACCCCGATATTCCCCCTTTAATTTTAAGTACTTCACTGGAACTTTGCTTAGCTACCTGCAACCGCATAAATTTAAAAGTTTTTTTTTTACACTAAAGAATACTACTACTTAAATTCAACTTTTTATAAAACACGGCAGACAGGAGGGGAAAAAGTTTCTATCCTTACAAATACTGGGAAAAACTTTATTAATATTACACCAAAATTAAAATCACTTAAAATTCCGGAAAAAATTTGAAAAAATCTAATAAATTTAAAAAGGGGCCACAATTTTTTTTACATTCAAAGATAAAAGATCAAAATTTCCAATTAATTTAAGCAAATTTTACAAACTTCAAAAGCAATTTTAAATTTAAAAAATCCCCAAATCATTAAACTATTTATTTATTTAAAAAAATAAAACACAAACCCTTGAAAAAAATTTTTCTGAAATTTCATTTCAAAATCTAATTTTGATTATTTTTTTAAAAAGGGGTTCCAAATTTAGGATCCCAAAAAGGAAAACCATTTCCCATTTTAAAAATTCTTGGAAAACTAATACCCGATTATCTTTTTGGTCAATTTGGACCAATTAAATAATTATTTCCGAGATTTGACTTAATCGAGATTCCTTTTTTTGACTATATTACAAGAACATAAATATTAAAATTTTTGGATCGGGTATCGTTTAGGAATATTAAAAACAAACCCAAAAAAGAGAAAAAATCCAAAAATTTGACAAAAAATCCGCTTTCCTAACGCCTACGTTATTAAAATTTTTTTAATTAAAGATTGGCTGATAGGGGAGCTAAATCTTTACGGTTTTTCCCAGGCGGAAAGCACTGGCAACAATGTTAAAATCAAAAACCAACTCGCACATGGGGGGTTGGACATTTCTATGAGGTCGGTAGAAATGTAAAACTGAATACAACTGAAACTGTCCTCAGTACAATTATATAGATATGTTTTCTTGCCTAAATTTCATGATACCTACTTGGAAATACTCAACTCCTGATTGGTTGTTCGGACAATGTAAGACAATTCGAATTGTCTTCACATTTGGTGTTCTCCTTGGAAAAAAACATGAAATTTTTAAGCAGCATTGATCTATTTTACACAAAGCTTACTCTTTTTTTTTTTTTTTTTTTTTTTGAGTTGGATCAATTATTGTGCCCATGTTCAAGGGATTATGATAGTGTTTTCACTGTTCAAAATTAGGTAAAAAAGTCTTCATGTCTTCACCCGACGACCCCGCCACGGGGTTACAATCTATATCTATAAAAGAAAGCTGTCTGTATGTGTGTATGTATGTATGTATGTTGTAACTGTGTATGTATGTTCTTTTATACAAATCCACACCGTTTGACCGAGAAACCTGAAATTTTGCACATAGGTCCGCTTGGATCAGGAAATTCTTCTAGGCTAGATTATATCTTCCTGAGGTTAAGCTACAATGAGTAAGGATAAAAATGGATGGGTGACGCAAAAAAATGCACGTTTTTTTGACATAAATGACATTTTTTCCTCGAAATTTGTCGCGACGACCTATCAACTCAAAGCGAGAAAGTTTTAGGCAAGGGTTGAGCTTTCAATTGACATATCGATCGCGAATTTCTGATGAGCCGTTCTTGAGCACGCCGGGTAAGGTAAAACAATGGAATGGGTAACATGTAAAAATTCACGTTTTTTGACCTAAATGACATTTTTTCTCGAAATTTGAAGTGACGACCTATCAACTCAGAGCGAGAAAGTTTTAGGCAAGGGTTTAGGCTTTCATTTGACATATTGATTGCGAAATTCTGATGAGCCATTCTTGAGCTAACGCCGGGGAAAGCCAGAAAAGATGGGCGACAAAAAATATTCAGGTTTTTTTTCAAACCTAAATGACATTTTGTGTGTGTGTGTATGGTGTGGTGTGTGGTGTGTTGTGTGGTGTGTGTGTGTGTATGGTGTGTTATGGTGGTGTGATGTGTGTGTGTGTGTGGTGTGTGTGTGGTGGTGTGTGGGGGTGTGTGTGTGTGGTGTGGTGGGGGTGGTGTGTGTGTGTGGGTGGTGTGTGTGTGTGTGTGTGTGGTGTGTTGTGTGTGGTGTGGTGTGTGTGTGTAGTGTGTGTGTGGTGTGTGTGTGTGTGGTGTGTGTGGTGTGTGGGTGTGTGCGTGTGGTGCGTGTGTGGATGTGTGTGTGTGGATGTGTGTGTGTGGATGTGTGTGTGTGGTGGGGGGTGTGTGTGTGCGTTGTGTGTGTTTGATGGGCTGGCGAAGCGGCGGGTGTAACCCGCTAGTTTAGAATAATTCAAGGGTGAATTTATGTAGAACTCCTGCTTTTTTTTTTCATGTGTTGAATAAGAAAAAAACTATTTTCATACAATTCCTGAATGTTCCTCCCCCCCCTCCCCCTTGAACCCACCCCTTCAAATTTCCTGGAGTCTCAATATAAAGTTTCAAGGCTCGAATTACCTTCCAAAAGTAATGCTAATAGCGAGGACATGGATCCTTCCTACTTTTCCCAAAAAAAATCTGCTTATTAAAAACTTTTTACAAGGCGAATGAATTATTTTCCCTCTTTTGACAATTTTTATGAAGGTTCACCACTCCTCCTCTATATATAGTCTTAGATAAAGAAGGAGAAGGAGAAGGAGAAGCAGAAGCAGAAGGAGAAGGAGAAGGAGAAGGAGAGAACAAAACATCAGAAAAAAAGGTACATCCAGTGATGTTTGACAAAAAAAAAATGCTATCTGGGACATTGCTAGGCTTAATGCTTTGTAAGCATCATACATGCGTGGCAGCACGAGTTAATAACAGGAAAGTATATATATACAACATGAGCAGTATACATAGTTTCGTATATGAGTATATTAGTAGTATACATGGTAGACATACCGGGAAGTATAACATGGTAGAGTATACAGGGAAGTACAAATTGAGCGGTAATACATAGATTTTTATATGAGTAGTATACATGGGTAGAGTATACAGGAAGTATACAGGAAAGTATAATAATTATAACATAATACATAAAATGTATTATATTATATATAGTAGTCACTGTGGCAGAGCGAGTTAGCGCGCTAGGCATTGCACACATGGTGACCTGGGTTCGATTCCCAGCGGGGGAGGATTTTTTTCTGCTCTGTACATTGATGTTCGGGGTCCACTCATACCTCGTGAGGAAAAATGAGTAGCTGCTTTAATGTGAAGCAGCGACCAGTGGCAGAATCTTAGGCAAAAAAATAATACAAGGTATGAAAAAATTAAAGTGGTAAAGTCCTATGATTCTGCGCTACCCACTAAAATTGTGACATAATAACACAAAGAAAAAGCATTATTATTATAAATACATAAAATGATCACTATTTAGTGAAGGTAGCCACCAGGCGTGGTTAATGCTCAAAGCATTTTCTACTACCTAACCTTCAGAGTCTTATTATTATGTGGTCACAAAGTCAAATTAATGAGGAAAAGTTCATGCACTGGCTACCTGGAATACCAGACTAGTGCGTTAACCACTTGACTACCATTGCACAGCATACATTGGTAGAGAGTACATGTAAATATAAAAAGTCTATGCGCCGGTCTATGCGCTAGACCTGTAATGTAAACATTGAAAACAATCTAGCATATGGACTCATAACTCGCGGATCCCACTCAATGCTGGATTTTTTCCTCAGTTATTTGAGTAGGTACGTGAGCACATGCTGACCAGCTATTGCAAAGTCAAAGGCTAATAATTAGAGGGTTAACTGAGCTCTCTGATTGATTGATTCAAAAAAGGACACAGAAAAGATGTCAGTGAACGAGATTCTAGAGTTAGCTGTTTGAATTTTTAGTTTGATCCGACCAACATTAAAGAGCACCGATTTAAATTGTTTTCAAATATGTAACGAAATTCAAATTTTAAAACGCTCGAGTAGAAGTATAATTTGTCCAATTAATATTTGTGAGACCATTAAGTCTGACTATGCCGTAGGGCCTAAGAATGCTATACCCTAGGGTGTAAATTATTTTAATAAAAATAAGTTGTACCTATATTTATAATAAATTTATTCTCCTCCTACCCCCCTGCTCTCGTAAGCCTATACCTAATTACCAAAGTAATTAGGAACTAAGCAATAAATATATACCCACCTACATACGTGCATTTTTCCTTCGCCTTTGCCCTGATGAACCTATTAGTGGTTTCTGGGTTGACTTTTTTGGGTAGGAGTGAAATATTTTATTTTTTAAAGATGAGTTTTTTCATAGCCTTTTTTATTTCGTACCCATGAAACAGGAACTACTGTAGACCTTGTGGTCTGTGGTGTAGCCTGCCCATGCCGTAGTATGTCTCCCCTCTGATGGACGAGAAGTGACACAATACTTCTCATTTAGGTGCTGGGTCAACACGAGCGCACCGGAAGGTATCCTTACAAACAACTGTAACCAAATTTTGAATACAAATCTTTGTCGGCACGAGGATTCGAACCCAGACCTTCCGCATGGCAAGCGAGTGCTTAACCACTGAGTTAATCGGCGCTCATTCTTCTCTTTTAATATATAGTCAAACCTGGATAAAAAAAAAAAAAATGAAAAATAATCTCTTTATTAGAATCCGATCCATTGAGTTATTTTATATCCAGGTTTACCGTATTTTTATATTTTTAATAATTATAATTATAAATCATTAGTTTCACAGCTTCAGCCTAATAAACACCCAGTAAACTGAAGGTAAATTTTTTCCTGTGCTCTTACCGTTCTCCGTGCGGCCACAACCACAAAGAACAAAATTCTATGCTACACTCCTAAAAAAAAATATCCTACATGTGCTTAGAGCTTGTGAAGAAGAGGAAAGAGAGAGATGGAGAGTGAAAGAGAGAGAGAGAGATAGAGAGAGGACAGAGAGAGAGAGAAGAAGAGAGATAGAGAGAGATGGAAAGAGAAGATAAAGAGGAACACAATATTGTGATCCTGTGGAAAATGGAGGGAAAGATACTTTGAGAGAAGAGGAGTGAAGGAAGGAGTAGGAAGGGAAGAATTAGAGGAAGAAAGAGAGGAAGGAGAAAAAATAAGTATGAGTAAAAGAAAAGAGTAAGTGTAAGTAAGAGAATATGAAGAAAATAGAAATTACCAAGTAAGACATAGAGGGAAAGAGAAGTAAATAATATGAAAAAGAAAGAAGAGGAGTAAATGAATGTATACAAAAGAGAAAGATAAAAGACAAAAAAAAACAGAGAGAGCCAGAGGACGAAGAAAATGTGCTTATGAAAGAGAGAGAGATAATGAAGGAGAAGGAGTAGGAGTAGGAAGTACAAGGAGAAACAAGAGAAGAAACAGATAGAGGAGAAGAAGGAAGAGAGAGAATAAGAAAGGAGAGTGTGGAAGAGAAATATAGTTCGAGAAGGAAAACGAAGAAGTGGAAATCGAGGAGAGAAGTAGGAGCGAGTTTAGAGATGGAAAAGAAGGATGAGGAGAGGGATATAAAGAGAGAGTCAGAGGAGGAGAATGATAGATAAGAGGAGGTGAAAAAAAAAGAACCAAAAGAAAGAGGAGGAGGAGGAAAAGGAGGATAATGATAAATGAAGAGGAGAGGAAAAGAAAAAAGAAGAGGAAGAGCAGAAGAAATGGAAGAGGAGGAAGAGAGAGAGGAGGACAGCAAGGAGGAAAAGGAGGATAATGATAGATGTAAGGAGGAGGAAGAGAAAAAAAAGAGGAAGAAGAGAAGGAAAAGAAGAGGGGAAGATAATGAAGAGAGCGAGGAGAAAGGAGGAGTAGGAAAAGGAGAGGAGAAGGAAAGCTTCTCTCCCTACAACTCTCTTGTGTCGTACAAAATGCATGTTACATCGTGGAGCTTAAAAAATTGTGGTCGGTTTATCATTTTCCGTTTAGATTTTCAGTTCTACAGGGTGACCTAAAAATTTTTGAAATGGTTCCTGGTTTAATTCAAAGAAAATACATAATTTCAATAAGGTGAAAAAATAAATAGTTCTACAAGCAAACTGTACAACCAACCATCAACAATAAAAAATCATTACCTATTGTATAATAGATTTTTTGAAATATGTATACAAAATCTCTTAAATATTGTAAAGATTAGGTTTTTCTTAAAATAAGTTTTGAATTAATTATTAATTAAATAGTACCTAGAATTACATAGTACAACTTAGTGAGACACCAGAACTGCAACTTATGGAGACACCAAACTACAACTTAGTGGAGACACCAAACTACAACTTATGGAGACGCCAGAACTACAACTAGTGGAGACACCAAACTACAACTCAGTCGAGACAACCAGAACTACAACTTAGTGGAGACGCCAGAAATACAACTTAGTGGAGACGCCAGAACTACAACTTAGTGAGACACCAGAACTACAACTTAGTGAGACGCCAAAACTACAACTTAGTGAGACACCAAACTACAACTTATGGAGACACCAAACTACAACTTAGTGGAGACGCCAGAACTACAACTTAATGGAGACCTAGAACTACAACTTTCCACCTGTACTTACAAAATTTTTCATAGTTTTCCGCGTCCAGGTCACCCTTTAGATCCATTATCCCCGTCGTAGCTTAACAACGAAACCACTTGAAATTTTAATTAAAAAAGTTATAATACATAATTAATGGCCCCGCCAGTCTCTGCTTTATACAATCCCTAATTACCTACATAACCCTTACACTGAATAGAGCTCGCTAATTTTTATGTATAATCGAGTCCCATTATCAGAAACTCTATTACTCGGAACTTGAGTTTAATAAGTATAATAGCAAAGTTGGAGTCGGATTTGCAGGAAAAACGCGAATGACTTTGATAGTGGGTTCTAACATTTTTACTAAATTATTTGGTTACATGTTACTAATTTGCGAATTATTTTAATATCTATATTTTTTTTTAGTTTAAAGGTAACATGAAAAATTAAAAACTAAATTGTCATATATTATCTGTGTTAATCACAAGGTATGTGTAGAGTGTGGACTCCGACATTATACTACAGAGCAGAAAAAATCCTGCCCATCCGGGATCGAACCCAGGTTACCATCGTGCAATCCTGAAACTGACTCATTTGGCACGGTGACTACTTAGGTCTGATGTAAATAGTATCAGAATTCTGACCACAGGACTTTTAAATTCAAAATCAAATATATTATGAATTTTTCTACTCAAAAATATCATTTGGATTCCCGTTTTTTAGCAGTTATGCTGCCCCACAATTTATACCATACCGCCACGATTTTTTCCCCTTGCGTTCAAATCCTAAAAATCAAATTCACTTACTAATTTAAACTATAATAATAGTAAATCTCAGAAGGACAAAGCATAACCGCCTTATCCATCGAGCTACTGAGTCATTATAATAAAAATATAAAAAAGTTATCATATTGTGCTAATCACAACCATCCAAGCTCACCATTATTTTTTTTGCTCAACTTTGGCGCTCTAAACCACCGACCTCCAGTTACAAGTCCGTCCGCCCAAAAACTGAAGCTGCTGCGGTGTTATAAGAATAACAATGCACAACATTGTACCATTCTGTGTTCATCGAGTATCAAATGACGCCCATGTATCAACCATCACAGATATAAAGTAGCTCCCCGCTCACAAATGATGTGTAAAGAAAATTTTAAATCTGTGGTGATAAAAAGTAATGCCACAGTTTACTCTCTTTTTTCAAACATTTACCCGGAATCCGAGCACATTGGATACAACTTACACATTATATACTTACACATAAATAACTTAGTACTTACAATATAATATACTTACACATTACATATTTTTATAGCATTCAGTATACAGGGTGTCCATAAAGTCCGAACCCCGCCCGCTTATCTCAAGAACGGCTGAAAATATAGAAAAACGGAAAACCCCGTTTTAGTTTGAAAAAAATTAGCGCTGATCGTCCACTGGCTGACGAGACCGTCCAGAAACTATCATCAACACAAAGTAAGTTATACCTTGTTCGAAAGGTCTTGATTTTAAAACAATATACCCACAAAGACATACCATTCCATTTTTTTTTTTTTTTTTTAATAGTAATTTACATATATTATGTGTGTTGTATAAAAATTAATAAAAATCAGTAAATACACCCAATAAGCTTAGAGCTTGACTTGTGATAAATTAAGATTATAAATTTGGTCCTAGCCCAGCCTGACTGGTAGCGTAGGTAATTTTTTTGCTGAAACTTAAAAGGAATAGAAAAAAAATAAAGGAATACTTGTTTCTCTGTTTTTTCTATTTGTTCAGTTGTTTATTGAGATATAGGGGGGGGTGGAACTTTATAGACACCCTGTACATATGGATATTAAAGGTACTTACACAGTTTGTATTTTACACATTACAGCTCATATGGTTATATTTACACGTTTCTTACACACGCAATAAAATCTTAGATATATAAAACTTATTTCATTAAAACAAATGAAGTGATAGTAATGATTATATAATTATTAAATTATATATTATCTCCTTGTTCTTAATCTCAATCCTCTGTTTCTTATTTATCCTCTCCATTCTTTTAATCCTCCACCGACCTCTCTAGCTTCATCGGAAAGCGGCGGACTTGTAACCTGGAGATTGGTTTTCAAGTCCTGGTATCAGCGTAGATTTAGTGAAGCGATTTTGAGTAGTTGTGACATCACGAAAGCGATAACACAAATATAACTTTTTTCTCTTTTTATCCTCCCTATAAAACCAATGTTCCTGATACTACCAATATTGGATCCCATGCACCTGATCATATCTTCATATCTCTTACTTTCTCTAACCTCTATCTCTCTCACTCTTTCTCTCTCTGCTCCTCCATTTTTCGCTCCTTCCTCTCTCCTCTCTCTCTCTCTCTCTCCTCCCTCCTTCTTCTATCTCTTGCTCTCTTATACGTTACACACTTACCCAAAAACTCACTAACGCTATTTTTCTGAGGCAATGAACTTTCGGTTTCGGTTGGAGCATAGCGCCATCTGTCCTCTCACGAAATTGAGGGGGGGGCTCCATCTGTCCCTCATGAGGGTTAGGGGGGGGGAGCTTTTTTTCCATCATATTAAATTTCAGGCGTACCAGACTGGAGCCTCGGAGCATGCAAGCGAAAAATTTAAGCATTTTTTGTATGTGGAATACCTATGTGGAAAACTCATGTGTTGTAAGGTTTAGGGCGTGGTTCTGCACATCGCCAAATGTAATGAAAAAAAAAAAAAATTATACCTCATTGTTTAATAGAGAGTTTTTGAACGAAATAGTAATCAGTCTGTCTGGGGGACTTTAAACAAGAGTGGACCAGCAGTCCTGGCTGGGAACTATAAACAGGGAGTAGACCGCATTGCTTGTTCAGGGGCTCTTGTCAATTATTAGCCTCCTTGTAAAGAACATGGTATAGAAGTGCTGAGTCATTCATCCACTATCTGGCTACCATCGTTACGATGACGCCACCCATGATATGATGCATGGTAATCCAGGTAGTTACTTTCCACTAAAAAGTATTATTATTATTAATTATGACAACAATGTTAACAAGAAAAATGGACAGCATAAATAAAATATAACAGATGTCCAAACTGAAGGCGGTAGGTTGGGAAGTCGCAAAGAAGGAGAAAATAAACATTGATTAAACACTTATTCATTGATTTTAAAATACCAAATTAAAGGTATCATCTTTGCTGAACACGAATTTGAACCACCAACCTCCACAGGTAACGAGTCAAGCGGCCTCTCAGATCCAACTACTAGGAGGATACTGGATACATTAATTTAACTGATTATTCTACTACGAACTTAATTTTTTTACGAAAGCTTTATTTGTTTATTACACAAAGAATATAAAATAACATGAGAATTTTTCGACTTCAATGAAAGCCAACACGCGGATAAACTGTACCAAGTAATTGGTTTGTTTTTCTTGTAGCTAGCTTGACTACAGCTAGGAGTGATGGACTGAGGTATCTAGCCATCTTATGTTTTTTTTTAGTTCAAGAGTGCCCCCGGAATCGCTTTTCGCATTACTTCAGTGCACTTTACCTTTACATTCCATGCCATTTCGAAAACGGAAAATTTCGGTCAAGAAATTTCTGCTTATTAGGCCGGGATAGAACCCGCAGCCTCCGGGTCAGTAACCAGTGCTCTTAACTACTGAGCCACGGAGGTCGGCTTATCCTAAGCCACATATTTCTATGTGCAAAAAAAACCATCGTGTGAATTTGGGCTTTTTATTTTATAAGCTGCGAGCTAGCCTACTTGTTTAAGGTGGTTAGTCCGTTCTCTGTTTATAGACCTCTAGCGACCTCAGTAGCTTGATCGATAAGGCGGCGGACTTGTAACCTGGAGGTCGGTGGTTCAAGTCCCTGTTTCATCGTAAATTTAGTAAAAGCGAGTTTCGAGTAGTTGTGATATCACGAAAGTGATTAACACAAATATGATAACTATTCAAATAAAATTTATAAACTGCAAGCTAGCCTGGTTTTGTTAGGTTGGCTATATTGTTTCCATTTTTTCTTTGTTATTATGATTATTTGTACAGAACATAGGTATGTCTTTTTATATCTAATCGAGTGTTTCATAATAATAATAATAACTCTAGCGAACATGTAGTGAAAAATTATAGCTCTCTTTTTCTCGGCACAGTTCAGTGCAGTACACAAGTTGTTCACTCGGGGGGAATAATATCATCCTTCCACCTGCATGCAAACTTTCCATATAAAAAACCAGACATATGTTTCCCCCCGATTTTATTCACTCGGCTTTCCATTCGAAATGAAGACGACGTCGCTGGGGTACGGTGACGGGGGGGGGGGGGGGGCGCTGAGGTCATGTCACGACGGCAGTAGGGCTGATGGCTTTCTTTTTTATCAATTTTTGAAGCGGAAGGCCGTAAAAAAAGGGCCGCGACGTTTCGGGCATAAAATTTCGATGGCAAGATGGGACATTTTTACGTTTTTTTTTGCTGTACAAAAGAATCGTCATTTGATGACATTGTTTGAGGTTGTGATTTTGAAATTGAACATAATGTAAAATCATATAAGTATCTAAATACACCTAAATTTTTGGTTATTTCTATCTGTAGTGGCCACTGTGCCATACGGATAACTGATGTATATTGTAATATTCATCAGAAATCAATACTTTCAACCTTCGATGAGCTATGAACAAAGCTGAGTAAATTATAATAAGGTAGGTTAGGTAGGTAAGCTACAAAGTTTAATACTAATTTTAGGTTGGAATTTAAAAATGCATTTAGAGGACTTTAACTACCTATTTATTTATAAAAAAAATAAAAGATGCATTGAACGATCTGAAAACTACCCGATTCGGGAAGCTTAATTAGTATATGGAAAATGAACCAAATTATCAAAGAAGACAAAAATTTGTTTGACAGTTAAACTATAATAAATTTGATCGAATTTGTATGTCGATCAATTATCATATTTGTGTTAACAACTAAATGTACGCTGATACGGGACTTGAAACCACGACTTCTGGTTACAAGTCCACCGCCTGATCGATCAAGGTCCGGTAATCATCGATCAGTACCTAAAATGTTGAAATAATATTTGAAGATAGAAAACACTTTAGCTTTTTTTGTTTTACTTAATTATTTATTTTCAGATGGCTATTTCGGCAGAAAAAAAGCCAGTGTTTTCTATCTCAAATTATTATTTCTATTTTTTTTTTGTTTCACCAAGTGTTTGTATAATCATAAGTTTTTTCCTGAGAACTTAATATTTTATTGTACCTAAAATGTAACCAAGCATAAACCATTACTGTCACAGTCACAGATTCGCGTGTCAACACTCAATTCCATAGTGCACAAATTGAACATCTCAAACTATTAATAGTCTTATACGTCTTATGCCCATAATAGTATAGCTATTATGTTAATGCGACGTAGTCTTTCATTGGTAACAATATTAAGTACTTTATTTTTTCATGTGATAGTAAAATAACACTCTATAGTGGAAGGTAACCACCAGGCGAGGTTAATGCTCAAAGCATTTTTTAACACTTAACTCTCAGAGCCTTATATATGTGGTCCCAAGCTCAGATTAATGAGGAAAAATTCATGCACTGGGTGGGATTCGAACCTACGGATCAATACGCTACCTGGATTACCACACTAGCGCGTTAACCACTTCACTACCAGTTCATTTTTTACTTATAATAATAAGAATAGGTACCATTTTAACAATTGATAGCTAAACCAATCAGAAAACTTTTAACAATTGGCATACCTTTCCACAAGCGCACGGTTAGCTCATTGGTAAGGTACTCGCTCGAAACAATCACGAGGAAGTATCCCAGTTCGAAACGCCACGCCGACAGAAAAAAAAAATATTCAAAATTTGGTTACACATATGTTTGTAAGGATACCTTCCGTGCGCTCGTGTTGACCAAGGACCTACACTACATGTTATGGGTAGTGTTGTTCACTTGTCACCCATCAGAAGGGAGGCAAACTACGGGATCGGTAGACTACAACACAGTAACGACACCAGTTGTATGGGACACTTACCTGAGTGGGCCGAGAATAGCCACCATCAAGAGATTTGAATTTCACAGTCACCCATCCAATTTTGTAGCCACGCTGGACTTGCTTAACTTCAGCGATTGAATGAGAACTGGTATATTGAACATCGACGCTGACTAGAGGGGGCTAGTAGAAGTTTAAATTTGAGAAATCCGACAAGAATTTCTTTGCAGATTGCCAAATGGAAACAAGTCTTTCAGTACGGTTTAAAAACTTTGTTTGGATCAACTCATGTTCTCAATCATCAGATCCATTGACTTGAAATTAGAGATCAAGGAAAAAAAATTGACCAATTTCTGATAGTTTAAAATATGTAAAGAAAAAGAAAAAAAATTGTCTTCACCCAAGCATAAAAATGATGTAGTTGGTTTAAAAAAACAAAAATCGCCCCTAGTTAAAAAAAAAAAAAAAAATCAAACAATTTTTAAAGTACCATTAAGTCTGATTATGTATTTGCCCCTAAAATATAATCTGACGGTATTGCTACGTGATTCGTTACTATAAGTAGTCGCGATTCCTGTACCCACTTGAAATATTGGAACACATCCGTGACGTCATAGAACATGTCAATGCCATAATGTCCAACTTAGGTCCGCATGCAACTTGAATTCAGGTCTCTGGCGAATCTCATTATCGGTTTCCTGTGAATCATTTGATTTAGAGATTCAGACAAGAGAAGACCTTGGAATAATTTCGCAAACCATTCATTGCCTGCCTGGCACAAGTTCTTTTGTGTTTTTGCTAATTTGAACCAGCTGGTTCTAAGTGCGCGAAACACAACGGAGGCGTTTACCCTAAACTCTGGGGTAGAGCCAGTACCCCCTGTAAAATAATCTACTCTTAAATGTAACCGCTAGAAGGGAGAAAAATTGTCTATATCAAGCTGTAGCTACCAGAGTCTGGGGTCTAGGTCTAGGGTCTACTTAGTAGGCGGCCACAACGAGGACCCTTGGCCTATACCTAACACCCTAGACCCTAGACCATCGACCCCAGCCCCTGGTAATAGGCCCTCCACTGGTGTCCGCTACGAAGTCCCGTAACTCACTGTCAATGGATAAATACTAGAGTGAGGGGGGAGGGATAGAGTTTAGGGGGAGGTTGGTGAGAGGTGGGAGGGATAGATTTAGGAGGTTGGCAAGAGTGTCGGAGGATAGAGTTTAGTTGGGGGATAAAGTTAGGGGAAGGCTGGGTGAAGGTTCAGTTTAATTATTCCAATCATCGTGAAAAACTCGCAACTCGTGGCGAAACGCGCCATCAATCATGAAACCACATGGAAAGCCTTTTCCACAGAGTTGGAACATTTAATTCCTATTCTCATCTTCCCTCTCTCTCTCTCTTTCTCTCTCTCTCTCCACTTTTCTCTCTTTCTCTCCCCTCTCTTTCTCTCTCTCCTCTCCTCTTTCTCTCTCTCTTTTCTTTCTCTCTCTCTCTTTATCTCTTTCTCTCTCTCTCTCCTCCCTCTCTCTATCTCTCTTTCCTCTCTCTTTATCTCTTTCTCTCTCTTTCTCTCTTTTCCTTCTTCCCCTGTCTCTCTTTTTCAAAATATCTTCTCTCAATTTCAGTTTTCAACCTTAATTCTCTCTTCTTTCTTTTCTCTTCTGCTCTCTTTCCCTAACCCCTTCTAACAATCTCCTTCTTTAATCTTTCTCTCTCTCTCTCTGTATATATTCCTCTCTCTTACTCTCTTAATGCTCTCCTCTCTTTCTATTTAGAATAATTATCTTACATTATATATCTCTCCTCTTATTCTTTCCCTCTCCCTCTCTCTCTATTGCTTATTCTAAATTTTAGAATCTCTTCTACCTCTCCCCCCTTCATTCGCCCCCTCCCACTCCACTTTAAATCAAATTCACTGACCACCACAAACCCCGGCGGCCCATACCTCTCTAACCACGGCCGGCGTTGCTTCACCATTTCCAGGATCTAAATTTTCTCCACCAGGTAATTTATCTTCCGACCTTTGACTCGAGAGGATGTATTTTCGGTGTTCAGTTGTCTCCACTCTGTTTATCTTTCTCTCTCTATTTTCTATCCTTCTGTCCTCTCTCCTCTCTTTCTCTCCTTTTATATCTCTACATTACTGGCACACTCTCCCTGTCCTCCTCTCTTTCATTATCAAAGTCACTCTCTCTCTCTATTTCATAAGAATAATAATAACACTCTTAGTGGCAGGTAACCACCAGCGAGTTAATGCTCCACAGCATTTCCCTACCACCCAACCCTCAGAGTCTTATTATAATGTGGTCACAACTCAAATTAACAAGGAAAAAATCATGCACTGGTGGATTCAAACCAACGAACCCTGCGCTACCTGGATTACCAGACTAGCGCGTTGCCACTTGACTACCATGCGGTTATGCGTGTCCCGACATTTGTAGGACAAAATTAATTACGAGACACCCTGTATTTTGACACTCATATCTCACATTCCATCACCGCCTATTTGTCTCTCATCCAAACACCCCCCCCCCCCCTCCTCCCCCCTATCCCTCCTCCCCCGCTCTCTTGAGTGTAAACTGTCCTCCTTAATTATACAATTAGAATAATTGGACCTCACGAGTCGGACCCACTTGCTCCTTTTTAATAACTCATGAGGGTTATTAAGTTATAGTGTTCACTTCGAGCGATCTTGATGCGAACGAAGGAGAGAGAATATGGTTTGTTAGAACAATGAGATACTCTGGCTTGGTACAAAAATCAACAAACAAAAAATCTCCGAAGCTTTATCTAGGAAAATTACCTTTGAATAATTACCTATGTTATTTTGTTATTAAATAAATAAATTTAAATAAAAAATAAAAAAAATACCAAAAAGAAATACCTACCAGAACAATATTTCAGACGTAATTTCACATAAGTTACAACGCACATGTGGTATACCAGGGCCGGGGCATTCTTGCGCCAACGACTGTCCAGCGTGGAAATGCCTATTCCCGGACACACTCAGACTGGTGAGGTTAATTTGAGTAGCTGGTTTCTGAGTTTTCCAGCGAATGGAGCGTAAAAACCCCCGTCGTGATATGACCATGCAGATGAAAGCGACGTTATAATCCAAATAAACTAATGAATAGCAAGTAGAAAGTAGGTAGGATCAGGGAGTAGTAATACGATCCACGAGTCTTCCGCCCGAGAACATTGAGAAGGTCAAGATTTCGCACACTGCAGATTTCGAGAAATGCACAAATTTGCGAAAATCATCTTCCCATTATCAAATTAATTTTTGACGAGACCAAAATGCAACATTGTCGATGCATTCGCTGAGCGAGATTTTTGCACTTCGCGATGTTATGACTGCAATTGAAAATTTTCCTAAGAAACATTAGCAAGTTTTTTTGTAATTTTAAATGTAAAAAAAAATGCAGTTTTTTGAAATTCATGTTAAACTTTTCGCTGGCTGAAAGTACATGAAATGCATGGGAACTAGTTTTCCGTTACCTTACACTCTGCCGAGCTGTCTCTTTCTTTATATTGGCATTCTTCACACCTCGGCCGAGTGTTTGATTTGTGTTATTGATGAACTAATAGACTATTCGTTATTGATGAACGAATAGACTATGTCTCATGAGCTGTTTCTTCGTCTGTATTTCTTATCTTTCCCGTAACTCAGTGCAGCACTCTGTGAATCGAGAGTCGCGGGTTCGAAACCCCGCCGGGACATGACAAGTTGTCCTCCCCATTTGGATTTTTATAACATAATAATAAGCTTGGTCCTGGAGATCGTTGCGTTGGTTCAAGTTCCATAACATGATGAATTTGAGTTTTTTTTATTTGGGTTTCTAAAGTCGCTTTCAACAGCATGGTCATATCATGATGGGGGTTTTACCCTCCATTTGCTGAAACTCACAATCCAGCCATTTAAATTAACTTTACCAAAACCCCAATAAGACCGGAAATACCAGCACACGAGGGTTCGAATTTGAATCGTCACCCATCCAAGTCTTAGCCTCGTGGACAATTGATTAACATTCAGAGAACAGGTGTAATATCAAATCAACAAGTTCATCACACTACAATAACTTTGAATTAGGTACAAAAAAATATAGTCCAGCATCAAAAAATATCATTGTAGTCATTAAAATATAAAAATATCTTGCCTCATAGAAACATCTCGGAAGTTAAATTAATACTAACTAATTTATTTTTAAATTTCAAACTCTGACAAAATGTCATCCTTAGCTTAGTATCTGACATTTCCACAATCCTAAGCTGATGTGAGAGAGCAAAGAGACGTTATAAAAATTAAAAAAAATATTATATTAATTTAATTGAAAAAATCTTTCCAGAAAATTGTACTTGTCAAAAGCATAATTATGACACTGGGCACTATTTCTCATTTTAAATACTTTTTTAGAGAATTTTTCATGAGACGCAAATTATAATAATCTTATTTCATGACATTTTTTTTTTTTTTTTTTTGATATTACAGCAAGATTTCTACTGTCCAATCGCTGTCCTCGTCCAATCGCTGAAGTTAAGCAACGTTAAGCGTGGATTGTAATTGGATGGGTGAAAAGAAACTTGAGACCCCATTAACGTCAATATTACAGAATCACTTCAGATGATATTGCGTTCATAAACATATAATTATGCGCTGTAAAATGCAAAGAATTTAAGGAATGCTGAATCGCCATTTTTAAAAAAATGAGTTTCAATTAATCATTTTGAAAAGTGAATTCGGAAATTTATGTGGTAACTAACACTCTAAGTATCTAAATAAACGTGATAATGAATTATTCCATGTAATCAGTACGTTTGTGGTTCATAAATAAATTGAAATTGAAATAAGTGATACCACCATTACCACCTACCTTTTCAAAGTGGAGATGTTCAAAGAGTATTTCAAATTGTTTGAAGGTTTTATCTTCACAGAGTGCGATCATAATTGCGTCTGAGGTCAAATCATTGTCCCTCTGTGTCTATTTGCCGCTGTTATTAAAATTATCAAGTATGAGTTCCAAATAGATATCAATACTAAATTAATGAGAACTACACGTAACTAGTAATCATATTTGTGTTTATCACTTTTGTGATATCACAACTACTCAAATCGCTTTACTAAATCTAAGGTGAAACCGGGGCTTGAACCACCGACCTCCAGTTACAAGTCCGCGAGTTCGGTAGTCAAGCTACACGTTATACTATTAAGCACGAGAAAAGATCAAGTGTCAACAAACTTTTATCAAGATTATCAAGGAACATCTTTTTTCAGAATCACAAGGGAACCAAGTATCAAGTAGTTCTAGATCTGATACTCATGCGAAATATCAAAGTATTCCAGACATAAGTTGATCAAAATATTCATCATGCTATGAAATATCAAGAGTATTAAAATTTTCCGACCATCTACTAAAGTCGGAAATCAATAAGGTGGCGGACCTTGTAAACTGGAGGTCGGTGGTTCAGGTCCTGTTTCAGTGTAGATTTAGTAAAGCGAGTTGAGTAGTTTTGATATCACGAAAGTGATTAACAGGCATAAAAATGACATTTTTTTTTCTTTTTTTATATTTAGAAAATTTATGCATATAAACATTACATATAAATAAACAATATCACTTTTCACTATCAAATTCAAGAGTGAACCAAGTATTATTTTATCGGTATCAAGGAATATCAATATAAAGTATCAAGTACAATAAACTACTCAAGCTATCACGCACCATCACAAATCGGAATGCGCACGGTAATTATTGCACTGGTAGTCAAGTGTTAACGCGCTAGACTGTAACCCATGTAGCGTAGGGATCCGTTGTTCGACTCCTACCCAGTGCATGAATTTTTCCTCATTAGTTCGAGTTTGTGCCCACATAATAACAAGACTCTGAGTTTAGGTGGTATAGAAAATGCTTTAACATAAACATAGTCTGTGGTTACCTCTACTAAAGAGTGTTATTATTATTAATAATAATTAATGCCTCCAGTGCACATTGCCACACTAATCTTCAAATAAATTATAGTTAAATAAAAATTGCAAATAAATGAATTTATATGCTTAACTTACATACATAAATTTAGGTGAATGGTAAATTTAATAAGCGCGAGTTTGTTACTTTTTTTTATCAATAGGGGAGAGCCCCCCATTGTGACCCAGTATAAATCAGTATCAGTTTTAAACAGAAAAGTGAGAAGTTATACTAGATGTACATGATTATCAAACATACCTGGATACTGTTTCGAGCTTATTTGCTCTCATCAGCAATTAATACATATACATGCCATCAACTAACCTCTCTATTTTAATTAGTACTAGCCTTTGCCCTGCTTTGCAACGGACTAAATTTCAAATTTACTAAGCAATGGCCGACCTGCTAACAGCATGCCTTTTGAACTTTTTATAATTTTTTCTGGACAAAGCGATAATGGTTTTGGGGGGGTCAATTCTGAGACATTTTTCGCTACTCTTACCGTTTTGGCTAAACAACTCCGGACAAACAAACAAACAAACAAACAAACATAGTAGTAGGTAGGTAGTCCCTTTTTTTCTGTTTATATATAGAGATAAATAGAAAAGTGAGAAGTTGTACTAGATTGGAATGGTATAATAATAATTCCTTGTCCGTGAGTTAGGCAAAGAGACCTAGATAATTATATCGCGGTGGTGAGAGAATTATATGGACGCCCAGATGCAATGTCTAGGTTCTCCTCATGTCCATCTTGGTATAATTCTTGTTGGTATTTACGTCCTGATTTGAGTTATCAGGACGGGGGTTTTATGCCCACTCGCTAGAATTCTTACCAGCTGTTGGATCCTTCTGTTTTTAAATAAAATAATAATGAGTTAAAAAAAATAAAACAAACAATATGATTGATTAAGCTAGTACCAGCCTCCGTGCGTAACGGTTGTGACTACTGCCCGTAGTCCCAGAGATCCTGAGTCGATCCCCGGCGTAGCAGACTTTCACACAGAAAATTCTGTTCCCTCCGTACATGAAGCTGGCATTTCCGGCCCTAACCCAGGCTGGGTGAGGTTAATGTGGTAGCTGGTACAATTCCCAGCGAATTGAGGTAAAACCCCCTTCCTAATCCAAGACATTAAATCAAATAGAATCGTTGGCGTTAGGAAGGGCATGCAGCCGTAAAAAATGTTCCAAAACCAACCAACCTCAACCATGAGTTGAACAACGTCGACCGTGCTTTTAGCGGATAAGACAGAGTAAAAAAAGATAGATTTGATTAAGCTAGGGTAAAGTAGAAGTGGAAATAATACGAGTTTTTTTTTCATTAACGTGGCTTTCAACTGCATGATCATATCACAACGGGTGTTACCCCTCGCAGGTAACTCTCAAACCTACTAACCCACATTAACCGCACCCAGCTTAGATTGCCAGAATGTTAGCCATCACAAGTTTTCACCTCGCTAGACTTGCTTAACTCGGTGATCCTACGGAACCGTGCATTCAACACCAATCCACGCTGCTAAGTCATTTATCATAAGGGTAAGTCGTTCTATTTAGATTGGTGACCCAAAATTGGAATGGTACCTTTTAAAGGCGAAAAAAAAACAGATATGGCGCCTCCTCCATTATTTTACAAAATTAATCACCGTTATCTTAGGTAAAGATAAGAAATGGCTACATATCATTACATTTCCATCTGGAATTTTTTTATAGAAAAATGGCTAAATAACATTATATTTTCATCGTATTTTCAAAATATGTCCAACCGTTTTTTTCCACTGTCACCGTTCATATTTACTTAATAACTATATTAATACCCCGATAATTTATTCATATTTCTGTCCCAATTTTGCTGTCCAGATACACGGAAACCTGTGCTGCACAATTGCATAGGTACGCGCGTGGGTCGCATGCTTCAAGCAATTTCTAAATTTAGCGCCCGTGAAAGTTCGGGGCAACTAACAAATCGATAAAAAGTAAGAGTGGAAATTTTCTTCTTTTTTCCACATTGCCTTAGGAAACCTCTACAGTTCCATTGTCATTCTTGGGTTGGGGTTTTGGTTCTGTCACTCCTCATCATAATTAGTGCGTGGACACAAAGCCACACCCTAACCCAACCCGACCCTGGTACCTCTGCTTAATATAATATGTATAACAGTTTTTCGGGACTCCAATGGGGCCCTTTCTTTGACATAGTTAATTATTTAATTTCGTACAGAATTTTTTGTAAGTTCAGAATTATAAAAAACATTTCTTTAAAGTTTAGAAGATAAAATAAAAAAAAACATATCTACACTAAAATTAATTTGAAAAAAATCGGTTAAGCTGTTTTGGGATACAAGTTAATGATTTATATCAGTTTGGCTATTAATTCGTAACTCTTCCCAAAAACGATGTGTTTTAACTTCCCCAACTTTTGTAGTTATCCCCTTCATGTCTCCCCTCCTCATCCCTATAACGTTCAAAAATTTTCCATTGATCGAAACAGTGGGGAGGTCACTTTTGTGGAGGCCTTCCAAACTTTTGCCGGTTTTTTCTTAACCATCACGCTGTCAAACGGTACCTTTCAGGCAGATTTGATTTTTGGGAATGTGTAAAAGTCGCACGGGCCAGTCGGGTGAGAAAAGGTTTTCCAACACGGATTTTTTCTTGGCCAGGAACTCTTCCGGAGCACACTGTTGGCGCCATGGCACCATTTCTGCCAAACTTTTTCATTTAAATTTTCGTGCAAAATTTTCTCCACATTTCTTCATCAATTTTTAAGGATCACCTTATTTAAGAGGTAACCTACGGTCAAACGAATCAAAACACCAATTTTTTTTCAATTTTTTCGTCAATTTTTTGAGGTTGGGGGAACCAGGATGGACGTCCTCAACACTTCTTGAAATCTTGAAACCGTTTTAAAACCATATAAACGTTACTTTTCAAACATGAACCCTGGTACCGTCTTTAAAAAGAAAAAGTTTATCAAAGTTTTACTAAAATTCAAAAATCACTCGTTGCTCAACGTTTGTATCAACTAATCCGGCAAAATTAAAAAAGGTGTCTTGCGCGTCGGGCTTCACAACAAACTAATTACAGACAGGCATGTGTCAGCATGAATCAAAACACAAACTTGAAGCTGTCTAAATAGTTTATCAATCTTCCTAGCAACCCCACTTTTTGCGAGCGGCTCGCGTCTACAACTTAATACCAAACCTCTATAATCCAAAATTCCAATTATACAATGGAACGAATCACGAGGAAGTATTGATCCAAATGGCATGTATTTTTGACATTGATTCAAAATTCTTCATCTCTATTTAAAGATTTTTTTTTTTTTTTTTTTTAAATAAGATTTATTTATTGGTGACATCCAAATTTACAATTTTTTCACAATCAAATACAGATACGAAATGGGGTAGAGGAAAAAAAAAACTAATAGAATTTTAAGAAATAACAAACTAATAAATTGTATTGACCATATCACTCAAGCTGCAATCAAAAATCCTTCTAAGGTATAAAAACCTGCTTTTTAAGAAAATTATATACATTTTAAATAACTTTATGCGTCCCGTATGTGGGGCAATTTGTTAACAAAAAATAGCATGATAATTGGGACCATTTCGACTCTTAAACAAATTATTAATAACTAAGTTATTTCTATGCCTCGTATTAGAAGTGGCATGTTCAAATAAAGTATATTGGTCCTATCTTCTTTAAATGGTTAACACGTAAATGAACATGCATAGTGTTAAAATTTCCATCTTAAAAATTGGTTTGGCATGTTCATTAATGGCAGTCTACCCAAATTTCGGGATTGCTTTTTTCTGTGAATGAAAATTTTGGCTGTAAGTGGTATGGCCCCCGAAGCAATCCGTATATAAAGGAATGAAATAAACCATAATATGCATTTTTCAATACATAAGAAACTTGATTTTTTAATTGGTGAATAAAAAACAACGACTATTTAATTCCCCGACATGATAATGTGGGTATGCCACTTTAGCGGGGATCAATAAAAAATCCTAAAATTTTACACTAGGAGGGTTTAAAGGAAGTTTATTCCTAAACTAAAAACAATTTCCTGTTCTTTGTCGATTTAAATGCAACCTATTACTATTAAACCATCCGTGCCCGCTGTAGATTTTCCCTCTTTTGGCATTCCAAATTATCCCTGGGGGCCGCCCCATAATGATTTTAAAACCAAACCTAAAAAAAAGTTTCCCCCTATAGAATTTACAATGTTTCAGTATTAAAAAAAAAAAATAAAATAATCCTTCCTAAATATTTCAAGTGATCTTTTTTTGGGGAACCCCCGTAATAATTACCCAGGTTCAACTCAATTTTACATAGCTACATAAATTTTATATATATTTCACCGAAACAAACGAACCTTTGGCTATTCCTACAACTACGGCTACTCGATTTCCGAACAACCTTTTCTCCTATTTGATTTTCACAACAATTCTGTTTCATTGTTTTACGGTAATGCTCCAAAGGAATTCGCCT
This sequence comes from Bactericera cockerelli, assembly GCA_024516035.1. Lineage (NCBI taxonomy): Eukaryota > Metazoa > Arthropoda > Insecta > Hemiptera > Triozidae > Bactericera > Bactericera cockerelli. Next base: position 4,326,302 of record CM044956.1, on the reverse strand, counting down.
TCCTGTATTAATTGATATTAAACACGTAAATTGCCAAATAATTGCGGAGAAAATGACATATCAAATTAATAACTTGACCGACCTCTGTAGCAATGGAGTAGATGGAAAAGATGGTGGACTTGTAACCTGGAGACGGGGGTTCGAGTCTCAAGTTCGGTACATAATCACTGTTGATAATATAAATATAATAATAATTCTCTTTAGGGAAGGTTAATGCCCAAAGAATTTTCTACCCCTAACACTCAACTCTTAATTAAGTGGTTACAAACTCAAATTAAGAGGAAAAATTCGTCACTGGGTGGGATTCGAACCAACGGATCCCTACACTCCCTGGATTCCAGACTATCGTTAACCCTTACCCACATATTGATTTAGTAATTTTGATACACATAGTGATTCACTCAAATATAACAACCCTTTTTAAAAAATTTATCTTATTACAGCGGCGCCCCGCTTTGCGGCCGAACATGCCGTAAAGCAAAAAATTCTTTTTCGCCAATGGCACTTTGTATGGGAATTTCGAAAAATCCCGTCTTATTGCACATCTAACTAAAACAAAGCACCTACCAAATTTCAGCTTCCTAGGACTTACGGTTTGGCTGAGAGCGATATCAGTCAGTGGTCACAGTCATACTTTGCATTTATATTTTAAGATAAAATAATTATGTTTAGTTTATGCAAAAATAACAATACTAATAAATTTATTATGTTTTTAATTTAAGGGAACATATCAATAAGCACGCACTCTATATATACAATAATAAAAAATGTTGTTCTATGTATTATTTTATCACAATTTTAGTGGAAGCGCAGATGTAAAACCTTTTTATTTTTATTGTTGTGTGTCATTTGCCAATAATTCCGTACTGGCCTCTCTCCATTCATCATTACTAGTGCAACCCCCGACGGAAACCAAAAAATTCCGACCCCGCCGATTCAAACCCGGATTCCCTGGTGCAAGCCGAGCATCTACCGCTAGGCCAAGGTAACTTGTCCTTAAATAATGAAAAAAAACAATGTATTTTATTATTCATTCGTTTGTATCAGGCGCGACGGGGAAAAAATGTTTTGGGGGCTCAACCTAAACCGGACTAAAAGGATTTAAAGAGTACTTAATGATTTTGGTTTGTTTCCCATTTCAATCAAATAAATTAAATCTTAAAATTATTCTAGAAATTATGACGATTTTTCATTGTGTAACACTAGGATTTGAGAAATTGCTCCTTTTTCTTTTTCTCGGGGGTACTGCAGTTCCGCAACTCCAAGCACCGGCCCGCCTTTTATAAAGATCATGAATTTTATACATAACGGACTAAATAATTTATTTATTACTAAGATAAAATACCGACATCATTCTTCTCTTATCATTCCAATAATAACAAAAAATTGCAACCAAGGTTCAGGCGAAAAAAATTTTGCCAACTATTCAACTCTGCTGTTTCTATCTCTTTGCGCAATATTTCTCTGCCATTGTTTAGCGAGTCATAGACTGCAAACGTGTAGGTCTGTAGAGGTATCAATGGTAATAGCAAAATAATATTCCTTATTTATACGCCCGAGAAGGACTAAGAGTCCCATTATTCCACTTGAGCCCAAACATATTATTTTGGGGTCGAACCCAAATATAATTTATAGAAACAATAACATGATAATATTGAATATTACAATAAATTGAACTTATTTAAAGAATAATGATTTTGGAAATATCATGGTCAAATAATAATAAATCGCCTTATTTATACTGCCCGATTCCCACATCAAGCCCAAGACAATTTATTTTGGTTCAATCCCAAGTGCTAGTATAACTTTCATGTCCCGGCTGTTTTTGGAAGCCGCGACCTCTGGATTACCGGTCAGACGCGTTGACCCAATGTTAGAAGTCTATACCCAAAGAATTTGAAGATATAACACCGATTTAACGGGTTTTTTTGCTTTCTATTTACTTTCTGTCCGTAGTTCAGTGTAAAGGCGGCACTCGTGAATCCATAGCTGGTGTTATGAACCCATCCGGGACATACGAATTATCCTCCCATTTGGAATTTTAACCACATAAAAATATGCCTTGGGCTTACTGCTGGAATAAAATGGACTTAATAGTTCTATTGGGCATAATAATAAGGCGATATATTTTATTTACTTTCATTTTCACCATGACCAATTGGCCGATCAAACTTATCTGCGGTAATCACTACCGATCTCAACTAAATAAATCAAAAACTTTAGTCTTATAATACAATATGATCGCCAACCTCAGTAGTTTGATCGATAAGAAGGCGGACTTGTACCTGGAGGTTGGTGTTTCAAGTCTCGGTTTTTTTTGCGAAGATTTTTTAAGCGAGCTCGAATTGTTGTGATATTCGTTAACACAAATATGATAACTTTTTTAAAAAAATAATTGTTTTTTATTTTTCCTATAACTCTGCCACTGTAAACAATCTAGTACAAGGATCCATGGTTCGAATCTCACCCAAGCTTGGATTTTTCCTCATTACTTTGAGTTTGCGAACCCGTACTTGAAATGTCATTCGAGTGTTAGGGATGTCCATCTACATGTTTTATTATTAATTAAATTATTTATAAATTAAGACGTACTTATGTAAGACATAATTATTACTAATAACTAGCATTCCTAGTCGCAAATTCATAAATTATTAAATATATGATTCAATCCATTTTTAATATTTTTAATTTTATCCTCAGTTTTTTCATTTGAATTCTCGAAAAACGACGACTGTTTAACCATTTAATTCATTCAATCTGACCTAATTAAATACAAATAATGATAAATAATTAAAACACACAATTGAGAACTACATAAAAAAGAAAAATATAAACTAAATAGAAACATTGAATATATATAAAATCAACCTGTATTCTATCAATTACTGCAAAAAAAAAAAGAGAAAAAAAAAATAGAGTTATTAATTTTGCAAATGTTTGTTTATTTGAGTGATATCACAACAACTCAAAAGATAGTTAAAAGTTAGTCATTTGAAGTCCTAACACTCAAAGAGAATCTAAAATAATGAGAAGGTTTCAAGCAACTTTTGTGAGATATTTAGTTAGTTAAAGTTATTACATATTGCGCTTATTTGAGTGATATCACAACTACTCAAAAACTGCTTTACTAAATCCAAGCCGAAACCGGACTTGAACCACCGACCTCCGTTACAATTCCGCCGCCTTATCGATCAAGCTACTGAGGTCGGTGAAAAAAAGAAAGAAAATATATTCGAACATTGTTGATCACAACTAACGAGAGAATCCTCTAGTGAGCGAATTGCCCCCCCTCCTCCTCCCCCTCCTCCAACCCCCCTGCCTAGGAAGCCCTCTAATTAACCGGTCTGTGTGGGCGCCAGGTCGACTGAGGTCTACAGCTGTGAGTCATACTGCCAAGCTTGTGAGCCACAAGATGCCAGGATATGTCACAGGCGATATTAGATGTGTCGACAGGCTGGGTCCACACGAGTCATTGCAAGAGCCAGGATGATTCAGGAGGTGATATTTAGATGTGTCCGACAGCTGGGTCCACACGAGTCCATTGCAAGATGCCAAGTGATGTCACGAGGCGATATTAATGTGTCGACAGCTACGTAAACACGAGTCATTGCAAGATGCCAGGATGATGTCCCCGAGGTGATATTAATGTGTCGACAGTCTGGGTCCAAACGAGTCAATGCAAGATGTCAGGGTGATGTCCACGAGGTGATATTAGATGTGTCGTCAGCTGTGTCCACACGAGTCATTGCAAAATGCAAGGATGATGCCACGAGGCAATTTTTTTTTTATTATATAGTTTCCATTTATTTATTTTTTACATTAAACATCTTCTACAAACAATGAGGTATACCCACCTTCAAAAGAAAAAATCCTTGTGCTGAAGGTGGGATAATATTAGATGTGTCGACAGACTGGGTCCACACGAGTCCATTGCAAGATGCAGGGTGGTGTCACGAGGTGATATTAGATAACTGGTAACAATTCTCCGCTCCGACGGGCTTCAAACCGGCAACTTTATATTGGTTTACTGGTGTTAAACAAACCAAAAAACGGTCTATGACCGAGTCAGCAGGAAAGCCCGCCCTCAAAACTGACAACCATACGCTTCTAATAGTCGTCAGTTAGAACGATCTGGACTCCGCCATGAATCATAAAACTGAAATTTCCCACACCCCCGTCCTCTGCCCAACTTCGAAGCTCAGCTTTGCAATACGGACTGTCTAAAGTAAAGTCACGGCAATGTTGACGTTTTGACTCAGCACCTAATTGGGAAAGTATTTTCACTTTCGCCATCAGAGCGGAGGCATACTACGGATGGCCAGACTAACAATACAGACCACAAGCGTCCACAGTAGCTCCTGTTTTAATGGCTTACGAAATTAAAACGTTGTGAAACACTCATCTTAAAAATAAAAAAAGTATGACCAGACTTCCAAATGTTTTTTCCTTCTTTTTATTCTTTATATTCATTATTTTCTTTGAAAATTGTTATTGTGCTGTACATATGTCCGTTGTCTAATTAAGATTATAATAGTAAATAATGATATTTGTAAACTAAACTGGTTCACTAGTTTAGGGTCAGGTAAGTGCCCAAACACACGAGACCCTGGATCTAACCCTATATGTCTATATAGAAAGTGTGGGGACATTATTCTAGAATCTAGACCCTATATGGGATAAGTGTGTGACATTATGTGACACCTACAGGTCCTACATGTATTTGTAATAATTTATTTGCATCAATTGATATCATGTCTAGGATAGGTAAAATATTAAGGAATACTAAATGTATTTTTTTTTCTGCACTCCGAATTTCTAAATTTTCAACATCAAAAATTTCAAGTACATATAAATGTTAAAAGAAGCTGAGTCCAAATTATCTAACAAATGAAATACATTGGCGCAGAACACGAGACTGTAATAGAGAAAGAAGACTGTGATAGAAAAAATTAAAAAAAGCAAACTAGTTTGCAAAATAATTATAAAAAAATAATGTATTAAGAAGATGAAGGTACATAAAAGTATTACAGACATAACATGGCATAATTTATACTTAAAATATTTACTTGCATACGTATTTCTTATCTGATACTTATGTCTCTAGCCTAGCACGTAATTTGCTATTTTGAGCTTTTGGACATACAAGGAAGGAAATAGGAAAACAAAAGGGCAAAATAATGTTTTCGGAGAACTTGAAATTTTCAAATTTGTCTGGCGGTCAAAGTGTTAAAATTTGACCAGCTCTCTTGCACTTTATGTTTACACTGGTACTCTGATATTCAATACATCATTCTGTATCTCTCTCTGTCCTCTCTCTCTCTCTCTCTCTCTCTCCTCTCTCACCAACACACACACACACACACAAAAGTTTAGGCGTAAAGCTGACTAAATATTGGCGAATATTGTATATTTACGATCCGTGGGACCGATTATTATTCCGGTGGGTAATTTGATGCTAATGTAAATAGGAAGAATATGAGCTATCGTAAGTCATACTTGTCTAATAAGATGGTTGAAGAAAATCTCAAGTTGAAATTTTTTGTTCCTTTTACACATTTTTCCAGCGTTCAGTTGCAAGTTTAAGAGATATACAGGTGTCCTCAGAAACACAGAGAACCTTTTAACCACGTATATGGAAACTGAAATAAAGTAATTTTGTTATATGACTCAGGCTAATCATCAGCGCATCAGCTGACATATTGCGCTGTAATTGGTTAAAATTCCCAAGGCGTGTTGAGGTATCTCCTCTTAGATTAAATCTAATCCTGTTTCATAATTAGTAGTCAAGTGGTTAACGTGCTAGTCTGGTGATCCAGGTTCGAATCCGTTGGTTCGAATCCCACCCAATGGATGAATTTTTCCTCATTTATTTGAGTATATGGACCATGAACCACACAATAATAAACTCTGAGGGTTAGGTGGTAGAAAATGCTTCGAGCATTAACTCGCCTGGTGGTTTACCTTCCACTAAAGAATATAGTATTATAATTTGTCCCTTTATAATGTCTGTAGTTCGCATAAATATATGATAACTAAGTTTCCTTATTACAAGTTTTAATTATACCTATGTAATTGTAACTTCATTGCAAGCAATTAACTAAAAGTACTGAGTGTCCATTAGTACTTGACTTAGGGAACCATGATACATACATGGTGTATAATTATGTACCTATGTATGTAAGTAATTATGTGTGAATGGTAATAATTGTGCATGTAGTCCGTATTAGTGGAGATGCCTCAAGCACCGAAGGCCTCACTAACATGGCTCACTTGAGATTCATAGCTTCAATCATGAACCAAACTTAACACTTAACACGAACATATAAAATTTTAATTAATTTTTTTTTTTACTGCACCTGAATTTTTTTTATTTTTTTTTCTGAACATTTATTTAAGAGAAGACTGTAAACTCAAGTATCATTCGTATCTTATTTCTAAAGAAAGATTTTAGAACCACGTAAAATCATATGAAAAAAACCCTAGGTATTTTCATGCATGCATCATTACCGTAATTTCTATAGCATACAGTCTGACTTGTGTTATTCTTAAGCACATGTCAGTCCCGCTAGCTCAGTGGTCAGTTGTTTAATGTTAATCCAAGGTCGCGGTTCGAAACCAACCTGGAACATGACAAGTTAACTTCCCATCCGGATTTTGATACATACAAATATTTCTTGAGCTTAAAGAAAATAGAAAATCATAACTGAAAAAAGATAAGTATTTCACAGAATTTTCTTTCGTAGCCATGAAAGAGGACCTACTGAAAACGCTTCTTTTCTTGCCTGCCCATCCTGAAGAAGTACTTCCCTTAGATGGGTCAGAAGTGACACAACTTCCCATTTTAGTTTTCTGGATCAAAACGAGCGCACCGGAAGGTATCCCTTACAAAAACTGAAACCAAAATTTTAGAAACAATTTTTTGTCGTCGCGGTGATTAACCCAAAAACTTCGGTGTGGCATACGAGTGCCTTACCACGGATCAATCGTGCCCTTTAAATTTCTACTATCTCTCTCTCTCTCTATCTGTCTCTCCTCTCTCACTATCCTCTCCCTCTCTATCTCTCTCCCTCCCTCTAATACTCTCCTCCCTCCTCTACTCTCTCTCTCTCACTCCCTCTCTCTCATCCCTTCCTTCCTCCATCCTCTCTCTCTCCTCTCCCTCTCTCTCTCTCCTCCCTCCCTCTCTCTTTAACTTCCCCTCCTCCAACCCCTCGGAGAAAGGTCTACTCCTCCATCCCTCCCCCTGTACTCCTCAGGGATGAACCCTTACCCTTAACCTTCATACCAAAACATTCATAAATCAACCTCAACCTCACCTTCAACCCGTCACGAATGGCATGACTTATCCAGCCGCACTCATTACTCTAATGCTCTCACTACATAATTCAAAAGTCACCAATCTAGTTTCTGCGAACACTGAACAAACGCACCCTCCAGGACTCCCTAGCTTCACACAAGAAAAAAAAAAAAAAAAAAAAACGATGAACGTTAGAAATGCTGAAAAAACTAAAGATTTTTTGTACACATATGGGCAGAATAATTGTCCGCTCTTTCCCAAGAATCCCTAAAAGAATCAAAAAAACGACGAACGATCGAAATTCCGAGGTTTTTTTTTTTTTTTTTTAAATTTGCACCGATTCAATTTTTTGGAACAAAAACGAACGCAATTCTTCCGATTACTAATATAAAAAATATTTGAATTAATAAGGTATTTTTTATGTACTTTTACTGGAAGAATTATCCACTTACTCTTTTTTTTCTCATGAATCCAAGTACCAACCTATTTCCTTACCTAATAAATTCTTCTCTATTTTCTATTTAAATTTTTCTAGAGATTTTTTGTTTTGATAGAAAACTTAGGGCGGAATTAATAGACGTTTTCTATACCGTTGTACAGCCAAGTTTAATTTTGCGTATTGTCTTAGATGGGAAAACTAATGCCAAGTCATGACTTAAAATCTGGATTTTTTGTATTAATTTCGCCCTGAGAGTAGATGGATTTCGTATAATTACCAGTAGTCCACATGGGAAAAATAAAATGACCGAAAAAGGTAAATGAAAAGTTCTCTCTTCTTGTAGTTAAAAAATTGTGGAGCTTTCTTTAATTTTATGGTGAGGAACTAAAGCTTAGATAGAAAATGGGGAAACAAAGGTATATTGAAGAATTTTTTTCAAACATTTTTTTTCGATTATCCTTTTACTTTTAAGATAATACGACTTCTATGGGAAAAAGAAAATAATACTCTTTAGTGGAAGTAACCACCAAAGTTAATGCTTAAAGCATTTTCTACCACCGAACCCTCAGAGTCTTATATTATGTGTCATATTCTCAAATAAATGAGAAAATTTTCATGGGCGCATGCATCTAAAATATGAGTATTATTATTTCTATTATTCAACACTTTATCTTAATATATAAATGTCAAAGTCACTGACTGATGATCACGCTCTACAGCCCAAACCGTAATCCTAGGGAAACTAAATTTGGTAGGGATTTGTCTTATAGTCTAGATGTTGCAATAAGATTTTTCGAAATTCCCACTACAAACACCTGCCATTGGCGAAAAAGGATTTTTTGCTTTCACGGCCATGCCTCGGCCCGCAAAGCGGGCGACAGCCCGCTAGTTAGATATAAATGGACAATGTACAATACAAATAATTATTTAACAATGAAAAAGAATGGGAACAAATATACAATAAAAATGAAATAGAATAAAAAATATATAGAACTATAATGTCCTAACTAAAGGGGGCGGTTATTGCCTATGCAATCTCTTCCACCTAAACTTAGATGAACGAATAATTCTGCACCTGGGGGTATGTATCTAAAATAATATAATATCGTGCGTAAAAAATTACAAAAAGGCCTATCTACGACAACCCATTCCACTTAGCAGATTTGATAAACATGGTATTTATTTTTTAAAAATGCACACACAAAATTCGCAACCCTAGAAAAACCATCTTTTTTGTCTGTTTGCAAATGTCCCGGAGTCGCACTGTTCCGCGTGATTAATGACCTCAGGCCCCGGTGCAGTATGCATTGCATGTGCTTGCAGCCTTGCAGCATGCAGGGGTGGTTCCCAAACTGGGCCATGGGTGAAGGCGGGGCCGAGAATTTACTTTTTCACGTAATGCAAAGTAAAACATTAATTAATAATGGAGAACTCGTAATGCCTCAAACCTGTCTCGTAAAATCGACCATTTTGGTTAGCTTTTTTTACAAAGAAGAAATTACAACAATAAAAAAAAACGTTGGTAAACTACATGATAAATTCTGACATAAACATGAAATAAGAAGAAAACAATCGAAATGTAGTGTTGTAAGGGGCGAGAAGTAATATCAGTTCTTCTTTTTATTCATTTTCCCTTTTTTCCCCAACCAAATACTTTGGGTCGACATTGTTCAACCTCATGGTTTTAGGTTGCTAATTGTGGCACATTTTAGCGGCTTGATGCCCTTCGTAAAGGAAACGATTCTATTTGATTTACGTTCTAATTAGGAAGGGGATTTACCCTCCATTCGCTGGAATCTTACCCACATTAACATTACCCATCCTGGGTAGGGCCGGAAATTTATTTTATGCATCGATAAGGCAGCGGACTTGCAACCTGTAGGTCGTGGTTCAAGTCCCAAGTTGAGCAACTATTTTGTAAAGAGATTTGAGTTCTCGATTGTGATATATTATTATTATTATTATTTAACACTTTTTTAATTGGACATATATACAACACAGCTAATTACAAATTAATATACAATATAAGAGAAATAAAAAGAGAAAAAATGAAGAAAAAATAAATTAATAAATATTATGTCCTAACTAAAGGGCTGGTTATTGCAATCTCTTTCACCCAACCATTTACACACATAAAGTGATTGAAACAAATAAGATACTTTTTTCATGTGTCTCACTTTTCTAAAGTCCCTCAGAAAACCTAAGTCCGCAATGTTGAGAACAGCTGACCTACACCCTTGTGAGTTTTGTTGCATGTGATGTTCAACATAGTGTTAGTGTCCTGTTGCTAGTAAAATAAATGAAATACATTATGGCGAATGCAGTAACTAGTGTAAGGAAAATTCCCCATGTACGTAGCTGTGTACCTACATGGGACTATTTATGTACATTGTTACATGTACTATAATGTAAAAGTAGTTTTTGGAAAACATTACATCTTTTTTAAACACCTAAGTAGCACTTCGATATGTAAGTCCAGTTGAACCAGAGCCGACCTCCGTGGCTCAGGGTTAAGAGCATTGGTTACTGACCCGAAAGATGCGGGTTCAAATCCCAGCCGAGCGGAAAATTCCTGACCGAAATTTTCCGTTTCCGGAATGACATGGATGTACAGGTAAAGTGCCCTGAATAATGCGACAAGCAGTTCCGGGCACATTTACCTTTTTTTTAAAGTTGAACCTGGATATGAGAACCCAAGGACCGAATTTTTTTCTTATATATCCAGTTTCTCCTATAAAGATGTTATTTCGCAATATAAAGAGGTTTTTTAATGCTCCTATTAGGTATAATTTTTTTGTGTTAATCACTTTATACTCAAATACACAACTACACAAACTCGCTTTACTAAATATTCGATGAACCCGGGACTTGAACAACCGTCCTCTAGTTACAAGTATAATAACCCGAATTTAAGGGTTCGAATCCGAGCGAGCGGGAAATTCTGACCGAGTTTTTCGTTTTCGGAATGTCATGGGTGTAAAGGTAAAGTGCCCTGAAGTAATGCGAAAGCGGTTCCGTGCAAAATTACTTTTTTTTTTTAAATGTCTCTATAACATTGGACCACTTCAAACTTATGTACCTATAACTTACATAAAATGAGAATTCAATTCATGTAAATATTAATATGGATAGTTAGATACATAAATATATTTTAAAATAAGTTTATCTAGATTATCTCTCAGCAACAAAAAAAAATCTCTCAGCATATAGAGGCTCTTGGCAATTATTATGTCTAAAGGAAAAAGGCTCTCCTACATTGAAAAGGAAATGAAGCAGGTATGAAACTGGAATCCAAGAAGCAGAGAAGAATTTTAATGCAAAAGGAATCCACGGGGACCTATAAAAAGGGAAAGGTTACGAACTGAAGGCCGTTATTCTAGAGAAGATGAAAATAGAACCCAGATTTTTCAAACAGATACTCTGACCTATCTCTAATACAAATGATATATGTAGGTACAGTCGACACTGGGTATAAGAGAACTTGATAGGTATAAAATAACTCTATATAAGAAAAACTGGATATTAGATCAACCTGGAGAGAAGCGGATTTAATTTTTTTATTCACCATTTGTACTGTACAATATATGATTTTTTATCTATTTTTTTTTTAAACTCCACGAAGACTGAAGCTCTCGGCGTGAACTTGTGACACTACGAATAATATTGCACTGTTTCCAATTAAAAAAAAATTGTAATCATTATATGTACTGTACATTTAATGTCTTATTATCGAATAATTATAATAATAACAACGATAATAATAATAATACCCTAACGATAACACCGGGAACCTCCCACCTTTGCTGTCGTGCTGACAAAACTAGGTCGATCCTGTATCATCAGTAAGCGTGTTTATTCTGTACGTGATAACATCACTCCGAGCACATGTAACAGATATTCCAAGAACTTATTTCGTGCTCTCTTACATTCTAATAAAGGTCGACTTTTTCGGAAAAAAATGCCATCAGCTAGAGAACATTTTCAAAATACTCCTCCCCAAGATAGCAAGTGCTTTCTTATCTCTGTTTCCTGCGAAAAAAAAGTCTCCGAAATTTCCCGAAAAAAAGGACAACAGTTTATTTTCTTCCCTTTTTTTTTAAAAAAAAAAGGTTGGTTTTATCGTGTTCAATTTTTTTTTTTTCTTCTTCGAGATTTTCGAAAGTCATTTAGGAATAATTCAGAGTGGCATTCGCTTTACTGCAAGAGGAAATTGGTTTTGTCTTATCAATTTAGGTTGAAAAGGACAATACAGGGTGGGTTGTATGAAATTATGTTGAACAACGCGGCTTGTGGGCAGCGGGCAATTGTGATATCTTAACTAGTCCAACTCGCTTCACTAAATACTTGCTCAACTTGGGACTTGAACCACCGACCTCCGATTACAAGTCCGCCGCATTGAAAAGTTCGATCGCTTCAACAAATCTGATCATAAGGTTTTTAAAACACCCCTACTAAACAAACATAATTACTAATACTATGTATTTACATATTATGTAGTAAAGAAAATTTCACATGTATGAATGTGCATAATTCTATGTTTAGGTATATATTATTATGTTGAGAAAACCCTCTCATATTCAAAATATTATAACAAGTCAGAAACTCGAATTTACAAGTGCATACCTTACTTACATGAACTTTTAATGCTGAAATATGTGTTTATTAAAATATAATTACTAAATTAAGTTTCCTTTTCTGTCCGTATGAAATTTGAAATATTTTACGTTAAATTAAGCTCGATAAATAATGTGTTTTGTTGGAATTTTAAATTATTTCTCTTCCTTTTCCATCTCTTGCTTCTTATTGCCTTCTTTCTCTCTCACTCGTTCTATTATTTTTTCTATTTTTTTTTTTTTTTTCTTTTTTTTTCTTCTCTTCTCTTATCTTTCCTTCTCCTCATTTTTTCTTCTCCTTCTCATTAACCTTCAAATTATCCTTCTCGTTCTCTTTATCATTCTTCTTCTCATTTTCCACCGCATTCTTATTATCATTCCTTCGAATTCTTCTTCTTATTATCCTTCTCATTCTCTACCGTATTATTCTTATTATTCCTTCTCATTCTTCTTCTCTTTATTTACCTCATTTTCCTTCTCATTATCCACCTCATTCTACTCCTGAAACACAATTTATATCTTTTTCCAGTTGCTCCACCCTTTTATCCTCATTTCTCCTTATCTATCTCCTCCTTCCTTCTTCCTCATTTTTCCTTCTCATTCTCCATCGAATTCTTTATTTCCTTCTCATTCTTCTTCTCATTATCCACCGCATTCTACTCCTAAAACACAATTTATTTCTTTTTCCCTTCTCCTTCTCACTCTTGACTTGCACTCTAATATTCCTTTAACTTGCATTAGATTATAATTTCATTTTGCTCTAATTCATCATTCTTTGCGAAATGTTTATCATTTCAAGAGATCCGTATTTTATCATTTCAAGAGTTCCGTATTTTATCATTTTAAGAGTTCCGTATTTTATCATTTCAAGAGATCGGTATTTTTTTTTTTTTTTTTTTTTTTTTTTTTAGGTGGGTTTAACGTCGCTTTCAACTGCCATGGTCATATCACGACGGGGGTTTTACCCTCCATTCGCAGGAAACTCACAAACCTGCTACTCACATTGACCTCACCCAGCCTGAGTGGGGCCGGGAAAAGCCAGCGTCACGAGAATTAGAATTTGAATGGTCACCCATGATCGGTATTTTATCATTTCAAGTATTCCGTATTTTATCATTTCAAGAGTTCCCAATTTTACTTTCAGCTCTAATTTTTCATTGTATTTTCGATTTTTCTTCTTTAATTTTGCAATGAGGCAAACTAGGATTCTGAGTTGCGTAACTTGGCTCTATGGCTGCCTAGTGTGTGTGATAGATTTTAGATTGTACGGAGTCGGTAAGGACAAGACCAACAACTGTTTCATAGAGTAAAATTGTTTGAAAAAAAAAAATTATAATAATAAATTAAAAGTTAAAAAAAGATATCATAATTTGTGTTAATCACTTTCGTGTTATCACAACTACTCAAACTCGCTTTACTAAATTTACGCTAAAACCGGGACTTGAACCACCGACCTCCATGTTACAAATCCACCGCCTTATCCATCAAGCTACTGAGGTCTGTTAATAATAATAAATACTTTCTTCAATGTAGAGGGAAATGCAGCATGTATATATTGTATAATGGGGACCCTGCCGTCTTGTTTAATGATAGACGAAATAATTACAATTTTTACGTTGAGAAGTGCTTTATTTTCCACTTATTTGTAGCTAAACAATAAAGTTTTTTACTTAGGTTCAGTTTTTTTTTAATAAACGGATAATGGAAAAAATAGAAATTCGAAGTTCAAAATTCGCAGACTTTAAAAACATTTTGTACCGCTTATGAGGCGAACACATTTTAAACTTTCGAAAATACCACAGTTCGAGGAAACAGAACTTAGCTTTTCTGAAGAATTTCCTGCCACGGCCTCAATGTGAAGGCTTAAATTTTTCGACAAAATGAACGCACTGAAAACTTTGTTGACTTAAACATCCTATTTAATATGAATCATGCATGGGCCGATGATTAATATAGTTATTTTCGTAATAGCATTATTACAAGAGGTCTGCTTCCGAGTTCATGGAGGTAGGGTAGAATTTGCGGAGAGAAACATACAGACAAACACATTCATTTTTTCAGAATTACACATTTGGGGGTAGACCAGCAGTCTGGGTGGGGGACTATAAACATGGAGTAGACCAGCAGCCTGGCTGGGGGACTATAAACAGGGAGTAGACCAGCAGTCTGGCTGGGGACTATAAACAGGGAGTAGACCAGCATTGGCTTGGTTCCGGGGGTCTTGTCAATTATTAGCCTCCTTGTAAAGACATTGGTAGCAGTGCTGAGTCATTCCTCCACTGAGGTCGGTGTGTATCGACCTTTGGGGTTGAAATTTCATTAGCTTTTGCATAAATTTGATATTTTAAAATGCAATCCCTCTAAATAAATCTTGGAGGAAGTGATTTGTCTCTCAAAGTTAGAGAGACGGATATCCAAAGTATTAGAATGGTCAGTTTAATATGATATTCACGCATCCTGCTTATAATTCTAACAGGATTACGAATACCCGACATTACTCGCTACCCCACACCCCTGCTCCCCTTGAAGCTATTAACGCCCAGTGGTGTAGACTTGGGGTTGAACTGGGCTAGGTGTTTGTTTATAATAATAATATCGCCTTATTTATACTACCCGACATCAAGGACTACTAAAGTCCCAATATTCCAGCAGTAAGCCCAAGACATATTATTATGTGGTAAAAATCCCTAATGGGAGGATAACTTGTCATGTCCCGGCTGGGTTTCGAACCCACGACCTCTGGAACCTCTGGATTCGCAGAGTGCCGCCTTTACCACTGAGCTACCGGGACAGACAGTATATCTGCAATTTTCGTTGGAAACCTCTATTTCTCATCATCATCATAGGGTAGATTCATCGTGAACGATGGTAACCAGACAGTGGAGGAATGACACAGTACGTCATACGTCTACCACTGACTTTACAAGGAGGCTAATAATTGACAAGGGCCCCCAGAACCAAGAAAATTCTGGTCTAATCCCTGTTTATAGTCCCCCAGCCTGACTGCTGGTCTACTCCCTGTGTACAGTACCCAGCCAGATTTCTCATGGTAATTTTCTCATAATAACTGTTAAATATGAGTTCTTACACGGTCAATAACACATACGAAACTGGATTAAAGAGAAAATAAAGGGATTAAATTTTTTTGTCTTATATCCAGGTTTCTCTTATAAAGAGGTTATTTTCCTTTGAAGACAGGCGAAATGGACCTGGAAATTGTTCTCTTATTTCGAGTTTTCTCTTATATCCAGATTCGTTTGTATTTATGATCACTTTGGGTCTTGTCTCTTTTTTAAAAACTAAATTCATTTAGGTCTTATCACAAATATGATATAGTTATCATATTTGTATTAATCACAATGGTGATGTCAAAATAGCTCAAACTCGCTCTACTCAAATATTTGTCATTCTGGAAACTCGAAGCTCCGACCTCCAGGTTACGAGTCCCCCGCCTCATCGATCCAGCCCCTAAGTCTGGTATCTAGTAGGTATGCAATACGCTGCGCTGAATGAATTTCCAAATGTCCCCCTCAAGGGTCCCTCACTCTCCGCCACTGAAACTCGTCTGCGAATTGTTCTAAGCTCCTCGCGAAATACACTTCCACCGTACTTACTATTCAGATAAGAACACCCGAGCTTGCAATATAACTTACTGAAATGGTTTTTCCTTTGCAGAAATTAATTACCCCTGAAACAAACATCTTGAAAATTATAACGAAATTATAAGTGGAATAAAAATGAAAATGTTCCTTGAATGGTGAGTGTTTGATAGCATTTGGGTGCGACAATGTGGCGACAGCATAAGCGGTGGTAGACAGACTGGGGAGACATCCCGTGGGAGTTTTTCAGCGTTGTCAACTTACGGCTAACAAACTAGTCTGTCCTTTTGTCCCGGAAGCTCAGCGGTCAAAGATTCGTCGGTCTGGTAAATCATAAATCGTGAGTTTCAAACCCCGCCAATTTTTTTTTTTTTTATATAAAAAAAAATCCTCAGCCAGGGTTCGAACCCACGACTTCAAGAACGAGACCTGGGAGACTAGCTTAGTAAATGAAAGAAACACTTCAGAGGACAGGAGTAATGGAATGATCAAAATAGGAGCTTGGAATTTGAAGGTCTTATTAATTAGATATTCTTCAATAGGAACATAAGCATTCCTCATAAGGGACATTGCTTGGGACAGAATGAGGGTCCTCGCTACTGCTAGAGTGAGCAATCGTTTCCGAGGGACACCCAGCGACTACTGTAGGCATAATTACCATTGGAATGGAGACAACTACAGGGTCGTTCAAAGTCACTTTTTAGGGATATGTACGAGCAAATGTAAATATGTATACATAATACATAATATGTATGTACGAGTAATAGTACTCTTTAGTGGAAGGTAACCTCCAGGTAAAGTTAATGCTCAGAGCATTTTAGTATAGCAAATGATTTCTTAGTACAGCAAGACTTTAATTAATTGCGACTTCACGATAATCTGTGATTAGCACAACTATAATAACTTTTTGCGTAAAAAAAAAACCATCATTTAACTTCCAGTTAAAGATGTCTAGCCAACTCCTTGTGTTTCGTTCCTCGACCGACTTTTAAAAAGCTGACCCCCGAGCCTCAACCACTCGGCCTCATCCATCACAACCAACGTCAGGCCCTGCCAACACCCGCCGGAGTTGAAACGAAAATATCGAAACATGCCCTATTTACGCTAACAACTGAGAATCACGCGAAAGTTGAAGGTGAATGTGAAATGATAACAATTGTACTGATAATGCTGATAATTTAATGTATATTTTAATGATAATAATCGACCTCAGATGCTTGATCGATAAGGCGGCGAACTTGTAACCTTACAAATCGGTGGTTTGAGTCCCAAGTTCGGTAGAAAATTAGCGTTGTGAGTTTGAGATATTAATACATCGCGAATCAGGATTGTATGATAAAAACTATCACAAATATGATAAAAAAAAAAATAAAAAAAAATAATAATATTCTCTAAAATGAATGTCGAATGATAATAATTAGGACTCGTGCTACTAATTTAAATTATAATGATAATAATTCATTTACTGATAATCCCAGGTCCCTGGGTACTTAGACTTCGTGGCGCACGCCATGTATGTAGCTCGGGAGAAATGTTAGTACCTTGCTCGATACCAGCAGTGGAATTGTTCACAGTGGGGTGAATAGTGTCAGAGGGGTCGATAAATTACCAAAAGGAGGGGGTGAAATTGCTAGAGGACCAAGGGGATAAGTTGGCAAAAGAAAACGACAAAGAGTTTCAAGTTCAAATGTGCGTCGAAAATCAAGGAAAAGAGGATTTTTTTATTTTGGAGGTTCGGGGACAAATAGTTTTGACGCAAATGGTGAATTGTAACGAGGGTATAAATTTTCTTTAGGTTCAGGGGGGATAAGTAGTCAGGTGGTTAAGGTGCTAGTCTGGTCATCCAGGTAGCGTACGGATCCGTTGGTTCGAATCCTACCCAGTGCATGAATTTTTCCTCATATATTTGAATTTGTGACTACATAATAATATAAGACTCTGAGAGTTAAGACGTAGAAAATGCTTTGAGCATTAACGTCGCCCGGTGTTACCTTCCTCTAAAGAGTAATATTATTATTATAAGTCGGCATAAGTATTATTGTTATTATAAGTCGGCATATAGGGTAGGGGCGTCAATAATAATTCAAGGGAACCAGGGGTAACTTTTCTAGCGGGGCAGAGGGATAAGTCAGTACCTCCTATTACTGAAAGCATTTAGAAAGCTAAATAATTACGTTGCAGTGATCATGGTAATTCAGCAACTTGTGCAGTAATGGCGGAGGTAATTTTAGCGCTTTATAAACTTTGCGCCTTCGGATTTCGTGACGCCACACGCTATGCTGGAAAGGATTAAGGAAGATATAATAGTTGTAGAAGGAAATAAAGGAATACAATACATAGTTATGTATGTATGTGAGTTGTGACTTCCCTTTTTTGTAATATTAATTCCGTGTCTATAAGAAAGGAACTGTTCAAGGTGGTGAAAAGATTGTATGGACGCCCAGACCCAATGTCCAGGCTCTTTTTTTAATTAGGGTTTAACGTCGCTTTTACCTGTATGGTCATATCACGACGAGGAGTCACCCTCTATTCGCAGCAAAACTCACATACCGGCTACCCACAATAACCTCACCCAGCCTGGGTTGGTCCGGAATGCCAACATCACGTAGTCTTCACCTCGCTGCACGTTGCTTATTTTCGGAGATCCTGCGAGAACCAGTGAATTCAACGCGGCATCGACGCTGGCTCTAGGCTCCTTTCGTATCCACTGATTCTATTTGGTTTTACTTCCTGATTGTGGTTTGTAGTTATTCAGTACGAGGATTCTCAGGTTGCCAACAATGGTTGCTACTCATTCAAGTAACAACTCGTTTTTCCTCACGAGGTACGAGTGGTCGGCGGACATCGAAAGTACGTATAGAGTAGAAGAGGTTTAAAAACCCTTTAGAATAGATTTTGAGTAGGGGTGTAAATATACGATAAGTAGCTGGACAAGTGGCTCATAATACAGCAGTGGAAGTTTTTATGATGATAATAAAAACAAAACCGTTATATAGGCATAGAAAAAAAGCTTTCATGATTTTAGACCTGTTGTAGAATATTTTGAAATCTTTCCTCACCTACTGATAGTATTGATAAATTGATTATCATCATTGTGTCACAATTATTACTGAAAATCAATCCAAACTTTTCAATATTTTGCTTTGAGCATTAACCTTGCCTGGTGGTTGGTATTGGTACTGACTGGTAAGGGCTGTCGGCTACGAAAGCTCTGTCACCACGACCTTAAATAGGTTTTTTGTGACATGCCCCTGTATCTCTATTAGAGAGCAAAGTTATTAATGTAGATTAAGATTAACATTTTCGCCTGCCTGTGTCCGGGACTCATTCGGGAAGTTCTTCAGAAATACTCCAACTTTCTTTACTGGGAAGTGAGCTCTACAGCTTTTGCCCGGTCTCTTGTGGATTAAGGCTTTGTTTGAGCTGCGATTGGAACCGCTTCCTAGTAGCTTCTGAGAGTTTTATGAAGATATCTTTGTTTTGAAGCTTTTCAACAGCTTCTGAGATATGTTCCTGTTCGCCAGTCTTTTTCTTAGTTAACCCGAAACTAAGGGTTGGGTGGAAGAGATTGCCATAGGCAATAAGCTCGCCTTTGGGTTAGGACATTTATTATGTGTGTATATATTTATCTATTTTTGTCTTCCTTGTATTGGTTATATTGTTTCCATTTTTTTACTTTGTATTTGTTATTTGTGTTGTACATTATGTATGCCTGTTTTCTAATAAGTAATTTAATAATAATAACTTATCTGTTGGTTACCCTTATTATTATTGTTGTTGTAAAATCCACTGCCTTTCTGAATTCTTCTGCTATTTTTTCGTCGATGTTACCATCCCTCCTTACCTACGCCGCCACTGGTGGTGTGTCAGTATGAAAATTGTAAAGTAATTATGTATAACTATTACAGTTACATTTACAGTGACACAAAAACTTAACACCAGTGGAACAGACCTAAAGATATTTCCCAACAAAGTTCAAGTCCAAGCTTCGATGCGTCTGCAAGAATCAGACATCAACTCTAACAAAGAGCTTAGCGCAACTTTTCCTTAGAAAATTATGAACTTAATTCTTTACTAATTAAAAAAAGTAAGAAAAATACTATAAAATTACTCATCTATTTGTCTTATCATAAGCTTAGGAGAGGAGGGAGAAAAAGAAATTAATTTAACATTGTCTTGAGCGTCAGTTCAGAACGGGGGGAAAAAGCTAGGAAAATTTTTCTCTCTCTCTCTCTCTCCGTCTTGTTACGCCCTTTGTTATATTTTCCGTCTCTGTCTGCACAGAAATTTTACCCCTCACTGATGTATCTGAATTTCCCCTCACTCGCTTCTCAGTGAACACAGCACAAGCTTAGCTATCACGGCTCTGCTATCAGCACTCAGCAATTTAGACTTTAGTTCGTATTCGCCTTCCGTCCGCGTTCGAACGTGTTATCAAATTTTTTCTTTAAAAAAAAATAGAATATATGAATTAAATTTTTTTGTGGAAAATAAAATAGCCTAGATTATTTGTTGTGAATCTAATTTTCTTCTTTTCTCTAACGGATTTCACGTGTTTTTTCCAAGTCATTAGTTCGGTGTTTTTAACTAGTTACTTTGGTGGTTTCTGTGCAACCCGAAATTCAAATTGTGTTTTTAACTGACAGCAGATTATTTTTGGATACTCAAAGCCGTGTTTTTTTGGGGGTAAGTTACGAGTTTTTCATTAATTTTGACTCCTGAAATAGGTAGACCTTTTTCTACATCAATATTTTGTAGGTTTATTATTCTATTTTGATATCCATATTTTTTAAATTCTAATATGCAAATCGAGGCATGTTTTTTACTGTTTTTTTCATTTCAATATCTCATTATTGTGATAACTTCTAAATAATTTTTTTCCCAACAAATTGTATATAAATATATTTCATTAAAAAAAAAATATAGTCCTTTCGAATATGTACTTACAATTTACCTACAAGGATTAAATTCTTCGAGAGAGACCATGTGTTAGTACCGGTAATTTCAATCCGAAAAGTGGAACGAGCAATATTCGAACGACTAATTTTTTATTTTTGCATAGACTTGTGCTATTTAATATTATAAATAATAATATCTGTAAATTTGTAATTCTGATTTTTTAATAAAAATTTAGACCCTCTATTTTTCAATCCTTTGATATGATATAAATTTATTAAGTGCAATTAAAAAAATGTAACCATGGACTTTTTTAAATCAGTAGAAAGTAAAATCCGATACCTAAAATTTATCACTGTGGAAACTATTTTATACCTACATAGGTATATGTCGAATTGATGTATTTTAATACTAAAAAGTATTATTATTTTTTTTATATAAAACCGAACAAATTATGTTCGTAATTTACATCCATACAACTTAAACGTTCATAAATACTACTGGAGAAAATATATCTTCTAATGTTTCTAAAGATATGATTTTTTTAAAACCAAAAATGTTATAAAATTTAAATTTCCCATCACATCAAGATCATTCGTACTTTTACATAGTAGCTGACAACTTAAAGTATGTAGATTAAATAAATTATTTTAATTACAGTAGGTACATCGAAAAACTAATGAGGTACCTTTATGAAATAAATCATTATTATTATAATAAGGACAGAGGAAGATATCTTGCATCTTTTAACATTTTACTTGTAATTTGCAAATCACAATATGCACAGAATCTCTAGAGCTAGGAAAGTTATCAGCACAATTTCGAAAAAAGGATCCGATTGCTAGACTTTACATATCAGCACCACGAAATATAGAAGTAAAAAATAGAACATGTATTTCGTGCAAATTCACTGTAGAACTTGTCAAGTGAATGAAATCCCACACAAATCCCATCGAAACACTGTCGTCGGGGCGTTTAGAACACAATATACAATCTGAATTCCTCGGAAAAAAATTTCAAGTCAGCATTAAAGCGGTAAAATGAAATTCAAAGCAGCATTATCAGCAGTTAAAATTGTTTCAAATGTGACGACATATTATCTTTAGCTTCAAGGTGAGCTTAGTGTGCTGATTCAGATATTATTTCCGACTTTGAAAGATACACCGAGTCCACTCTTCAGAATATGCTGACTTAATATTCAACACACCATTATCAGCAGTTAGAGCTCTTATAAAAGTGATCATATCTTCATTTATTCTTATGTATAGCTCCAAGGTGTTTATCAGCATATTATGTTGATTTTTATATGTTAATTCTGATATTATGTTCGTCAGTAAAAGCTGATTCAAATCCATTCTCTAAGGCAAGTTTAGATTTTTCTTATTTCTACCAATGAGGAAATACGAAAGAGTGAGAAGATCTACTACGTGTATAGTGTACACTGTAATTCTGTATAGAAATATCAGGTCATACCTGGGCTCTCCAGCTTTTGACATTTCTGTTTATTATCATGTGTGCTGATTTTATGAAAAGAGAGAGAGAGAGTCTCCTGACTTGTTCCAAGAAGCTGACATAAATAATTCTGAAGATTATCTTAAGATTGTGGCAAAGAAGATGGGGATTCCTTAAACTCAAAGAAATGTTAAAGTAAACAACTCATCCATTTTTCAAAATTGAATAGATTGTAAAATAAACAATAATAATGGCCATTATGACAAAAATACAATTTATTATTGTAGACACCAAAGAGTAGCAGATTACATCTCAAATTTTCCTTTTTGGTATAAAAGATCTTTTTATCAATAGGTATTCTTTTTTTAAAGACATTTAAATGCATATTTATTTGCTGCAGAATGCCTGAATATAGCGGCATAAATTTTATATTGAGTAATCGCATATCTGACTTTCATCCAGATAGAAGCGAAGATAATATCATTGTTTACTTCATTATACGCCACAATGCTATATTTTTCAAGTATCAAGCCACATAGGTTATATTTCCAAGTATTTTTCTACTATTGTTTTTCGCATATTGATTGGCACAAAAGATTAGAATTGCAATGGAGGAAAGAATACTGTAAGCGCCTGAACATGAATGTGAAACTGAAACTCAAAGAAAATAAAATAATAATAGTGGGATTATCGACTTAGATAATTTTCTGGGAATGTGGTCTATTCTGTTTTATATGTCATCAATGCTTATTAGTGAAGATTAAAAATGAGTTTATTAAAGATGAATATATTCTCTATTATAGATAGGCATATTAATGGCGCTATTCGGCTAATGAGCAAAAAGAGATCTGTTAGTTCCGATCATATCGTAAATCTAAAAAAATTGGGAACACAATTTTTTTTATAAAAAGAGGAGAATATTTTTCTCTAAATTCCAAAAATCACATAGTTTTCATTGGACTTCTTGTCGCAGACAACTCGGAAGCTCAACCAAAAATTCAATACAATTTAAATACAATATACACAAAAATATTACTCCTGTCTTTGTCATTATCTGCACTTTTTTAAAAAAATATAATAATAAAATTATTTGTCATCATCTGCACTTTTTTACTTATCTATTTCTTAATATTCGTTTATATATTTTGCATTTATGGTCTTAATCATTTGCCACATGTAGAACATCCAGTTCTTGCATGAAAGGTCAAAATTGTCATAACTGAATAATGAGTTTGGCATCAACCGATGTCTCCTCAATCTTGAAATATTCTGTACCCATGGATGATTAGCATATTATTGTTTCTTTAAAATAAAACTCTCCTTAAATGGTCATACTAAAACTTGACCCAAACATGATGTGTCTGGGGTTTATTTTACCTAAGCCTTTTAAGTCTTTTAGAATTCGGTTTTAGAATGTATGCCCTATTTTATACTCTTAATAGACACACGATATTTTTAGTGTCTCACTTACATAATTTTAAATTAGTAGGTTAATTTGCAATAGTTCACATTTAGCAATTAAAAAAAAAATATATTTAGTTTCAATTGATAGACTCCTACTAGTCCTATTTCATTTTCAATTTTACATAATATATTCTGATAAATATAATCTAAGAAAATATTAGGTATGCAAAATGAAAAATTAAAGATGCATGCATTTGCATTGCTAAGAAATATTTTGCCTTTTTGTTTTAAATCAAAGAATAGGTATGCATTGCAGTTACTGACTGTTACCACAGAATCTACAAAAGATATTGGTTCTGCAAGATGGAAATACGATAGGGAAATTTTACAACAACAATTTTTTTGTAAATGTACATACAATAGTAGTTATAGTTATAATATACATAGTTAAAGATTATTTTTATGATTAAATTTGTTTCTGAATACAATTTGAAGAAAAGTAGCGTGTTTAAATTTGGACACCATGGATGTCAGTTATGAAATGATTAAATATTTATTAATCGTCATAATATTGGAGACATACAAGAAAAAATACCAAGTTCTAGGAAACAGGACATCAGATACTCGGAATCCTACGCCCAGAGCAAGAAACAGAGATTTGGTTTATGATAGTCTGAAAAAAATCAACACTCAGACCATCTGTTCAGGAAAGACTCGAGGCAAATCAAGAGATTAATTTTGAAATACAATTTCAACAAATTTGTTTTATCAAAATTTTAGACATCAGCACCCACTTTCGTGTTCTGACTGATTTTCGCTCTCTGCATCTTTATCTCCTTCTCCCATTTCAATTGTTTGTGCAGCATCTTTACCCGACACTTGAGGCTTGCGGAAAGTGCTTTCGGCATCTCTTCTAAATTTAATTGACTCCCTCTCTGAAGCTTGAATGGAAAATGTTGATGCCTAGACTTGGTTTGGTTGAATAGATAATTTTCAACTGCTGAGATTTTTGAAAAGCTCAAAATAAAACAGAAAGATAACAAGTAATATTTTCCTTTTGTTAAAACTGAGACCTTTATAAAGGAACTCAAGAATCTAGAGAAAATTAGAATATCCAGGAACAAAAGAATTCTGTCAGCAAATCGGACCTGCAAGCTACGGGCGAGAGGCTCTATGTCTCTGTGTACAAAATTGTCAAAATATCGACGAAAATAGTAAAAATTTCAACGTTTCAATATATTTATCACAACTATCTGACAAAGCAAGTTCTTGATTCTGAAACACACATAGTCCATGAAGACTCGTTCATTGAAGCTTTCAGGAGCCTTGACTTTTCAATGAAGGCTCAAGTTTGTCGAGAGGTTTGTACAATGCGAACACTCGACATTCAAGAGTCCATCTCGATGTGGCTTATGGATTATAAGCGAGCGTGGGTGGACGTAGAGTTATTGAACATAGACTTGGAAGATGATTTAAATCACATCGCGGTCTTTATGCAAATCATGCCGCTGAAATGAGTCTCTCCGGATTTGGGAAATTCGCGGTTGTAATTAACCTTCTTAGTATGACAAAAGAGATGGAGGATTTCTCCCACATGCGTTGGATTTCACAAGGCTGAGTGATCAAATTGTGTAGGAATGAAGTCGCTTGAAGATTTTGCTTGAATGTATTAAACTGTAATTATATTGTTATTGGAAGCTCTCTTACATTAATTATATTTATCAAAGAGAAAAACTTTGGTCAAAGTGATTTTGTGTCTCCTCTAATAATATATTGCAATAATGTTATTAAGCAGTATTTAGCGAATCAGCACATCATCTAAAAGGTTTTCATTTCTCTTTTCCTTCTCATCAATTTGTATTACATCATTGATGTTCAAATTCAATTAAAAATAGTATTACTGTTCCATTTTAGCAATATATTTTATATTGAATATAGATGCTTATGTTAAACGTAAAATCTAACTTATCTAATAATTTTTTTTAACGTACCTACACAAAGTTTTGCTATTTTATATCTGTTGATCAAAAAAGGCTCCCAACTTTCTCAAGTTTATTAATCTGGACTGGTTGGAGTTCCACAAGCGAAGCCCCAATTATCACACCGACCTGTATTAGATCTATTGTGACCAAGTCTCTTAAGTTTATCCTAAAACATTTTCACTGAAGTCCACTGCAGAAAACCAAGAGCTGGGTGTAAGAGATTGCCATAGGCAATGAACCCGCCCTTTGTTGGACATTTGTGTGTTTATATTATTATCTATTTTTCCTTTATATTTGTTTTTATTTTTCATTTTTTCATTTCTTTGTGATCATTAATTGTATGTAAATATGTCTATTATTTATGTGATCATTAATTGTACTGTACATAAATATGTCTATTATCTAATAAATAATTTGAAAGAAACTCTATGGAGACACAACTTGCAGGCTCTCTGAGTGAACTTGACACTACTCATATTGCTCATTTCCTCCGAGATGTTGAATATCATCTGGGTTCCAATTCCTCTATTGTCGATGAGCTAATAGTCTTGAGGAGGAAACTAGCCGTAATGAATACCCAAGTATGGACGACCGAGGCGTCAGCCCATGACGTGATCGTAATCTTAAATACCTACATGATGCGCTGAACATTACGGCTAACAGTGGTCTGAAGAATTCATATCCTGTATGAGATGTTTTAATGTGTTTATTATGATGTGTTTGTTTAGTGGTTATTTATTGTTTTGTTTATTGAACATTTTTTTTTATTAATAATAACATATTCACAACTTAAGTTGTAGTTTTTTTTTTTACAAAAATACAGATACAAAATATGAGAATACAATTTACAGAAGAAAGATGAACTGAGGATGAATTATACAGAAGAAAGATGAAATACAATGTAAAAACATTACATTTATTATCTTTTTTTTTTTTTTCAAGTCACTTACCTGTTACCTATAATCAATGAAAATTAAACACAGTTTTCAATTATTAATGTAGTACTTATTATTTTTCTTGGCGTCTATTTTAACTTCTAGGTCGTTACTTAGAAATTGACATATTTATAGCAACCATGGAGAAACTGTAAAATTATTAAATTTTAGAAACAAAGCACACAAATAATAATAATAATGTGATGGTAATCGATCATATTTAGTTTATGTTTAATAAAGCCCTAACTAGCTTTCAAATATTTTTCCAACTTGTGCCTATCTAGTACCATTCTTTATTCGTTTTTAGAATCATTAGAATGAGTCATGGCATAGGAAATATCCTCCCAATCTGCATTAACTTTCAACTCGCGCACCTACATAAAAGCTAGTCTCCCAATTATCATAACTCTTGGTGTTGTATCCAACAAAATTTTGGCAACACACCTTTTCCTTTCCTTATAATAGAAGGAACTAGAAGATTTCTGAATTATTCATTCTTCCAGACAACCCATTATTGTGTCCCGAGAAACAATGTTTCAAATTGTATAAAAATATTTGTTCATATTACTGCATTGTTTAAATAAACACTCAATTGTACACGGAGAAGAGATGAAAAATTATAAGTAAATAATCAGCTGACTGAACAGAGACTAAGCTGTTTTCTCTCTGAATTCTTAAATTTCTTCACTGAACTTTCAGACACATCCTCTTCTTGTTCACGAGAAACGAGAGAGAGAGACTCCAGAATTCAATTTCACAAATGAAAATTTCGTGAAAACTTAAATTGAAAAAGGTAGCAGACAGAATAACATTTTGTGTTTGGAGATAATTTTCAGAGCGATATTAAATTTCATTCGAAAAAACTCACTGCTGGGTCAAGCTGAATAGAGCCGGGGGATTTTTTATTGTAGTAGGACTCTTTTTTTTCATTTGGATAAAATTTCGTTCACAATGTAAAGTAGAGTTTATGTGTTCTGGAACCATGAGCCTGGAAAATGCAAAATACTCACACACCGTTTGCCGAAACTATTTTCAAAATGGGACAGGTCTCCTGAGGTGGAAGGTTTGGATGTTGTCCCCAATCCCTGAGGTACCTATGCACAATGTTCGGTGCATTTGCGGGGACTGTCTAGACAGGAGCTTTATTTAACACAAAAGTGAACAACTAGTTCACCTCACAAAACGGCCTGGTCAAATGATATTTGTTTAAAATGTTAAAACCATTTGATACAATAATAATAATATCGCCTTATTTATACTGCCCGATTAGGACTAACGAGTCCCATTATTCCAGCAGTAAACCCAAGACATATTATTATGTGTCAAAATCCCAAATGGGAGGACAACTTGTCATGTCCCGACTGGGTTTTGAACCCGCTGCCTCTGGAATACCAGTCAGACCCCTCGACCACTGAGCTACCGGGACAAACAACCTCATTTAATACCAACAAATAAAACCCTACTTCCATTTCATCAAATAATTCTAAGGAACCTGTTAAAGTATAGGCTGAATAATCCATTTTTCAAATTTAAATAGATTGTAAAATGAACAATAATAAATTAACGAACTTGTGTGATAAAACAAGCGAATGAAAGATCACCTACAAACCAATTCATGATCCTCCACAAATAGACGACTTAGACAAGTTTGTTAAAGTTCCAAGAGGACTCCACGCTGGTACCATGCATTTCTCTTCGTGATAAAACTGCGCTGTCATTCTGAACCATGACGTCATCAGTCCAAGTTTAGATTCTTCTTACAGACACCCAACTTCACCCAAGCTACAGACTGCGATAGGATCCTCCTAGCTTGCAGACTCTAAAGAATACGGAACAGACATCACTATATTCAGTACGAGAGAATCACTGTATGGATCTGGTACATTCGAACCTGGTATAATAAAACCCAAGGGACAGAGCAAAAATTCTATTATTATAAGGTTTCTTATATAGCCAGTTCTCTATTACACATAAACAGGTGACGCAGGGACCTGAGATTTTTTCTATTATGAAGAGTTCTATTACATCCGAGTCCATTTTATCAGGTTCTATCATACTACAAGTAACTTAGAGAACATAATATACTTTGTTCATTCATACATATTATTCTACACCAACCTCAGTAGCTTCATCGATAAGGCGGCGGACTTGTAACCTGGAGGTCGGTGTTTCAAGTCCCGGTTTCAGCGTAGATTTAGTAAGCGAGTTTGAGTAGTTTGTGACTAAGACGAAATTGATTACCACAAATATGATAACTAACATACATATTCTACGCCCTTTCCATGCTTAAAATCTTCTGCATATGAATCCGATGGTTTTTGTGCAGCAAGATTTTCTCGGATCTTGATCTGGTAATCTCCAAGTTTCCAGGGACGTTTCAATATTCCATTGGTGTTACCTGAAATGACAACAAGGTGATGTGTAAGAAAATATAGTTCTATTATTCAACAATTTACATTTTTTATATACAGGTACAGTGAAAGGGTATAATTAATTAAAGGTAAACAAAGTCTGATCAAGGGTGGTGATAATGCCTTTGGCATTCTCTTCGTTATACATTTTTATAAGCAGACATATTGGGCTCATTGGAATGTGAGGATAAAGTTGCGATTCCATTCATTCACCATTGACCGATTGGCGCTTTCCTTTACACATTCTAGATCTTAGGGCTCGTAGCGTACCACAATAACCCCTTTGTAAAACACATCAGCTATATTTGGAGTTAGAACTTTTCTGGAAAACTGAATTCCAAATCCATGTGTCAGACTTGCACTCTCAATGCTGCTTCTTCAGTCAAGAGGTGCGGGACAACCTATTATGATGTATGGTAAACATGTGTTCAGAATCAATTGGAAATGCTACAAGGTCATTTTAGCCGCGAGATTCGGAGTACAATAGAACATAATATCACCTCAGGTTCAGGTGAGAACAATTCTATAGGGTTCCATAGGTACAAATATGCAATGGAATACAGAGTTCTACTGGTAGAAATATTTATTCAACGCTTTTGCCCTTGGTTACATCAGTAGGATCCATGAAATTCCAACCAAGTTAGATTTTTTCTTCATGTTTACCAACGATGCTTACTCCGATTTAACAGAAAACAATTCCTGTAGCATGCTTGCTTCTCTTAATTTCTCGGTGTTGTAGACGTGTTGTAATTCTTATTCCTGTAAATTCACTTTTAAAGTCTTTAATTAATTTTTCTAATGACGCAAAACTAACTCCATCATCTCTTTTCCTTTCCTAGGTGGGCAACTTTACATTTTATTTCAAGTACAGATCTTGAGATTATATTTACTACAATCTAAATATTTGCACCTGGAACCTCCGTAGTTAACTCAAAGGTTATCATATTTGCGTTAATCACAAATTATCGTGGTATCACAACTACTGAAACTTGCTTTACTTAAAATATTTGATGAAATCGGGACATGAAACCACCGAACTCTAGATTACAAGTCCGCCGCCTTACCGATCATCTATAACAACTCCGTCTTCTAGTTCTACCATCTCTACGCCCAAAATCACCGCCAAAATCCATTCTGAGTCTATTTCTCGTGACAGATCTTTCTCGTCCTTTCTCCTAGTTGTAACAATTTTACATTCTTCCGGTACAAGTCTTAAGATTTCATTTATTTCAAGCTTAATCCTCTCGACGGAATCCCGTCATGCACTGATGCACAAATCAGACTCCATTCTCTCCGAGTCATCTTCGCTTGTGATTTATTTCTACTCGTAGGAGCGTATCTTCAACAATAACTTATATTTTTGTCTATGTTTGAACAATATTCTGTATATTTAAACATATATTATCTCGACGATAACTTACGGTGTTGTTATCTAGGCGCAGGCGGTGCGTCAAGACAAGTTCTTTTTTTTAGATCTAGTTTCTAGCCCCTAGTATAACTTTATCGATTTAATTTTCACCGAAAAAATTCTGGTAAAAAGATAAAATAATTAAAAATAAAAATAAAAAAAATACACCTGTTTAAAAGATCAAATTTCACATCTTGAAGTTCAAGGTTTTGATTTTTCTTCCTACTTTGTTATTTCATGTCAAATTTTCTAATTTTTAATATGTAAAATTGAGTAACTACTTTTGAGTTGCCTCATTAATTTTGAAAGCTTTCATTCGTTCGTCTGAAAAATTGAATGAAACAATGAGTGAAGGATGAAAAGGAGTAAAGGAAAGTCTTTGGTGCACAATTCTTTACATCCTTTTCGATCCATCTTTTGATGTGCAATTGTTTGTTGACTTGTCTGCTTGTGGTGTTCCGAAACTTGGCCTTTGTTTTACATTCATGTTTCTTACTGACTGCTTCTATCTACAACAATAATGTGTTGAAGTGCTGTTGTTTGTTGGCTTATCTCCTCTTGGAGTGTA
Source organism: Bactericera cockerelli (assembly GCA_024516035.1). NCBI lineage: Eukaryota > Metazoa > Arthropoda > Insecta > Hemiptera > Triozidae > Bactericera > Bactericera cockerelli. The sequence goes on along the minus strand of CM044956.1, from coordinate 4,295,298 downwards.
TCTAGTGTTTGCTGTGTCACTTTTACTTTCAATATCCCCTCACGGGACTCAAAAACTCTTACTATGGCGTCATAGTCATCTAGTGTCACAGTTATAATAAGTTGTACGGTAATGGTTTTGTGTGCAATTTTTTAGTTTGTTTTGGATTATATAATATTTATGAACAACAAATGGTGTTTCTAATTTCTGATGAAATTCCAATTTTCCTTTCTAATTATTCAATGCTTTCACATTTGTTTTGCCGCTCAAAAACCTTCCAAAGTCTATAGTAAAATTTGAACTTGGGTGCTTTTGAAACATGATGCTGTCAGCTTATAAATAAAATAATAAAATTGAAATATGTGAGTAACAAAATAATTGATAGATAACCTTAGTAGAAATTGGATCTTTGTACGAAGCAACCATTTTCTATTTTTTTTTTAAAGAAAAGAAAAGGGGTTGGTTTAATTGTAAGACTCCAAGGTAGGCCTACCTATGATTCTCATAAAGGATAATCTAAGCATAAAAACTATTGAAGACATTTACTTCAAATCAAAATTATACTAAAAAGATTCAAACTTAAACCGTAGCCGCAGCTACGGCTTAAACTGTAACAAAACCTACGCGTAGGTTTAAACTGGAACATACTGTTTCTTTCCCATCTACATAATACACATTTCCTATTGACATACATAAATATCTAGGTATCTAAATAATCTACAAAATTTCAGCTAATACTGCCGTCGCGTCGCCAGAAAAGTGATAAAGTTCGGCACCACAATTCCTGACAAGCGCCAATTATAATTAACTTTATATTTTTTACGCCTCCGCTTGCCGTCTAAATATTTGCTCGGCCATAATAATTTTTCCGACGCAGTTGGCGCAATGAAGGATCAAGTTACGGTAACTCTACGCCCTGAGGCGGGGTGAGGGAGGAAGGGGAAGAGAGAGAGAGAGAGAGAGAGATATATAGAGAGGGGAAAAGAGAGAGCTAGAGAAGGAAAGAGAGAGAGAGAGAGCAAGAGAAGGAAAGAGAGAGAGAGAGAGTAAGAGAAGGAAAGAGAGAGAGAGAGAGTTGTTTAAAACGAGCATTATGCTAACAAGGAGAACTAAAAATGTGTAAACATCAAATGCGTTAGTTGAGGCTCATAACGAAGAGCCTAATAAATTAGAGGGTAAAGTGAGCTTTTATATATAAAAAAATGAGCCTCTGCTTCGTAGTTAGAAACTGTAAGGGTGGAATGGACAAAAAATGTTGGTCTAGCATCTTTTTTTTCTAACAGAACGCAACTTGAATGAAGTTGTGGGAACAAAAGAAAAAGTATAGACTTGAAAAATGAGTTTGATTTATATTCAAGCCAAGTCTAATTCATTCCTAGAATGCTTAGAGCCAGGATATGGCATAAGCATAACAAGTACATATTACCAAACATAACAAGTAGATATTATGTTAAATAAATAAAATGGTAGCAATTTACTGTATGAAATAAAACTATCTTTGCAGGTGCCGACGTACTTACACCTCATACATTGAAAATCGTCCTCAGGGCCAGAATATGACACAATATTAAAGTTAAGATAAGCCAGACATACCCTCAAGTCAGAGTTTCAACCAATCACAGCGCACTATAGCCCGAGTTAAGGGATTGTCACCACTTGGATTAATTCTAATCCTGTTTCATATTACCGCCCTAAGTCTAGCCTAGTAAACTTGCGTTTAACAATTTCTTGACTTGTGTTTAAAAATTATTTTATATTGAAAAACATCAATAAAACATTAAATTGGATTGAATTGAAAAGAAAACCAAGAAAGTTTCCCACAATGTGGCAGCAACTATCAAAAACAAAAATCGATACTAAGAAACAGTAATAAGTAAAGAAAAACTCTATGAGTCACTCTGTACACTTTTTGGGAAAAAAATGTTTACTGTAATTGACCTTTTGAAAAAGCTCAAAGCTTAGAGGTATCCGCGTGTGGCGCCAAGCTTCCAGTCTCGCCATAATAATTCAGTGGCGTGTTAAAGAACTGGGCGAGGGGGAAGGGGCTGGGGAGGAATAGTGGGGGTCGAATTATGTGGGCTGGGGAGGATTGGATCGGCGGAGTGGGGCGGAGGAAGAAGGTATGCTACGATGTTGATGCTAATCAATACCTCGCAAACAGCTCCAAAGTGTGTAGCATAAAGGATCACATTTTCAGAATAAATTCATAGAATGACTTTGCAAAACCACAAAGAGGACAAGAAAGTCTTTTGACACTGATTGGGCTACTTTTTTTTCTGAAAGAGAGGCCCGGGAAAAATCGTTATTTTGAGGCACCATCACAACTAGATGCGCAATATATTTGTAAAGCCCTCAAAAGTACAATGTACATCAAATTAAATAAAAATTGGCAATTATTGCTATCATTTATATGCCAAAGTACAATGAAATTCAAAATAATTTGACAAGAAAAAAAATTAACAGACATATAAACCATGGTGCTGAAAATTTCAGTCCTAATTAATTAAGGTCAGTTGAATTTTTCAGTTGGTACCGAGATTATTGACCATACATACTCAGGTGATTAGACATAATTGTAACCAATATACTCGTAAAACCAATAAGTACATAGATATCCCCAATAAGTAAATAGATTATTTACAGTACTGACTTAACACAGTACTAAGAAACGAGGTCATAGGAGTGACTCACGAACGCAGTAACGATTTCTATACGTAAGCAGCATGGTTGCTAATGACTTTTAAATAAGTCATTTTGTTGAAACACATTTTCTGTCTCTAAATTTCTGTAACTAGAGTTCCTGTTGACGATAGTCAGGGTTTTGTTAGATTGCTGCAGGCTATCTATCCTTAAAACTCAGTAGTGATGGTAGCATAACAATTATTATAGGTAGTCCCTGAAAGCCTGAAATTAAGGATGGCATCTCTGAAGGTCAAGTGTGACAACCAGCATGACTGTGAACAACCATTTTCATTGTATTTAAATATCAATATTTGGACGTCAAATGTGTGTGAAAAAAGGGAGGATTTTCTCAAGTCCTAGCTTGTACACAATGAAAATTATCACACATTTCTATAGTAATTCATGTATAATTATGATAATTCGCATGGTAAACAAACTCAAACTCTTCGGATATTGATAGAGCGACTCTATAAATCCCATTTTAGTGGGGTATTATGTGGCAGCAGGGCAGCACCCCCAAAACATTTTCCCACCGTCCTCGCCTGGCTGTTACCATAATTCACCTCGTTGAAAACTGTGTACCTGGTTGTAGGCCGTGTTTCTAATTCGTTAATAAATTCAGTCATTAAATGCTAAATGATGATATTTCAGGACACTTGTGTAGGGTTCCGATTTGTGCTATTACTACCTGTGTTGTGTGAGGCCTTGTTTTGTAAGTTACTACCTAGAGTACCAGTCAATGGAATAGGTGTATATGGTTTTTCGGATGATGTTTGATAGAGAATTATGACCTTCGGGATGAACTTTCAAGTGAACCTATGGCTACTTTGAATTTCAAAATGTAATTACAGACTACTTGAGGTTGTATGGATATTTCGGTGTTTCTAATTTGCATCCTTCTGCGATGTAGGGAAATACCTCAGGTGTAGATTAGGGTTAGAAAAATACTTTTAAGGTCATGCCTTGTGGCCGCTACTAGTATAATCAAATATATTTTTATGTAGTTGTGATTTATAAGATAAGTGAAATGTTTGTTCTTTTATTGTAAATGTTGAAAGACTACTGTTTATTGACCCAAAAGCCCAAAACCACCTATGTAGAATTCTATTTAGAATTTTGCAGTGAAGTAAACTCATTTAGAATATTTTTCTCGCTCCATTATCCATGTCTTTTTCATTCGTCTCATGTAAATCTTGAGAAGAACGGAGTGAAACAACCATTCTCTGAATAATTTACCTGCCTGATTGAAGAAATAATGTTTCTTTTGTACGACTTTTAGGTAAATTAATGACAATTTTTATGAAACTTCTTTTAATAATAGAGACAATTACACATTCACTTTTTCCTGATTTGGAACATACAAAGCTTTCTTCGTTTCATTGTATTAGTAGATAAACTTGTCCATTTTCTTGACATTTTAACATTGGTGTTGACATTCGTTGCAAGTCCTGCACCTTACCTTTTTAAATAAGATGATGTTGCTCACCTGTGCTCATGTAACTTTTTGTTTATTACTGTAGTTACTGCAGTGCCTGGACACATTACTGAAACTGATATAGTGGATAAAAGATCTTAATCTTGAATCAACTATGTGATATTTCTATTTAAGGACAGACTTGTTCAGGAGACCACCGAGCACCCAATCAATCCAATCCTTCTTTGCTATTCTCGTTTAAAAAACTTGATATTATGCAATTTTCGCCAATTTCACACTGCAATTCGATCATGCCAAATGTTGCTATTGATTGGATATTTGCAAAAAGACTACATGTGGTGACATGCATAATGGACTATAAAGATAGTTTATCGGAGATATATAATTTATTCAAATTGGTTTTATCCTCGAATTTGGTCAGGTTGACTGTGTCAAACATGCTTGTAGTGCTATTGACCTAAATCAAGTCAGTAAGTCTGACTGAGAAAACGATTGGTGTGGTTTCAGCCAGCTATGTCTACAAGATAATGTTTTGCTTGCTTATAATGCTTTTACATCACAGCCATATTGGGCTTCTTTTGCATAGGGGTAGGGTCGGTAGGGGTTTCAGCAATGACTCAAACAACGAATGAACAACATCAAGTGCTAATATTCCCTACACTCAATATTCGCTGAGCTATCTATGACACACTGAGAGAAGTACAATGGAGAGTCAAACAATACTGCCAACGTTATGAGGCGATAAGATAGCGATTTGAAGACTCAGCAATGTTTAAACACGGTACAGGGTGACTGAGTATAAAACACTTTGGGCGAAATTAATAGACAGCATTAATAACTTAAGTCATTTTTAATCTTTAGTTAGTTAATCTAATGCTGTTTCATAATTTGGGCCTGAGGGTAGGCTTTGGTAGTTAATTAAGCCAAAGAAAAAAAATTGTTGAAAAACGAAAGAACAGAAGTTCGCCATTAGGCTTTTTTCCGCTATCAAACTCAGCATTTTTTTTCTTTCTTATTTTCTCAACGAGCTGATTGTCCAATTAGTATCTACGAAAAATCTTGTGGCACAAAAGTAAAGCTTACATTATTGCTTCTGTTAAACAATAAACCATGATTACCTTTACCCATGCAGCAATGGTGATATAGTGTGTAAATATAAGATACTTCTTAAGAACCTGCAAATATGTGCAATTTCTCTATCTAGAAGGTACGAGAAGATACTCCATACATTTTATCGTTTTCTCGAGTAAGCATATTGGAAAATTTATTATTATATTTGTACTCCAATTCAGGAAATAGTTTTTTCTCTTTGCTCTTCTGCTCCATGGTATTAGATACTTCAGCTAATCCCCCTTGTAATTTAAAGTATCTATAACTCCTTATTCTCGATAACTCTTTCTCTTCTTTTTTCATTTTCTACTCTTCTTCGCATACCTCTTCCTTCTTCTCTACTTTCAAATCCTTTCCAGGAGACTAGAGGATAAAATCCTGAAAATCAGCTCGTAATGCTCGCTGTAATATACTTCGTTTTACCCTCATAACCCTCTGTGTGTTCATTATATGTAAAAGATTGCAAGATTAAAAAGTCAATTCTGTTTTAACACACATTCTTGCAATCTGCCTTATGGAGAAAACTTCCAAGCTACCAGTTAAGCATTAATCATGAAAGTTTCCTTAAAAAATCGAAAGTCGAAACACTAACAATTATTACATGAACATTTATGTAACTGTAAGTTATGTAAAAATTACGGAACAGTTTATCCAAAAAACATACATTTTTGTGAGTCGTGAAAACCAACGAGAGAGGTTCTCTTAACGAAGGCTTTGCTACTCAAATAAATAGAGAGGAGCTGTGTTACACTGGTGGTATAATGGGACTACATGTCTTGCGCTGGTGTTACACTGTTGGTATAATGGGACTACCTGTCTTGCGCTGACAGTCTAAATAAAGCACTACTTATACTTATACCAGGAATCTTCATCCGTAAATCATTAGCAACACAAACAGTGATCACGTGAGGTGAAGTCAGTAAGTAGGTAATCCGTTAAAACCTCTAATGACCGTCATTTTCCACCGTTGTAATCCACCGGTGAGTATTAAAACTCGAGGTCATCATCTGGTTAGTCCGTAGGTGAAAATCACATTTCTACTTTTAGTTTATTGATCTCTTCTTACACCTACTACATAATCTCAACATGAAACGTGTTTTGCCAATGTCCTTTACTACTATTGAATAGATACAGAACTGGTTGAGCAAGTTTTAGAATGCTCAGATCGGTCTGAAAGAGCCTGGTTCTTTTTTGCATCAGATTCTTCTGCATGCTCGTCGGTTTTATTTTTTTCTCTTCGATTGATAGAGACGTGTTCCATACCTCATTGATTCCAAAGAAAACCTGTTCCTACAGTAGTGTCATATTGATTGCACAGCAAGTCTAGGGTGCATGGCAAATCTTTTGAGAGGGCCAACTCTCAGTGCTTGGAAGACCCCTTTATGAACAATAAATTTTAACTTTTTTTTTCAATATCAAAAGTGAAATACCAAAGTCTTTATAATATTCCTTGGAAAATTAATTATACACAAATACCAGATAGTCATATCGATCGAAATCAGAAAAAAATCCTCGCTTTTTATCTTGTCAGTTGTACTCTGATTCAGTCAGTCTTCGTGATGTAACGGTTGTGACTGCTGCCCGTAGTCCAGAGATTCTGAGTTCGATCTCCTGTCGAAGCAGACTTCACAAGAAAAATTCTGATCCCTCCGAACACGTGAGGCTGGTATTTTCGGCCCTACCCAGGCTGGGCTATGTTAATGGGTAGCTGGTACGATTCCCAGCTAATGGAGGGTAAAACCCCCGACTAATCAGGGCGTTAAATCAAATAGAATCGTTAGTGTTAGGAAGGGCATCCAGCTGTAAAAAATATGCCTCAACCAATCCCAAACAATAATAATAATATCGCCTTATTTATACTGACCGATTAGGACAATGAAATTCCATTATTCCAACAGTAAGCTCAAGACGTATAATTATGTAGTAAAAATCTCAATTGGGAGGAAAACTTGTCATGTCCCGGCTGGGTTTCGAACCTTAACACTGAGCTACCGGTACAGACTGTTCATATTAGAAACAGAAACACAAGTATTCAACTTTCAAAAAGTCGACATCGACACTGATCGTTCAAGGACCACCCATGACCTCTCATGCATCAGTTAAATAGATAACAATTTGCATCGCTGGAACTTTGTCGATTCTCTTATCTCTGAGAGAGGTGAGTAAGTCAGCCAACAGAGAAACAGTTGGAGAGGTTGCTATGTTTCACGTTAGTTCTAAAATTACACAACTCGTAGTTTACATAGGAATGTTTTCGATTAGTGTTTACAGGATCAAAATACATTCGAACTCTGTTTCGTGTTTAGGCTGGTGGATTTATGTTTTCAGACCGGCTACTGGTAAAACAAGCGAGTTTAATGAATGTTTTGATTGTTTTAGTGTTTAGGTTTATTTGTCATAGAAAGTGTCAACTAAATCTTATTCTAATTCGGTATGTAATTGTGCATGTGTGTGTGTGTGTAGTATGTTTTAGGTACATCAACTCCAGAAAATGTTATTTAATTAATTCTTTTGATTTCATTAATTAATTATCTGTACTTGTAGTGAAATTTTCATACGATAAATAAATAAATTATGTATTGAATTTGCATTATATATTAGATTATATATAGTTTCAACTTTTGCAAAGAAAGTCCAATAAAAATTATTGCTCATTCTGTTTCAATGAAAATTGTAGGATATTTTCAATTTTAACCACAAATTCACGGGCTTGAAAACTGTAAAGTGTCTTGTGTAAAGTGAATCTTAGCAACAGTCTAGAATGTAATATTTCTCGAGAAAAAACAGTCAAGAACATAATGATTGAAAGCAGAAGAGCTAAAATTGATGTTTTTGAAAGTCATGGCTCCCTAGTTATTAAAATGGTTCTTTCCAATGAAATCTTTGACACACATGCTGAAATCAGAATCCAGAGCCAACACAACTATTGTTGATAATATTATACAAATTCGTTCAGGTTTTATTTACAGTAAGAATATATACTCACAAGAAATATTTATAATTTAATATTATAGATAATATGTACACAATAAGTCAACATAAGTGATTGTCTAATCAAATTTGCAGTAGTTTTTGTGCATTCGAATTATAACCGCCTCTAATGCTGATCCTCTTATACTACAGCTAATAGCAGGCTTGACAGAAGTCACTGTTGTACAAACAGTGTTCACTAATCCAGTGTAGCCAACAGATTACTGACCAGTATCCCCATGTCCTTGAATTTCGGCGATCTTGTTCTAATCGAAAGTATTGTGTCACCTGGGTCATTACTGGTTGACTTGATTTTATCGCCATGGGTTTTAGTATGGATGGAGTTCATGCAAAGATTGTAATAGAGTATTAGGTTTAGCATTGTTTTTTTTATTAGGGTCTTTACCTCTTTCATAATTGGTTTTGTTAAGGTCAACAAAAAGGGTTATGTGTAGGTCAACAGATTTGGAGATGGGGTTATGTATTCTGGTTTTGTATCAGTGGAAAAATTATGAATTCATTTGTGAATTTTTTTTTATAAGATCTTTTTTTTTTGGGGTTTAATGTCGTTGATGTTAGAATAGTAATTTTAATCCTTCTTCAGATTAGCATGGGATTATTACTATATCTTAGGGTTTATAGTACATACGTTTTGTGTGGGTGAATTAATTGTTCGATGGATTGATTCCATCATTCGTGAATTTTATACTGATTAAAGAGGTCTGACGTCGTGATATGACCATGGCAGTTGAAAGCGACGTTAAACCCCACTTAAAAAAAAAAGAGGTCTGTCAAAAGTTTGATTAAATCAACAAATTAGATGAAAGCTATTATGATGGGGATTTATGCGTCATGAATTTTGTGTAGGTTCACAGATTGATGGGAACTGTTCGTGAATTTGACTGATTATGGGGATATGGGGTCTTTGATCCAGACAGTGTGGAGGCGTGTGAACAATAATGTCTGGGCGAAATATTATTTGCACAGTTATCGATACTATCTGAGAGTATGGCGTAAGTGATGTTATTTGACAGTGTGGCCCAAGTCGACCAAGGTTCGAGGTTCTGAGACGTGTTTGTTAATGATGAACAAGCAATACCATGACTTATTTTATGGTTGGGTGGAAGAGCTCACTCCAGTGAGAATCCTGCCGTCAAAAAAGAAAGCCTATAAAAAAAAAAAATTGATAATTAGATGAGTGGCAATACCATGACTTATTTCATATCAGTATAAACAGAAAAGTGAGAAGTTGTATTAGATGTACATAAAATTATATCAGAACATACCTGGAGAGCTGTTCCGAACTTATATTTTGGTCTCATCAGCAGGTAAGCGTTTTGAATATCCATGACATCAACTAACCTTTATATTTAAATCAGTATAGACAAAAAGTTGAGGAGTATCTGTATTTATTCTACATAAATGTAAAATTCCTGCAGTAAGACCATGCAATCCATGCATCCTAGAACTATTTTTCCCCCTTCTATTTTGACGTAGAAAGAATAAATTCTTCCAGATTATTAAGAGGTCAAATCATAAAGAAAACTCATTAAGAGTTCACAGCATTGAAATTAATGAGAGAGAGAGAAAAAAAATAAGTACGCAGTTTTCAGACTAAAACATGTAAATGTTTTACTCGCAAAACTATTCAAATGAATAGGACATCTACCCAGATCTGTGAAATTGCAGATTGCAGACATTGCCAACTATCCACACACCTGTTAGTGGTTGACAGACACACTACGTTATTAGCGGAGTATAAACATCTGCATGTTATTCTAAAATCGAATATTTCTTCTTAAACATATAATATTTATATAAAATTTATTTATATAATTATGTCTTCTTTTCAAGAATATTTTAAAATATTTTCTTTTTCAAGAACATTCTGAAATATTTTAACGGAAGTAGAATATTCGTCAAAATTTTCCTCAAAATCATAATACCATCGTGCGAAAATTGCTAATGTAAACGTTTTCTTTTATTTTGAGTCGCAGCTTTTAACTGCATGGTCAATTGGTCATATTACGACAGGCTGTTACCTTCCACTCGCAGTAAATTCACAAACCTGCTATCCACATTAAGCTTACCCAGCCTGGGTTGGTCCGGAATGCCAAAATCACGGAGTCTTTACCTCGCTGGGCATTTTTTAACTTCGGTGTTATGTGAACGTTTTCATTTCTATATTTCAAAGGGATTTCTAATAATTGATGATAATGTCCATTTGAATATTGGAACATATTTTAGCTATTTCGATTTTTTTCGTCAAGATGAGTGTATCTCAAAGTTCGATATATGCAGCAAAAATACATGTAAGTGCACAGCTAGTCTAGTGATTAACGCGCTAGTCTAGTATTACAGGTAGCGTAGGGACCCGTTCGTTCAAATCACACTCAGAGCATGATTTTTTCCTCATTAATTTGAGTTTGTGACCACATTATTATAAGACTCTAAGGGTTAGGTGGTAGAAAATTCTTTGAGCATTAACCTCGCCTGGTGGTTACCCTTCCACTAAAGATTGTTATTATTATCAAGCAAGCCATAGAGTTTCACAACAATGCTGCTTTTAGCTTTTACCCATATCGAGTACCTCCGTATTCTTCCATGTTTACAATGGATGCGATGTGAGTGTATCAGATCCCCAACATCTGTACTACACGACGCATCCACCTACCACATTCCTTTGTTATGAAATCATTTCACGGAATAAAACTCGTCCGTGCTTCACCGCAATAAAGAAGAGAACAAAACGTAACAACTCAGTCTGTATCTCGGGAACGGGCGGGGGACAAACTTTCCAAAACTGACGCCACGATAATGGGCCACGGCACAAAATATAGCTTTCCCAAGCTCGTATACCTAAACCCCCTCCAAACCTCCCCGAACCCCCTAAACCCCCGCAAACACCCCTCGTACATCCCATCTTTTCCCGCCTCTCCCCAGCCGTCTTCCCTCCCAAAAATCTTCTATTTTTTGGTCCTGAGAGTAACTTTTCTTCGTTTTTTTATGTTACACGAAAAGTTTTTTTTATTTATTTTTCCTGGATAAAAGAAATATCTTCCTCTCGGAAAATGTTGGAACGCTGATTTTTTTTCTTCTCTGACGTATTTATTTTGTTCATGGTATTGGTTTTGGGGAAAGAAAAACAACTTTGGCTATGCCTGTAGTTTGAATTATTCATGTAGAGGCCTCTTTATAGAGATGCTGAAGCTGAACTACAAAACAGTGACTTTGTCCTCCACTTCTCCGCCACTATTCTCTCCCGGATCAAATTCTGGATCTGCAATAGACTAGTTCCTAAACAATACTCACACTGCCCAATAAAGTGACCCTTGTTTAACCCTATTACCTCAGTAAAAAATAAACAAAACAGTGACTTTATACAAAAAATATAGGAATAGGAAAATCTTTGTGGAACAGATCAAATCATGCAAACAGTAATTTTTAAAAATGGACATGAGAGGAGCCTAGACATTGGATCTGTCCCTCCATATAATCCTCTCAGCAACGTGATATAGGTAGGTATCTGCGCCTATCTCACATACACGGATTATTAAAAATATTATATGTGAGAAAGTAACCTCACTCGATCAGAGAGACACACTTAAAACAATTGATCAATTGAAATAGGAGCAAAAAAGTATACTTTTTTTTTACAAAAACACGCACAATACTTCCGATTTCTAATTTTAGAAATTTATCGAAAGTAATACTCCGTTATTGAATATCACTGTTGAGATGAATATGTTAGAAAAGTCAACCATAACATGATCTTAAAAAATAACATAAACAACTATTTGCCAATGATCTTAGGCAAATAATTACGAGTAAAAGCCAACATTTGCAGACGGATTTCTATATCAACACAATTCGCCTACTAAATGCTTAAAGCGTCATTTTACATAATATTACTGGCACTGGCCAATATCTTTCTTATTTGTCAATACTGAAAAAAACAAATAGCTGTCAAGCAGTTCTAAAAGTATTCCATTTGTAAATTCTCAAACACCCTGAAAGAGACAAAAACAAATAGCTGTCAAGCAATTCTAGAAGCAATCCATTTTTCAATTCTCAAACACCCTGTAAGGCGAGACTTTTTCGCGTTTTAACATAAAATAAGCTCACGATAGATGGTGAACACAATTCCTTTTTTTCTCCATTTGTTTGTAATGTATTATTAGTTTTATTTTCCATATTTTCAATTTGTTTTGCGATTTTTTTCCCCCGGAACAAATGTAATATTTTGCTGCATTATGTACGATGCAGTGTACCTTCTGGCTATAGGGTGTGCCGTAAATCCTTTCTTTATTGAAATTTATGCAGGTATTGTAAGCGATATGTAGTCATTATAAATTTACTATTGTGTAAAAAAAATAAACAATGATAACAAAAATTAAGATTATAAGATAGATAGAAACAGATTTCTCTTATTTTGAACTGTAGCAGAGTTGCTTGATATCAGAAAATATCATAAATCAACTCCAATAACAACAATACAATTTCTCATTTTTATATATTCCATAATAACAGTAGTCACTGTGGCAGAGCGAGTTAGCGCGCTAGGCATTGCACACATGGTGACCTGGGTTCGATTCCCAGCGGGGGAGGATTTTTTCTGCTCTGTACTTCGATGTTCGGGGTCCACTCATACCTCGTGAGGAAAAATGAGTAGCTGCTTTAATGTGAAGCAGCGACCAGTGGCAGAATCTTCGGCAAAAAAATAATACAAGATATTGTAAATTAAAGTATTAAAGTCCTATGATTCTGCGCTACCCACTAAAATTGTGACATAATAAAACAAAGAAAAAGCATTATTATTATTATACGAGTATTATATTCCATAATAACTGAGTTCAGAAGTCTTTCCATTCGTTCTCTGAGTTCTGTACGGATTCTGACTGGAATTTTGCAATAGACCAAAACTGTCTTGGAAGATTAAGATCAGGTACCAAAAAGTTGTGAATCTGAATTCACCTTTATGACAACATAATATACATATGTACAATTACTCTGGCATACACTCATACATGTATTTATTTACTATAGTATATTAAAAAAAATACAGAGAGAATCATTTAAACCAGTGGTTCTCAATCTTTTGTAGCCTATTGCCCCTACTCCGAAAATTATCCCTTCCTTAGTATCCATAGTAAATCAAAACCACTTAGGTAAGTAGAAAGTAATTGAAGTCAAGAATATATTGATCTTCCTAGAACAACATATTTATTACCTACTTTTATTCGATTATTTCACTTCACTAAACTTTGTTTAACAAACCTTACTAAATTACAATTTAAATTTGTGTTGGTGGGTTTTTTTATGTTCTTTTTGATTTTTCGGATCCGCAATAAATAGTTACTTATTGAGAATCTGAAATAGAACAAAAAGAGTAGGTAGCACTTAAAATTAAACAAACTAAGTTCGCCAAAAGGCGAGCGCTCGTCAAGTAGCACCAGCCAACCGGCCTATATTAAAACGAAACAGAGTTTATATGAACTTTGTTATATTGTTTTCGCCCACTTCCCGCTACCTTTAATCAATTTTTATTTCAAATTCGTAATTTGACGGAAAATATAAACTGCACACGTAGCTACAAATTTAAATCTTACAGAAAAAAGCAAAGGACTGCTGACTGATGTCACTACGCACTGATAAAAGAATTACCAACTGTACCAAGGTTATAAGAGGAGAAGCTGTCATGTGACTTTTGGTTGCTGTTGATAAGCTGTTTATCTTTTCTGAATATAATCGTTGTTGGTGCAAATGGTGACAAATTAGTTGCTGGTGGAGGAGTTGCCTATTTTTGAATTATAGGATGATGAGCTTGTCAAGCCAATTCCATCGCCCCCTCATTGCCCAAAATAATTTCATCGCCCCCCAACTGCCCAAAATGTACTCTTTGCCCCCCCAGTGCCCCCCAGAGGGCGATATCGCCCACGTTGAGAACCACTGATTTAAACAATAGGTAAGCAGTCAACTTCTTAATTCTTAGACACGATGACATTTTCAAGTTTTCATGACATCGGACTATAAAACAATTTTTGAAAATTCGACTATTACTCATGGCAGCTTATTTGAACTTTAACAATACCTTACAAGTTTGCAAAAGCTGATTATAATAAAACATAATAACAGTTCCTCCCAACATACTGCTAAGAAGGTATAGAAATAATGTATCCATCCAAAGTTTGAAACCATGTATCCCAAGTTTCTCAATGTGTTCAAAGTTTCACTAAAAAACAAGTGTCACCTCTTAGCATAACTTGGGCATCGTCCCACAACAATCAGTATAATTGCTACCTATTCTCAAGAAGCAGAACAAAGGATGATGAATCACATATTAAGGCCAATATAAGGCCAATTAGAGGCATTGCTGACCGTAAATGAGGAAGTTTACTGTCGTTATTTAAAGCCAATCTTTAAAACTTCATCTTGAGATGCTTTCATGGGTGTAATCATCCAGACACAAATGTTGAGTCCTCTTCGATGCATTCTAAATATCCTGTACACAATTTGTATAGATTTTTAGCGCGACAAAATCAGTTAATACTTAATAAGTACAGGTCATTCATATTAAGAGTAAGTCCCCGTAGCTCAGTGGTCATTGCGTCGATCTGGTAACCCGGAATTCGCGGATTTCAAAAACCAGCCGGAACAGAAAAAGTATCCTTTCATTTGGGATTTCGACCACATGATACTTCGTGGGCTTACTGCTATAATGAAACGAATTAGTCCTGGTTGGACAGTATTAAATAAGAAGATTTTGCAGTTGGCCTTATGATTTTGAATTGTACATGTATGACCTGCATGTTGAAGGTAACATTCGGCATCATTTGTTCTATTATATTACTTGCATTTCCAACTCTTTTGCAGTTGGCCTTGTGCCTTTGAATTCTACGTGTATGACCCGTATGTTGAAGGTAACATGCCACGTCATTTGTTCATCAACCGTAGCTTCCCCTTCTGTAACGAGCTCCTGGCAAATTGTTCGTCATTACCTCACACTCCTGCCACTGAGCACCCTGAAGATCTCACTCCCGTGGAAAACTCTGCTATAAAAGTGTCTGAACTTATATTGCCAAGATGGTAAACGAGGAAACCTTAGCATGAGCACAGGTCATAATTTACGATCAAGTTATAAGTTACGTCTCCGATACTTTCTTGTAATCTGTAGAACGCGAGTAACATAACTATCACGAAGCTGCTATAGATAGTCGTTTATCAAACCGTCTTGGAAAGTTGCAAGTCGTTCTTTTCTCTCTACCATACTCGTGCTTTAATTTTACGGAAAGTTTTATGTGCGGGTTATTAGTGTTTGAAATTTCTCAACAAGCTGCACTTTTCCTTAAGGTTCTTCTTGATGTTTTCTTCACACTCTCTCGTTGTCTGGAAACCACATAGTTGATGACGGTTTGAATAAACCGTCATCAACGGTTTCATCAAAATGACGTTCAACTTGAACGTCTGGAATGTGGTTTTTCAAAACCCTGTACAGTGTTTTAAGAACTTTCTGTAACTCAAATACAATTCCAGATGTTGGATGCATTAGGAGATAAACGATAGAACCTGCTGCCGTAAGTCTAGCTCGAAGATTGTCCATTTTACGGAAAATTGTTAAATGGAAAAGGACGCACAGACTGAATTACCCTTACCTAATAACTGTGGTGCTAGAGATCATTAACACAAGGTTTCATTAACAATTCAAAGATGGATGTACAAAAGTACCATAAGTACTACAATAGCTTATGTTTACTCCATTTGTTGGAGTTGGCTGGGTCTGAAAGGTTGTTCTTTCATTTGATCAAGGCTGTTGTTAGTTTCAACCACAAAAGTGTTGCAACAATTGCAAGACATAATACAACTATAGCAAGAATAAGATGACTAATACACATATTGCACTAATAGGTAATAATAGGTCAGATACTAACTTATGAAAGAGACAGAAAAGATGAAAGAATAAGCAAAACATATCAAAGAAAAAGCATACCAGATGAGAAGTATAGAAAAGAATCTGTAGTAAATTACAAAACTTAAAGTCTATATAACACACAAATAAAACAAATCAATGATAATATTGTTGATATCAAAAAAGATCGATGAAATATTAAAGGAGATCAAAGAAATACCTGATCACACCTAATACGGAAACATACTTTCACCCAAGCCACGAGGAGGATGAATTTTGGAAACCGTATAGGCATAGCCCTAAAGAGAATTTTGTCACACAATATTTTTCAAACTCTCTCACAACTCCGAAATAAACAAAAAACGACAGAAAAATATGCGTCGGGCTATTTTTACTACAAGTGTTCCATATATTACGGAGAGTATTAATATCTAAGCCTATATTTCTCCTCCCCTGTGCCCTTTAAGTCCTGTGGGATTGTACAGGGATACTGGAAGATGATCATGTGCTTTACTTTTACCATCATGAAAATAGATAGGGTTATTAGTTGACTTTTATCGGTCACTGTGTCAGTATGGCAACCAAGGTTTTGGGCAGTTTTTTAATATTTTTTTTATTATTATTGATTGCTCCTGCCTGTCTAGAGCTACTTCCTGCTGGTGGGAGCCTTTTAGCTCAAAAGAACTGTCCAAGTATGATATCTAGGTATTCAAAGTTTACTGTACACTTATCAGAACTTCTTACCTTTTTTATACTAATTTCAATAGCTCTGTGATGACATTATGATGAATGTAAGTTTGAAGGCTATTTTTGTTTTCAATTAATAATATCACAATGTCTGCATAATTAACAAAAATTGGCTAGTAGTTGGTTTTGTAGGCCGAAACAACCTGGGATGGTTTTTGGTAGATGAGCTTTTGGTCTTGAGCTATGCCCATCTTAATTAGGCTATAATAGTTGAGGTTACAGTGGTCTGTTAGAAAGTCAGTAAGGATTCGTAATTCCTCTTTTCTCAGACAGAGCACTTCTTTTCCTCTTTTGGGAGAGTGAGTTCTGTGAAGATAGAGTATTGAGCAGTCAATATAGAACATGGAGTAGTAAAAGTAGGATATGAAGTACTAAGGAGTGGAGTACCTAACGGAAATATGGAGTAATGGAACTATAGTGTGGAATAGTGGAATTCGAGTCTTGAGCAGTGGAAATAGAATATGGAGTAGTAAAAATAGAATATTGAGTACTGGAAATAGAGTACGGCGTAGTGAAAGGCATGGCCTGTGTCATAATAGCGGGCCATCACAATAATATAAGGCACTGGCACATATTACTGTACCGTATTGTACATACGACTCCGACATATGCATATATTAGAAATATATGATATTGTGTTTTGTACTGCCACAGTGTATATGTAGAACTATAATACGACTAAGTGTAATAGATATGTGCACTAGTATTATACGCTAACGAGCCTCAATGAATTTGTCCTTTATATCGCTTCATTTCTCTCTCATTATTTCTTACTTTATCTCTCTCTCTCACTCTCTTTCTTTCTTTCTCTCTCTAACTCTTTCTCTCTCTCTCTCTCTTCCTCCTCCTCTCTCTCACTCTCTTTCTTTCTCTGACTCTCTCTCTCTCTTTCTTTCTTTTTTTATAAGTTTTATAACTCATCTTTCGACTTTTTTCTTTCTATTGACGATCCACATCTCTCTCTCTTTTCTTTAGCCTCTTCTTTTCATTATACTCTCCTATTTATGTCTATCGTTCCTTTTCTCATTAGTTATCATTTTCTTTCTCATGTCATTTTTTTTTTTTTTTTACATATTTTTCACTTGTCATATTTATTTCATAATTTAAAAAAACAACAAATATAACATGTAGGTACACTATGCTATTATTATCAATGTATATTTTACAACAAAGGTTTAAAACATCTATGTTATTTATTCAATGGTCTTAATTAAGTTACTCCATGGAAGCAGAACACACAACTTGGCAACCTGGACCGAACTCTTGAAAGATCTTCAATTTATTAATTAAGATAAGAGAAAGTAAAAAAAAGTTGGTCAAAGATTTTTTTCTGACCGACAAATAAACACAAGAGCAAAACAATGTTTTGTCTCCTACGCATTTTTTTTTATTTAGATAGATTCCTTTTTGTGAATTTGAGTCATCGTTCTGTATGCTCTTAATATACACATTAATTGTGTGTATACTTTTTATTGTATAATATCAAAGAGGACAAGATATTTTTTAGGCCTCATGTTGAATTATGTTTGCGTAGTTTCTATTCGTATGTCCATTCCACTACAAGCTCAACAGAAGACTTGTCTGTTGTTACTGAATGGGACTTTCTTCAATAGATTGAATGAAAAATATTTCAACCGGTCAATTAAGATGTAGTTCTTGTGTCTCTACTAAGTTGTAGTTCTGGCGTATCCACTAAGTTGTAGTTCTGGCGTCTCCACTAAGTTGTAGTTCTGGCGTCTCCACTAAGTTGTAATTCGTTTTTTTATTAATTATTATTATTATTATTTAAGGGGGGCGGGTGGTATCCTTCCAAGCTTTTCTGTTGTTTTAAGATATTCATAGCTCACTGGCTAGAAGTAGTATTCTTTTTGAGCTACTTTTTCTTGTTGTTTCATCCATATTATGTACTGCCATCAGAAAGCTCGAATGGTAATACATACTAAAGTTACGCTTTCAGCAATATAATGTCTAGTATATTATTAAACACTAGCGTTGAACATTACACGCACATAACGCTCAGACACAAAGGTTTCTACCCCCCCACGTTACACGTATTAGTCACTTAATTATTCTAATCACCACCACCCCCTTCATTTTAATCACCCCCCCCCTTTATATGTACACACCCTCGACTTGTGTTATCTCTGTCCACTGTTCACTCTGTCCACCCCTACTTTATTAGCATAATAATCTATGTTATCTATGTGCATTATCCTGATTGCATAGGTAAGTATTGCTGACCCCTTTGTCTACCGCGATCACACAAACGTGGTCTCGGGTCACTGACCTATCCTAACCAGTCTGCGGACACTCACTTCCCATGCAGAAGGTCCTGTGTTCGAGTCCCAGAACCGACAGAAAATTATTGTTTTATTTGTTTATAATTTGATTACAGTTGTTCGTAAGGGAAACTTCCGGTGCAGTGGCGTTGACCTAGCACATGAATAGAAAGTATTGTGTGTCACTTCTCGTTCCTTTTCTATTTCGTAGCCACGAAACAGGAGCTACTGTAGACGCTTCTGGTCTCTCTTGCAACTTGCCCATCCCGTAGTATGTCTCCACTCTGATGGGCGAGATGTGACACAAAACCTACAGTTGCAGGGTCAACACGAGCGCACCGGAAGGTATCCCTTACAAACAATTTTGTAAGCCCCAGTTTGCATTAGAAATGGATCGTCCATATTATAATCAATTCACCTCCTTGAGATAGAATTATAAGATGACTGTGCCTATCGCACGGACACAGAGTAGTTATTATATCACCTCCATCCACTCCATCCATCCCCCCACCCCTCCATCCACTTCAATCATCACCCCCAATTGTCTATCCTTCTCACAGAAGTATGGAATTTAATCTGCCGCCTACAACAGAAGCATCATTCTCCTTTCAAAAGTGTCTTCCATGCTTTTGCACGTAAGTGAAAAAAAACAGCGCATACAAAAATAATAATCTTGTTTTACGAGGAAAAATATGAAAGTAAAAAAAAATAAATAAATAAACTCACATTTCAAGTTTCGCATTTTGAACAAAAAAAAAATATTTTCTCAGGGTTTGCAGTGCTGAAAAGATTTTTTGTGCTGTTTCTTCTTCTTCTTCTTGTTCTTCTCTCATGCTTCACTTCTTCTTCTGCTTCTTTTTGCTGTTGCCTGTTCCTTGCTTCACGCAACAAAAGTAGCAGGTGGAGAGCTGATGGGCTCAACTCCGCGGAGCTATTTTTTGCATTTTCATTTTTACTTTTTATTGTTTTGTAACCGACCTCAGTAGCTTGATCGATAAGGCGGCGGACTTGTAATCTGGAGGTCGGTGGTTCGAGTCCAGAGTTAAGCAATACTTTAGTAAAGCGAGTTTTAGTAGTTGTGATAAATCACTATTGTGATCAACACAAACTTACATCTCTCATTATTAATTACCAATATTATTCATAACACGTCACGAGCAAGTGCAGGGCGTTACTTTGTTATAATTCTCTTGCCCAAAGAACATTTCTTACCAACAACCACAAGTTGCTGAAAAGATGTAAATTATATCTGAGCGCAACATTTTACCAATTGCTGGAAAAAAAAAAACACAAACTAACTTTTTTTAAACATATAAATAAAGGGCCATTTCTTCTAGCCCCAACTTCATTACAACCTTAAAGACGTCCCTGCTTTATATAATCATGTCATTGTTATTATAATTGTGTGAGATCGCGGCTATCCTGATTAAACTTCAGGATAGCGTGGGTGAGTGGCGAGATAGAGGAGGGTGTGGGTGTGAAGGCTTATGTGTCCAGGAGTCTTCCATTGTGTCTAGGGGTCTTCCTTTGTGTCCTGGAATCTTCCTTTGTGTCCTGGAATCTCGAGCTCCTGGAAATGTATTGTTTCGCGTGAACGCGGACTGTCGGGAATGTTCCCACGGGATGCTGAAAAATTTGCATCTATTTTTCGCTGTCCAATTTTGTGAGTTTGTCTTTTTTTTACCCAGCTTTTGTTCTCGATATGACGTAAGTTTTTTTTGTTAATTGTCATACCATCGAATTTATCCATCTCTCTTACAAAAAAAAAACAATTCAGGACGAATATATTTTGCAGGCGTATTGTCTGTGCGAGCATTCTTTTGTATAAGTTAGTTGTCTTATAACTAAAGAATTAAGTTATCATATTTGTGTTAATCACAATCGTAATATCACAACTACTCAAAATTGCCTAATTTATGCTTAACCTGGAACCTCAACCTCCGACCTTCGGATTACTAGTCCGCCGCTTCATCGATCAACCTACTGAGTTTTCGGTAGCTTGATCTAAAGCGTTTAGTTAAGGTTTAGTTAAATAAAATGCTGAGCTGAGCTATCCACTGAATTTGAGATCGCAGAAATAACCTACTTATTCGAGACTACAATCGCCTCTACAAAAAATACTTCCGATTTCTAATATTAGAAATTATACTGAAGTATACATGGAACTCTTCTAGCAGAAATTTCTGGAACACACTGTATACGAGACTACAATGGCGGCAAATTGTGTATGTGATACGGTACCGGGGGTTTCAAATGATGTCAAGAAAATTACATGAGTCAGTGTGAGGGAGAAGGACAGAGTGAGAAAGGGAGAGAAATAAGGAGAGTAGCTGGAAAAAGTATACTGAAAGAGAGAAAGAGCAAGAGGAAGAAGAAGAGAAAAGCTGGAAAACTGATAGTATGAGAGGGAGAAAGAGAGATACATATATAATTATGCAGAAAGAAGAAAAGAGAGAGAGAGAGAGAGAGAGACAAAGATAGATAAATAAAAAGGGAAGCTGGAAAAATGATGAACAGAGAGAGAGAGACAGAGATAGGGAAGGAAAAGCTAAAAAAATGACACCGCGAGAAAGGAAAAGAAAATTGCCAACACATGCGAGAGAATGAGAGGAGAAGATTACAGGAAGACACTGGTGAAGATGTTGAAGGTAAGAGAGAAGAGGTAACAATAGAGAAGGAGAGAGAAAATGAGAGAGGAAGAGACACCGAGAATAGGTTAGAGAAGATGGGAGAGAGAGAAAAACTAGGAGATAAAGAGTTAAAAAGAGACAGAAGAAGAAAAAATGGACGGTATTGAGGTAGAGATAAAATGATATCAAAAAAGCAATGAGAGTGAAAGTAATGATAGAAGGAGAGGGTACGACAGTGAGAGAGGGAAATAAGGAAATGAGAGGGGATGATACAGAGAAAGAGAGATATATATAGAGAGGAGGGGGAGAAAGTGTGACAGAGAGAAGAAGGAAAGAAAAGATTAAAGTAGAAATAATACAAGGAGGGAGGGAAGGAGAGAAAGAGAGGAGATGTACACAATGAGAGAGCGAGGAAAGAAAGGATTAAAGTAGAAATGATACAAAGAGGGAGGGAAGGAGAGAAAGAGAGGGGATGTACAGAAAGGGAGAGCGAGGAAAGAAAGGATTAAAGTAGAAATGAAATGATACAAAGAGAGAAGGAAGGAGAGATGGAGAGGGAATGTACACAAAGAGAGAGCGAGGAAAGCTAAGGAGAAGAGAGAGAGAGAGAAGGAAAGGAGTGAAGGAAAGGGAATGTACATAAAGAGAGAGCGAAGAAAGAAAGGATTAAAGTAGAAATGAAATGTTACTAAGAGAGAAGGAAGGAGAGATGGAGAGGGGATGATACAGTCGAGAAGAATGAGGTCAATTAACCATGTTTGCCCTTTGTCTCTGGAACAAAGGCCTAGCCTCCAGGACATAAGGTATCATTAGGAAATCCTGATTCCTCATGAAATGTCAGTTAGCTGAACATGGCTCTATGCTGTTTTGGCAGGACCTCTTTATTTTCATCAGGACATGTATCCTTTTAGTAAAAAGTTCTGTCCCGGTAGCTCAGTAGTGAAGGTGTCGGGCTGGTAATACTGAGGTTTGAAACCCAAGCGGGACATTCCGAGTTCTCCTCATATTTGGGATTTTATCACAACATTATACATACTGGGGCTGACTACTGGAACAATAGTACTTATTCCTAGTGGGTAATAATAAATTAATAAGACAATATTATTCTATTTTACTTCTTTATAAAGAAAAGAAAAAAAGTGATATAACCCTCTACCAACCATAGTTTAGGTGGCATCCATAAAATGATGTCCCTGTTGACACCTACACCAAATGAAAATGAAAATTAGAATACCATGGCATTTCTTCTGTCATAGTATTTTTCAAATGAAAGTCAAAACACTAGCATATCATGACATTTTTTCTGCCATAGTATTGTTTTTTACCTCCGATTTTCGATGTGGCGAAGTATATGCACCTGGATTTAAAATTTACTTCCGCGAAAAGTCCCGAGTACTCCCGAGGGAATCGAACAAATATACGAACGAAAAATAGCCCTTTGAACCGCAACCTCCCGATTACGAGTTACCATTTTTGTCAGGATTGAGAACGCCAGGGGAAAATGGTATCGGAAAAAGGGGTGGGGTTTTTTTTCCGTCACGACCTAATGATCTTTAGGGATATCCCTTAGGGAGCTTAGGGAATGGTGGGGTTGGGGGCTTGGGGCAATAGCCAGGGCGGTCTACCTATTACCTATACAGGGTATTAAAATATGTGTGTCAGATAATTAAAGTGTATTTTAGCCAGCGTCGATGGCAGGTTGAATGCACCGGTTCTCGTAGGATCACCGGAGTTAAGCAACGTCCAGCGAGGTGAAGACTTCGTGATGCTGGTATTCCGGCCCAACCTAGGCTGGACGAGGTTAATGTGGGTAGCAAGTTTTTTGAGTTTCTTGCGAATGGAGGGTAACACCCCCGTTGCTTGCAACCATGCAGTTTCCTTTCAGTTAAAAGCGACGTTCAACCTAAAACAAAAATGTATATTATTCGAAGTGTATTTATTAATTTGGTACATTTTTTTAATGGAGTACAAAACAGATGAATGCCATCACAATAAGAGGTGTTAAAGAGGTGTTAGAAGTCCTGAATCATGAATAATCGTCGCTACATTCAGTAACACCCTGTATACGTGTATACTCATACATAACAAAGGTGTGGGGGCGAGATAGACCGCCCGTTCAGGGATACCATATCATACTTGTGACCGGGGTATAACAAGGGGCCACATTGTCTGGCTTGGAATCCCCGAGGACTTTGGCTGCTCCAATTATGAGCGAATCACTGGACTCCGGTATGATGAGGAGTTTTTTTTATAGGTATGTATATTTTTATTTAAAAAAATCAGAAGTCACCGTGGCCGATAGAGAAACACATTTATTATATTTACTTATTAGTTTTATAAATTCCTGATTTAATTAAGTTTATGACCACATAATAATAAGACTCTGAGGCTTAGGTGGTAGAAACTGCTTTGACCATTAACCCTCACTTGGTGGCTACTTTCCACTAAAGAGTGTTTTTTTTTAGTATTTTTGATATAAACTTAAATACAGGGTGTCCCACCAAACTTGGACACCTCAAATTACTCGGCCCCTGAAAGAGTTTTTGAAAAAAAAAATCCCAGGGTACATGGTCTAATTATGCGGTTTCAGTCATGAAATTTTTTTTATACAGGGTGGTTCAAAAGTCAGAAATTGAGGTGTCAACTTTCGATTTTTAAATGGATCGACCTGAATTTTATTTGATAATTTTACTTCTAAATGGTTCCTGAGTACTTTTTTAAACAAAAATTTTACATACAGGGTGGTTTTTTTTCGACCAATTTTTTTTCTAAATCTCGAATAACTCAAGTTTGTTTAATTTTTTCGATAACAAGAATAGAGAGTGTTTGTGTAATGAAAACACGCACTTTCAATTGGCATCAAATTTTTTTATACAGGGTGGTTCACAAGTGAAATAATGACTTGATTTTTTTTAAAACTGAGTTTTTTTTAATTTTTTATTTGAGATTAATAATTCTAACCTAATTTTACACATTTTTTGTTAGTCATATCGAAAAACAAAACTAAAGTGTTGTACAGGGTGAGACATATTTTTTTTGTGACACCCTGTATATGGGCAGTCAAAGAGACTTAAAATTAAATATAAAAACTAAATGTGCAAGAAAAACTTCGATTTTTAATTATGTAAAAAAGTTATGGTGTTTTAACTAATATTGTCACATGGACCACCCTGTAGATATTTTCTTAAAACATCATATGGGTAGTCGAAATTGTCTAAAATTCAACGAGGAGTCCAAATCTGAAAGAAAAAAATGAATTCAAAACGCCATTTTCAATTTTGTGTCTACACCTACCTACTTTTTATTTCTAGTTTTAAAATCATTTAGTGTGTACACCAAATTGAAAATGGCTTCAAAATTCGTGTTTTTTACTTGTTTTTCCCCACGATTCGAAGTCTTCGTTGAATTTTATACAACCTCGAGTACCCACATGATAGTTTAAGAGAATATCTACAGGGTGGTCCATGCGACAACATTAGTTAAAACACCATAACTTTTTGATATCATTAAAAATCAAAGTTTTTCTTGAACATTTAGTTTTTATATTTAATTTTACGTCTCTTTGACTGCCCATATACAGGGTGTCACAAAAAAATTATGTCTCACCCTGTACAACACTTTAGTTTTGTTTTTCGATATGACTATCAAAAAATGTGTAAAATTAGGTTAGAATTATTAATCCCAAATAAAAAATTAAAAAAACTCAGTTTTTTAAAAAAAAAATTTTATTTTTATTTTGGGAAACCCCCCTGTATAAAAAAAAATTATGCCAATTGAAAAGGGGTTTTTTATTTCACAAACACTCTCTATTCTTTTTTCGAAAAAATTTAAAAAATGGGGTTATTCGAATTTGAAAAAAAAAGGGCGGAAAAAACCAACCCCCGTATTTTTAAAATTTTTTTTTTTAAAAAAGTACTCGGGAAACCCTTTAGAATAAAAAAATTTTAATTAAAAAATTCAGGCGATCCAATTTTAAAAAAGAAATTGAAACCCCAATTTCTGACTTTTGAACCCCCCCTGTATAAAAAAAAAATTTATGGGCTGAAACCCCAAAAATTTTGGTGTACCCCGGATTTTTTTTTTTTTAAAAAACCCTTTTGGGGGGAGTAATTTTTATGTCCAAGTTTTTTGGGGAAAACCCCCCATATTTTTTAAAAATTTTGAGTACCCATTTTTATCTATTTTCCCGTTTTCCCATATTCCATCCCGGTTTTTTAAAAATTGGGTTTTAAAAAAATTTAACTGAAGTAAAATTTGAGAAACCCAACCCCATTAGTTTCCAGGGACCGGGGGGGGAATTAAATGCTAGCCCCAAGGGGAAAAAAGTATCCCCTTCTCCCCGACCCTTTGGTTTTTTTTCCAAATTTGTAAAAGGAACCCCTAAAATTTTTTTACTTAATAATGCGGGAAATTATAGGGCAGATTAAGGGAAAAGGATTAAAAGAAATAAAAATCCTTTTCCCAAATAGTTTGAAAAAGGCAAAGTAAAATGAAGTGCGGTTATAGTTTTAAATCCTTCCATGGGGAAGGGCCCCGGGGTTTGATCCCCTTTCCGACAAAAAAATTTCGGTTATAGAACCTTAACCCTTCCCATGAGTTTTGGGTTAAAACAATTTGGGGTAATATTAAAAAAACATATTTGAAAAGGTACTGGTATAAAAGCGGGGGTTTTTGTATATGGTGCAATTTTTTACATGTAATATAATTGTATTGGGAAAGTATTTTTTGGGATACAGCAAACTTTTGTTGAGGGAAAAAGCCCCTTTTCGGAGAAAAATTCGGGATTTTCTGTTTTAAAAAAAAATTTTCTAAAGTTGTATATTACCTATTTAAATTGTTTTTTACCAAATTTTAATTTTTAAAAGGGGAAAGGGGGGGGGTAGGATTTTCAAATTATAAAGTTAATTTTTTTCAAGTTGAAAAATGGGGAAGTAAAGGTGGTTTTTGGTTTTAAAATCGTTTGTGTGAAAAGGGCCGGTTTTTTTTCCTTTTTTCGAGTCCAAAATTCACAAAAATTTATAGCCGGGGGCGAGACTCGCTCTGGGCCCGGTTTTTAAATTTAGGACAATTTTTCCAAACCCAAACACAGACTCAAATAGATCACGTGACGCTAATTTTTCCCTGAGCTGGGCCCCGGAAATTTGACTTTTGGTCAAGGTATCCCAACTTTTTTGATTTCAAATTTAAATCCCGGTTTTTAGAAATGTATACAAAATTAGGCTTTCCAAAAAACGAAAGCTATTTTGGGTTTTTTTTTTGAAAAAGGTTTATTTTCGGGTTTTTCCCCAATTTTTTAAACTTTTGTTTCTTTTGCTATCTTTTCTCAAATTTACTTTTTAATGCGGGTTTTTTACCTTGGGGCCTCATAAATAAACCCTCCCTCCATCCTCTCTCTCCCTCCCTCATCCTCTCTCTTCTTAATTCTCCTTCTTCTCCAATCTCTGATCTTCTCACTCACAGAATTAAAATTACTCTCACCATCCCTGCCTTTACCTCTCTATCTCTCTCTCCCTCCCATTTTCGCTTCAACTCATCTCTCTCACCTTATCACACTTCCATTTTCTTTCCCTATTTATCTTTTCCTCCTCCCTCTTCCCCTCTCCTATTATCCACCTTCTCTCTCTCTCTCTCTTTCTCAGCCTTCATGCCACCATCTCATTTTTTTCTTCCGTTTCGTTTGAATTTCATTCTGTCTAAAAATCGTTTCCACTAGAATGAAAACGAAAATTAAATGAACCACTTTTCTTTTATTTATATCCTTCCTTCTCTCTATCTCCTTCCTTATCACTCTGTCTCTCTCTCTCTCTCTCTCTCTCCTCTCTCTCTCTCTCTCTCTCTCTCTCTCTTCTCTCTCTCTCTCTCTCTCTCTCTTTATCCTGCCAATTTTTTTCCTACTTACCATCATCTCTCTTTTACTCTTTCTCTCAATCTCCTTCAAACAATTTATTCTTCTAGATTTATTCTTTATTATTTTCTTTCCTGTCTCTCCCTCTTTCTCTCTCTCTCTCTCTCTCTCTGTGTCTCTTTTACTCTCTCCACTTTTCTATCTCTCTTTATACTGCCTCATTTTTCTCACTTACCGTTTCTCTTTTACTCTCTCTCTTTCATTCTCAATCTCCTTCAAACAAAATATATTTATTCTTCATTATTTCCTTTCCTCTTTATCCCTCTCTTTCTTTCTTTTTTTCATTCTTACACGAATAAATGCCGTTTTTTTTTTTCCTGGATATAAGAGAATCCAAGGGACCAAGATTTTTTTCTCTCTTATATCCACAGGTTTAGACTAACTGCTTTCTCCTATATCCAGGTTACGTACAAACGTACATAACAAGAACCTTTGTACATAACAGGTTTTTGTCCTGGTACGCTAAGCCACTCGCCCCGGTCCACTACCTAGTTATAGGTGTTATGTATCAACTATTTCATAATAATAATGACACTCTTTTGTGGAAGGTAACCACCAGGCGAGGTTAATTCTCAAAGCATTTTCTACCATCCAACCCTCAGAGTCTCAATATTATGTGGTCACCAACTCAAATGAATTAAGAAAAATTAATGCATTGCGTGGGACTCGAACCAACGGATACATACACTACCTGGGTTACCAGACAAGCTTTTACAAAAATTCATAGCTTTGCCAACGAAAAGCATATTCCCTTCACGTTGCCGACATTCTCTTCACTAATCCTACCTTCACTTATCCTACCTTCTCTAATCCTACCTTCTGCATAATAACATCACGAGTTCAAATAAGTTCCCACAAAAAAAATCCTCGAAAAATGGCGAAAAATATCTCCTTTAAAACGACTTCCACTTTGGGCTAACTAGTTTAAACAAAAACCAAAAAAAAATTTCCTATGAAAAATAAAAAAAGTAAAAAAAAAAACAAAACAACAAAAAAAAAAAAACAAAAAAGTTCATTTTATTTATACTGCTTCGTCCACGTCATTAAAGGGCGCTTAGCGACGTCTTGTCTGTCTGAATTCTGATGAGGGACATTAGGGTCGAAGGGAAAATAAGGGACGCTGCAACGAACTTTCAGAATTTGCTGAAACATTTCAACATGGTCGGCTGTGCTGTCTGTAAGATCATAACTTGTCCCATCATTGTCCCTTTTGTTTTAATTTATGAATTAATAGTAATAATGTTTACTATTTCTGTTTTTATCTCACAATTTTAGTGGGTACTGTACGATATTATGGGTCATTCAATATAGTAATATGTCATTATTCAACAATTTTGATCGAACTATATTTACAATTTTTATATACAAGTACAGTGAAAGGGTATAATTAATAAAATTAAAGGTTAACAAAGTCTGATCAAGGGTGGTGATAATGCCTTTGGCATTCTCTGCCGTCATTCATGCAATTTAAACAGACCTTTACAGATTTTCTTAGTGAAGAATCCGTTTATTTATTTTGTAAGTTCATGTACTTTAGTTAATTTATGAGTTCTTGTGATGTATTTTATTTTTGTGACTTCGTGAAATGAATTGTGGCAAGAAATGGGACGTGTGTTTGCCGGAGTTTTTTCTTCATCCCTCTCTTTCTTTCTCTATATTTTTCTTTCTTCCTCCTTTCTTCCTCCCTCTCTCTATATTTTTCTCCCTCTCTTTTTTTTGACTCTGACACTAATCCTGACAGATTTTTTCATCCCTGCTGGAACAGGATGATGAAAGCATGAAGGAGGAGGGGGATGAAGAGGAGAAGGAGGAGGAAGAGAACAAGTAGGAGGAAGAGGAGGAGGAAGAGGAGAAGGAGGAGGAAGAGTAAAGGAGGAGAAAAAAGATGGGAAAGAGGAGAAGAAGGAAAAAAAGGATGATGAAAGCAGGGAGGTAGATGAGAAGGAGAAAGAAAAGGGAAGGAGAAGGACAAAAGGATAAAGGGGTGAAGAAAAAGGAGGGGGAGAAGGAGGAGGAGAAACAGGAGGGAGAGTTATGAGAGAAAAATAGGGTTTATGAAAGCTGGATCTTCTCTATTTTTCTTGTTCTCCTTTTTAGTATCTCTCTCTCTCTCTCATTCTCTCTCTCTCTCTCTCTCTCTCTCTATCTGTCTCTCTCTCTTTCTCTCTCTCTCTCTCTCTCTCTCTCTCTCTCTCTCGCTCTCTCTCTATCTGTCTCTTTTCAGAAATTTTATATTTAATATTATTATTTTACACTTTACAAATAAGGACATTTTATGTACAAACAGATAAATACAAATTACTAGGTATAGAATTGTGAACACAATATAAAATAAAAACAGGAAATAAATGGTTAAAATATATACAGATGTCCTCAGTAAAGGGCGGGGTTATTGCCCTTGGCGATTTCTTCCACCCAACTCTGTTAATCTTTTCCTCCTTTTCTCTCTTCCGTTTTTCTCTCTTCCTTTTTTCTCTCTTCCTTTTTCTATCTCTTCCTCCTTTTTTCTCTTCCTTCTTTTCTCTCTTCCTCCTTTTCTCTCTTCCTTTTTTCTCTCTTCCTTTTTTCTCTCTTCCTCTTTTTCTCTCTTTATATTTCTTCTCTTGACGATTCAATTTTTACACATTATCTCTAGTAAATTACCAGACTAAACTTGACCATTCTATTGTTAATCCACACTCGTCGTTGCTTAACTGGAGTGATCTTTCGTCTCAGATCTGGTCCAGATAACCTGTGAACTGTAAACAACACAATCAAAACTTAACCATGTTCTCAACACAACAGACTCCACAGACTAGAGGAGAATAAAGGTTTCACCTTAATCAACATCTACGTATACTTCTCTTGTATTACATCCGAGTTTAGAAGGTATATAATCAGTATCAGTATAAACAGAAAAGTGAGAAGCTGTACTAGATGTACATGAATATCAGAACATTTGCTCTTATTTGCTCTCTCATCAGAGGTGAAGACTTAATTATGCTGGCATTCCGGCCTAACCCAGGCGGGGTGAGGTTAATGTGAGTAGCAGGTATGTGAGTTTCCTGTGAATGGAGGTTAACACCCCCGTCGTGATTTGATCATGCAGTTGAAAGCGACGTTGAAACCAAATTAAAAAAAAAAAAAAAATAATAATAAGAATCATTACCCTCAGTGTTTATTTAAGCAAAATGTCATATAAATATACAATAAGAACAAAATAAAGGAGTTCGGTAAGATTGTTTTACATCTCAGGCAAACTCTTATTTGTTGCTTTTATTGTTTGCACTTGAGGAAGTCGTGCGTCATTCTAGAGCGTCCGTTTTTTGTACATCTGTAACAACAATGGCTCAGAACTTTCATATTTTTACTACTCACCTCAGAATATTCTTTATACTCGCCTTGATAATTCCCGATCTACTGAGTCCTTCATTATCACGAGACCTGATGGCTGTGTCGATATTGTTAAAAAGAAATGATCTTGTAGGAGTTGGCTCGGATTCATGTCGATATTGTTAAAGAGTTAGCTTTGGGTCATGTTATCTGCTTGTTATGTTGATGTTGTTGTTGTTATTGTATCCATCATGGCTACAGTATTTAAAGACTTTGATTTTGTTCACCTTGCCAATAATAATGCATTAATTATTTCAGAAATTTGTGATAATTTTCATTGTGTACGAGGTAGGACTTGAGAAAATCATCTGTTTTCTTTTTCGTCTGGGGATGCTGAAGTTCCGTAGCTCCTTAGCACCGGCCGCGCCTGTTCGTATCCATATTGGCTGACATGGTTTTATTTTATTACTATTATTATTAAACATATTAGATCAAGTTTTATTTACATAGAATTTATAGATACATAGAAATTGACATTAATAAAACAAAACTTGATCAAGGGCGGTACTAATGACAACGGCATTCTCTTCCGCACCACCCTTGAATTTTATACCAGTAAAAACTTATTTCAGAATAAGCACAGCATAATTTCAACATATTTTACTTAGTCGAGAAAAAGTGTATGGAAAAAAAAAAAAATATGTATCGATAAAGTGTATCGGTAGCAACAAACACATTTCCAACTCCTTCTTCTATGTGTTCAATTAGAGATAACTTTCTAGTGACCTATTTTACTTTTTCCATTTTCTACAACAGTGGGTAGTTAAAGTTGGATACTTACTTAAGTGGACAGCTTCTATACAGCGTGTAAAACTACAGGCTATTTTCTTCAATTACATAATGACAGTCTATTTATTCCACTATTTGTGATAGTACGTACAAGCGTGCTTTCAGAGAAGGTAACACAAGAGAAGGTATATACGGTATATTTTTTCTGTTATATCCGACCTCAATAGCCGTGTACTGGTAGTCAAGTGGTTAACGCGCTAGTCTGGTAATCCAGGTAGCGCAGGGATCCGTTGGTTCGAATCCCACCCAGTGCATGAATTTTCCCTCATTAATTTGAGTTTGTGACCACATAATAATAAGACTCTGAGGGTTAGGTGGTAGAAAATGCTTTGAGCATTAACCTCGCCTGGTGGTTGCCTTCCACTAAAGAGTGTTATTATTATAGCTGGATTGATATGGAGGACCCGTAACCTGGAGGTCGGTAGTTCGAGTGGAATGAGTAAAATTGTGATTCATTTTCATAGATATCATCTGAAGATGTAATGTTCAGTACATCTACGATAGCAACATTTATGGAACACTCTGTACACAGCAACATTTATGGAACAGCGTGTAGATAGCAACATTTTATAGAACAGCCTGTAGACAGCAACATTTATGGAACACCCTATAGCCTTCTGCCCTCAATGCTACAATAGGTAACACAAATGAAAAACTGAAACCATTTGTGTTTGTATTATTTTGTCGAACAGATAAAAAGTGAAATATGGCTTTGTTTGTAATAGATACAGAAAGTAATCAGTAGCCAGTTATACAGGAGCTGTGTATGGGGGTATTGGAACATACAACAGAGGTAGGTATCTAATTTTCACTCGTAAAATAGATAGCACTGATACATACATAACGAGGACTTTCCCGACGAGGAATATTTCTTACTTTATTTTAAAGGAGCGGACACATTGTTTGCATAAAAAATGTAGTTAACAATAATAATATTATTAGTGATAATAATGTATAATCATATCGCCTTGTTTGTACTGCCCAATTAGGACTAATGAGTCCCATTATTCCAGCAGTAAGCCCAAGACGTATTATTATGTGGTCAAAATCCCATATGGGTGGATAACGTGTCATGTCCCAGCTGGGTTTCGAACCCGAAACTGCTGTTTCGAGCAAATAAGCTCGAAACAGCAGTTCAGGTATGTTCTGATATTCATGTACATCTAGTACAACTTCAAACTTTTCTGTTATATTTTATTTTGTAATTCCATTTATTTTTTTACATTATATTGTTACAGATTTTAAAATAATAGAATGGTACCCTTTATCAAAGTTAAAAAAAACTTTGTTGAGAAAAAAAAAGTTTATACCTACTCATACTGATTACTGATACTTTAAACCTGCATTTATTAAAAGTTTTGATACTTGCTGGAACTCGAACCACTGTCCTCCAAAGTAAGAGTCGCTACTGTGGTCAGTGGTATTGTGTACGTTACGATAAATAACAATAAAAGCACCCGGGGCAGAAATTGTAAGAGGTGGCTACATTGGCTATCCTTGCTCGAGGTCAGAGGTTTGTCGGTGGTCATTGCTTACTGGTTATTCAATAGATCAAAATACTGGTCATAATACCACTATGTTATAACAAAATATAAGCATCATGTTATAACTAATAAACATACACTTACACTCTGATTCAAAGACAGGAGCCATCGCCTTGCTGCCAATTATATTGATACTTAATTATTTGTCCGTGAGATAGGCACAGATAACAATATCACGGTGGTCAAAGGATTATAATATTATGGACGTCCAGATCCAATGTCTAGGATACTTTCATGTTCATTGACTCTATTTGGTTTTAACGTTCTGATGCTGCCAATGGTCTTCCATATTAAAGTGACGGCAAGCAAATAATACCGGTATAAAATGAAATTTACTTTCGATGAAATGCCAATTCTGCGATTTTAACCCTCAACACATCGTTTACCGATCGACAACGACTGATTTCAACATAGCTTTTTATTTCGAAAGTTATATCGACCTCAGTAACTTGATCGATAAGGCGGTGGATTTTTAATCTGGAGGTCGGTGGTTCAAGTCCCAAGTTAAACAAGTATTTAGTAAAGCCAGTTTGAGAAATTGTGATTAGCACAAAATAAATATGATAATTTTAAAAATGAATATATATCGAAGGCTATACAAAACTGAAAAACAAAAATTGACGTGGCAATTATTTCAGCTTTGCAAAAAAATTGTCCACTTCGGGATTCGAACCATGGATCACTGTACACCGGTCGAGCCCCTGCGGTTGGTAAGCGATCAATGCACCGGTGACTTGGGTGCAGTTCTGCATTCAACTACTTAGGTGGACTGAATAGACTGTGGTGGTGAATTCAGCCTTGAGCTTTTATATGGCTGCTTGCAGGGTGAGTGACCCAATTGTGCCCTAGACTTGGACAGTGGCCTCCAAACTGCGGGCCAGGGAAGTAACCCAATTTTGACCTAGTCATGGACAGTGGCTTCCAAACTGCGGTCCAATTACCACAGTGTGCCAGGGAAGCAACACAATTGTGAGGTTGGCAATACTTTTTCTGTCCTAAAATCGGTTGACTTTCCTTTCAACAAATTTTCGATCAAGTTATTGGTTATTTGGAATTTCTAAACAGGATTTTTAATAATTCTACTGGTTGTAAATCTAGTTTTTCATTATTGATTAGCTTATAAGACAGGGAGTCCATTTTTTGTTTAGACTGTCGGCTTCAGAGAGGGAATCCCATTACGCTAACATTTACTAGAGGGAAGAGAATCTTGCAAGCACAAAAGAACAAAGAAACCACAGAGGAAACTAACTTTTAGCAACCGCTAGTCATTAAGACATAGTGCTTGAATTCTGAGCCCACAGGGGAAACAAACTTTTAGGAACCACTAGTTTACAATCGTGTTAGCGTTCTGGGACCTCAAAGGAAATATTTTTTTAGCAACCGCTATAGTCGAGAAGGCATTGTATTTTTTTTTTATTAAAAATTTGGGTTTGAACGTCGCTTTCAACTGCATGTTCATATCACGATTAGATAGGAGACATCGGAATCGCGTTCTGGGCCCACAGAGGAAACAAAATTTTAGCAACCACTAGTCTAGAAGACATAGTCTGGACCCGTTCCAAGTTGCAATCTAATGATAATTGCCTAGCAGATTCGTACGTGTCTTGGATTACCTTTATGTCTTCTCGAGGGACATTTGAATTCAATGCGGGTACCTTGAAAGTCCTATCGTCTGTGGTAATTTTTCCTTTAAAAATCCTCCCTTTTCAGTTAATTCTACCTTTGAAAGTCCTGCCTTCTGAGTTAATACTTCCTTTGAAAGTCCTCCCTTTTCAGTTAATTCTACCTTTGAAAGTCCTCCGTTTTGAGTTAATTCTACCTTTGAAAGTCCTCCCTTTTGAGTTAAATCTACCTTTGAAAGTCCTCCCTTAGGAGTTTAATCTGCCTTTGAAAGTAATCCCTTTTGAGTTAATTTTACCTTTGAAAGTCCTCCCTTTTGGGGTGATGCGATCCTTCCTCTCTTGAAATTTACCATTATAAGGGTTGGGTGGAAGAGATTGCCATAGGCACTAACCCCACCCTTTAGCTAGAACATAATTATATGTATATATTTTGTTTATTTTTTTCCTTTTTATATTAATTTTGTCAATTTTGTATTTTAATTTTATGTTCTTCTAATAAATAATTTCATAATAACATTCATAACGAAAGAAATATACACTTAAAATATTATGATTTTAAATTTAATTAAGAAAAAAAAGATGGTATTAAGGACCTCGTTCCAGAAACCAATCTCCACACTCATAATCTCCAAAAATACCTTTCAATTTTCAGACAACGCTCTCTGATTGGTTAACTTGAACGCATTCTTCCGCATTAACCAATCCGAGCGCATTGTCTGACCGTTGAATCGGAGATTTTGGGGATAATGGAGAGTGATTCTGGAACAAAACACTAGTACTGACTGGTGTATTCGTTTTGCAAAAACTACGACTAAACTTATCGGTTTATCCAACCATTCCTCGTTAGGTTTAACCGCAAGATCCTCGGTTAGGACGTGCAGAACATTACTAACCGCATTACCACAGCAAGGACTTTCCATTAAACCCAAGACGACATATTCTCCAAGGTCAAATACCGAACCGGACAAATGTAGGACCTAGCGATCTACTGAGAATCGATTCATCAGTGATAAAGCAACAAAGATATTTCAAAACGCCAGGGGTATAATATTGACAAAACAATAATAATAAGTAGTATAATGTAATTTGTAGATTTAGAGATGTATATAAATATACTTTTTACTGTACAACACATGTTATTATAAAAATTATTCGTTTGAAATAAATGAGAATGTGTCCAGGATGTGGCTGTGACCTGTTTAGGAACATATAAAAATCATCATCATAGGGTGGCGGCATCGTGAACGATGGTAGCCAGACAGTGGAGGAATGACTCAGGACTTCTACCATTGTCTTTACAAGAAGGCTAATAATTGACAAGGGCCCCCAGAACCAAGTCAATGTTAGTCTACTCCCTGTTTATAGTCCCCCAGCCAGGCTATTTAAAAAATAATATAAAACCAAAAAACAGCTGAGAATCTATCGTTCATAAAACAAATATTATTATAATTAAATTATTCATTAAAAAAAAACATGTGTACAGTACAAGTAATTATTATCAACAATAAAAAACAAAAAAATACATAAAATATTGATGACAATAATAATAAAAGAAAAATCATTGATAAAGAATTCGATTCACAAGAGGCGGGATCTAATTGATTTGTATTCCAAGCGCGAATACCTCATCGCGATTCTTCATTGCCAATATCT
Source organism: Bactericera cockerelli (assembly GCA_024516035.1). Lineage (NCBI taxonomy): Eukaryota > Metazoa > Arthropoda > Insecta > Hemiptera > Triozidae > Bactericera > Bactericera cockerelli. Next base: position 4,258,675 of record CM044956.1, on the reverse strand, counting down.
TGCCAGCAATAGGCCACTTGCAAATATAAAAAAAAAATAAAAAAATGTGAATGACTGTTTCTATAGTAAATATACCAGAAAAAAACCATTTTCGCCATCAAAACCACGAAAAACGAACGCGAAAAATCCTTAAATTGACGATTTGAAACGAAACGCGGACACGTATTTGTGACGTTATACATATTTGGCGAGTTGGATTTTTCAGTCCACACTTCCTTTTGGGGCTTTTTTTCTACCAAGGATTTCATCGTGTTCTGGGCTCTGAACACCTTTATCGCTCAAAATAAAGTCACTTTGTCATTGTTGTCAGGAACGGTTTCATGTATTCCGAACTTACTAAAAATGAGTTAGCAAGGTTCCTGCCTGGATTTGGAAAAAAAATACCATAGAAATCTTCTTTTTTTTTAATTTGGGTTTAAGGTCACTTTCAACTAACTGCATGGTATTATCACGACGGGGGTGTTACCCTCCATTCGCGGGAAACTCACAAACCTGCTACCTACATTAATCTCAGTCAGCCTAAGTTGGACCGGAATTCCAGCATCACGAAGTCCTCAACTCGCTGGACGTTGCTTTACTTCGGTGATCCTAAGAGAAGCGGTGAATTCAACGCGTCATCGTCGCTGGCTGGAAATCCTTACGAAGAAGTCTTTCGATAGAGCCAATAAAGAAATACGTGCAAGTGATCCATTGATTGAGAGGTTTTTTTATGGAACGTTCATTGATGACGAATGGTGATTGCGCCATCTATTGAGATTAGCGTCGGTTATGTGGTAACACCATCGCGCCATCATCAATGTCAATAGGCAATACACAGGAATTTGTGGTCTATGTGTTGCGTATGAATTGAATGAACGAAGCGACGAAATTGATGGTGGTCTATTTGTTTTATATAAAGATGGCATTGAATAGCAATATTTACCGACATCAGTAGCTTGATCGTTAAGGCGGCGCGGCGGACTGGTAACCTGGAGGTCGGTGGTTCAAGTCCCGGTTTCAGTGTATATTTAGTAAAGCGAGTTTGAATAGTTGTGATATCACGAAAGTGATAAATACAATTTTTGTGATAGCTTACAACTCGATAAATCTTATATTGTATCAAAAAGTCTAATTGAAAAACATGAAAATCTAATTTTAGGTCTCTTGAAAAATGAAAAATTCACACACTTTTTTATTTTTATTTTTAACTATGATTTACAATTGACAAAAAATATACAAAGCTCTTGTCCTAAGCTATAAGTTACATTAAAAAGCTTCTAAGACAAATTCCTACGCCATTTGAGGTGCTTATACACATACAGTCAAACCTGATTGTAAGAGGAACATCGATGAAGGCGAATAATTTCCAGGTCCAATTCACCTCTCTCTAAGGAAAAAATCCTCTTTATAAGAGAAATCTGGATATAAGAGAAAAAATTCAGGTCCTTTGAGTTCTTTTATATCCAGGTTCGACTGTGCTAATTCTTCGTAAATCGCCCGGCCCACGTATTCTAGTAACATTTAGCCTAGCCGTCTCATGACATCATTGAACAACAATCAGCCATGGCTTACGTCTTCTTAATGCAACTTGTACTTTCTAAAAGATTTAGAATTCCATGCGAATGTTTGATCCTTGATGCTTATGCATGTTAAACGTGAATATAGCTACATTACCAAGAGCACTCATGGATTACTGTTATTGCTAAATTTAATGTACTTACTTTTAGGAGTCGTTATTGTAGGAATGTACAACTATACTGTTTTCACGAAAGTTGATAATACTATGCTAAAAAAATCTAAGAAAATAAAAAAAAAGTTCTTTTGCTCGACTCCGGACCATATTAGAAACAAAGCGACCATTATTGTCAACTTTCGTGAAAAAGAGTAAAATCATGGATGTTTAAATGTATTGGAGATTCCCAAACTCATGATTAAATCTTTAAATGATGCACCAATAATAAGGAAAGATTCAGAAACACTTCTGTTAGACTGATAGACTCTTCCGTCAGAGGAGTAGAATACTCTGGACAGCTATTTTGTGGTTATTGGCTCTCTTCAGAAGGTAATACTTCTGAAAATCCATGCCATCAACTAATCAGTCTTTTCAACTAACCTCTCAATCTTCCAAAAAAATATATACCTTATATTATATAATTCCCATAAACATAATTTCTTTATAAAATATAACCTCTCAACTGTCCAAAAATGTATACCTTAGAATTTCCAGAAACACCATTTCTTTATGAGTTGTGGAACTACCCTTATAATTAATTCTAAGTTTGTGAACCTCTATACTGAAAACATGAGTTTGGGAACCTCTACACCAGAAACCTAAGTTCCACGTAGCGCCCGCTTGTCATGAGCCCAAAAAAAAACCGCCCTCTTAGTTTCTGACAGCCACTTTTGTTTTGGTTTATTTCTTTGCAGACCCTTAACCCTGCTGACCGCTGACGGGCTGCTACCGCTTTCTATTCGACCTTCCGGTCCATAATGCTGTAGCCTCTCGCTTCTCCCACCAACATCCGCTTCTCGCTTTCCCCCGGTGTGTGCTTAGAAACATGCCCGTCTAACCTCCCCCACACATCCTTCTCTCCCGCGACCTCACCTCTCCGCGACTCCACCTCCGACCTTTGTGCCGCCCGCGCAAAGGTTCCGTTTTCTTCACCCCGCCGGTTCGCACACAGTCGTCAAAATCGTGTCCATACTCGTTCCGTCGGATCCCACCATCGCCCCCCCTCCCCCCCTCCCCCTGTCCCCTCCTGGCATGGCGATGGTGAACATGAACAGCCTCCTCAACGGCAAGGACTCGCGCTGGCTCCAGCTGGAGGTGTGCCGCGAGTTCCAGCGCAACAAGTGCTCCCGCCCCGACACCGAGTGCAAGTTCGCGCACCCGCCCGCCAACGTCGAGGTGCAGAACGGCCGCGTCACCGCCTGCTACGACAGCATCAAGGTAAGACGCGAGGCGTGCGACCTGTCCTGTCCCGGCCTGAGAGAGGGAGAGAAAGAGAGAGGGAGAGAAAGAGAGAGAGGGAGAGAAAGAGAGAGGGAGAGAAAGAGAGAGAGGGAGAGAAAGAGAGAGGGAGAGAAAGAGAGAGGGAGAGAAAGAGAGAGGGAGAGGAAAGAGAGAGGGAGAGAAAGAGAGAGGGAGAGAAAGAGAGAGGGAGAGAAAGAGAGAGGGGGAGAAAGAGAGAGGGAGAGAAAGAGAGAGGGAGAGAAAGAGAGAGGGAGAGAAAGAAAGAGGGAAATAAAAAGAGAGAGGGAAATAAAAAAAGAGAGCGAGAGAAAGTCACCGCGTGCTACGACAGCATCAAGGTAAGACGCTTGCCTTTCCTGGCCTGAGAGAGGGAGAGAAAGAGAGAGGGAGAGAAAGAGAGAGGGAGAGAAAGAGAGAGGGAAAGAAAAAGAGAGAGAGAGAAAGAGAGAGGGAAAGAAAAAGAGAGAGGGAGAGAAAGAGAGAGGGAGAGAAAGAGAGAGGGAGAGAAAGTCACCGCCTGCTACGACAGCATCAAGGTAAGACGCTTGCGAGCCTTTGCCTGTCCTGGCCTGAGAGAGGGAGAGAAAGAGAAAGGGAGAGAGAAAGAGAAAGAGAGAGAGGGAAAGAAAGAGAGAGGGAGAGAAAGAGAGAGGGAGAGAAAGAGAGAGGGAGAGAAAGAGAGAGGGAGGGAAAGAGAGAGGGAGAGAAAGAGAGAGGGAGAGAAAGAGAGAGGGAGAGAAAGAGAGAGGGAGAGAAAAAAGAGAGAGAGAGAGAAAGTCACCGCCTGCTACGACAGCATCAAGGTAAGACGCTTGCCCTGTCCTGGCCTGAGAGAGGGAGAGAAAGAGAGGAGGAAAGAGAGAGGGAAAGAAAGAGAGAGGGAGAGAAAGAGAGAGGGAGAGAAAGAGAGAGGGAAGAAAGAGAGAGGGAGAGAAAGAGAGAGGGAGAGAAAGAGAGAGGGAGAGAAAGAGAGAGGAGAGAGAGAGAAAGAGAGAGGGAGAGAAAGAGAGAGGGAGAGAAAGTCATCGCCTGCTACGACAGCATCAAGGTAAGACGCTTGCGACCTGTCCTGGCCTGAGAGAGGGAAAGAAAGAGAGAGGGAGAGAAAGAGAGAGGGAAAGAAAGAGAGAGGGAAAGAAAAAGAGAGAGGGAGAGAAAGAGAGAGGGAATGAAAAAGAGAGAGAAAGTCACCGCCTGCTATGACAGCATCAAGGTAAGACGCTTTCCCTGCCCTGGCCTGTCTGTGTCCGGTGTCTTGTAGATCTAATACAGCGTGGTACATGCTTTAGCGGCGGTCATTCGGTTGTGTGTGTGTGTCTCATCTAGTCAGTTGTCGTTTTTGTAACAGTTCCCAAGACTGCTTATAAATGGCTTACGAAGAGAGAGAGAGAGAAAAAAGAAATAAAGAAAGAGATGTAGGGGTTGAATTAATCAGTGGCTGATTAATTTTGTTTCTCATTAAAGCATGTACCATGTTATTTGCTTTAATCCTTTACTATTATATTAGTATTAATTTCGCGGCCAGCATCCTAGGTTCACTACAAAATGCTATCCAGATGAAGCATTTTTTTTTACATATACCTAAATGTTATTATCTTTATTTTATAAATTAATTTTGTCAAATAATAATGGGGGAAGGTATTTTTTTTTCTTCTCAAATAAAAGATAGAACCCAGTCCGTTCCCTTCAGGTATTAGGGTACCAAGAATGATGTCAGCACTACCACGCCAAATGTCTAACTACACCACTCAATGGCGAAGACTACCATTTATTTTTCCCAAGGGGTTTTTTTGTTTGGCTTTTTCCCTATACTGTTTTTCACATGCAATATTTTTTAGGTATGAAGGTTTTTGTTCCGAAAATCAGCCACGCTCACTTATAGACATTAGTAGGATTGAAAAAAGAAAAAAAAAACTTAAAAGAATTAATAAAATTCGGTACCGAGCACGGTAGCTTTAAATTAAATAAGGAAGAAAAAAAAGTAGTATGCACAATGTACCTACCTACATTGGAAAAGAAATCCATGAAACCGGTATTATTTAAAAAAAGACATTTATTTTCATATTTATAATTGCACGCTCTATTTGCGAATACATCAGGAAAGAGACAATATGATGAATGATGCGTTTTTTCGAGTGGGGGAAAAAAAGCGGTCGACAACCGCTATAAATGACCAGAAGAAAGGATTCCATAAGAATAGAAGGGGGGGGGGCAATGAATGGCCAAGATCCTGAAGGAAGAACAGGAAGCCTTGGAAAGATGGATGAGTGTGTGTGAGAGAGAGAGAAAAAGAAAAGGAGAGAGTATGTGTTTGTTTGTGTGTGTGAGAGAGAGAATGCGTGTGTGTGTGTCTGTTGTGTGTGTGTGTGTGTGTGTGTGTGTGTGAGGGAGAGAGTAAGTGTGTGTGTGTGTGAGAGAGAGAGGAGGATAATACAATACAATGCAATAAGTATTCCGTTTATTCTGGAGGAATATGGGGAGAAAGAGAGAGAGGAAATATTGGGAGAGAGAGAGAGAGAGCAAATATGGAGAGAAAAAAAAGAGAGTAAGAGAGAAAGAAAATATTATGAAGAGAGAAAAAAGAGGAAAAAAGAGGAAAGAGAGAGAGAGGAGAGAGAGAGAGGAGAGAGAGAGAGAGAGAGAGAGAGAGAGAGAGAGAGAGAGAGAGAGGAGAGAGAGAGAGAGGGAGAGAGAGAGAGAGAGAGAGAGGAGGAGAGAGAGAGAGAGGGGAGAGGAGAGAGAGAGAGAGGAGAGAGAAAGATAGAGGAAATATGGTGGCAGAGGGAGAGAGATAAAAAAAAAGTGAGCAAAAGAGAAAGAAAATCCACATGAAAATTGCATCGAGACGAAACTCTCGGGATGGCAAAACCGGAAATAGAAGATAAATTGGTTGAACAATATATCGGTAATATTTTACAAGTAAATGAAATTATAAGATATCGAACCCTCGTCCCTCTTCTTCCAGAACCTCACATCTCCATGAGAAAGAGCATGTACTGCGGGAGCTACAGGAATATTTATTTATTTGAACAGGAACTGACGTGGGGAAATTTCTCAAGTACGCACACAGGGAGTTTTTTCATAAATATTTTCGTGACTTTTTTTTCTCCCTCTCTCTAGAAATTTTTCTTTGGGAACGAAACTTTGTTACGATTTTCCGTTTTTCAAAAGGGAATATTTTTGCTTTCTTTTCTTGTTTCTTCTTCTTGGTTTTCTTCTTCTTCTTCTTCTTTTACTTCTGAATATTGAACTGCCTTAGATGTATTATACCAAGTTCCACATAACATAGTGTAGTCGATTTCAACATGAATTCATTGCCATGGGTTTGATTTCAAAATGATCTTCTTCTTTTACTTCTGAATATTGAACTGCCTTAGATGTATTATACTAAGTTGAACATAACATAGTTTAGTCGATTTCAACATGAATTCATTGCCAAGGGTTTGATTTGAAAATGAAAGCAGCGTAGACTATTTTATTTATGTTAATTCACTGAAATCTATCATGATGTATGTAGAATTGTAGATGTATTACACTAAGATCTAACATAATGTATACGAATTAAACATTAATTCATTACAATGGACGGGGTTTTAACCTCATGGAGGGTATTTTACCTCATGGAGAGATTATTTTACCTCATGGAGAGGTTATTTTACCTCATGGAGAGATTATTTTACCTCATGGAGAGGTTATTTTACCTCATGGAGAGATTATTTTACCTCATGGAGAGGTAAATTGGACCTGGATATTTATTATTCATCTCCTAAATAGATTTAACAATGCACCACAATGTAGGATAGCTATTTCATATGCATTCATAATATGTACCTCGTACGTACCTTCAGCTATTTGACTACAATGAATTGTAACTTAACATTATTTCATTATAATGTGTGCAGGTATTTAACATGAATCTAACATTACTAATAGATTTTAACTTTTAACCTACTAGATTTGAACAATGTCGTATAGCTATTATGCATTAAGCACAATATACCTTGAGCTATTTGGCTGCAAATGTCAAAACATGGCTGTCGCTTGCATGCATACCTTCCCTCATTGTATTGTCTTCGTTGCCGAAACAGTCTCCTAAACCCTTCTCTCGTACCTTCCCCTGTTGTATTGTCTTCGTTGCCGGCACAGTCTACTATACCCGTCTCTTTTATAAAATGGAGGTTTTCAGATCCCTCTTTTCTTTTGAAAAATTATTGATTTTTTCTCTTTTGTTAAAGGGTATGCACGACTAACCTAGTTTTGAATTATCTTCCCTGCCTCTCAACCTTTGAATACGTATAGCTTTCTGCTTGTACAAAAGGAAGTTTATTGAAAAAGTAGTTTAAAGAAAGGGGGAGCCTTTGCGTCTTTTACTGGGATTGGTCGATCGCGTTTGGAATTGGTTTTTATTTTGTTTTCATCAATCGGTGAGCAGCCCCCCTCTTTGGATTTTTTCTGTTAATCTTAGAGTAGTTACGTCTTCATATCCTTCATTCATTATTTGCCATGTTTATTTTTTTATGTAAGATGAAGAACATAGCTTGTAAGAAGTGAACTGTGTCGGAATTTGAAGTACATAATAGAGCTCTTGTAATTCAAAAATTGTAAGAAGACTTTTTTTAAACTTTTTATTATTTTTTACCGTTAACAATTTTTAAAACTCTTATTAGTAACAATTTTAGATTTGTATTATATTTTAGAATAAAACCATAAACCAACCTCAGCAGCTTGATCGATAAGGCGGTGGACTTGTAATTGGAGGTTGGTGGTTCGAGTCCCAACCTAAGCAAATATTTAGTAAAGATACTTTGAGTAGTTTTGATATCATGTCATTAAACAAATATGAAAACTTTAACTTCTTTTTTTCTGGTTTAACGGCGCTTTAACAAGGCGGTAGGCCTGTCGTTTACGCCGGTTTAACTTCTTATTTTACAATAAACAATTACTTTTAATATTAATACATGCATATTGTATACTGAAATGGTAACGTAATATTTTGAATTCAATTTAATTATTAAATAATTTTGTATTAATATTATTATTAAAATATTCCATTATGAAATTCAATGAATAAATCATTATATTTCATTTCCTATTAAATGACATTTTTCATTATAACGTTCAATTTCTTAGACGGACGAGCGCCTACCAATCAGCCTAGGGAGAAATTTTCTTTTATCTTCCGCAAATTTCTTATGCATGAAAAATGCTTTCTTCTTCTCTCTCTGTCTTTCATTTTTTTTTCTATCTCTCTCTTTTTCTTCCCTCTCTCTTTCTCTCCCGCTCTAACTGTCTCTTTCCCTGTGTGTCTTTCTCCTCTCATTTTTTCTCTCTCTAATTTTTTGTTTCCCTCTCTCTTTCTTTCCCTCTCTCTCTGTCTTTCCCTGTGTCTCTTTCTCCTCTCATTTTTTGTTTCCCTCTCTTTTTCTTTCCCTCTCTCTCTATCTTTCCCTGTGTCTCTTCCTCCTCTCATTTTTCTCTCTCTCGTTTCTTCTTACACTCTTTCCTTTTCTCTCTCTCTGACTGTCTCTTTTTCGGTGTCACTTTCTCCTCTCATTTCTCTCTCTCTTTTCTTCTTTCCCTCTCTCCTTTTCTCCCTCTCTCCTTTTCTCCCTCTCTTCTTTTCTCCCTCTCTAACTGTCTCTTTCCCTGTGTCTCTTTCTCCTCTCATTTTTTTCTCTCTCTCCATTTCTTTCCCTCTCTCCTTTTCTCCCTCTCTAACTGTCTCTTTCCCTGTGTCTCTTTCTCCTCTCATTTTTTTCTCTCTCTCCCTTTCTTTCCTTTTCTTTTTCTCTCTCTCTCCAACTGTCTCTTTCTCTATTCCTCTCTCTCTTTACCTATGTCTTCATCTCTCTCCTCCGCAATCCCTCCCTCTCTTTTTCCCTGTCTCCCTCTCCCTCTATTGTTCTCTTCATCAAATTGTTCAAGAGGGTGAAAAAATATTCAAATGAAAATGTGCTTTGTGTTCTCCTCTCTCTGTTGGAATTATGAATGAGTCTGTGGCACCGCCCTGCTTTCTACGCTGGGAACTATTATACTCTTTATTTTTCTTGGTTTTTTTGTTATACAGTCGAACCATGATGTAAGAGAAACCTGGGTAGATGAGATACCTGGTCAAGAAGGAAAGATTTCCAGGTACAAGAAAAAACTAGAGAAACCTGGCTATAAGAGACAACTAAATATAAGAGAAACCTTGATATAAGAGAAAACTAAATATAAGAGAAACCTTGGTATAGGAGGAACCAATGATATAAGAGAAACCTGGATGTAAGAGAAACCTTGATAGAAGAGATACCTGGATAGAAGAGAAACCTGGATAGAAGAGAAACCTGGATATAAGAGAAACCTGGATATAAGATATACCTGGATATTAGAGATACCTGGATAAAAGAGAAACCTGGATATAAGGGAAACCTGGATATAAGAGAAACCTGGATATAAGATATACCTGGATATTAGAGATACCTGGATAAAAGAGAAACCTGGATATAAGGGAAACCTGGATAGAAGAGATACCTGGTGAAGAAGGAAAGATTTCCAGGTCAAATTTACCTCTCCATAAGGGAAACTGATCTCATTATTTTAAGAGAAACCTGGATATAAGGGAAAAAATTCCTGTCCCTCGAATTCTCTTAAAGAATGCCCTGGGGTAATTTTGCCAAAAATAAATCTTTCTCGTCAACTCAAGTTCTGGTGGGTTCAGTAAAAAGCAACTTAAGGATCAGCATTATATTGGCTAAGTCTTGTATCTTGTCTCTAAGAATTACTCCACGATTTGGGCAATTATGAGACAGTCTGGGTAAATTGTGAGACAATGTGAGACATATTACTAGCAGACGCGGCCGGTGGGAAAATGTTTTGGGGGTGCTGTCTCACAAACCGGACTAAAATGGGATTTATAGAGTCCCTCTTTCAGTATCTAAAGAGTTCGAGTTTGTTTACCATGCCAGTCATGAAAATTATGCATTAATTAGATTATCATTTTCATTGTGTACGAGCTAGGACTTGAGAAGGTGCTAAGGTGCTGCAGTTCCGCAGCTCCTTAGCACCGGCCGCACCTGCCTACTAATCTTTCTGGTAGTGTATGCACTGGTAGTCAAGTGGATAAAGCGCTAGTCTGGTGATCCAGGTAGCATAGGAATCCGTGGGTTCGAATCCCAGACAGTGCATGAATTTTTCCTCATTAATTTGAGTTTGTGACCACATAATAATAAGACTCTAAGGGTTAGGTGGTAGAAAATGCTTTGAACATTAACCTCGCCTGGTGGTAACCTTCCACTAAAGAGTGTTATTATATTTTTATGAAAATTTAGATGGGCTCTCATGTCAAAACTTATTGACTTTGTTCCCATGCTCGAACAACGCAGGCGCCGGCCGCGTCAATTATTTTACCATTTTTAACAAAATCTTCTACTGCATTCAGGGTAAATTTTAAATAGGATACCTATCTCCTGGTTGGTAATTACCACGAGGTATCCTATTTAAAATTCAAAAGTTTCCCAGTACTTCATCAGGTTTTTTGCAATGGGTAATTTAATATGGAGAAAATACCTCATCCTTGGCGGGGAAAAAAAATCAGTAGGATCTCATCTCGTCAAAAAATATATTCAAAATATTCTGACACAACTCTGACATGAATGAAAAATTTCCTTTTTTTTAATAATTTTTTTCCTCCTCCTTTTCGACCCAAATCTTATTATTATTATTTTAAAAAAATCTTTAGGCATGGTGTGCTCGAAAATCTTGTGGAAAGAAAAATCTACAAAATATTTGACGTTTATTAAAAAAGTCTCGCCCTCTCTCTCTTTCTCTCTCTCTCTCTCCTTTCTAGGCAAGATGAGCTCATGGGCCTTTATCAGGCGTTTGATGTTTGGGTAATTTTCCTGCTGACGAGCGACTGACGAATGGGAAAAGGCTCTTGAAATTTTGTAGAATTGTTGAGAAAATATATTTGAGTTCATTAGTGAAATTTGGTTATCGTAAAAACTAAGGGAGCCGAACTGTGGTAAAAAATCGAAAAAGGGCCGGTTGATATTTTTAATTAAAATCTATCGAGTGGGTTATTGAATGAAAGATCTCGATGTCCTCATGCTTGATTGTACATTTATAATGCGATAGTTGAATTTGTATGAGGTTTACAGTTCACAGAACCACTAGTTATATTATTATTATTCAACACTTTATAAGATATAAATGGACATATGTACAATACAAATAATTATTTTAACAATAAAAAAACTGGAAACAATATATACAATAAAAATGAAAAAGAATAGAAAAATATATAAAAACATATGTCCTAACTAAATATGAGCATTAACCCAAGGTTAATGCTCGAAGCATTTTTTACCATCTAAACCTAACCCTCAGAGTCTTATTATGATATGGTCACAAACCCAAATAAATGAGGAAAAATTCAATCACCTGGTGGGATTCGAATCAACATATCCCGACGCTACCTGGATTACGAGACAAGCGCGTTATCCACTTGACTACCAGTGCACAAATCATTTCAGATATTCATTTCATACAGCCTGCCTCTTGGCTATAGCACCCATAGATTAATATACCATCGCATAGCTTAGAAAACATACACCGCACCATATGAGACATTGGGATATAAAACCATATATTTCCATATAAAACTATGTAAGGCAATATGTTAAAACACGTGGCTAGGGTTAAAATTAAATTCTATGGAAATCCTATATACTTATTTCTATATAAGTACATAGCCATGTATGCCCAAGTCATAATTGTACCTAGGTATGTAGATGAGGTGGAATATAGGTCAGAAACGCTGTCTATATAGCGAAGTCATATGCTCTCCGTAACATTATTACCGTACATTGACGTCTATATGTACATAGTTTATGTACAACTCATGTTTCCTCCATGTATTTTATGTACATATTTTGACTGAGCAAACTTATGAAGATGTTTCTATTTGCAGGCAGTTTTGTGTTTCATGTCATAAGATGTATGAGCGACAGGCCTCTTTCTGATTAGGCTTCTAATTCCACCATCAACATTAATAAAGTCTACAAAATGAACTGTAGAAATAGCGTTGAATGCACCGGTTCTCGTAGGATCACCGAAGTTACGCAACGTCCAGCGAGGTGAACACATCGTGATGCTGGGATTCTGGTCCAACCTAGTGCGGGTAGCAGGTTTGTGAGTTTTGTACGAATGGAGGGTAACACCCCGTCGTGATATGACCATGCAGTTGAAAACGACGTTAAAACCAAAAAAAAAAAAAAAAAAAAAAAAACTATAGTTATAGTCTTTACATTTATAGCCAGCGTCAAGGATCTAGCTTGGGGACAAGCCAAATTTCAGTTGGCTAGAGACCATCATTCCTTACAGCTGTAGCAAATCTGGTTACAACAACAACTAACAGACTCAATGTTGAATGATAATTTGTGAATGAGAAATGATTATTTTTATCAGATAAATAACAAGATTTTTTTTTTTTTTTTTAAGATGAGTATTTCACAGCCTTTTTTATTTCGTAGCCATGAAACAGGAGCTACTGTAGACGCTTGTGGTCTATGTTGTAGCCTGCCCATCCTGTAGTATACCTCCCCTTTAATGGGCGAAAAGTGACACAATACTTCCCATTTAGTTACTGGGTCAACATAGTAATTTACTGTAAGATAGTTTCTTACAGTAAATTATTGCATACTCGAAAACAAAATAAGAAATTATTATTATAAATATAACTCACCCACTTTTCTCAACATCAGAAGTGGGTAAAATTTCGAAACTTTTAAAAGAACCGGCTAGGTGTAATCCGTGTTAAAAAACATTTTCGTCGCGACTCTTAAGCCTAATACATGAGTGAGATGTCAGCGGAGATTAATGACTTGACCCGCCCCCTCTTGAATTAATTTTTTTTGTCAAGATTTAAGAACAATATGAATGCGGGACACATTAACACTTTCTCGAAATTAAACTGTCACGAGTCAGAGGGTTGGTTGAGTAAAGATTCCGGATGTGTCATACCGAAATTCGAGGCAGGGTCATACCTTAACTTGTGAGCTTATGACCGAATTCTGAATGTGCAAAATTTCAGAATTATTGGCGAATTTTCAATACAAGTCGAGTTTTTCGTCTATTTCAACGGCATGGTCAATGGTCATTTCACAACGGGGGTTTTTACCATTCATTCTCTGGAAACTTACCTGGTTTGTACTTATATTAATTTCACCCAGCCTGAGTGGGTTTGGAAATTAACTTCAACCAGCCTGAGTAGCCAGCATAATTATCACGAGAGTTCGAATTCTGTCCTCGCTGGGCGTTGCTTAGTGATAGAATGAGAACTGGTGTATTCGTCGTGCCATCGACTGTGACTTCTTTAATACTCTGAAGAGACGTTAAGATAAAAGAAAGTGGTCCTAACAAAAAAAGGCTCTTTCCTATCTTCTTCTTGATCATGAACGAAATGAGAGAAAAATGATAATGATAAAAAAAGTAGAGAAGAAAAACCCCATTATTTTCAAACGGGCTATCCAGGTAGAAACTTGGGAGGGACCGAGAGGGGGGGCTCCCATAAATAAAATGGGGTTCAATGGGGGGGGGGGGCGGACGAGGGGGGCTGGGCTCAAGGGTGTTCTCGCACGTTTAATAGGGTGGGGTGGGGGGTGAGCACAGACGGAAAATAAATGGGTGAGAGAGAGAGAGAGAAGGTTGAGAAATAGGATGTCTAGTATTGAGAGATATAGGAGAGAGAGAGAGCGAGAAGAAGAGAGAGAGAGAGAGAGAGAGAAAGAGAGAGAGAGAAAGAAGAGAGGAAAGAGAGAGAAAGAGAGAGAGAGAGAAAGAGAGAGAGAAAGAGAGAGAGAGAGCAAGAGAGAGAGAGAGAGAAAGAAAGAGAGAGATAGAGATAGAAAGAGAGAGGGATATAGAGAGAGAAAGTTGAGAAATAGGATGTCTAGTATTGAGAGATATAGGAAAGACAGAGAGAGGTCGAACTACTGAGGTCGATACGTTAGTGATCAACTATACTTTTAAAATACCCTCCTTACATATTATGTGCATAAGATAGCTACATAAAATATGTACATCACTCTGTACATAATTGAAATATGTACCTACGATTGTATGTGCATTACGTACATACTTTGTACAATACTACATACATACATTGTTGTTCACAAAAATACAAAATATGGTGCATCTGAATTTGTATGGGCATCTGCCAAAAAGATTTTCCGCGCTTCACAGAATAACTTTAGCTACTACATACATTCGCATACTATTGAATATTCTGAGTGTCCATAGTGGAAATTATGGTAGACGCAATATTATATATAATATAATACCTACCTATGTATAATATCGTCTTATTTATAATATCCGACTAGGACAAACTACTGGGTCCCATTATTCCAGCAGTATGGTCAAAATCCCAAATGACAGGATAATTTTTCTTGTCCACGATGGGTTTTGAGCCCGCGACGCCTTTGGATTACCAGTCAGACGACTTGACCAGTGAGCTACCGGGACAGACTATAGACTATAGAGAGATTTTTTGCGATTTTTTTTAGTAACTCGGAATTTTTTTACCCCTCCTTTTTCTTGATTTTCTTCTTATCCTGTCTCGATTTTTTAAACACATTTTTTGTGTTTTTTCGTTACATAGGAATTTGTGAGTAGCATTCTCTTCTTTCTCTTTCTCTCTTGTTATTTCCTGGAATTTCAGCCTGGTTCCTGAAACCCTACGAGAGGGAATGAGGGATCTTTTGCTATTTTCTAAACTTGCTTTTTTCCCGTATGTCGGATCAAAGAAAAAAAAGCTGAGCTTTAAACTTTGTATGTCCAATTATAGTACTTAATGCCATTTATACTACTTGAATTACCACAAGCTATGTAGAAAAACAGATTTCTATTCTGGAAAAAGGCAAGCTTTCTAATGAAGATTAAAACAAGAATCATCAAAAAAGCTTGAGTTAAACTGGAGATTTATAATTCAGCCACCAGAGTAGTTGACACGTTGAATATACCAGTTCTCATTCAGTCACTGAAGTTAAGCAACGTCCAGTGACGGACGCTAGCACTTGGATGGGTGACCATTCGAATTCTCGTGATTTATATCGCTCATTTGATATTTATAAAATCACATACGAGTATATGATGCCCTTTTTTTCCTCGCATTCTTTAAATGACATTCCAACATTATACAGAAGAGTCAGTTCTGACTCATCAAGATATTTTTACACCTTACAACATTTTACTTTTTTTTTGTTCATCAATAATTTTTTTCACGTTTTTTTTTGGTCATCAATAATTTTTTCATCTTATTTCAAGATCAAGGTCAAGAATTTCAGTACTGAACAGATAAAGACGTATACTCCTCGGCCTAAAATCATTCCGAAAATTTACCAAGAGGCACAAGAATTATTTTATTCCATTCAATTTTTTTTTTTAATTATTCTTTTTTTACAAATAATGAGTAACATTACATTTACAAAAATTGTGTCATTCTATTAAAAAAAATTATTTATTCTTTTTATAATGATTAACATTATTTTCACAAGAATTATTTCATTCCATTCAATTTTTTTTTTTTTTTTAATTATTCCTTTTTTTTACCCTTTCTTTTTTTTTACCTACCTTTTTTTCTTTTTTTCCATTAAAGTAACATTATTTTCACAAGAATTATTTTATTCCATTCTATTTTTTATATACAAATATTGAGTAACATTATTTTCAAACTTGAAGTTTATTTCAATCTGGTCAAATTCTCAAGAAAATTCAAGAAATCCGAAATAAAACAGACGCCGTGTTTATGACGATTGAAATGGAAATGTGTTTTGGTCTAACATTGACCAGAATCTGTCGACGTGTGGAGTATAATATGTATATAAAATAAAAATAAATAGATTCTATGTATGTCTATCAATAAAATTTCAAGTGATGAAACCACTCAAGTGTTTGTGTGGCACGAATTTATAAGAGGGGTAGGAAGGAGGTGGTCTAAGTACTCCATCCCACAAGACCTTAGATTTACGTATTCCTCTAAAAAATGGCTAAGGACCTAATTTTATTCATTCGTAAATTAGTATATTAATTTTATATTTGTTTATTAACGGAATTATTCCAATATATGTACCTATATAAATAACAATAATTTACACTATCATCATAGGGTGGCGTCATCGTGAACGATGGTAGCCAGACAGTAGAGAAATGACTCAGCACTTCTACCACTGTCTTTACAAGGAGGCTAATAATTGACAAGGGCCCCCAGAACCAAGTC
This sequence comes from Bactericera cockerelli, assembly GCA_024516035.1. Taxonomy (NCBI): domain Eukaryota; kingdom Metazoa; phylum Arthropoda; class Insecta; order Hemiptera; family Triozidae; genus Bactericera; species Bactericera cockerelli. The sequence goes on along the minus strand of CM044956.1, from coordinate 4,242,464 downwards.
AATGCTGGTCTACTCCCTGTTTATACGAGGTTTGGCTATTAAATTCGTAGATTCTTCCCATAAAACGATGTGTGTTTAACTTACCCAACTTTAGTAGTTATCCCCTTCAATGTACTTCCCTCCTCTATCCCTACAACGTTCTAAGCAAATTTTCCATTGATCGACACAGTGGTGGAGGTCATTTTGTGTGAGGCCTTCCAAGACTTTTGCCGGTTTTTTCATAACGGCATCTACGCTGTCAAATCTGGTACCTTTCAGGGCAGATTTGATTTTTGGTAATAAGTAAAAGTCGCACGAGGCCAGGTCGGGTAAGTAAGGAGGGTGTTCCAACACTGGGGTGTTGTACTTGGCCAGGAACGTCTTCACGGAGAAGGCACTGTGGGCTGGCGCATGGCACCATTTTTGCGCAAACTTTTGTCATGTTGAAATTTTCGTACAAAATTTGTCTCACACATTCTTTATTAATTTTAAGTGTATCAGCCATTAGTCTAAGAGTTAATCTACGGTCAGAACGAATCATAACATCAATTTTTTCAATGTTTTCGTCAGTTTTTGAGCTTTGGGGGCGACCAGGACGTGGATCGTCCTCAACATCTTCCTGATCATCTTGAAACCGTTTAAACCACTTATTAAGCGTTGATCTTTTCAAACATGACTCCTGGTACACTGTCTTTAACAAAGAAAATGTTTCACCAGCATGTTTTACGTAAAATTCAAAAATCACTCGTTGCTCAACGTTTGTATCAATCATAATTCCGGCAAAATTAAAAAAGGTGTCTTGCGCGTCGGGCTGTCACAACAGAACTAATTACAGTACAGGCATGTGACAGCTATCAATGAAAACACAAGACTTGAAGCTGTCTAAATATGTTTATCACATCTTCCTAGCACAGACAGCTTTTGCGTAGCGGCTCGCGTCTACGAACTTAATAGCCAAACCTCGTAGTCCCCCAGCCAGACTATAAGGCATTTAAAATTTACACTATAAGGCATTTGAAAATAATGTAAACTCTGGTTCAAGTCGGACTATAGTGCTATTTGATTGGTTGAAACTCCAACTTAAGTTAGGCCTAAGTTCTTTTGTAATCCTATTTTATAGCTAGGCCCTAAATACTGTAAATCCTTGTAAAAAAGTAATCACTTTTCTACAGAATGCTACAGAATGTTAACGCAAAAGAGGAAGAAATATTTTTTTCATCAATGACATCTTTCAAAACTCATTTTAATGAAATTCAAAATTCATATCACATCGCAAAAAAAAAAAAAAAAAATGTTTTGACAACTTTGATATTTTATCACAAAAAAACTCTACCTACCTAATTTTAAATTTAAAGAAGCTTTTCGCCCCTTACCATTAAAAAATATAAAAAGTATTTCAACTTTTTTTTCGAAAAGAATTTCCTGACATTTGACATATTTCGAAAACATTTTCTAAAGGACATTTTCCGCTCCTAACGAAATTTCGTTCCAAAGAAATACCCACCATTACCTGCTAGAATGTTCAGATTTGAGATTTCACATCAGTGTGAAAAATCGCGTTCAACTTATGCTATCACAAAAAGAAAAAAAATTCTCACTTTAACATTCGTCTCAAAAAAGAAAAACAGGTGCATTGATCAACAGACTTTCTGTATAAAGGGTTGGGTGGAAGAGATTGCCTAAGGCAATAACCCCGCCCTTTAGTTAGGACATATATTATGTATATATTTATTTTTTTTTTCTTTATTATTCTTTTTTTTATATTGTATTTTGTATTTTCGTTTGTAATTATTTGTATTGTATATGTCCTATTATCTAATAAAGTGTAAATAAATAAATAAAATAAAATAAAATCGAAAAGGCAACCTCAGTAGTTTGATAAGGCGGCGGACTTGTATTCGGTGGTCGATGGTTCAAGTCCCAAGATAGGCAAAAATTTAGTAAAGCTAGTTTGAATAGTTGTGTTAAATTCAAATTCATTTTGCTGGATTATGATTCAAAAGTCCCATTATTCCAGCAGTAAGCAAAAGACGTATTATTATGTGGTCAAAATCCCAAAATGGGAGGATAATTTGTCATGTCCCGACTGGGTTCCGAACCCCCGACCTCTGGATTACCAGGCAGGCGCCTTGACCACTGAGCAACCGGATCAGAGTTGAAATTTAACATTATATTTCAAAATGGCGGCCTCTGACTGTGAAATTTCAAATTATTAGAATAAAGTGGTATATTAAACACAGATTTACAATTATTCTACCTTTTAAATCTCAACTTTCCGGCAAATGTTTAAATAATCAGCTGTTGGACTTTGTGAACACACTGTAAGTATCTAGAAGATACATTGTATCTTCTAGATATGTATCTAGAAGAGGACTATGAGTTTATGTACCTATAGCCAAGGACTATAATAACGTCTAGATGCAAATGGTCTGGAGAGAATCGTGCAGATTGGCAAGTTCGAAAGGATCAGACGGTGCATAGGACTGTAGATACAATTATGTATCTAAAAATGGAATACAGTGTGTTCATAAAGTCTATATATGACTCTATTAGCTGAAAAGGATTATATGTATGTATCTGAAGACTTGGTACTATATCTATACGACTAAGTATAGCAGAGATCTAGCATGTCATATGAATCATGGATGCGCAGTGTACGATTTTATGAACATGCGGCTTGAAAGGACATTGTTTTTTTAACCGTAATTCGCACCCTTGTCCGAGTTGTTAGAGAAAGAGAAAAATACATTCTTAGGTAGATTTGAAAACCTAGAGCCACCGCACATTTCCCCTCTTTGGTATCCTTACTCGGCGCCTAAGGGGAGGTTCATATGACATGCTACATCTCGTCTACTATACCATTGGGCTGTAAATACAATTATGTATATAAAAATGGAATACAGTATGTTAAAAGGTATATGTCTGACTATATGTATTAGCTAAAAAGGACTATACTCGTATGTATGTGAATACTTAGCACCTATAGATATTTCGAGTTAGCACGACTTAGCACCTATCTCTAGATATTTCGAGTGGCTCCTTTTTTTTGGCAGACCCTGTATACCTGTATAGTCATGTACCTAACGTCTCCTTGTAGTCCTTCGTCTTCGGGACTAGGCCCTCAACTTTTACTTACATAACTCGGTTGTAGTAAATTTCTTAAACCGGTTTCCATTCTTCGCTTCATTACGCGCTATTTCTGTGCCAAGTCTGAGTGCTATAATGCTATTATTAAATTTATTATATTTTGTAGATTATCTCTATGTCAAATGCATTGCTCATGTCTGGATCAATGTATAATAATTATAACACTCTTTACCAACCTCCGTGGCTCAGTGGTTAAGAGCATTGGTTGCTACCGCGGAGGTTGCGTCTTCGAATCCTGGCCGGAGCGGAAAATTCTAACCGAGTTTTTCCGTTTCCGCAATGACATGGATGTTAAGGTAATGTGCCCTGAAGTAATGCGGAAGTGGTTCCGGGGCACAACTATAATTTTAATTTAATTTAGTAATAATAACACTCTTTAGTGGTAGGTAACCACCAGGCGAGGTGAATGCTCAAAGCATTTGCTTCCACCTAACCCTGAGAGTCATACTATTACGTGATCACAAACTCAAATTAATGAGGAAAAATTCGTGCACTGGGTGGGATTCGAATCAACGGATCCCTCACTACCTGGATTACCAGACCAGCGCGTTAACCACTTGACTACCAGGGCACCTTTTTACATTGTATATTAGGTATAATCGTCTACAGTCATGGGAAAATGTTAGAAAAGTAACTGAAATTTTATTTTTTTAGTTTTTGCATGCGGTAATATGCACATTGCACATTTCTATTTCATGTTCCACATGAAATTCATGTGGACCATGAATTTTTTTGTCTGTTGAATGTTGTCAAAGGACAGAGAACAGTAAGACAAAGGATTTTACTATAAACTGGTTGGAGTTGACTCGATCTACCGGCCTCGTGGTTACGAGTCGAACGAGTTCTACATTTACGTAGACCATCTGTCCCGGTAGCTCAGTGGTAAAGGCGGCACTCTGTGAATCCAGAGATTCCAGAGGTCGTGCGTTCGAAACCCAGCCGGGACATGACAAGTTATCCTCCCATTTGGCATTTTGACCACATAATAATACGTCTTGGACTTACTGCTAGAATAATGGGACTTCATAGTCAAAACCTGGCAGTATAAATAAGGTGATATTGGCGTTATTGTTACATGTGTGTTCCTCTCAGTGTCACTTATGGCAACGTGTGAGTGTTATTCGTTATTCAGCAATATTAGGAGACTGGGGAAACCTTAGAAAATGCAATCTGACTTATGTGCTAAAAGTATCAATTTACGAGTTCAGACTTTCATAGATGATTAGAATTGCACTTCTCAGAACTATGACTGCAGTTATGCAGTTTAAGAGTTAGCATAGGCCACGTAAGCATTCCTTTTATTTGAATTATAATGAGACGCCTACATAATGATGATTTTTAGCATCAACAATTTATTTTAACCCAGTGTTGCAGAGACTTCCTTGTGTCAAACATTTCAATCTTTTTTCTCAAGAAGTGCACGTACCTATATCATGATTGTGTTTTTTTTTTTTTTTTTTTTTTTTTTTTTTTTAAATTTTATTATTATTATTATTTATTATTTCGCAAATGAATTGCCTTTTTTTTAAGAAACTTTATCAATAATTATCTTAATTTCTGCATCAACATTTGGACATTCCAATGCGTGGAATCTATAGGCACAGGATCTGTGGCAGTTTAAACAAACACATTCGTTTCCTGGTTCATGAAATGCTCTTGTTTTACAGAATTTGTGGTGAAAACCGTGCATTGTCAATCTCAACAAATTGGATCTGTGTTTGAAGTCAAAATTCTTCCAGTCCTCTGTTTGAAATGCTGGACCATCTGAGTAGTCATCTGATATGCATTTGATGTACCTCTCTTCTTTATTTTGACGATATTTCTCAATTTCATCATCATTGAATACAACACCTCGTTCAATCAAATCTTCAATCAAGGTGTTAACCTGTAATAACTCATAACACACTGTTGCTGAAGATGATATGTGAACGCCAAGAACTCTTTTTAAGTATCTACTTTTTACTCTGTCTATTTCAATCATGTTAGAAAATTTCAGTTTATAGCTGAAAGCTTTTAAAGCGTACACCATTATTGATTCTATTTTAGATTGAAATAATAGTAAGGCTGATCTTATGCTTAATCGAGTAAGGTTCTTCATCTTTTGAATATTAAAAACGCATTGTTGTTTTCTTCTGTCAATGTGTTTTGAAAAACACAAGGTGGGTTGTAAAGTCACTCCAAGATAAGTGAAATTATTGACTATTTCTAGTTCCTTTCCTTTGTACATGAAGATATCATTCTTTGCTAACCGTCCTCCTTTTTTTAAATTAATTTAAATATAAATTGCAGGCATTTAACTTGTTCTATGAACCTAGGTAGCTGATGTGTCTTATATCATGTACTTCAATGTAATCCTTGTTGTTATTTTCTGTTTCAGGTATGTATATTAAAAATATGTAAAAGGAAATCACCTTGTAAGAATACTACTTTGGAATATCATTTCACTAGTAATGTAAGTAAATATTGTGCATACTTATTTATAGTATTCTTTTTTTTAATTTGGGTTTAACGTCGCTTTCAACTGCATGATCAATCACGACAGGGACGTTACCCTCAGAGAAACCTCACAAACCTGCTACCCATATTAACCTCACCCAGCCTGAGTGGGACCGGGAATAACATCATCAAGATGGTTCTAATTTGAATGGTCACCCATCCAAGTCCCAGTATTGATGGTCGTTGCTTAACTTCAGTGACTGATTGACAACTGGTGTTTTCAATGAGCCATCGACCCTCCTGGAGGCTTCATAATATTATTTTAAATCATAGTATTCGTAGTTTCAAGGTACCACTTTATTATTATTATGAAACTCTTTATAGAAGAACATATATACAAACAAATAATGGTAAAAATTAAAATACAAAATTGACCATATTAATACATATACAAAGGTATTTTTCCTAAACTAAAGATTCTAAGATTATCGGAATTTTCGATTAATCGTGATTTCAAATTAGCGAGATTCTACTGTATATGGTATCAATTATACAATCAAATGATCACTTAAAAGAAAAAAGAAGAAAAACATCTGTAACACTATAGACTAGAGTCATCAAGTGTTGGGTATTTATTATGCATATACAATAAAAAAAGAGAACTATAAAAATCATATTTTTAGCAAAACTCATCTCTGATGTTTTATCTCTTAGAATTTCGGAGAAAAAAATCACCACCATATCAATCATAGACGCATCTTGTATGTCTTATCAGACTGTGTTATCACTACATGGGTAATATATAGAATATATATTATATATAATATATTATATATACTAGATGGGTGTGACTGGATGGGTCAATAGGGTCAGGGTCAGATATGGGGCACCCCCATATCTGCTATGAACGACCGTCATTGTTAACGGTCTAATATTTTTCTACAATAAATGATTTTATACGTTGTAGGACAATGATGTTTTTTTTTTTTTTTTTTTTTTTTTTTTAACGAAGATTTCTTTCGTTCATTTTTTATGAGAATTTTTTTGTTGATAAAAAAAATAGATAATATTTCAAAGATACGATTCATTTGCTAGTTCACCCGCGTTTCCGTTTTAAATTGAGCGTAAGCGTATCCGACTCATTTTTTTATTATTATTATTTTTTTTTAAAGAGGAAATTTAAACTACTTGTTTGATTCTATGATTCATAAAAAAAGATTGACCACTTTAACGTAAAGTATAAAATGTTAGGTGACATACAACCATGTTAACAAGCTTGCTTGTTATAAAACTTGCTGTAAAATACATTATAAAAAACAATACTTTCCATACCCTAAAGGTAATAGAAGACACAAATTGTAAAAAAAAGAAGAAGAAAAAAAAAAAAAAAAAAAAAAAAAAAAAACTATCTTGCGAGAACAGCCAGGTTTTGTGCATGCATTAATTCTTATTCTTTGCATGCTTTTGAAGGAAGTAACGGTAGCCATATTGTGTAGTTTCTTATGTGACAGGTTTGAGGTATTCCATTGCTTATTTCTCCATGATTTTATCCACCATTCGCTGGGCGAACCATGGAGGAATAAGCAATGGAGAACTCGTAACTCGTCAAACCTAACAAAACTACTCAATATGGCTACCGTCATTACTTACAAAACGGCATCCTTATATATCACAATAAAATTAATACAAATTTTAATAAAAAAATATGGCAGGAAAAAGAAAATTTCGTTAAGTTTATAATTGCTTTTTTCTTTGTGTTATTATGTCACAATTTTAGTAGGTAGCGCAAAATCATAGGACTTTACCACTTTAATTTACAATATCTTGTATTATTTTTTTGCCTATGATTCTGCCACTCGTCGCTGCTCACATTAAAGCAGCTACTCATTTATCCTCACGAGGTATGAGTGGACCCCGAATATCCAAGTACTGAGTGACTACATTAAGTTTATAATTAAATAAACAAAATGAACACGTTCTGGTATAAAAAATGAGTTAAATTAAAAAAGTGCGAAATGCCCAGCGCGCTAACTCACTCGGAAACGATGACTACTGCTTGAATATGAATTATTACGAAAATTCCTTTCATCCGACGAATAATGTATACCTAATTTGTCAGACCACACTAGTAGAAAAAACACTCTGTTATTTGAAAAATTCAAATATGTACCACAAAGTAAACATGAAATATTTCCAAAAGTAACGTTGCGTAGATAATTTTCTAGTAATTAACATAAACATTAAGATCCGAATGCATGCTAGTGTGAAAAACGTGGGTGGAATTGTAAATATATAAATACATAATATGTAAGTAAATAATATGTACATATTGTAGTAATAGGAAACAAGAGTGACATTATTTGATGTGATTATCAACCACGGAAATGATGAATTTCAAATATGGTAGTGTGAGGGGGTTTTTTTCCCCTCATTCAAATTCGAATCCTTGTGATGCTAGCTATTCCCGACCCCACTCAGACTGGATGAGGTTAATTTGAGTAGCTGGTTTGTGAGATTCCAGCGAATGGAAGGTTAAACCGCTGTTGTGATATGATCATGCAGTTGAAAGCAACGTTAAACCCAAAATAATAATAATTACAAATTAAAAAATTAAAAAACAGAGAAAATTCTCCGACTCTATCGGAATTCGAACCCTGGGGTCACCGAGTGCTATACAAACTCGGACAAGTTGCCTACTTGAAGAAAAAAAAAACTTATTTCTTTTATCCTACCAAAATTATTCCTCTCCTTTGATTTAATTTGCCTCATGTATAAGTATTAAGTATATCAACAAAAAAAAAATCCTTTTCTTTCTGCTTTTCTTTGATATAATTTGCTTTAAAAGAAAATCCGTCTAAACATTTCATCCTCATCCTACAGGAAGATGGGAAGAGGGTTTCCTTTTCTTGCTTCCTCTTTTCTAAGAGGGAACAGGGAGCTGTCCAGCTTGTCCTGAATAATATTAATGATAAGAGGTTCCTAAAGCAGGGGTCTAGACTTGGACCCATATTATTATTATTATTTAAGAAATTAGATTCATATAATTCTGCTATAAAAGTCTTAACATATTATTATTATTATTATATAATTCTTTATTAGATACAAAAGGACATTATGTACATATAAATAATAATTTTAACAGTGAAAAATCAAAAAAACAATATATACAATAAAAATGAAAAAGAATAGAAAATATTTGAAAACATAAATGTCCTAACTAAAGGGCGGGGTTATTGCCTATGGCAATCTCTTCCACCCAACCCTTTTTTTTTCAACTCTACCATAATTATTTGAGTTTTTTCATTAAAGGAGTTAAAAATAGAGGACCTCTAAATAAGGGACCTTACCTTCACGGGCTTCGCCCATTTCCTTTGTAGGGTTGTGTTATTTTTATGAAGCACAATAAGTAAAATGAGTAGCTAAACATTACGAAACTCCTACATTTCTCAAAGTAACATTTGCCTTCTTGTAGTGCCACTGATCGATATCCATACAAGTTTCAACTCATTTTTCCTCACGAAGTATTTCGAGTGGACCACGTGAAAATCAAGTACAGAAATTATTTCCCTTCAAATCGCAGCCGAGATTTGATGTTAACGTGCGTGCAAGCCTGGTGCGCTAATCCCCTCGGCCCTGTGACTACACTGTTCTAACTGTTTGCAGGGTTTAAAAATTGGGCAGGAAAAATTAGTTCCACTGTTAGAAAAACAATTTTGTGAAGAGCTCAAGAGCTGGTCTACCATAATATTGTCCACCTTTCCTGCAGGTTTCGCCGTCGCCCAGTCATAACTCACTCCCAGGTATTGTCTCGGCCGAGTGCCACATTTTGGTCACATTATCTCTCTCTGTCTCCTGATCCTTTGTTCTCGATATTCCAGAGTTCCCGGTCTACTAAATTATATTTCCGTGTCCGTGAGAAAGGCGACCCCTCTGACGGTGGTGAAGGGATCGCATGGACGCCCAGGTTGCATGTGGAAGCTCCTTTCACGTCCTGAGCGAATGACATGGGATTTCTGTATCGATGTAGGTCGCAGGGTTCTCGAACTAGGAGAGGGTTTTTGAATTCTGGGTCATTTCCTACCCATTCATCATGAAAATTGAAATTTCCGAAGACAAGTATACGATGTCTAAAGGGTTGACTCAGTAAATTGGTTGGGTGGAAGACATTGCCATAGGCAATAACCCCGCCCTTTAGTTAGGACATATGTATATATTTTGTTTGTTTTTTTCCTGTTTACCTTTACAAAGTCAATTTTGTATTTTAATGTTTACCATTATTTGTTTGTAAATAATATGTTCTTCTAATAAAGAGTCTCCACG